>OX376319.1:14197630-14897890 GCA_947369225.1 Hofmannophila pseudospretella
GGGTTAGTGAGAAACCTCTATAAGCGAGAATGAGATTGTGCTCCCTTGAACTCTCGCTTATCCAGGTTTGACTGTATATAAATTCAAATACTTTGGATGTACAGTAACCGATACCAACACAAGAGGAAATCAATATCCGAACTCAAAACGCCTTGAGATGCGCCGCAGCCCTGCACAAGGCTCTGGTGTCCAAGTTACTGAGCAGAAATACCAAGATCCGGATCTACAAAACTGTCATCAGACCGATCTTGATGTATGGATGCGAGATTTGGACACTAACCTTAAAGGAAGAAAACAGACTCTTGGTGACCGAGAGGAGGATATTGAGGAAGATTCTGGGACCAGCCAAGAAGGAAGATGGAGGGTGGAGGATGACAAAGAATAGGGAGATGGAAGAGATGGTGAACGAGCCGAACATCATAGGAGAGACGAAAGCGGCTCGACTCCGATGGCTCGGACACATCACTAGGATGGGGGAGGATCGGGCAGTTAAATGAGCGTATGTGGGACGCCCTAACGGACGACGTCCGGTCGGACGTCCCAGATACCGCTGGCGCGATGAAGTGGAGAAGGATCTGCGTGAGCTCCGGGCGCCTGACTGGCTCGAGACTGCGCAGGAGAGAGAGAGCTATGGCGCTCTTTGGTATCGGAGGCCAAGATCCACTTCGGGTCGCTGCGCCAGCGGAGTAAGTAAGTATATAAATAATTTTTGAAGAGCAATTTTAATTTAATAATTTCTAAATTTAAATTGCAAGATATGTGACGTCACACCAGGGCAGGGGTGTCACACAAACGTGACCACGTGTGACATAATTTATGGATGTCCCCTTAGCCAAAAAATTAATATTTACAATTAACTAAAGCACACAGATTACCACAACTACGGATAAAACACGCATATTAATATCAAAACAACGTGCCTCAGAAGTTCAAATCTAATCCTATCTGATACATAACTTCCTCCATGTCCGGTCCGTACTCGCTGTCAGAATGGCCGTTCGTACCGTTGGCGACGGAGCTCGACCCCTGGCCTTCGTCCTCGACGTCGGCTTCGGCTTCGGCCCGCGTCGTGGAGGCCGAGCTAACGGTCGGGAGGCCGAGAATCACGCGGATTTGGTCCGTTAGGTGCGGAGCTGACACTATCTGGTGGAATATGCCTTCCGCTGTGCTCAGGATCCTGTCCACGTCCAAGCACATTGACAGGTCGTTGACGTGCTGCAAGAAATGAAATAAGGTATTATTCAATACAGTTACCTTTACGTACGTTTACGTCCTGGCGGTGTAAGCATTAGAGATTGTTTTCCTAGTCTTTTTTTTTTATTTTTTTATTATTATTATTAAATAAGGAGAACAGACGAGCAAACGGGCCACCTGATGGTAAGTGGTCACCGTCGCCCATAGACATCTCACCTCACTGTATTAATGTTGGAGGGTTTTTGATGCGCTGCTAACCCTGAGGACTAAGATGGATTGCCTCATGTGCCGGACATTACGCTGGCTCTCTTACCCTTCAAACCGAAACACAGAAATACAAGCATTTCTGCTTCACGGCAGAAATAGATAACAGGGTGGTACCACCCCAGGCGATCCTTCACATTAGGATCTACCACTACTTTGCTGTTTATTTAGTAACAATAGGCCTGTTTGTTGCGAGACCATCTGCACACCTACGTACATACTACCTTATTTTATGCAAGTAGGTCGTTGACCATCTGTACAATGACCTACTTGCATAAAATAAAATAATACTATTCCTGATAAATATAAACATTTGTCTGAAATGTCTGTAATATGCATAAATAGTGGTGGACTTAATTAACTAACATTAACTATGAACAATGACTAAGTGCTATTAAGGGAATGAACAATACACCAGCTTAGATATGGGCGCATCAGCTTAATGCTGCCTGCTCATTAATAAATAATAATAATAATAATATGTTATGTGTTAAGTGTGTGAAATATCTAAATTGAATGTGTGTAAATATGTGATATCATTGTATAAGATTTAAAAGGTATAACCTCGTAAACGAAGGTACTTCATGTTTTGTATGCCGTGACCGTGTTGCCGGTGATACTAATTATTGTGTTTTTATGTCAAATAAAGAAATTTCTTCTAAGTCGTGTTCCTCATTCCTGAGGGTCGTGATCATTCTAAGGAATTAATCACATAGAACCACTCTCGTAGCAGATTTAATGCGATGATTTGCCATTGCCTTCCAATCAAAATGCTTTATTTGTCAGAATACATTGTAAAAGGTCTTAAAAATAGATTCTTCTTCTTCTAAGTCGTGTTCCTCATTCCTGAGGGTCGTGATCATTCTAAGGAATTAATCACATAGAAAGATTCTCGAGGCAGATTTAATGCGATGATTTGCCATTGCCTTCCCCATTTCACACACTTGTCATCTCAGTGTGCAGGTTTTCTCACGATGTTTTCCTTCACCGTCAAAGCAGTAAATGTACGTAAGTCTTTGGAAAAAACCGAAAAACTCATTGGTACATGACATTGCCTGGTTTCGAACTCGGACCTCCCGCATGGGAGTCTGCGTTAAGTATTCAGCCTGTTAAAAGGCGTACAAAATATCAGGTACATAAAATATAAATTAAAATAAAGCCAATTTTAATACTAATGTGAATGGTAATTATAAGAAGTAACGCTATAGAAAGAATTTTCAAGCAGCCATTTCAACAATTCAGTTTTAAAGAGTCCACCTTCTAACAAAGCTAAGACCGCAGCCAAAAAATTGGGCATCCTGAGTAAGGTTAGGCGGTACTTCACGCCGGGACAGGTCTTGGAGTACTGCTGCCACCTGTGGGACGGCTCAGCTAAGTACCAACTGGCTGCCCTTGACTCAGTGGAGAAACGCGCTAAGCGCCTTATAGGTGACGAATCGCTGGTGGAGGCTAGACTGCAAAGTCTGGAATATCGGCGCAAGGTTGCCTGTCTATCGGTATTTTATAGGATACATTTCGGAGAGTGCGCATCGGAATTGCACGACCTAATTCCAGCATCTCCATTCCGCCTTCGGACTACCAGGCGCGGGGAGGGGCTCCATTCTTATGTTGTTGATATCCCATCTGCTCGTACGAAGCGATTAGCTTCTTCGTTCATTATGCGAACGGCTAAGGAATGGAACAGCATGCCGGCGTCTGTATTTCCCGAAACCTACAACCTTGGGATCTTCAAGGCCAGAGTGAATAGGCATTTACTGGACCCGCATGCTCCATCGTCGACCTCATCGTCGCTTACCATCAGGCGAGATCGAGGTCAAATGCGGGTTTAGAAGTAAATAAAAAACCCTTATATCATGAGGTAATTTGTTGTACACTATTATGCACATGTTATATTAAAAAACTATTATATGTATTTCCGGCACGGGGGCTGCCATAGCTTGTTCATTATTGTGGCCTCATCTGCCTAATGTGCCAATCGCTCCGCTTTGTAAAATGAAGCATATTGGCTTTAACGAATAAGCTTAATATATTATACATACACGTTTGTTTTTGTTGTTCAGAGTATAAAAGCTTCGCCACATTACGGAATTAACTGGAGCCTTCGAGCATTACTTCTGGTTTATTTAATTTGGCAGAAACCAGATTCAAACTTAGCTTAACTTTAATAAAAAAAAATTTTGAAAATTCGAGGATCTCGTAGCCTAGTTGCGAGAACGGTTTGAAAATGATCGTGCAGGTTAAACAACCTATTCCTTCTGTATGGCAATTTTAGTGTATAATAATCTGCCTAGTCGCCTTAAAAATGGTCCTGCTAGCCAATTTAAAACTAATATTTCCAAGTGGCTTCTAGACAAATGTTATTACTCCATAAAAGAGTATCGCAACGACACTAACAAATAGCTGAAAAGATTGCACACCGTTGTCGGTGGAACATATGATACCTATGCTTTTTAAATCACCTATAATTTTCACTATGTTCTGGCAAATAAATTTCATTTAAAAAAAACGTTAGGCGCGGTCTGAACCAGGGTGACCGCTAGGGTATATTTCATCTGAGCTCCTCCGTGGCTTGGAGAGCACGTTAAGCAGTCGGTCCCGGTTGTTGTCGTTCGACAGCAGTCGTTAAGCCATGTCAGATGCCTACGGGCGGCCTGAACAACTCTGACAATAGGTTGGCCACTAACCATACGATAAGCAAGCATTAAAAAAACATACCTTCAAAATCTCCGTGAATCCATAGTCATTGCTGATGAGCACATCCTTTTCTAAGTCGAGGATAGCAACACATATCAGCAGGTGGAAATTAGCGCATGGCAACCCCGTCCATAGCACCTCCCATAACCTGCAAACATGGGAAATACCAATAAATTATCTTACTTTCATTAAATATCGTGAGATATCGGTCTGAAGAAAAAGGGGATGTGTAAACTTGGAGCTTGCCACAGCATTCTGCCTGGCACACAGGTGATGCCTGAAAATCAGCACCGCAGTGCTAAATCCGCTGCAAACAGGCTGATGCAGTCCCGTTTTTCCGGTGCTGCACACCACCTTCATCAAACTTAATTACTTTTGGTTATTTATTTTTATCTTCTGTACCTAATTGTTGGTATGTGTGTATTGAAAATAAATTCTGTTTTTCTTTCATTATGCTGAGCTGGTGTACCCTTTTTGTCACTGTACCGCACCGGATCTTGTGCTGAATGTATTATATCCTTGTATACTTTTGTATTGTGTTGCTGTATTCTGGTGTTTACAGTGCTAAATTTAACAAAGATTATGAAGTCATTCACAGTGACTTCTATAAAATTTTATAATCTTGTCCCTAAAGAAATCAAATTAAATTAACGCTTAAAAAAATCTTATCAGTAAATCGTAATAGTGTTCAACAATACTTAAATTATAAACATGCTTGGCGTGGTCACTGGTCATGACATAATCTCAGAATTAGTATTAATAATTAATAAGGATCTGATTCGCGCTGTGGGGAGGCGAATTAAGGAGAGAGGAGGTGATCCGCGTGCCGGCCACTTTTTGGTACAGCGCATCTCCCTCGCCATTCAGCGAGGGAACGCCGCGAGTATTCTGGGTACTTTCGGCCACTTCGCGGGGGGCTGTTTGACTGAAGTTATATTGTATAATTTTTGCCTAGTTATAGTATGACATTTTACTAATTAGTTTTTTTATTATCATATTGTAATTAATTAAGTTGACATTATTTGTAATTTACGATATTATATTAATAATTAATATATTTTTGTTTTGTTTTCAATTTCATTATGATTTGTTATTTAGTTTATTATTTTAATTGTTAATTTTAGTGTTATTTTGAATGAATATTATTGTTGGCCAATGACAGGGACGCAGGTGCAATTGTTTTTAGACAAGAAGTAGTATTGTCAGTGTCAGAGTCATCGCAAGGTGTAAAATTGTATTTCTTGTAAAATTTTTTTTTTAATTTATTTATTACAATATCTACAGCACTTAAATTTAAAAACAAAAAAGTCCAATTAAAAAAATACATACTGCCAATTAAAGATTTCCTATTTTTAAACAACGCCTATAGGGAGAAATAAGTTTTGGTGTGTGTGTATATGGATGTGTTTATTGGAAATGTGTGTGAGCGTGTTTGTGTAGAAGAGAGTGTAAGGGTGAAAGGGGTGTGTACATATGTATGTGTTTGTTCGAGGCTTTACTACATGTATCCAGCTACAACGCCACTGTACTAGTATAAAAAAATTATACCATCTAAGCATTATTTATTATTGTTACAATATCTCTCCTGATGGCAGCGGCACCGCCATTGACAAGTTCAACGATTAAAATTTTTTATTATATGACCTGTGTATGCGACGGATAATAGAATTTTGTGCATAGTTAGTTCGCGATAAGGGCACATAGAATAATGATGTGTGTCTTGTGCGTCTGTTAGGAACGTATTTACCAGTCCTCTTAGTTTCTGTCGCTCGCGAGTCCACCCGCAACAATTATTGACGAATAAAAGTGTACAATTTGTACCAACTTGAAATAAACAAATTGGATTGAATACACGTTTTTCAATTTCAATACAGTATAAGGACGGAAAGTTAAGAATTGCAAACGAGGAGACGAAGTTCTTCAATTCAAATCAATATCTTTATTTCGGACAAATTTCCCATAAATTGAAATTGAAATCGTTTATTTAGCGCTGTAAACACCAGAATACAGAAGTATACAAAGTTTAATACTTGCAGCACAAAACATCTGGTGTGGTACAGTGCCAAAAAGGGTACACCAGCTCAGCATAATGCTGAGGCAAGCCACAGCGGTGATTTTCAGCTGGCCCCTCAGTGACTGCACGGACGAAGAAAGCAACAGTGTGTGCGTGTTGTGTTGTATGAATGTGTTTGTTTGAGGATATTAGTGTGTATGTGAGGTACTGAGTGTGTGGGAGGGTGATGACATGGTGCGGGTGTATTTACATGGTATTATGTGTGTGGATGGTAGTTCACAGTAGAGGCATAATTGTTAGTATACAATAAGCTTACTCACTTATATTAGTAGAATAGAGCGTCGGTGGCACTGTGGCTAGGACACCGGACTCCCGTGCGGGAGGTCCGGGTTAGAAACCTTGCAGTGCCATGTACCAATGAGTTTTTCGTATTTTTCGAAGACTTACGTATATTTACCCACTGCTCTAACGGTGAAGGAAAACATCGTGAGGAAACCTGCACACTGAGATGACCAGTGTGTAAAATGGAGCACAATTTTACGTCGTACGTCGTTATAGTACATTTTTACGTCATTTTTTTTACTGTACCACCGCTTCGTAAGGTGCTGTAGCTGAAAGGAAAGAAGCGGCGCAAGAAACTTTCAGCAGCACATCTTTATATGTACACCATGTGCAGAGCTGGAGCTGAATTTAGAACCAAGTCTCTTTATCATTTAAGTAGTCATTTATTTTATAATAACCCTTTTTACATATAAGGTCCGTCTTATATGGGTCCTAATTTTTTTCTCTGTCATATTTATTATAGTATCAGGTATCTTATCATAAAATCGTACAGTGACCCATAAATGATGTGTTAATGAAGCAACGTCATGCAATCCGTAACTGTTTTGTCTTGTGAAGAATGGTTTCTTCTTATACCATGGTTTCTCACCTCATAATATCGCGGTGCGAGAATTCCCGCTTGAACCAGACGAGTAACCACCGGAAGCAGAAGTACATGTTTCCCGAGTCCTTCTGCGCGAGTTGCTGCGCCAGCTGCGGCGACGCGAACGACAGCAGCTGCTGCAGATTCAGCAGTTGCTGCTTCATCCCCGCTTGGTCCATGTCGAAGTTGGACGCCTGCGGGGGAAATCCATTTAAAAAATATATTTTTTATTTACCCGCATTTGACCTCGATCTGGCCTGATGGTAAGCGACGATGAGGTCGACGATGGAGCATGCGGGTCCAGTAAAAAATATATCTTTGAAAGGCTTCGTAGTAATAGAAATGCGGGAGGTCCGTGTTCGACAGTGCAGTACCATGTACCAACGAGTTTTTCATATTTTTCGAAGACTTACGTACATTTACCGACCGGGAATCCTCGCGCATTCTCGAGAATTCCCCTAGCGGTAAAGCGTATTTAGTTTGTATGTTACACAATTGACATAAAGTTCATTATGCTATGTACAATTACGTTGCGATAATTCGATTCCATTCCGCAGCAATGTAAATTGAGCCTTATACTCACAATTTTGTCCATGAATCCTACGAAGCACCAGAAAGCGTCCACTTCGTTGCCTAGCAACAGTAACAGAGGCGCTAGGATGTCGCTCATCCCCTGAACATAGCCGAGATCGAAGTTGTACATGACGTACGTCATCAAAATATCTTGCAACACCACCAGGTTTGGATTGTTGTCGCCGGCGTAGAACGGGTGCGTCCTATCGGTTCGGTTCACGTCTTTTTCTACTAAACTCTTCCTGTCTCGGTATTCTGAGAACCTGGAAAAGAGAGGTACGGGATATAAAAACCCTCGCCACGTTGCGAAATTAAATGAAACTTTTTTTTTATTTACTTCTAAACCCGCATTTGACCTCGATCTCGCCTGATGGTAAGCGACGATGAGGTCGACGATGGAGCATGCGGGTCCAATAAATGCCTATTCACTCTGGCCTTGAAGATCCCAAGGTTGTAGGTTTCGGGATATACAGACGCACGCTGTTCCATTCCTTAGCCGTTCGCATAATGAATGAAGAAGCAAATCGCTTCGTACGAGCAGATGGGATATCAACAACATAAGGATGGAACTACTTTCTTTTCATTGCGATCTCCATAACACAGATTGCAGGCTATTCGAGCAGACTTTTTACAATTATGAGATAAGTCACGCCCTTTGTGTTTCACATATTTTTTTGTATAAGTTTGTATTATAATGTTTGTGTACAATAAAGAGTTAATAATATATAATATAATATATGATGAGATCATGAATTTCAAATTCAAATGACATTAACTACATTAAGTACATTACATGTATTACTCGACATTGTTCAGTTTTTAATTTTTAATTTTATTTTATTATTATGATTTATTATTTAAATAATTGACAATGTTGTTTTTAAATGTAATTATTAATTCAAATGTTTGTTTTTTTGTGTTATTGCAATATAATGTAATCATTTTTATTTGATTGTAAATAATATGTTTGCTTCGATTTATCCAACTGTTTCTCTTCATAAAACAAATTTAATTTTAATTTTGTATTCATCATCATCAGCAGCCTACTCTAGTCCACTGCTGGACCTGGGCCTCTCCCAGGGCGCGCCATTGAGCTCGATCTTCGGCTCTTCTCATCCAGTCGCTGCCAGCCACTAACAGGGACGCCCGTCCCACACTACGTTTGCCCAAACGCGGTCTTCACTCCAGAACTCGTCTCCCCCAGCGGTTGTCTGTTCTGCGACAGATGTGACCGGCCCACTGCCACTTCAGCTTGCTAATCTTATGAGCTATGTCGATAACTTTTGTTCTATGCCGGATCTCCTCATTTCGGATTCGAATCCAAAATTTTGTATTACAAAATATTATTACTTTATTATCTATTCTTATCTTATGATATTATAGGGGGCCGGGAAAGACCCAGCGGCACTTCGACCCTTGAGGATCTTTTGTGCCAACCCCATGTGACACACTGGTCATCATAGTGTGCAGGTTCCTTTCCATCTTGGTCCTCAAAGTTAGCAGCGAAACCCTCTAATAACATTATAGTGAGGTGAGATGTCTATGGGCGACGGTGTCTACTTACCATCAGGTTTCCCATTTGCTCTCTAAGTAAAATTTAAAAAAAAATCGGTAAAGACCACACCTGGCCTCCTGTCCATCAGTCATGGATCTCCACTGCAGCTTCATACAGAAGTACTCGTCTGCTCTTCGTTTCTGCAGCGCGCGCGCAGCCGCGTGCGTTGCGCGCCACGGGACGTAGTCCAGGAGGTATTTCCACACTGACTGCCGGATCGTGTGCGCCACACCCTGTAGAAAAAAAACATTAACAATATTACAAAAACATTAATTTATTGTATGTTTAATTATAGTATAAGTATTATATATGTTCATATGAATGTATTCAAGTAATTTTGTTTAGCTTATGTACAATTTTATTCTTGTTTTACATAATTTGTACACGTATGTATGTCTACTTATCATTCTAAATATCTCTGTCTAGCTGGAAGAAATCTCTATTTTAGAGATAAGCTCTACCTGTGTACGTCAAATTTCTTGTTGTTGTTTCTTTTGTAATATATGTGTGTGCAAAATAAAGTATAAGGTTCGGTTCGTCGATACGATGGGCCATGATGGGCGATTACAGAGTTACAGATAATCGTGTGTAATCGGTCATGATCGCCTAGTCGGCGAAGATCATCGGTTTTTCGGACACATATCATCAAAGGAATGCGTGCGGTTGTACGTGCGCGTGACAACACGATCGCCGATCATTCATTCGTTCGGCAGAAGTGAAATAAAGCTGGGACTACATGCGCCGGTTCGATTCGTTGCAGCCAATCACGAGCGTTCCGCCCTCCCCCCAATGCAAGTCAGCGCCTCGTGATTGGCTGCAGCGAACCGAACCGGCGCATGTACTCCAGGTCTGAGAAATTATGTTACAAAATTATGGCTGCGTGGACGAACGCTTTTCCTTTCATAGAACATAGACTTATATCCTATTATCTTCTAGAAATGGTGTAACCTAACCGATGAAAGCGTAACAGTAAAGATTTTAAAATTCACCCTATGTAGGTTCCAGCAATCCCTAATTCCAGCATGTCCATTCCGCCTTCGGACTACCAGGCGCGGAGAGGGGCTCCATCCTTATGTTGTTGATCATACGAAGCGATTTGCTTCTTCGTTCATTATGCGAACGGCTAAGGAATGGAACAGCCTGCCGGCGTCTGTATTTCCCGAAACTTACAACCTTGGGATCTTCAAGGCCAGAGTGAATAGACATTTACTGGACCCGTATGCTCCATCGCCGACCTCGTCGTCGCTTACCATCAGGCGAGATTGAGGTCACATGCGGGTTTAGTAGTAATTAAAAATTAAAAATATTGCTCGTAAAAGAAGTTTTATATAGAAACGATGTAAACATCTCATCATACATTCAGCCGGCCATTGAAATGTGTATGAAACATAAGCGCATATGTCCAAACCCTTTGGCTCACTGTCAGTGCTCACATAATCATTCTAGAGAACCGATGAAAGCGTAGGAGATATTGTAAAAATAACTTACCCCTCTGAATATGAGTTGCTTGACCCCCTCCACTTCTGTAACCCTCCCTTCAGTGTCCTGCAGCCCCTCCCACTTCTCTGTTGACAGCGGGTTCCCCCTGTAACATACCACTTGGCTGCACGGGGGTAAGTGGGGGGTGAACGATGAGGTAGCGGTGAATGAGTGGTGCATGATAGGTGAGAGTTAGAAAATGTATGAAAGAACCCTAAAAATTGACGTTTGAATTTGTAGACAGCGGCGCCCCCTTGTAACACACCACTTGGTGGGGGAGTGAGGGGGTGAATGATAGGTGAAGGGAAAGATATTTTTTTAAATGGGACTCTTGAATTTTTGATTTCAATTTTACCCTGCTCGGATCCACCTGTTGATGGCGTCGAACCGTATCAGTTTAGGGACAGACTGAACACACCTCGAATCAAAGAGGCAAAGATATTTTATATACATTCAAATGTAAACTTTGAATCTGAACAAAATACCCGAGATTTACTCAATTCATTTCAAGAATAATTCGATGGGAAAATAACTATAAATTAATAAGGCCGAGTGATTTGATTATTATAAGATTAGATGACAGGAAATAATAAATATAATGAATTAGTTAATTACATTTCTAGTATTATGAATTTATGAGTTTTTAGTAAAATAACTGAAGTTAATTTAAAAGCTTAGCTATCCAACGGGGCAACGCAGCCAGTCTCTTGGGTACACTGCCGGATGTGGGGGATTTAACCCAATTTTTTTATCTTTAGCTTTCTTAGCCTTAGTTTAGTTTTAGCTTTAGTATTATTCTAGTGTTATATTATAGTATGTTTTAAATATTGTATTAATCTTTGTTATTTAAAAATAATACGAGAAATATAATTTTGAAAATGGATTGTAATGGCAAAAGCAGCTGAAGTATTCGTAATATTAAAACTATACCAATATTTTTACTGATGATGAATATACCTATATTGATCACTTGCAGGGCACCTATTTATCGATAATTGAACATGTTTAAGCGGGTTTTTGAACAGTTTGTCTTCTCAAAGTAAACAGAAACTCTAAACAGCTGCACACCTTACTCTCTTAAGGGGCCGTTCGAGTATTACGTAAGCAGAATTATAGACATTTTTAATCCCCCCCTCCCCCTTGACAGCGAAAATAATCAAAGCTCTTACCCCGCTTCCGTGAGCTTTAGCATAATTCTATATATAATTTGTCAATTCTTTAATTTTTAATTTATTTATTAGGTAAACACAACAGAATACAACCAGAGATATTACAGAAAAATCAATATAAAGTTATGAGCTAGGTCGTAACCCTTAACGTGTAAACACAGCATGGTTAGGAAGTAGAAAATTGATTGTTGTACAAAATTGAGTTGGGAAAGCAAAAAATACTAGTGAATGTAATTAACTATGATCGGAGTAGGTAGGGCTGTTTTTGATACTTGCCACATACGGTCATAATATGGATAAGTATGCCCAATAATCCCGGGATTTCCGGGATTGAATAAATATATTATTTAGATTTTTAACGTTATATTTGTTTTGATACACATTTAAGATTGGTGGCGAAATATTTTTTTTAAGATTCATGGCGCTAGTGTACCTATGGTAGTGTTTTAACTTCTTCGTAAGTTCACAATTTTTAATAAATCGTAATCCGCCGAGTAAGGGCGAGGTTTATAAAAGTAATTTACAACATTTGCTCGATAACTTAAAACGGGATCCCGAAATCATATCCATATTAATATAACCTTTGAGGACATTGACCCGAAAGAGCCCTACCTACTCCGATCAGTGGTAATGATTAAAAATACCTATTGAAAAATTAAAAAAATAAAGTAAAGATTATAAAGTAGGTCCGTGGATAGCTTACTTGAGGACATCCTCAACCCGTCTTTTAAAAACTAATATATTAATTTAAAGTATCGTATAGTAGTAATTCATAAACAAGTATCACTGTTATTGCTTTTTTGCTGACATAATCATTATTTTTACTTTGCTTATTGTCATAAAAAATAAGCAAAGTAAAAATCCCCTATGATGCTTACGTAATACTTGAACGGCCCCTAAGTAAAAGTAAAATGTAGAGCGACTGTACTAAATTAATTTTATATTGATTTTATGGTGGTATTTTCCCATGCAACGCGGCAGTTTTACCATCTTTAAAAACCCACCATAATGTTCATTCTACTTTCTATTTACGATACAATGTTTATTAACCACACAAATTATCAATAAGGTATTCCAAAGATTTTGAAATTCACCCTATGTAGATTGCTTCCTAGAATTTTATACAGAAACCGCGTCTGCCAGTTAGCGCATGCGATGTGAGCATCTTCCCATACATGAGTCGTACATTGAAATTAGGGATGTTACGGAGCTTCGACTCCGACTCCGAAACGTCGGAACTTCCGATTGATTTTACACCTCCGACTCCGACTTCGTCTCCGATAATTTTGAATCGGAGGTTATACCGAAGACTTGTGAGCAAACATACTCAAATATCAATATTTTATTAAATAGTGTAGGAATACATTTATGTATTATTATTTATGTATGCCTACACTACTCTCTAAAGGAACATGTTTTAATACCGCAAACGTCATCATAAAAAGAATTGGCCAGTTCAGCTATAAAAATTAAAAAACGGTTTAAAATTTGAACTTCTGATCATCTCTTTCTACCTCCGCCTCCGACTGCGGTACCGAATCCGGTTCCGACTCCGATAAATCAAATTGAAAACCTTCGACTCCGGTTCCGGTAAAACCACCTCTGTAACATCCCAAATTGAAATGTCAAATGTATGGAACTATAAGTGCATTTGCCCACACCCTTTGGCCCGCTGTCAGTGCTCACATCTTCATACTAGTCCGATTTCTGTGTAGATTTCTGGTCTAGTAGTAAAGCCCTTACCTCGGAATGCTGGGGCGAGTCGGTAAAGTCGGTTTGACGCTGATGACTTCGTATTCATCGCTCTTAGTCACTGTGGTGGCTTCTTCCAGAGCACCCATGCTCTTCGTGAGTAAGTCCGCCACTTCCTCAGACACGTCCCGTTTGCCGTTTGTTTCGTTACCGTAGTATACTGGAATTTGTTAAAAAAAAAGGATCTTAGTGGATACTATTCTACACTTGTAGACGGCGATAGACTCGCCAACTATCACGTTTGGCCACAAAAATGTTACGGCGAAAAATGGGAACTACCTATGATTGATGGTGGTTCCTCTGTCTACCCCCTCGGGGATTATGGACATGAGAGTTAGGTATGTATGGCTATGTTTAACATACTGCTACTAAGCTAAAATATTTTTGCCAGGAATGGTCCCACATAATGATCCAGAGGTGGATTCGATCCGGCGATGTTTGCGCAGCAGCTGTGTTTCGGTTTAAGAGTAAAAGAACCAGTGTAATTACCGGCACATGAGGCACTCCACCACTCCATTTTTTTACTATTCACTTACCAATGTCAGTGAGCTTTGAGAACGCCTCTAAGGTGGTAGCGTAGGGTCGCTGTTTGAAGTTGGAGACCAGGTTCCACACGACGTCGGTGGTGTTTTCGGTGAAGATGTCCAGCTCGGCGAACGAACGGTTCAGCGCTTGGGAGTCGGAGCTCGGTTCCACTACCACGAATGTGTTCCTAAAACGTAGATATAGTCGACCTCAGAGCGTTGGTGGCGTCGTGGCTAGGACGTCGGACTCCCATGCGGGATACCCTTTGTTGAATACCTTTTTTTTGGGAAAGCACTGGCTCCCAAGATACAGGTTCTCCTAGCTTGGTAGTTAGAGTATTGTTTGATTTACAAGCATTGTGATATTTTCAACAAAGATTATAATTATTTATTTTTTAATTAGTACTGACTGAAGGTATTGTGTTTTTCGGGACAATCTATTCAAAGGGGATCCTAAGAATGTCTTTCACCTTTAACAATCTGTCATGCCAAATTTTAATATTTTTTATGCAGTTCTTGAGTTAGTGATGGAAATCTGCATTTACTCAACAGTCTACCATACCCCCTCATGATGAGATGATCCATATCCATGCGGACAATGGGGTAAACAATGGATTAAATAGATCGATAAAGAATCATTACCTGTCATGTCTAGCTTTGGCAATCTTGATATGATTCTTCAAGTTAGCTATGAAGATCTCAGCGTTCCCATGTTGGAAGTAGAAAGTAATCTGCCAGATGCCCGGTTTGCTGGAGAACTGTAGTTGCTGACTGTTTCGCGACATACGGTACAGTTTCAGCTCGTCCAGTGACATCTTGAGGATGCGGGCGCGCGCTGTGATGTAGTCTGAAGTCATGTTGCCGCTGAATGTGCGGTGGCGGCGCCCTGGAAAGGACAGCGGCTGGTAAAATTGAGAAGGAGCAGACCCTTCACTTTATCATCAACCTACAACCCAATACGTTTAGACACTTCAGGAATCTTGATGTAACATTTACAAGACGATACAGAGCTATCCATTCCCACATAGAAAAAGTAAAAGATGTATATTACAATGCACACCAATAGTGTTAACGACCGCCCACTCCTGGTCAGGAGTGTCAGAGTCGATGGTGATGAGGTCGTTGGGACGCCACTCGATGCACTTGGAGCCGTCAGGGTTCTGCACCAGGCACAGCATCCCGATGGAGTTGAGGTCAGTGATCGGTCGGCCGATGCATGCCTTGAGGAGCACTCCATCTTGGGTGAAGAGGTCCTGTGAATGATGAGAGCACAATTTAAATAAAAATGGTTTTTATTCACTGACTTTAAACATAATTATTCTTATTCTAATTATTCTCTAATATGCTGACATACATCAGCAACCTTGGATTGTTTTGTTGGTAAGGTTGACCCTGATATAGGCTTCCTCCATATTGCACCATTTGTGCTATGTCGATAGCACAATTTAGTTATTTTCAAATGTGTGTGTACCCAAAGTTTCTGCTAGAAGTGAGGGAGGAATCTGTATCTGTCGACTGCTTAGATTTGCCGGAACCAGTCAGACTTACACTGTAATTAATATTATTATATATTTATAGATAGGCAGCATATATGCTGATGCGTCTATGTCATAGTGTTGGAAAGTTATAAGTTCTTAGTTTCATTTTATAGATTTCACAGTTCACAGTTTTTACAGTCAGTCATTGTTTTTTATTTAAATTAAATGTTAGCACTAAATCATTGTTCTGTCATAAGATTAAAATTAGGGTCATTTATCACTGCTTTTTAAACCAGTTAACTAGTTTAATTAATGGTGTTATAATGCATTAAATTGTGGTCTCTGGAGGGAAAACCATTAGTCAGGGACAAAATAACACAGATTAAGCTAATCACTGATAATCATTTATTAATCAACTGTCAACACCGATTCATTATTTTATTTTTATCTTCCATCTAATTAAAAAAAATGTTTATAAAATTGATCACTTCTAGGTATTCCATATATTGATCACCTAAAATATTGTCTATTGATCCATGGACTATAATCTATTACAGGGTTTCTCAAAGTGGGGTACGCGCCAGTTGATCGTAGGGGGTTCGCGAGATTTGAGGGGATTTTTGGGCAACAAGAAATGAAGAATACCCGGAGCTCTCACGCAAAGCGGTGAATTTCCTTTTGCTCTTCATGACAACTTACTTATATGAGAGTGGGTTTTCACACCTGGTCAAGATAAAAACGAAATACAGGTGCTACAATCTGTCCTCTAGGTGCCAGCTAGCAGGGTTCTAGGACAGTGTGCAGATTAAATAATAGAAGAAACTTGGTAATAGTAGATATTATATTTATCAGGAACAGAACAACACAATAGTAGAAAATAGGTAGTAGTAGGAGACAATTTTATAAAACGGACATACGTCCGTTCAGGACAAAAATACAGAGAGAGTAAGTAAAAACAATGAAATTAATGGAATTTAGTAATGGAATGGGAATATGATTTGAATTTTGAAAATATAGATGAAGAAATGAAAATGCCAACACGAAATGAGGTGAGTTAAACGCTAACATTGAGGTTGAAACTGATGGCAAAGGAGGTTGATATGGACGATGAAGTCGACATCGTTACACAGGAATCAACTGAATGCTGAATCTGAGATTAAGATCAATTCAGATTGAAATTAAGCAAAATGCTCCTAAAAAATCGACTCAATTTGCGACAAAAAACAACCCACATCACATTATTTACTAACATTATGCTCTTTGTGACTCACTTTTCTTAAATAATTTATTTTTATTTTTAAATAAAAAGCCAGTTTTTAAGGGTTTTCGCCATTGTCTGGGAAATGTAGTAGGGGTATGTGGAGCTATATGTTTGAGAAACCCATTTCTATTACTAGTTCACTCCACTGCAGGCTTTGCCCTAATCCAAAATACTGGGTGAGCCTTGGCAACTTGGTGAAATCAAAAAAAGGAAGGTAATGTGTTTCATTTAATATTTTATATCACTTCTACATTGATAAATACTATGTTCTATAGAAGACTTACCATATCACAGATGTGGTGATGATTCAACCTCATTATACATAAATACCATTAAGTATTACAACAACAGTGATAAGACCACAATAGATAAAATATGACATGTCCATGATAAGTGTCAATTTTCTTTGTTATATCGTAAATAAATAAATATAAGTATCTGTGCTTATCCAAAATAGTATGAATATAGTAGGGCAATGCCTCTTCACACCTGTTACTGTCCGAATATACACTTTATGACTGTACCAGTTTAATTTTTTGCTACTTTACTGTGCACAGACTCTGCACAAGTACACAGCATTTTAGTTATGTATTGATATGTATGCCTAAAGACAAGAGTCTTTAACCAGTGTGTCCTACCAGTAATGATTTACGGAGCCGAACTGTGGTCACTGACAGTGTAACTGGTTCACAAATTGAAAGTTGCTCAGCGTGCTATGGAAAGAGCTGTAATCGGAGTATCTCTGCTGGATCGAATCCGAAATGAGCAGATCCGGCATAGAACAAAAGTTATCGACATAGCTCATAAGATTATCAAGCTTAAGTGGCAGTGGGCCGGTCACATCTGTCGCAGAACCGACAACCGTTGGGGTAGACGAGCTCTGGAGTGGAGACCGCGTTTGGGCAAACGTAGTGTGGGAAGACCCCCTACTAGATAGAGCAACGATCTGCGCAAGGTGGCTGGCAGCGACTGGATGAGAAGAGCCGAAGATCGGGCTCAATGGCGCACCCTGGGAGAGGCCTATGTCCAGCAGTGGACTAGAGTAGGCTGCTGATGATATATGTATATCTGTACCTACAAAGTGCTTACTCTAAACGTACCTACCTAGTGTGACTGAACTTTCATAAAATAAGGAATCAGATAAGGATAGGGTTAAGGCCGCCTTCTGCACATTGTATTGTACCTCTCTTTATGTTGTATGTTTTGTTTTTGTCCCGGGTGTGCAATAAAGTATATTTGTATAAGCCTAGGCATTATATCCCTAAATAAATAATCAATTTGAGTTTTAATAGTAAATGAGACATTAAAACCACATTGTGTGAAGTCCACTATGTTTTTTATTAACATAAATGTACACAGCATTACAGTAAAACCAATACACTGTGCAGTTCAACATTAATAAAAAATAGCCTTTATTCACTGACAATTATGAGTTAATATATCAACTAGGTTTTCTCTATCCTAGACCCCTCCTCTCCATCCCTTGGGCAGGTCGTCCTCCCAGTGTCTCACTGGTCTGCCTCTTTTACATTTCCCGTCTCGCTGGTATCACTCTGTGATATTTCTTGTCCATTTGTCCCTTCTGGATCTCATTATGTGACCAGTCCATCTCCATATCAGAGTTCATGCATTACGAACCACATCCACTACTCTCATTTAGTCTCTAATTTTAGTAAGCCACCATATATCTCTTAGTTTTATGTCTAACATGCTCCTCTCTATACTCTGTTGGCAAACTCTTTGTTTCTGCATGTTGTTTTTAGAGTATAACTGACGCTAATTTGCAGAACCAGTCATTAGCAAGTGATTTTATATAAATGTTAGACGTGTCGAAATATCTGCGATTAAACTATGCGATTGCGAAAAACGAAACAGTTATGAATACTGTGTTTTTGAACATAGTAAATGCTGAGCATCCACCACAAGGACTAGTCATTTCGCTGATACATAAGTTTCTATGTAATGTATAGAGAATTGGAAATACATGTTAGAATAGGATGCCAGAGAGAACATAATCACTGCGTTATAGGCAAAAATGACGCAATATAAAATAACACATGAAATATGAGGCCATGGGATGGGAGAGTAATTGCCGTGGTGCGTATTTTATTTACGTCGCGACGCCGTGGCGACGCCCCAAGGTCACATGGGCCGAGCAACACAACAATAAATAATGCCGTAAATATTAAGAAATATCCTTACCTTGCACTGCTCCGGAATATCCTCGACCGAGCTCGAAGACATCTTGGAAACTCCGTATACGAGTAAAACACAAGATTTACAACGAAAACAACATTAAAAATTGCCTAAAATCCTAAACAAAACCATAGTTTTTAGGAATTTTGTCAACAAAAAGTAGCAGATAAACATCCATGCATTGCATGACAGCTTGACATTGACAATTTTTTTTAAATATTTAATTTTACGGCTCTGGGTTCCAGCCTAGCCACACCAGTGTGACCAGATTTGATCTGACGAATCTACTGCATAGAGTGCTGGTGAAAACCTACCAAATTCTACTAAATACATATCCATTATATTTTGCTCCTTCCTTACCTTTTGATAAAGGGTATATTACGTTTCATATTAAAAAAATATCAAAAAAAGAAAAGAGCTCATCAATCAATCACACGCGATACGAAAGGTGAAGATAATTTACAATTTAGACCCGCTTGCGGGAAAAGTTTACCCTGGGTTTACTCGCGAATTCTCTATGGTTTTCATACAAACTTGACATGACGTTAACCCGGGGTAAATAAACCCCAAACGCTTTTTTCCTTCACTTTTATAGGTTTTCTGAAAGAGATAGACAGAATCTGATTCGCAAATAAAAGCTCGAATGGGAAATTCCCGCATCAAAAAGGGATACACCATCGTAAGCCTAAAAAGAACTAACATCTACTAAATAAATATGACTGCTGCCAAAATATACCATATTTTCCCCCGCTAATTAAGTTTCTCAAAATCTACCCAAAAAGTAGAAATCTTCTAAAACTGCGTTACTAAACTAAACTACCTACCTACTTAACATTTGCAGTGTTTTCATACGTATTAAAATTCTGTCTAGGTAGGATATTTGTTTTTCACGGTATAATTATTGGGCCAACATCCACTTCGGATCGCTGCGTATTTTTGATATTAAATACTTGGAATATTTTATTTTCAAAAATACTCGGAAACTAGCCAAGCAAAGATTTCATCGGCGGGACTCGAACCCGCACCTCCGGCACTCGATCGAATTATTTTCGCTACGGATGACTCGTCGTGCCGCGCCGTACCGGGCTGTCCATAATTATTAAGCTGCGTATCCATTTGAGGCACCTCGAGGTAGAGGCACGCACTGCTCGCCGATTTGCTCAAAGAATAGGTGGGTAAAAGTGGGTAAAAAAAGGTGGGTCTATAAAGGCGGGTACCTTTATACATTTCTTGGCAGCTAATACAAGGTGGCTAGTGAAGCGGGATTTTGAAGGCGAGCCACGAGTCATCCGTAGCGAAAAGGTTAACGTGGCAGGCTAATAAGCCGGAGGTGCGGGTTCTAGTCCCGCCGGATTGGATGACATTTTCGATTCGCTATTTACTAAGCATTTGTCATAATAATTAAACCTACCTAATTATTTCACAAAGCTAAAGAAATAAAATAAAACATTTAGGTATGTAACATTGCATTATGCATATATAATTAAACATTAAAAATATTTGAAATTAAAAAAACAACACAACATTAAAAGGACACATGCTCAGCATGTGCTGCGGTCCGACCGGTACGGCAGAACCACAGCGCTGGTTTTCAACTGTGGCAGGACGAAGGCATCGCGGGCAAAACAGCAGGTCAGGGACGAAACCAAAAATATAATATAATTAAAAGTACCAATAATAAAAGTACAAATAAAGATGAAATTGATAACAATTAAAACTGGAGAGAAAAGGGATAGAAATACAGAGTGAGTGAGTGAGTGTCTGTCCATTATGCGGCTCGTCATAAGGTAGGAGTCACATAATACATACCAGAAGCCAGCCAGAAGCACCCAGAACCTGTTTTTTTTTAATTTTTTAATTTTAATTTATTTATTAGGTAAACACAACAGATTACAACCATAGAAGTTACAGAAAAATCAATATAAAGTTATGAGCTAGGTCGTAACCCTTAACGTGTAAACACAGCATGGTTAGGAAGTAGAAAATTGATTGTTGTACAAAATTGAGTTGGGAAAAAATACTATTGAATGTAATGATTAAAAAATCTATCAAGTAGGTGCGTGGATAGCTCACTTGAGGACATCCTCAACCCGTATTTTACCCGTCGCTCATGACATGAGCGAATGATATATGATATATGGTATTTGTTGAATATTGTGTGTTTCGCGCCCGTGTTCCTTTGACTTCCTCTGAGATCGCCTGTACGCGGAGTCGGTGTGTGCGTGAGCCGTTTTCTCGCATTTGTATTGAGCGGCCCTTCTGGTGTATTCCGAGACAATATGGATCATGGCACGTAACTCCATTGTACAAGGTTGCGTCCCAATATGATGATAATGACAGAATAACTTAGTAAATTATTTAATTTACCTCAAATAAATTATTATTATTATTTACCTACGGTTTTAGGTATTTTTTCTTTATTCTATTAAGTGGCTAGCTTCTATTGTAGGAAATTTCATGTCCCACTGTCCCAGTCCCACTGGAGAACCTGAGAAGCGGCTCAAAGCCTAGCTGCGAGCATAATCATAAAGTAAGTAATATGTTTATTTCACACACAGCAATGACCGAAACAGTTATAATTATGATAAAATAATTATGTAGACAAAGGTAAACATATTGAAATCATGTCTGATGGTCTGTTGTTATTGTGAAAAGGGCCTCAACTCAGCTTATTGCTGCAGACAAGAATGCCTGCAGCGCTTGTATTCTGTATTATAAAGGGATCTAAGGCACGTCTGGCGAGGTCAGAACCAGGATTTTACAGGTGGTTCCTGATGTGTAGGATCACAAACAGGTAAGAGGGTGGTTGGTACCACCCTCTTACCTGTTTCTACCGCAAAGCATGCACTGCTGTGTTTCGATTAAGGATAAGAGCGCCAGCGTAATTATCGACACATCACTCCATCTTAGTCCTCAGTGTTAGCAGCGCATCGAAAACTCTCTAATAACATTATAGTGAGGTGAGATGTCTACGGGCGACGGTGACCACTTACCATCAGGTGGCCCGTTTGACCGTCTGCTCTCCAAATACAATACGAAGAGGATATTTGACCGTTCGTGGCACATTTATTCATCTTAACCCCGTTCGACAGCAGGCGTTAAGTCATGTCAGAGGCCTACGAGTGGCCTGAACAACTCTGAAAATAGATAGGTTTACTAACAATACGATAAACAAACAACCCTTCTCCTTGAATGCCGTCACGACGCACTCCAGCAGTACCATTCCAATCCTTCTCTCCAAACTTTTGCACTTTTAGGCAGTCTTGCGTCAAATCGTATGTCAGTGTACAGTACTCTGTGGCTAAATCAAGGAATAAACGAATTATGAATTAAAATGGACATGCCAACTATACCAACAAAGTTGATACAAAAATATATTTTATTCTTTCACCCGACACTGCTAATTCAATATTCAACAATGACTGTGTAACTAAGCATGTACATATCTCTTGTTTTCATTATAGATAGGAAGATATAATGGTATATATTACCGTGTTTGGGACATTTGAGTTTAGCAAGTTTTATTCGCAGTTTTGTTGTTCAAGAGTTGAAACAAGTAAAATAAAATAAATAAAATAGGTAAGTACATAAAATTTATACCTAATCTGCAAAGGAAACTATAAAAAGAATAGGCATAGGCTCAGATAATTACTTAAGTAACTTTTTCTAATAACGACCTCAATTTTTTTTTATTTCTTCAGTCTATATTGAAGTGTTTTTTTTCAGTCTATAGACTAAATGGTACGAATAAAAAAAATATAAGTGTGTATATTAACAGAATCTATTGTTCTTTACAAGATCTATGGACTTCAGTGCGTTTTAAGATTGTAATTAAGTATATTACCTATTATGTATATATTACATACATACTATTGACAATTCACTTCATCGTGCTCATCTATATCTTATCTTTCATTTCACTAACAACCATCTTATACTGTCATCACATCTGTCAGACATAATCAAAAGGCAATCACAAGATCACGATCACATAGCATTCGTTGAAATTTTTTCGAAGTAGGTAAAGAAATTCGAACAAACGTGTTTCGAATTCACGTAGTGGTCCCCAAAATATCGGTATCGGTATAAACTAGATGCCGGAAAGCTATAATATACTCCGCAGCGATCCAAGTAGATCTTGACCTCAACTACTAAAAGATACTCTTGCGCAATAAACCTGTCGGTTTCGATCTTAAAGGGGAGGGATGTTATGTATGCTAGTGTGCGAGGCGGCACCCACCACTATAAGATTCATCTGTAATAATAAAGACAGTGTGCTGCTACTAGTCCTCGATGGTTTCACTCGCGTACATAGTAGCTATGGATGACTCGACGTGCCGTGCCGCGCCGTGCGTAAATATTAAGCTGCGTATCCATTTTAGGCAGCTCGGGGTCGAGGCACGCACTGCTCGTCGATATGCTCAAAGAAAATGTGGGTAAAAGTGGGTAAAAAAAGGTGGGTCTATAAAGGTGGGTACCTTTGTATATTTCTTGGCAGCTAATATATAATATATATTCTTTTTTATCTCGTCCATAATAAAATAATCGTCCATACTAGTGTATGCAAAAGTATGGGAATATTTAAAAAAAATCGAAGAATTTTATGTATAATTTTTAGCAGTAACCTATCTCCAATATAATTTTGTTTATCTGTTTTAATATCATTGTTTTATATCCCTCTACATTATTCTACATTTACTTCCTTTGTATATTTAATTTTCTATGTGTATATATAACTAGTGTGTACTTGTCTTGTCTACATGAACTGAAATATGTTATTTACGTTTATAATATTTGTGAACCCTTTTTGTTTCTGTGTAATTTTTTTGTTTGTTTATATGTATTTCTATCTATTTGTAAACTGTTTGCGTTCCTTAATAAATAAAATATATAAATATAAATATAGGGATGAGCATGTGGCGACGCACGACGCGCGCCACTACGATACAGTACCTACTCACATCGGCCTAGAACGCGCTATCGAAATTTTCCTGGAACTTCGTATATATACGAGTTCCAAACATCCATAGTTCGTAGCGTTCCTACAAGCACTTGTATTTCGGGAAATTGGTAAAGAGACTGCAAATCATCTAACTTCCTTAGTTTTACCAGCTGCCAAGATGGGGCCTTTGGAGATAGTCGGAGTAGAAATCCTGGACGCGGCTGCAGCAGCGTTGACGTTAGCCTTCTCCGCATTGTCATTATTGAACCTCACTTCAGTGTTATATCCGAAGCAGGCGACGATTCAGGGTAAAGTACTCGTCTGCCCATTTCATAATGTTCAGACGTTCAATTGTAAAATAAATTTAAATATCAATATAAAATGTACACCAACCTGGCGGTCGTCACATCAGTAACCTGCCTTATTTTCCGAACAGCATAAGCGGCAGAGCTAAGTTTCGAGGCAAGGTTCATAAGGCGGCTCATAAGGCGCTCAGTCTTCACGGGCCGGTTCCATTCCGGTTCGGTTCGCTCCATCCGATCACAAAGCGTTGGTTTCAAATACCAATACCAAAATACTATACCAATTCGCCGATGACACTTGTCTTGTGGCCGCACATTCGGACCCTAGAGTGGCCGAAGCTGAAATACAAAATGATTTTAATAACATTTGCATGTGGGCACATGACATGGGTCTCGTAATCAATGGCGATAAAACAAAATTCATCCATATACGAACATCCCAAAATAAAAGTCAGTACCTCGCTTCAATAACGGCCCATAATCATTCTTGCCTTCACACTTGCACACAACCATGTGATTGTCCTAACATCGAGCAGGCCGAGAGCCACAAGTACGTCGGGGTCATTATAGATAACAGATTTAATTGGAAAGTTCATATTGAACAACTGTGTGAAAAACTGAGAGTCTTACTGGGCCAGTTCCGCCTACTTAAATATAAATTGCCCTATAAAACACTTGTCATGTTATATAAAGCACTCGTTGAAAGCACTATTTGTTACGGCCTTAGCGGCTATGGCCGTACATATAAAACTTACCTACAAAATATTTACAACTTACAGTTATGATTTCTGAAAACTATTGTCCCACTTTCCGTCAAAATTAAATTCCCAAGTGTGCAGGTTTCCTCACGATGTTTTCCTTCACCGTTAGAGCAGTCAGTTGTAAGCTGGTGTGACCACGAGCTTGGTTTCGATCCTGGACCTCCCGCATGGGAGTTCGGCGTACGTCACCAACGCTAACTTAAGTCTCGGACAACACGCGTCCGGTTCCAGTCTCGATACGGTTCGCCTACAACCAATCACATGCGTTCAGCCCTCAATCTTTTTTTAACCCTTTATTTAAATATGGATGGAGCGAACCGAACCGGAATGGAACCTGCCCGTGAAGACTGAGCACCTTATGAGGCGCCTTATGAACCTTGCCTCGAAACTTAGCTCTGCCGCTTATGTGTGAAATTGGGAAAGCAATAGAAAATCATCCCATTTAATCTTCCAATAAATTCGTTAAAAGTGGTTAATTCCATAGAATGATCACGGCCATCATCAATGAGGAATACGGCTAAAAAGCGCCCTAGACGCTTGATGTGCCCACCTATACATATCGTTTCTGAATCAAATTCATAGTAGATATTACTGTCATTCTGGTAATAATTTTAATGTTACGGTCGATTCATTACAATCTTACACTATAGTAAGAGTCATATATGACCTGGTGTTCCAGATCGCGATAGCTTCGACTTCATTGTGATCGGCGCGGGTTCCGCAGGCTGCGTTGTTGCCAATAGGTTGACCGAGGTCTCTGGCAGCTCGGTGCTGCTCATAGAGGCTGGTGGAGACCCCCCTGTGGACTCAGTGGTGAGAATGGCATTAGCCAACGACGACATGCATAAGCATGTCAATTACATAATATACTACAACAACATAATTACAACATGCTTTAGACACAGTATCGCAGAGTCTGAAGAGACACCGGGTCGAAAACTAAACTGAGCATCACTAATCGACACATTCTTCATCAGTTCAAGCTGCAACAGCCGTTCAAGCTTACCTACTATTGTACCTAGCGATATGGGCCTATTGTTAGGCAAATTCGATTGGTCACCGGTTTTGTTCTTAGGTACTGGAACAACTACAGTTCTCATTATGGCAATCGGAAGATAACTATGCTTAATATAAAGATTAAAGAACACAGATAATACTCTGTATATTTCATTACTACCGTACAAGATGTGCTCGACGCTCAAGCCTTCATGTCCCGGGGATTACCTCGTTTCATATTTCGGACTACTTTAGCAACGTCCAGAGGTGAGAACTGCATACTCTCACTCTCCGCAACCACATGCGGCTCTGCAGCGTCGGGCACACCCTCCACGTCCAACGGCTAAGCTGCGAAGTGGTTGTTCTGGCACCACTTCAGTTTGTTCTTAAACACTCTACGACTGATGATCTGAGTGTAAAGTGATGATCAAATAAAAACTTTCTATTTTTGTTGCATCGTTTTTCGAGCTATCCATTTATTTTCTGACAAATGTAAAAATATATTTCTGCTTCTAGATTCCTGGTCTGTTTCCGTTTATCGACTATTCCTTCTCGGATTGGAATTATTTCTCAGTTGACGACGGATACTCCAGCCAGGCACATAAAACACACAATATACATATGTCCAGAGGAAAAATGCTGGGAGGGTCCAGCGGAAGTAATTACATGTTCTATGTGAGAGGCAATAAAGCTGATTTTGAATCCTGGGGTTGGAACTGGGAAGAAGTCTTAGCATATTTCATGAAAAGTGAACGTCTCAACGACGATGTCATCTTAAACAGTGATTCAGCTTCTATGCACGGTACACAAGGATACCTCGGAGTCACGAGACCGGGCTGGGGAAATGAAAGGAAAGAGTATTTTGAAGCCTTCAAAGAGAACGGTCACGAGATTTTGATAGACTTCAACGGACATCATCAACTTGGTTATTCAGAAAATCAATTTACTATCGATAAAAAAATTCGTCAGAGTACAGCTGCCGCATTCCTTAGTCCTATTATATATCGTTCAAATCTATTCCTTCTAAAGAACACTTTAGCTAGAAGAATTCTCTTTAATAAAATGAAAGCCGTTGGTGTAGAAGTAAAATTGTCTGATGGTAAAATAATAGAACTTACTGCTACAAAAGAGGTAATTTTATCAGCAGGTGCCATAAATAGTCCCCAGTTACTAATGCTGTCTGGTATAGGGCCGGAGGCACATTTGGAAGAAATGAATATTAATGTATTACTGGATTCACCCAACGTAGGTCAAAAGTTACAAGATCATCCAACAGTTCCCATAACAATTATTGGAAAGAAAGATATTACTTCAGCAATACGAAATGTGGAAGATTTGGCTAACCTCGACAAGTTTCCCACACCTGAAATGTGTGGACATGTCGCCCTAAACAAATCGCAGACATACCCTGATTACCAAGTACAAGGTTCTCCGCTTCCAGCTGGAACAATTTCTTCGACTTTAATGTGTTCTTATACTTTTATATTAAATGATAAAATATGTGCTGCAGTAGGTAAAGCAGGTCTAACTAGGGAAACTTTTTTTGTGGTGATATCATTACTGCATCCTGAATCACGTGGTCAAATTAAATTGAAATCAAATGACCCAGACGAAAAGCCTCTTATTTACACTGGCTACTATTCAAATGAAAATGATTTAGAGACACATGCCCTAAGTTTGGAAGACTACGTTACAGTCATAAATACAACCTACTTTCGCAGTGTAAATGCAGAAGTCGCTGACTACAATGTAGTCCAATGTAAAGATTTCAAACTATTTAGTCATGAGTATTGGAAATGTTACGTTTTGAATTTGGCTCAAACAACCTGGCATCCTGTTGGGACTTGTGCGATGGGTCCGGAAGGCGCCGGGGTGGTGGACGAGAGGCTGCGAGTGAGAGGCTTGGAGGGGCTGCGGGTTGTGGACGCCAGCATCATGCCTTCGGTCACCAGCGGCAACACGAACGCGCCCACCATCATGATAGCCGAGAAGGCGTCTGACATGATCAAAGAAGACTATGGACTACCTATAGAGAAATGTTAACCACTGTTGTATTTTTATGCAGATTATTAGTAGTGTTTAATTAAATCTATTTTTTTATTATTATGTTTAAACTATTTTTATTCCCTGTCCTCTAACGTGTATTTTTTTTCGCAATGCTGCGGATTTTTGGAATATAAGCCATTCAAAATGTATCTCTAATGTAAATGAGACTCGAGTAAATACTCGTAAATAAGATGTGACATACCTGTATATGGAATTACATAATAAATTAATAACCTACGTAGGTGTTATCATAAACATAAAAAAATATTCAGCCTACGTAAAAAGACAAACACAGCGTGAGAGCGAGACTTAATGAATGTACTCGTATTATAAACCACATAAAAACGCTCGTCTTATTGAGTTATTGCTTGGTTGTTTATGCTTACTTTCATTTTAAACAATCTATTAAACAAACGTGTTTCGAATACACGTAGTGGTCCCCAAAATATTGGTATCGGTATAAACTAGATGCCGGAAAACTATAAAATACTCCGCAGCGACCCAAGTGGATCTTGACCTCAACTACTAAAAGATACTCTTGCGCTATCTCCTGTCGGTTTCGAACTTAAAGGGGAGGGATGTTATGTATGCTAGTGTGCGAGGCTGCACCCACCACTATACGATTCATCTGTAATAATAAAGACAGTGTGCTGCTACTAGTCCTCGATGGTTTCACTCGTGTACTTGAATGAGTGAATTAAAATTTATTTGCACACACATACATAACACGATAATTACGTTTCACTTCTTAAAAGAGTTACTTTTTTTGACTTAGAGTAAGTTCACATGCATATGTGGCAAAAGGGTCCCTGACTCAGCATTATGCTGTGACGATATGGCTAGAAGCTAGCCACCGCCGCAGCACTGGTTGTCAGTCAGGGCCCGGTGACACGGCGCCACGGTACGTGACGGTGAGACAGCTGTCAGCATTGTACAACTATATAAACATATATCAATACATAATAGCTACGGATGTTTAGTAGCTACTTATAGGATACTTAGTAGCTAAGGATGACTCAACGAGCCGTGCCGGCTGTCCATAACTATTAAGCTGCGTATCCATTTGAGGCAGCTCGAGGTCGAGGCATGCACTGCTCGCCGATTTGCTCATAGAAAAGGTGGGTAAAAGTGGGTAAAAAAAGGTGGGTCAATAAAGGTGGGTACCTTTATACATTTCTTGGCAGCTAATACAAGGTGGCTAGTAAAGCGGGATTTCGAAGGCGAGGCACGAGTCATTCGTAGCGAAAAGGTTAACGTGGCAGGTTAATAAGCCGGAGGTGCGGGTTCGAGTCCCGCCGGATGGGATGACATCTTGCTTCGCTAGTTGCTGAGCATTTGTTAATTAAACCTACCTAATTAACCTACCTTTCACAAAGGTAGCAGTTACATAATATTAGGTCCTTACATATGAAATTGGAGTTTTGTATGGGAGGAATATAAAGTCGATTTTTTTTTGTAAAATATATTTAATTAATCAAAGTATGCACCATTGTTATCTATGCACTCTTGCCATCTCATAGGTAGTTCATTGATCCCTTTACTAAGAAAACCATGGGGGCGAGAATCAATAAACTCTCCGAAGGCGGTTTGCACTGCCACATCGGAGTTGAATTTTTTTCCTTGTAAGAAGTTATCCAAATTCCGGAAAAAATGGTAATCTGTTGGAGCAAGGTCCGGGGAGTACGGTGGATGTCGCAGACATTCAAATTGCAGCTCCTCTAGTTTATCGGCCGTCTGTTGTGCAGTGTGTGGTCTAGCGTTGCCCTGAAGCAGCAGTGGCCTAGAGCGGTTGACCAGCCTCGGTTGTTTAGCAGCTAGTTCTTCAATCATAGTTTGCAGTTCCTGACAATAGATATCTGCCGTAATCGTTTGGACAGATTTTAGAAAACTATGGTGAAGCTCTTGCCGTTTCACTAGATATTTCTAAGGCATTTGACAGGGTCTGGCACGGTAGCCTACTAAGCAAGCTTCCTTCATATGGAATCCCAGCCAGTTTGCGCATATGGATCGCGGATTTCTTGAGTGAACGGTCAATACGAGTGGTCCTAGATGGCTGCTCTTCTGACCAACTGGCTATCAACGCCGGAGTTTCTCAAGGATCTGTCCTCTCTGCAACCCTATTCCTGCTGCACATAAATGATCTGCTCATATCGGGTATTTTTGGGTACGCAGACGACAGCACGGTTACGGAGAGATATCTTCCTGTTGCGCGCGCTGGTGCTGGTGAGATCCAGACTCAAAGAGAGGCCATGGTTGAGCGTATCGACTTGACCTTAAAGGCCGTGGCCGATTGGGGCGATGCCAATTTGGTCAGGTTTAACGCCACTAAAACGCAGGCGTGTCTATTCACCGCTAAACGGAGTCCCTTCCACCTGACTCCGACTTTCCGGGATGTATCCGTACCGATTACCGACCACCTTAGCCTTTTGGGGTTGGATCTGACTTCCAATCTCAACTTTGGGCGCTCCATTGAGTCAAAAGCTAAGACCGCAGCCAAAAAATTGGGCATCCTGAGTAAGGTTAGGCGGTACTTCACGCCGGGACAGCTCTTAAACCTTTACCAAGCCCAAGTCCGGTCGTGCATGGAGTACTGCTGCCACCTGTGGGACGGCTCAGCTAAGTACCAACTGGCTGCCCTTGACTCAGTGGAGAAACGCGCTAAGCGCCTTATAGGTGACGAATCACTGGTGGAGGCTAGACTGCAAAGTCTGGAACATCGGCGCAAGGTTGCCTGTCTATCGGTATTTTATAGGATACATTTCGGAGAGTGCGCATCGGAATTGCACGACCTAATTCCAGCATCTCCATTCCGCCTTCGGACTACCAGGCGCGGGGAGGGGTTCCATCCTTATGTTGTTGATATCCCATCTGCTCGTACGAAGCTATTTGCTTCTTCGTTCATTATGCGAACGGCTAAGGAATGGAACAGCCTGCCGGCGTCTGTATTTCCCGAAACCTACAACCTTGGGATCTTCAAGGCCAGAGTGAATAGGCATTTACTAGACGCGCATGCTCCATCGTCGACCTCATCGTCGCTTACCATCAGGCGAGATCGAGGTCAAATGCGGGTTTAGTTACACATAAAAAAAAAAAAAGACACCGGCACTAGTCCACCAAACACTTACAAGTAATTTTTTCTAAGTCAATTTTCGCTTGGGGCAGGATTTGGCTGATTCTCCAGGTTTCAGCCATTGCGACGAGCGCTTCCGATTATCCTACAGGATCCACTTTTCATCACAGGTCCGTCCATCCGATTTAAAATCTCTTCATTATTGTGTCGGTAGAGCAATGTAACGCAGCAGTCGACGCGTGTTTGCCGGTTTGATTCACTCAATTCATGAGGTACCCACCTTTTAAGCTTTTTTACTTTCCCGATTTGCTTCAAGTGGATTAAATCAGTTTTATCACTCACACCGAAGCCTGCAGCTAACTCTGAAGTGGTTTGCGATGGATCCGCTTCCACAATAGCCTTTAATTCTTTATTATCCACTTTGGTCTCCGGTCGTCCACGGGGCTTGTTCTGAAGGTTGAAATTTCCAGAACGAAAACGTTGGAACCAAAAACGTACCGTGTTTTCTTTTGCGACACCAGCGCCATACACATCATTAATCCTTCGAGCTGTTTTTGCAGCACTGGTGCCACGATAGAACTCGTACTCGTAAATATAGCGATATTTCATGATTTCCATTGAGCGATATGAGCGACGCCAAAGAAAAAACTAGTCAGGAAAAAACAAATGAATGACTGTTTTTGAAACTCAAATGTACCATCTATATGGATTTATAAATTTGAATTTGGAATTCTTAACCAAAGAGGAGATATTTCAGATTGTAACTAAACCCCCTCCGCGCAAAAGAAGACCTAAAGATGCTTTGCATTGTTTTGGCCACATGATCGTCTATCGCTACGTTGTGATCCGCAAGAATAACCCTGGTACTTTTAGAGACGTGAGATTAAAATTCGAAGACACATAAAATAATTAAATACTTAAAGGAAGAGATAACACTAAATTGTAGTGTTGATGTCATTGCTGCAAGAGTAAAACATTATTAATATGTACAGTACACAAAATTATATTAGGAATAAAATTAGGGAAACACTGGGAAATATACTAGGATAGAATCAAGAAGATGTGGGAAAATATGAAGGAATTTTTTTTTGGAAGGAAAAGATTAGAGATGACGGAAACATTAGGAATGGTAATGATGGACATTTTTCCCCTTTTAGGGGGCTGTAGAGCTCCAGCCAGCGCCCAACAACAATGAGAGTCAACCACTTGATGCTCTCCCTTAGGAGCGGATATGGATGGAAATGGAACTTTGACATCAACGTCAGCTAATTAGCAAAGCAAAGTAACCATTCAATCCAACATATTTGAAATAATTATTCAACTGCATTCGATGATAAATATTTATGAAATCTGGACGAACCAGCATGTATAGTTTTGTGAAGAGCTTTGCTCTCGACTGGTTGTTACCAGTAATAATTATTAGGTCAAAGACCTTAGCAGGCTGGGCGAACCAGTATTTTGTAGTTGTAAGAGCGATGCTCATAATAGACTGGGAGAACCAGTAAGTTGTATTGATTAGGGTCGTGCCCTTATTAGTCTGGACGAGCCAGTATTTGTGTACTAATATTGAGCTTTGCTCAGGACTGGTTGCTACCAGTAAGTTGTATGCATTAGGGCCATGCCCTTATTAGACTGGACGAACCAGTATTTGTAGTCGTAAGAGCGATGCTCTCAATAGGCTGGAAGAACCAGTAAGTTGTATGGATTAGGGCCGTGCCCTTATTAGACTGGACGAACCAGTATTCGTGTACTAATATTGAGCTTTGCTCAAGACTGGTTGCTACCAGTAAGTAAATAAGATAATAAATAAACCAAGACCTTAGTCATGGAATTTAGTCAGTTACCAAACATGCTAGGATTGAAATAGTTTTTAATCAATAAATGTACTCTACATTTATCTAACCATGGGAAAGAGGAAGGAGGCGAGAGGATATAAAATTTTGGAAGGGATCTGGTAGGATAACTTAATTCTAAAACAACTTATAATATAAGAAATTAAGAAGTTCCGAAGTCGAAATTCAATGATTTTATATAAATATTAATAATACTTTTATAGTCGAAGGTCAAAGCAACAAAACCCTAATTTAGCTAAAATTCAACCATGCCATGAAGTAGGTTGAATTGAGTAAGCATTAACCCACTGGCCAAGCAGACCACTACTCATCAATTCCTTGTGAAGTGTGGGGAAAAATATAGTCGCCGCATGTGTAGTATTTTGCTTGCAGAAGTATTTCACATGAACCAGTGAAATCATAAGAAAAGTGATGTATATTGCAAAGGGTTGTGAGGTCCCGCACAATCATCACTAAACCATAACATCACTCACTCACAAGAAACCTCCAGAACGTAGTTGCATTGTCTAATTAAAGCCAAACTAGGTTCAGTATACACAAGGACTTCAGGAACTTACATGTTATTTACGCCAATTGCTTAAGATCTACCCACCACCAGTTTTATTTGTAATAAAACTTCCCAGCCTTATTAGCACTAATACCACCACCAGCCTTATTTGCACTAAATATTGACAAATACCAATTTAGCCCAAGGTCAACCAATGTCATGTTACCATGGAGTAGGGTGAATTGAGTAAGCAGCAATTCACCGGCCAAGTAAACCACTACTCATCAATTCCTTGGATAGTGTGGGGAAATCATTGTTCCTAACGTGTATAGTCAAATGCTTGCTGTAGTGATTTTCATGAATCAAATAAAGCGTAAGAGGCAGTGTCGTATATTACAAAGGGTTGTGAGGTCCCTTGCAATCGCCACTAAACTCCGGCCATCATTCACTCACAAAAATACTTCAGAGAGTGAATATGAAGTTAAACATGAGCCAAATTAGGCAAATATATTAAATACTTTAGATTTGAATAAAATCAAATCTAGAAATGTTCTTAAAACTATCAGTTACGCCAAATGAAATATTTTCTTATTAAACTAATTCTGGATAGATTTTATGAATCAGGCAACGGACAAGAGAGACTAAAACCCTTTCGAACTTCCCCTTTTTTTTTCTTACGGAGTGTCGATCAGATCATTCGCCGACAGTCACCGCACTAACTCACAAAATGTGGTCTATCAGAATTCCACCACCATCTTATTTGCAATAAAACATATTTATTCAAAAGATATTTCTCGTAGAAAATAAACCTAAAAGGAAATAAATCATATTAAAATCATTATAGATTACTGCATACAACTCCAAGGTTCAGGAACAACCTAGGATAATGATGATCTAAAAATTATCATTTAAATCAATTGTATAAAACTAGTATTTTCATATTTAACTAATTCTGGATAGACTTTATGAATCAGGCAACTATCGTGAATAACCGTAATCCTTTCGAACTTTCCTTTTTTTTTTCTTACGGAAAGTCGATCAAATCACGCGCCGACACGTGCCGCTCTAACTCACAAAATGTAGTCTATCAAAATTCCACCACCAACTTATTTGCAATAAAATCCACCACCAACTTAAATTATTCTGCAGATATTTCTCGTAGAATATAAAACTAAAAGGAAATAAAACATTAAAATTAATATATTTACTGCAACAATCCCTATAAGAAAATATCATTAGTTAGAGTGCAGTGCAGGTATCCTAGAATATAATAAAACAATTAAAACACACAAACAACAACAAAAAGTTAATAAAATTATCGAAGTAAATAGCCGGAACTATATCTGAAATTGTTATAAAAATTAAGTGGATTCATTCAGACTCCTTATGGAAACCTAATAGGAAATAAAAATATATATTAAAATCATTATAGATTGTTGCATACAATCCCTGTTGAAAATATCACTAGTTAGAGTGCAGTACAAGTACCCTAGAATATAATAAAACAATTAAAACACACAAACAACAACAAAAAGTTAATAAAATTATTGAAGTAAATAACCGGGACTATATCTGAAATTGTTATAAAAGTTAAGAATATTAAATAACAATAAAATTTCCAAAAGAAGTTGAATACATCTGAAAATATAATAAAACAATAAAAAGATCACAACAAACATTATCCGAAATTACGAACTGGAACAAACCCTAAAATATTATTACCTGTTATTCAATAAATAACTAGAGACTACCAACAATTTAAAACTATTCAAATCAATCACACGTTATAATAAATATTATTAACACTCTATTTAGGACTTTCTTGGTTCTTGTATAACACGATTTTGAATAATAAACTATACTATTATAAAAGAAATTTCAGTTAAATATTACATATTTAGGATGATTTTAGATATTTATTTAGAACCAAGAAAATCAAATAAGAAAGATACATTATTTTAGACATACCATACTATTCGTCTGGAATAATCTATTTCAATAACATTATCAAATATACCTACCTAACTTATGGGATATCTGTTACATACACGTAGTTTAAGCCCTTTTTCTTTTTGTGATAAACGATATCTGCAATTCATTATTTATTATAGTTATTATTATTATAGTTTCATTCATTCATTCGGCATTAGAAGGATGCCGTCTATTAATAAATTACAACATTTCTCTCAAGCTATATTACATCTAATTGTCGCACGTGAACTACCTATTTATTACCAGTGTTGTAGTCTTACGAACGTACCGATTTCCCTCAAACTCGAACGCTTGAGTTGTTTATAAAGATAAACAAAACACCTACGAAACATGTTTTAGACTTTATTGAGTTTATTTATACCTATTTAATTGTTTACGATTGTATCACTACTATATTATATTTAACGTATTTTTTGTTCTGTAATAAGTCTAATATCATTTATTAAATTTTGCTATAATTTAGTGTGTCAAAATTCAGAATCTAACAAATAGTTTCAAAGGATATTTAATAAAATGATATACATATCGATACGTCAATTAAATCGATTATACATTACTAAAACCGCGCTCTCTTACTTAGCGAATGTTCGGCTTTGCATCGCGAGCGCGCGGATCGCAACGAAAGTCAGGTAAACAAACGATATACCATTGTAAATAAATGTGTGTTCTTTCTTTTACTGCGAAGAATTACTCTGTAGATGTTTATCGTACCTATATCTAATTATTACGCGGATCTACGAAAGCCTAACTAAATAAAGAAATCTCTAGTTTAATTTATTATCTATTTATGCACAAACCTACTTTGAAGACATTTAGGTCAATATACTCACGCCTACGACATTAGTTTCTATCTAAAAACTAAGTGTCTATTTGATTTCTTACATACTCTTTATTGCACAAATAGAATACAACAAACAAGAGACACAAAAGGAAACAGTGAAGTACATCCTAGGCGGCCCCATCGCCAAGAGCGATCTCCTCCAGTCAACCCTCGGGCAGAGGAAATTATTTCGTGAAACATGAATGTTGTTCTGTAGTCTTTACATAATAATATCAGAAACTAGCGAAGGATTATCTAGCTAACTTTAAAATATTATTTAATTTGTAAATTAGGCTAAAGTAAATATATGACATTTGAAGAGTATGGTATACCTAGTATATTGATATATGTGCATAAAATAACAATAATACCCCATAAAATGCAAATATAAATAAGTTATGTATTAAAATAAAAGCCAATCAAAATCACTATTTTATAATAAAACTATGTAGTGATTCCGATAAACACCCTTCTCACGAAGTAAACAAATATAGTGGAAAATCCTCTTCCACAATCTAAAACCTATGATTCCCATAATACAACCAGACCATTAACTACTACTCACGTACTCTGCCGTAGAAATCGGTACAGTGGAGGTCATCAAGCGACCAGACTCACTGTCCACAACTCATCTGGATTTATAGACATTCATTTTATTTACGCGACGAGATTACAGAAAATTATTTACACGGTTATGGTTTTATTCCCTAAGCTACGAGTAACAAGACTACACTCCACACTGTCTTTCTTTGTTTTCATGATAATAGCTAGCACTTAACGGAAATAATAATAACACATTCACTTAATTTCCTCCCGGCTCTTATAAAAACCCTTTCTAAATCTCCAAAGTTCGATTCTCTCCCTCAATCGACTCGACATCTCCCTCAGCTCCGCGACTGCGCGTGCTATCCGAAAAAGCCGTAGGTATGTCCCGCGTCCTGGCTGGTGTCCCTGCGCTAAAAGCTGCGCACGAACGTGCGCACCCATTTTTCCGGCCCTAGGCTGACTCCCTACTTCAATCTTCAACTGGTCCCGAGCTGATCACAACACGTCACTCCTCCATCTCTCTAACATTTTACTTTTCGACCGCCGGACACGTACGCACTCTCGGCCACCGCGCTCCCACCAAACGGCGTGCGGGTGAGGTCTCCTAGCGTCCCGGCGCGACTGTCCCACGCTGCCGCCTGCATTGGCGCTCCCCTCTCTTTTCCACAGTTCTATTGCTTTTAAGGTACGGTCGCTCGGGCGTTCACGTTCGAACGCAAGCAGGTATCACCCTTTATTGTTTTGACTAAAGATAGCTAATAGCATAAATAAACATCTGGCGTACGTGACTGTGAATGAAATTTGTTTGTACACGAAATAACAGATTCAACATTAAAGTCTGCTAAGTAAACCTTAAGTTTTATTTTCTTGAAGGATGATTTCTATATATATTTATTTATCCATGCTGACCTGGGTTCAGTATAAATGAGCAAAATAAGACATCCTTGGATGTAAATACCAACATATCGTTTTTCTCTTTTTTTTTTTTTTATAAAATATTTACTTATTTCATTTTGAATTCGAAGATGAGTCGGTACATTCACCCCCCAAAATTTTAAAAGGTTTATCCGATTAAAATTTTCGAGCTGAAACTAATACAAATTCAAAATGATCTAACTAACATTCATACTGAACATTTACTTATAATTCCCCAGTACATTAACTCAGAACGCCTCCTATTCATTACATTTTAAAACATTACTAATACCCTAGTATTCTTCAAATCCATACCTATTCTCATTCCTCAATAATTCCTGATTTCTATAACACCCCCCATTCCTTTAGACTGTATAACATTCTCCAATCGTTGAAACTCTCAAGCACCCCCCAATCCTTTAGACCTCTACAACATTCTGCCATTCCTTAAAACATTTGCACACCCCCCGTTTTATTAAACTTCAAACACCCCCCAATCCTAAAGACCAAACCCTCTCCTTTAAACATAATAAACAAAGCTGTCTTCAAAAATAATCTCAACTAACTCTTTCCATTTTCACGAACACCAAATTGTAGGCCAAGGCCTACTTTAGTTTTAGTCATAAGAACAATGCAAAAAATCCTGGTCACGGCATCCCAAATTGTAACTAAACCCCCTCCGCGCAAAAGAAGACCTAAAGATGCTTTGCATTGTTTTGGCCACATGATCGTCTATCGCTACGTTGTGATCCGCAAGAATAACCCTGGTACTTTTAGAGACGTGAGATTAAAATTCGAAGACACATAAAATAATTAAATACTTAAAGGAAGAGATAACACTAAATTGTAGTGTTGATGTCATTGCTGCAAGAGTAAAACATTATTAATATGTACAGTACACAAAATTATATTAGGAATAAAATTAGGGAAACACTGGGAAATATACTAGGATAGAATCAAGAAGATGTGGGAAAATATGAAGGAATTTTTTTTTGGAAGGAAAAGATTAGAGATGACGGAAACATTAGGAATGGTAATGATGGACATTTTTCCCCTTTTAGGGGGCTGTAGAGCTCCAGCCAGCGCCCAACAACAATGAGAGTCAACCACTTGATGCTCTCCCTTAGGAGCGGATATGGATGGAAATGGAACTTTGACATCAACGTCAGCTAATTAGCAAAGCAAAGTAACCATTCAATCCAACATATTTGAAATAATTATTCAACTGCATTCGATGATAAATATTTATGAAATCTGGACGAACCAGCATGTATAGTTTTGTGAAGAGCTTTGCTCTCGACTGGTTGTTACCAGTAATAATTATTAGGTCAAAGACCTTAGCAGGCTGGGCGAACCAGTATTTTGTAGTTGTAAGAGCGATGCTCATAATAGACTGGGAGAACCAGTAAGTTGTATTGATTAGGGTCGTGCCCTTATTAGTCTGGACGAGCCAGTATTTGTGTACTAATATTGAGCTTTGCTCAGGACTGGTTGCTACCAGTAAGTTGTATGCATTAGGGCCATGCCCTTATTAGACTGGACGAACCAGTATTTGTAGTCGTAAGAGCGATGCTCTCAATAGGCTGGAAGAACCAGTAAGTTGTATGGATTAGGGCCGTGCCCTTATTAGACTGGACGAACCAGTATTCGTGTACTAATATTGAGCTTTGCTCAAGACTGGTTGCTACCAGTAAGTAAATAAGATAATAAATAAACCAAGACCTTAGTCATGGAATTTAGTCAGTTACCAAACATGCTAGGATTGAAATAGTTTTTAATCAATAAATGTACTCTACATTTATCTAACCATGGGAAAGAGGAAGGAGGCGAGAGGATATAAAATTTTGGAAGGGATCTGGTAGGATAACTTAATTCTAAAACAACTTATAATATAAGAAATTAAGAAGTTCCGAAGTCGAAATTCAATGATTTTATATAAATATTAATAATACTTTTATAGTCGAAGGTCAAAGCAACAAAACCCTAATTTAGCTAAAATTCAACCATGCCATGAAGTAGGTTGAATTGAGTAAGCATTAACCCACTGGCCAAGCAGACCACTACTCATCAATTCCTTGTGAAGTGTGGGGAAAAATATAGTCGCCGCATGTGTAGTATTTTGCTTGCAGAAGTATTTCACATGAACCAGTGAAATCATAAGAAAAGTGATGTATATTGCAAAGGGTTGTGAGGTCCCGCACAATCATCACTAAACCATAACATCACTCACTCACAAGAAACCTCCAGAACGTAGTTGCATTGTCTAATTAAAGCCAAACTAGGTTCAGTATACACAAGGACTTCAGGAACTTACATGTTATTTACGCCAATTGCTTAAGATCTACCCACCACCAGTTTTATTTGTAATAAAACTTCCCAGCCTTATTAGCACTAATACCACCACCAGCCTTATTTGCACTAAATATTGACAAATACCAATTTAGCCCAAGGTCAACCAATGTCATGTTACCATGGAGTAGGGTGAATTGAGTAAGCAGCAATTCACCGGCCAAGTAAACCACTACTCATCAATTCCTTGGATAGTGTGGGGAAATCATTGTTCCTAACGTGTATAGTCAAATGCTTGCTGTAGTGATTTTCATGAATCAAATAAAGCGTAAGAGGCAGTGTCGTATATTACAAAGGGTTGTGAGGTCCCTTGCAATCGCCACTAAACTCCGGCCATCATTCACTCACAAAAATACTTCAGAGAGTGAATATGAAGTTAAACATGAGCCAAATTAGGCAAATATATTAAATACTTTAGATTTGAATAAAATCAAATCTAGAAATGTTCTTAAAACTATCAGTTACGCCAAATGAAATATTTTCTTATTAAACTAATTCTGGATAGATTTTATGAATCAGGCAACGGACAAGAGAGACTAAAACCCTTTCGAACTTCCCCTTTTTTTTTCTTACGGAGTGTCGATCAGATCATTCGCCGACAGTCACCGCACTAACTCACAAAATGTGGTCTATCAGAATTCCACCACCATCTTATTTGCAATAAAACATATTTATTCAAAAGATATTTCTCGTAGAAAATAAACCTAAAAGGAAATAAATCATATTAAAATCATTATAGATTACTGCATACAACTCCAAGGTTCAGGAACAACCTAGGATAATGATGATCTAAAAATTATCATTTAAATCAATTGTATAAAACTAGTATTTTCATATTTAACTAATTCTGGATAGACTTTATGAATCAGGCAACTATCGTGAATAACCGTAATCCTTTCGAACTTTCCTTTTTTTTTTCTTACGGAAAGTCGATCAAATCACGCGCCGACACGTGCCGCTCTAACTCACAAAATGTAGTCTATCAAAATTCCACCACCAACTTATTTGCAATAAAATCCACCACCAACTTAAATTATTCTGCAGATATTTCTCGTAGAATATAAAACTAAAAGGAAATAAAACATTAAAATTAATATATTTACTGCAACAATCCCTATAAGAAAATATCATTAGTTAGAGTGCAGTGCAGGTATCCTAGAATATAATAAAACAATTAAAACACACAAACAACAACAAAAAGTTAATAAAATTATCGAAGTAAATAGCCGGAACTATATCTGAAATTGTTATAAAAATTAAGTGGATTCATTCAGACTCCTTATGGAAACCTAATAGGAAATAAAAATATATATTAAAATCATTATAGATTGTTGCATACAATCCCTGTTGAAAATATCACTAGTTAGAGTGCAGTACAAGTACCCTAGAATATAATAAAACAATTAAAACACACAAACAACAACAAAAAGTTAATAAAATTATTGAAGTAAATAACCGGGACTATATCTGAAATTGTTATAAAAGTTAAGAATATTAAATAACAATAAAATTTCCAAAAGAAGTTGAATACATCTGAAAATATAATAAAACAATAAAAAGATCACAACAAACATTATCCGAAATTACGAACTGGAACAAACCCTAAAATATTATTACCTGTTATTCAATAAATAACTAGAGACTACCAACAATTTAAAACTATTCAAATCAATCACACGTTATAATAAATATTATTAACACTCTATTTAGGACTTTCTTGGTTCTTGTATAACACGATTTTGAATAATAAACTATACTATTATAAAAGAAATTTCAGTTAAATATTACATATTTAGGATGATTTTAGATATTTATTTAGAACCAAGAAAATCAAATAAGAAAGATACATTATTTTAGACATACCATACTATTCGTCTGGAATAATCTATTTCAATAACATTATCAAATATACCTACCTAACTTATGGGATATCTGTTACATACACGTAGTTTAAGCCCTTTTTCTTTTTGTGATAAACGATATCTGCAATTCATTATTTATTATAGTTATTATTATTATAGTTTCATTCATTCATTCGGCATTAGAAGGATGCCGTCTATTAATAAATTACAACATTTCTCTCAAGCTATATTACATCTAATTGTCGCACGTGAACTACCTATTTATTACCAGTGTTGTAGTCTTACGAACGTACCGATTTCCCTCAAACTCGAACGCTTGAGTTGTTTATAAAGATAAACAAAACACCTACGAAACATGTTTTAGACTTTATTGAGTTTATTTATACCTATTTAATTGTTTACGATTGTATCACTACTATATTATATTTAACGTATTTTTTGTTCTGTAATAAGTCTAATATCATTTATTAAATTTTGCTATAATTTAGTGTGTCAAAATTCAGAATCTAACAAATAGTTTCAAAGGATATTTAATAAAATGATATACATATCGATACGTCAATTAAATCGATTATACATTACTAAAACCGCGCTCTCTTACTTAGCGAATGTTCGGCTTTGCATCGCGAGCGCGCGGATCGCAACGAAAGTCAGGTAAACAAACGATATACCATTGTAAATAAATGTGTGTTCTTTCTTTTACTGCGAAGAATTACTCTGTAGATGTTTATCGTACCTATATCTAATTATTACGCGGATCTACGAAAGCCTAACTAAATAAAGAAATCTCTAGTTTAATTTATTATCTATTTATGCACAAACCTACTTTGAAGACATTTAGGTCAATATACTCACGCCTACGACATTAGTTTCTATCTAAAAACTAAGTGTCTATTTGATTTCTTACATACTCTTTATTGCACAAATAGAATACAACAAACAAGAGACACAAAAGGAAACAGTGAAGTACATCCTAGGCGGCCCCATCGCCAAGAGCGATCTCCTCCAGTCAACCCTCGGGCAGAGGAAATTATTTCGTGAAACATGAATGTTGTTCTGTAGTCTTTACATAATAATATCAGAAACTAGCGAAGGATTATCTAGCTAACTTTAAAATATTATTTAATTTGTAAATTAGGCTAAAGTAAATATATGACATTTGAAGAGTATGGTATACCTAGTATATTGATATATGTGCATAAAATAACAATAATACCCCATAAAATGCAAATATAAATAAGTTATGTATTAAAATAAAAGCCAATCAAAATCACTATTTTATAATAAAACTATGTAGTGATTCCGATAAACACCCTTCTCACGAAGTAAACAAATATAGTGGAAAATCCTCTTCCACAATCTAAAACCTATGATTCCCATAATACAACCAGACCATTAACTACTACTCACGTACTCTGCCGTAGAAATCGGTACAGTGGAGGTCATCAAGCGACCAGACTCACTGTCCACAACTCATCTGGATTTATAGACATTCATTTTATTTACGCGACGAGATTACAGAAAATTATTTACACGGTTATGGTTTTATTCCCTAAGCTACGAGTAACAAGACTACACTCCACACTGTCTTTCTTTGTTTTCATGATAATAGCTAGCACTTAACGGAAATAATAATAACACATTCACTTAATTTCCTCCCGGCTCTTATAAAAACCCTTTCTAAATCTCCAAAGTTCGATTCTCTCCCTCAATCGACTCGACATCTCCCTCAGCTCCGCGACTGCGCGTGCTATCCGAAAAAGCCGTAGGTATGTCCCGCGTCCTGGCTGGTGTCCCTGCGCTAAAAGCTGCGCACGAACGTGCGCACCCATTTTTCCGGCCCTAGGCTGACTCCCTACTTCAATCTTCAACTGGTCCCGAGCTGATCACAACACGTCACTCCTCCATCTCTCTAACATTTTACTTTTCGACCGCCGGACACGTACGCACTCTCGGCCACCGCGCTCCCACCAAACGGCGTGCGGGTGAGGTCTCCTAGCGTCCCGGCGCGACTGTCCCACGCTGCCGCCTGCATTGGCGCTCCCCTCTCTTTTCCACAGTTCTATTGCTTTTAAGGTACGGTCGCTCGGGCGTTCACGTTCGAACGCAAGCAGGTATCACCCTTTATTGTTTTGACTAAAGATAGCTAATAGCATAAATAAACATCTGGCGTACGTGACTGTGAATGAAATTTGTTTGTACACGAAATAACAGATTCAACATTAAAGTCTGCTAAGTAAACCTTAAGTTTTATTTTCTTGAAGGATGATTTCTATATATATTTATTTATCCATGCTGACCTGGGTTCAGTATAAATGAGCAAAATAAGACATCCTTGGATGTAAATACCAACATATCGTTTTTCTCTTTTTTTTTTTTTTATAAAATATTTACTTATTTCATTTTGAATTCGAAGATGAGTCGGTACAAGATCAAAGTGGCCAGTACGACAAAACGCCAATTTCATATTTAAGGACCTAATATATACCGCAAGCCAGCCAGAAGCATCCAGAAGTGAGGATCCTAATAATTATTCTTCACTTACATATTTTTAATTTAGCCCCACCGGGTTAATAACAAGTTGGTAGGTAATAATAATAGGTACTAGGTACTACTAATTGTTAGGTATAGTCTAGAAGAAAAGTTATTTTATTGTGCCATTCTCCATCGGTGACTTAGGAAGGACGGTTAGAAAATAGGTAATAAAATACTTTGACGTTATCGCATCGTGAAATATGTAAGTACCTAACCATAATTCTATAACTATGGCATAGAGTATATATTTTAATGAAGAGTTAACTTTAAGGGCGTTTCGTGCAACAGACTGTTAGCCTCTTTTTTTGGCAAGGTACTATTGATTAAATTGATTTAAATGTGCTATTAGAATCACATACATTGTGAAAAAACTTAATTTATTTAAGTCATATTACAATGTCAAAAATATACTAAGTATTTACCTAGTATATACAAAACTACATGTCAAAATAACTATAACTTTTTAATAATAAAATAATTATTAGTCATTCAAATAACCCGCCCCTTGTCGTCCCCGGTGCAAATGTGCCCATAACGTTCGCGGCGTTACCGCGCTGTATCGCTACGGCCATCTTGCAACAGGTACGATCCGGAGCGAGGTTCACTCACAACCCCTCTCCCCGAGGCAACGGCCAATTTCTGTCACAAATTGTTTCGCTTCCGTCCCCCATCAACCCGTCCTACTTAGGTTGGCAATCTAACAATGAGGTTTCGGTTTTTTTCCGAAAGAGCGCTACTTTAGTCCGATTTCTGTGGTTTTTGCAAAACGGCTATTACCCGCTCTAATGCCCGGTTTACACCACTGTACAGTGGCGAGTTAACTTGGCTTTCAAGCTGCCTTGCCAGTTGATCCAAATATTGTAGGCTCTCGCCATTTAATGTCCGTTTTACATTTGCACTCGCCATTCTACTCGTCACTGTACTTGAGTAGAATGGCGAGTGCCTGACCAGTCAAACAATATTTGGATCCACTGGCAAGGCAGCTTTGAAAGCCAAGTTGACTCGCCACTGTACTTGACCGGCTTTAACAGTGAAGGAAAACATCGTGAGAAAACCTGCACACTGAGAGATATCCAGTCTATAAAATGGAGAAAGCAATGGCCATTAAATCTGCCACGAAAGTCGTTCTTATGTGGATATTTTCATAGAATGACTACGAGCCTCGTCGATGAGGAATACGACTAAGAAGAAGCAGGTTACAAGAATACGAGTACCTAAATGCTAAAACTATTGCTGAAGGTTTCGAATTTCGAAGGCATTTGTAATCCTATTTAGTAAACAATTTATATTTGTATCAAGACGGATGGATTAGATTTTTCTTTTTTCATCTCGTCTGTAATAAAATGTCACAAATGTAACTACTAGTGTATGCAAAGGTATGGGAATATTTAAAAAAAAAATAGAAGAATTTTATGTATGGGTATGAGCACTTGTATTTCGGGAGACTGGTAAAGAGACTGTGAATCTTCTAACTTCCTTAGTTTTACCAGCTGTCAAGAATGGGGCCTTTGGAGATAGTCGGAGTAGAAATCCTGGACGTAGCTGCAGCAGTGTTGACGTTAGCCTTCTCCGCATTGTCACTATTGGACCTCACTTCAGTGTTGTATCCGAAGCAGGCGACGATTCAGGGTAAAGTACTCAAATACATAGTAGGTATTACTGTCATACTGGTACATACTTGTGTTCTTCCTAACAAAATTTTATTGTTTCGGTCGATCATTACAATCTTACATTATGGTAAGAGTAATATATGACCTGGTGTTCCAGATGGCGATAGCTTCGACTTCATTGTGATCGGTGCGGGTTCCGCAGGCTGCGTTATTGCCAACAGGTTGACCGAAGACTCTGGCAGCTCGGTGCTGCTCATAGAGGCTGGTGGAGACCCCCCTGTGGACTCAGTGGTGAGAATGGCTAATGCATGTCGTCGTTGATACCTACTTCAATTTGTCGTATGTCAAAAAATAATAAAATGTTGTATCCAAAATGTCGGTCTCTATTTTGTGATAATCATCATTCAGTTCTATAAAACATGGGTAACACTTAAAATCCATGGTTATATCCAATATGGATTGATGATTAACCAAATGATAATGTTCTTCATAGGTACGACCTGGTACGACATATTGAAGTATCAACGACATGCATGGCACAGGAAGGAAGGACATGCATGGCACAGGAATGGCATAACGTACCCTTATGCGTAAAACGTCATTAATTCGTAGTCGTTTTGTCTGGTGAAGAACTAGACGTTTTCTTGTAACATGGACTAATGCCCTAATACCCAGTTTCAGCCCTGGGGAAGCGTGGGTTTGGGGCGAATAGCCTAGCCACCTTCCCGGAATCCCCGAATCCCAAACAAAAATTTCAACCCACGATGATACTTATTTACTCGTAGCATATGCCTTCCTAAATTTGTTTGCGACACTAACTTGACCTATATTAACTGAAAACTCAGAAACTAGCCCAAGATATAGAAAGATATTATAGAAAGCAGCAACCCTTGCTCTTTATTTGCCGTAGGTAGAAATAATTAGCTTCCTTTTTAATGTTTTCAAAACCATGAAATGCCATGCGAAACGGAGACAACGCCAAGTCGAATATTGCCTTTCTTTTTGTCCCCTCTTTCATGATAAATATAATTTTCATGATCAGAGGAGGCACGGGTACCCTTCCACGATCTATTGCGCGGTAAATTAATTTATATACGGGTACAACAAAATACAGGCAATTTGAATCAACATGTCTTTGTTTATTGTATACCTCAGTGATGTAAAGTCATAAAGGTAGGATTAGTCCTTCATTTAGAGGAAGGTAGTATAAAAATCCTCTATCACAACGGGTTCCGAAACTCAGTTGCCATGGCGGCCGGAAGGGTATAATTTGGTCTGATGAAAACAATAATAAATTGTTTATTTTAGTAATTTACAACATGCTTTAGATACAGTATCGCTGAGTCTGTAGAGAGACCGGGACGAAAACCAAACTGAGCATCACTAATCGACACATTGTTCATTAGTTCAGGCTGCAACAGCCGTTCAAGCTTACCTACTATTGTACCTAGCGATATGGGCCTATAGTTAGGCAAATTCGATTGGTCACCGGTTTTGTTCTTAGGTACTGGAACAACTACAGTTCTCATTATGGCAATCGGAAGATAACTATGCTTAATATAAAGATTAAAGAACACAGATAATACTCTGTATATTTTATTACTACCGTACAAGATGTGCTCGACGCTCAAATGTCCAGACGTGAGAACTGCATGCTATCACTCTCCGCAACCACATGCGGCTCTGCAACGTCGGGCACACCCTCCACGTCCAACGGCTAAGCTGCGAAGTGGTTGTTCTGGCACCACTTCAGTTTGTTCTTAAACACTCTACGACTGATGATCTGAGTGTAAAGTGATGATCAAATAAAAACTTTCTATTTTTGTTGCATCGTTTTTCGAGCTATCCATTTATTTTCTGACAAATGTAAAAATATATTTCTGCTTCTAGATTCCTGGTCTGTTTCCGTTTCTCGATTATTCCTTCTCGGATTGGAATTATTTCTCAGTTGACGACGGATACTCCAGCCAGGCACATAAAACACACAATATACATATGTCCAGAGGAAAAATGCTGGGAGGGTCCAGCGGAAGCAATTACATGTGCTATGTGAGAGGCAATAAAGCTGATTTTGAATCCTGGGGTTGGAACTGGGAAGAAGTCTTAGCATATTTCAAGAAAAGTGAACGTCTCAACGACGATGTCATCTCAAACAGTGATTCAGCTTCTATGCACGGTACACAAGTATACCTCGGAGTCACGAGACCGGGCTGGGGAAATGAAAGGAAAGAGTATTTTGAAGCCTTCAAAGAGAACGGTCATGAGATTTTGGTAGACTTCAACGGACATCATCAACTTGGATATTCAGAAATGCAATTTACTATCGATAACAAAATTCGTCAGAGCACAGCTACTGCATTTCTTAGTCCTATTAAATATCGTTCAAATCTGTTTCTTCTAAAGAACACTTTAGTTAGAAAAATTCTCTTTAATAAAATGAAAGTCGTTGGTGTAGAAGTAAAATTGTCTGATGGTAAAATAATAGAACTTACTGCTACAAAAGAGGTAATTTTATCAGCAGGTGCCATAAATAGTCCCCAGTTACTAATGCTGTCTGGTATAGGGCCGGAGGCACATTTGAAAGAAATGAATATTAATGTATTATTGGATTCACCCAACGTAGGTCAAAACTTACAAGATCATCCAATTGTTCCCATAACAATTATTGGAAAGAAAGACATTACTTCAGCAATACGAAATGTGGAAGATTTGGCTAACCTCGACAAGTTCCCCACACCTGAAATGTGTGGGCATGTCGCCTTAAACAAATCTCAGACATACCCTGATTACCAAGTACTAGGTACTCCGCTTCCAGCTGGAACAATTTTTTCGACGTTAATATGTTCTTATACTTTTATATTAAATGATGAAATATGTGCTGCAGCAGGTAAAGCAGGTCTAACTAGGGAAACTTTTTTTGCGGTGATATCATTACTGCATCCTGAATCACGTGGTCAAATTAAATTGAAATCAAATGACCCAGACGAAAAGCCTCTTATTTACACTGGCTACTATTCAAATGAAAATGATTTAGAGACAGGCTGGCAGGGAAGCGTACAAACTCGCGTTGTCGCTAAACCTCACACAGCTGGTCGATGGCCCCACGCGCATACCGGATGTTGATGGTCACACGCCCAATTGCTTGGACCTTCTGCTGACAACTGATCCGGACAGGTACTCTTTGTCGATTTCTGCCCCATTGGGAACCTCTGACCACTGTCTGGTGAAATCTGTATCTAGCTACTCTCCGCCCGATTTAAGCCCTAGAGGCACCAGGCGAGTGTGGCGATACAAGTCAGCAGATTGGGATGAGATGCGGCACTTCTTTGCATCTTATCCATGGCGACAAATCTGCTTCTCTACTGAGGATCCGTCGAGCTGCGCCTCGGCCATAACCGACGTGGTATGTCAGGCCATGGAATATTTCATTCCCTTCTCTGACGTGCCTCTTGGTAGCGCAGCACGCCCTTGGTACAGTGCGGACTGCGTTCGTGCTGAAACACTGAAGCAGTCAGCATTTGTAGCCTGGGCTGATGCTCGGACGCGCAAAGCTCCGGATGTCCTGGATAAAAAGAGAGCCTTCAACAAAGCCGCCAAGTCCTGCAAGAAGGCTCAGCGTCGGGCTCGCTACGAACATGTTGGCCGGATCGGAAACAAGCTTGCTTCATACCCTGCGGGTAGCAAGGCTTTCTGGTCCCTCGCCAAATCAGTCGAAGCTAACTTCTGTCGCCCTTCGCTGCCACCTCTGGTCAAACCCGATGGATCGCTGGCTCACACCGCGAAAGAGAAGGCAAACTTGTTTTCCTCTCTATTTGCTAGTAATTCTTGTCTAGATGCTGGAAGCAAAACTCCACCCACCTTACCCCACTGCGACTCTGAAATGCCAGAGGTCTGCATTCACCAAAAGGAGGTACTTAAAACGCTCCGCACTCTAGACGAGAATAAAGCCAGTGGTCCTGACGGGATACCAGCTATTGTGTTGAGGAACTGTGCACCTGAGTTGTCTCCTGTCTTGACGCGCCTGTTTCGCCTCTCCCTAAAGACTGGTCAAGTTCCAAATTCCTGGAAGCTTGCTAACGTGCAGCCCGTGCCCAAAAAAGGTAGCCGTGCTGACCCCGCCAATTATAGACCCATTGCAATCACTTCCATTCTCTGCAAGGTTATGGAACGTGTATTGAACACCAAGCTCCTGGCATACCTAGAAGGTAACGATCTCCTCAGTGACCGACAGTATGGTTTTCGCCAAAACCGGTCTACTGGGGACCTTCTGGTTCGTGCCACTCACTTCTGGGGCGAAGCCATTGAGAAAACTGGTGAAGCTCTTGCAGTTTCACTAGATATTTCTAAGGCATTTGACAGGGTCTGGCACGGTAGCCTATTAAGCAAGCTTCCTTCATATGGAATCCCAGCCAGTTTGCGCATATGGATCGCGGATTTCTTGAGTGAACGGTCAATTCGAGTGGTCCTAGATGGCTGCGCGTCTGACCAACTGGCTATCAACGCCGGAGTTCCACAAGGATCTGTCCTCTCTGCAACCCTATTCCTGCTGCACATAAATGATCTGCTCATATCGGGTATTTTTGGGTACGCAGACGACAGCACGGTTACGGAGAGATATCTTCCTGTTGCGCGCGCTGGTGCTGGTGAGATCCAGACTCAAAGAGAGGCCATGGTTGAGCGTATCGACTTGACCTTAAAGGCCGTGGCCGATTGGGGCGATGCCAATTTGGTCAAGTTTAACGCCACTAAAACGCAGGCGTGTCTATTCACCGCTAAACGGAGTCCCTTCCACCTGACTCCGACTTTCCGGGGTGTATCCGTACCGATTACCGACCACCTTAGCCTTTTGGGGTTGGATCTGACTTCCAATCTTAACTTTGGGCGCTCCATTGAGTCAAAAGCTAAGACCGCAGCCAAAAAATTGGGCATCCTGAGTAAGGTTAGGCGGTACTTCACGCCGGGACAGCTCTTAAACCTTTACCAAGCCCAAGTCCGGTCGTGCATGGAGTACTGCTGCCATCTGTGGGACGGCTCAGCTAAGTACCAACTGGCTGCCCTTGACTCAGTGGAGAAACGCGGTAAGCGCCTTATAGGTGACGAATCGCTGGTGGAAGCTAGACTGCAAAGTCTGGAACATCGGCGCAAGGTTGCCTGTCTATCGGTATTTTATAGGATACATTTCGGAGAGTGCGCATCGGAATTGCACGACCTAATTCCAGCATCTCCATTCCGCCTTCGGACTACCAGGCGCGGGGAGGGGTTCCATCCTTATGTTGTTGATATCCCATCTGCTCGTACGAAGCGGTTTGCTTCTTCGTTCATTATGCGAACGGCTAAGGAATGGAACAGCCTGCCGGCGTCTGTATTTCCCGAAACCTACAACCTTGGGATCTTCAAGGCCAGAGTGAATAGGCATTTACTGGACCCGCGTGCTCCATCGTCGACCTCATCGTCGCTTACCATCAGGCGAGATCGAGGTCAAATGCGGGTTTAGTTATACATAAAAAAAAAAAAAAAAAAAAAAAAGACACATGCCCTAAGTTTGGAAGACTACGTTACAGTCATAAATACAACCTACTTTCGCAGTGTAAATGCAGAAGTCGCTGACTATAATGTTGGCCAATGTAAAGATTTCGAACTATTTAGTCATCAGTATTGGAAATGTTACGTTTTGAATTTAGCTCAAACAATCTGGCATCCTGTGGGGACTTGTGCGATGGGTCCGGAAGGCGCCGGGGTTGTGGACGAGAGGCTGCGAGTGAGAGGCGTGGAGGGGCTGCGGGTTGTGGACGCCAGCATCATGCCTTCGGTCACCAGCGGCAACACGAACGCGCCCACCATCATGATAGCCGAGAAGGCGTCTGACATGATCAAAGAAGACTACGGACTACCTATAGAGAAATGTTAACCACTGTTGTATTTTTATGCAGATTATTAGTAGTGTTTAATTAAATCTATTTTTTTATTATTATGTTTAAACTATTTTTATTCCCTGTCCTCTAACGTGTATTTTTTTTCGCAATGCTGCGGATTCCTGCAATATAAGCCATTCAAAATGTATCTCTAATGTAAATGAGACTCGAGTAAATACTCGTAAATAAGATATGACATACCTGTATATGGAATTACATATTAAATTAATAACCTACGTAGGTGTTATCATAAACATAAAAATTATTCAGTCTACGTAAAAAGACAAACACAGCGTGAGAGCGAGACTTAATGTATGTACTCGTATTATAAACCACATAAAAACCCTCGCCATATTGAGTTATTGCTTGGTTATTGCGTGTATTAGTAAAAAGTTGTTTATGCTTACTTTGTATGTGTACTTACTGTGTGTACAATTATCGTACCAAATTGCAATCCAGTACGCCAATCTCCAAGATTAGGCTAAGGACACTAACTCCATCTTAGTCCTCAGGGTTAGCAGGGCATCGATAACTCTCTAATAACATTATAGTGAGGTGAGATGTCTGTACAATAAAAAAGGGATATTTGACCGTTAGTGGCACATTTCATCTTAACCCCGTTCGACAGCAGGCGTTAAGTCATGTCAGAGGCCTACGAGTGGCCTGAACAACTCTGAAAATAGATAGGTTTACTAACAATACGATAAACAAACAACCCTTCTCCTTGCAATGCCGTCACGACGCACTCCAGCAGTACCATTCCAATCCTTCTCTCCAAACTTTTGCACTTTTAGGCAGTCTTGCGTCAAATCGTATGTCAGTGTACAGTACTCTGTGGCTAAATCAAGGAATAAACGAATTATGAATTAAAATGGGCATGCCAACTATACCAACAAAGTTGATACAAAAAGATTTTTCTTTCTTTCACCCGACACTGCTAATTCAATATTCAACAATGACTGTGTAACTAAGCATGTACATATCTCTTGTTTTCATTATAGATAGGTAGATATAATGGTATATATTACCGTGTTTGGGACATTTGACTTTAGCAAGTTGTATTCGCAGTTTTGTTGTTCAAGAGTTGAAACAAGTAAAATAAAATAGATAAGTACATAAAATTTATACCTAATCTGCAAAGGAAACTATAAAAAGAATAGGCATAGGCTCAGATAATTACTTAAGTAACTTTTCCTAATAACGACCTTAATTTTTTTTTATTTCTTCAGTCTATATTGAAGGTTTTTTTTCAGTCTATAGACTAAATGGTACGAATAAAAAAATTATAAGTGTGTATATTAACAGAATCTATTGTTCTTTACAAGATCTATGGACTTCAATGCGTTTTAAGATTGTAATTAAGTATATTATCTATTATGTATATATTACATACATACCATTGACAATTCACTTCATCGTGCTCAACTATATCTTATCTTTCATTTCACTAACAACCATCTTATTATGTCATCACATCAGTCAGACGTGAACAAAAAGCAATCACAAGATCACGATCACATAGCATTCGTTGTAATTTTTTCGAAGTAGGTAATGAAATTCGAACAAACGGGTTTCGAATTCACGTAGTGGTCTCCAAAACATTGGTATCGGTATAAACTAGATGCCGGAAAGCTATAATATACTCCGCAGCGACCCAAGTAGATCTTGACCTCAACTACTAAAAGATACTCTTGTGCAATCTGCTGTCGGTTTCGAACTTAAAGGGGAGGGATGTTATGTATGCTAGTGTGCGAGGCTGCACCCACCACTATAAGATTCATTTGTAATAATAAAGACAATGTACTGCTACTAGTCCTCCATGGTTTCACTCGCGTACTTGAATGAGTGAATTAAAATTTATTTGCACACACATAAATAACACGATAATTACGTTTCACTTCTTAAAAGAGTTACTTTTTTGACTTAGAGTAAGTTCACATGCATATGTGGCAAAAAGGTCCCTGACTCAGCATTATGCTGTGACGCTATGGCTAGACGCTAGCCACCGCCGCAGCGCTGGTTGTCAGTCAGGGCCGGTGACATGGTGCCACGGTACGTGACGGTGAGACAGCTGTCAGCATTATACAACTATATAAACATATATCAATACATAATAGCTACGGATGTTTAGTAGCTACTTACTTACTTATAGGATACTTAGTAGCTAAGGATAACTCAACGTGCCGTGGCGGCCGTCCATAATTATTAAGCTGCGTATCCATTTGAGGCAGCTCGAGGTAGAGGCACGCACTGCTCGCCGATTTGCTCAAAGAATAGGTGGGTAAAAGTGGGTAAAAAAAGGTGGGTCTATAAAGGCGGGTACCTTTATACATTTCTTAGCAGCTAATACAAGGTGGCTAGTGGAGCGGGATTTTGAAGGCGAGCCACGAGTCATCCGTAGTGAAAAGGTTAACATGGCAGGCTAATAAGCCGGAGGTGCGGGTTCGAGTCCCGCTGGATGGGATGACATCTTTGCTACGCTAGTTGCTGATCATTTGTCATATTAATTAATCGTACCTAATTATTTCACAAAGGCTACAGTTACATAATATATACCGCAAGCCAGCCAGAAGCATCCACAAGTGAGGATCCTAATAATTATTCTTCACTTACATATTCTAAATTTTGCCGCACCTGTTTCAATAACAAGTTGGAAGGTAATAATAGATGGGTATAGTACTAGAAGAAAAGTTATTTTATTATGTCATTTTCCATCGGTGACTCAGGAAGGACGGTTGGAAAAGAGGTAATAAAATACTTTGACGTTATAACATCGTGAAATATGTAAGTACCTAACCATAATTCTAGAACTATGGCGTAGAGTATATATTTTAATGAAGAGTTAACTTTAAGGGCGTTTCGTGCAACAGACCGTTAGCCCCTTTTTTGGCAAGGTACTATTGATTGAATTGATTTAAATGTGCTTTCACTAGCTATGAGAATCATATACATTGTGAAAAAAATTAATTTATTTAAGTCATATTACAATGTCAAAAATATACTAGGTATTTACCTAGTATATACAAAATTACATGTCAAAATAATTATAACTTTTTAATAATAAAATAATTATTAGTCATTCAAGTAACCCGCCCCTTGTCGTCCCCGGTGCAAAGGTGCCCATAACGCTCGCGGCGTTACCGCGCTGTATCGCTACGGCCATCTCGCAACAGGTACGACCCGGAGCGAGGGTCACTCACAACCCCTCTCCCCGAGGCAACGGCCAATTTCTGTCACAAATTGTTTCGCTTCCGCCCCCCATCAACCCGTCCTACTTAGGGTGGCAAGCTAACAATGAAGTTTCGATTTTTTTCCGAAAGGGCGCTACTTTAGTCCGATTTCTGTGGTTTTTGCAAAACGGCTATTACCCGCTCTAATGCCCGGTTTACACCACTGTACAGTGGCGAGTTACCTTGGCTTTCAAGCTGCATTGCCAGTTGATCCAAATATTGTAGGCTCTCGCCATTTAATGTCCGTTTTACATTTGCACTCGCCATTCTACTCGTCACTGTACTTGAGTAGAATGGCGAGTGCCTGACCAGTCAAACAATATTTGGATCCACTGGCAAGGCAGCTTGAAAGCCAAGTTGACTCGCTTGACCGGCTTTAACAGTGAAGGAAAACATCGTGAGGAAACCTGCACACTGAGAGATATCCAGTCTATAAAATGGAGAAAGTAATGGCCATTAAATCTGCCACGAAAGTCGTTCTTATGTGGATATTTTCATAGAATGACTATGAGCCTCGTCGATGAGGTATACGACTAAGAAGAATCAGGTTACGAGAATACGAGTACCTAAATGCTAAAACTATTGCTGAAGGTTTCGAATTTCGAAGGCATTTGTAATCCTATTTAGTAAACAATTTATATTTCTATCAAGACGGATGGATTAGATTTTTCTTTTTTCATCTCGTCCGTAATAAAATGTCACAAATGTAATAAATGTTACTACTAGTGTATGCAAAGGTATGGGAATATTTAAAAAATCGAAGAATTTTATGTATGGGTATTAGCACTTGTATTTCGGGAGACTGGTTAAGAGACTGCGAATCTTCTAACTTCCTTAGTTTTACCAGCTGTCAAGAATGGGGCCTTTGGAGATAGTCGGAGTAGAAATCCTGGACACGGCTGCAGCAGCGTTGACGTTAGCCTTCTCCGCATTGTCACTATTGGACCTCACTTCAGTGTTATATCCGAAGCAGGCGACGATTCAGGGTAAAGTACTCGTCTGCCCATTTCATAATGTTCAGACGTTTAATTGTGATGGCCTATTGCTTCTTTGTATTCAATTCAATTATTTCAACCACTGGGTACAATATATGTTGGTATCTACTTACACTTATGTTCGTCATATAAATAATTATAAAGCGAATTAAAATAGCAAAAACAAATTAAAATATCAATATAAAATGTACACCAACCTGGCGGTCGTCACATCAGTAACCTGCCTTATTTTCCGAACAGCATAAGCGGCAGAGCTAAGTTTCGAGGCAAGGTTCATAAGGCGCCTCATAAGGAGCTTAGTCGTCACGAGCCGGTTCCATTTCGGTTCGGTTCGCTCTATCCAATCACGAAGCGTTGATTTCAAATGGAAGGAGGGCTGAACGCAAGTGATTGGTTGCAGCGAACCGAATCGAGACTGTAACCGGACGCGTGTAGTCCGAGACTTAAGTTAGTGTTGGCGTCACCATCGCTTAGGTTAGCGTTGGTGACGTACGCGGAACTCCCATGCGGGAGGTCCAGGATCGAATTCAAGCTCGTGGTCACACCAGCTTACAACTAACTGCTCTAACGGTGAAGGAAAACATCGTGAGGAAACCTGCACACTGGGATACCAGTGTGTGAAATTGAGAAAGCAATAGAAAATCATCCCATTCAATCATCCAAGAAAGTCATTAAAAAAGTTAATTCCTTAGAATGATCACGGCCATAATCAATGAGGAATACCGCTAAAAAACGCCCTAGACGCTTGATGTGCCCACCTATACCATACCGTTTCTGAACCAAATACATAGTAGGTATTACTATCATTCTGGTCATAATTTTAATTCATTACAATCTTACATTATGGTATTATGGTATGGTAAGTCATATATGACCTGGTGTTCCAGATCGCGATAGCTTCGACTTCATTGTGATTGGCGCGGGTTCCGCAGGCTGCGTTGTTGCCAACAGGTTGACCGAGGTCTCTGGCAGCTCGGTGCTGCTCATAGAGGCTGGTGGAGACCCCCCTGTGGACTCAGTGGTTAGAATGGCATTCGCCAACGACGACATGCATTAGCATGTCAATTACATAATGTACTACAACAACATAATTACAACATGCTTTAGACACAGTATCGCAGAGTCTGAAGAGAGACCGGGACAAAAACTAAACTGAGCATCACTAATCGACACATTGTTCATTAGTTCAGGCTGCAACAGCCGTTCAAGCTTATCTACTATTGTACCTAGCGATATGGGCCTATAGTTAGGAAAATTCGATTGGTCACCGGTTTTGTTCTTAGGTACTGGAACAACTACAATTCTCATAATGGTAATCGGAAAATAACTATGCTTAAAATAAAGATTAAAGAACACAGATAATACTCTGTATATTTCATTACTACCGTACAAGATGTGCTCGACGCTCAAGCCTTCATGTCCCGGGGATTACCTCGTTTCATATTTCGGACTACTTTAGCAAAGGCATACTCTCACTCTCCGCAACCACATACGGCTCTGCAGCGTCGGGCACACTTTCCACGTCCAGCGGCTGAGCTGTGAAGTGGTGCGCGAACATATCGGCTATTAGTTTAGGATCATGAACACTGTTCACACTTGCAGGGAGACTGTTTTTTGTTGAGCGGTTTGGTTGACTTCCAAAACTCAACAAAATTCTTCACAGGGCTACCTATGGGTGGCCATAATTTTAATTCTGATGCGCTCCTGATTGTTCTGGCACCACTGCAGCTTGGTCTTAAACACTCTAAGACGTCGGGCACACCCTCCACGTCCAACAGCTAAGCTGTGAAGTGGTTGTTCTGGCAACCACTTCAGTTTGTTCTTAAACACTCTACGACTGATGATCTGAGTGTAAAGTGATGATCAAATAAAAGCTTTCTATTTATATTTCATCGTTTTTCGAGATATCCATTTATTTTCTAACAAATGTAAAATTATATTTCTGCTTCTAGATTCCTGGCCTGTTTCCGTTTATCGACTATTCCTTCTCGGATTGGAATTATTTCTCAGTTGACGACGGATACTCCAGCCAGGCACATAAAACACACAATATACATATGTCCAGAGGAAAAATGCTGGGAGGGTCCAGCGGAAGCAATTACATGTTCTATGTGAGAGGCAATAAAGCTGATTTTGAATCCTGGGGTTGGAACTGGGCAGAAGTCTTAGCATATTTCAAGAAAAGTGAACGTCTCAACGACGATGTCATCTTAAACAGTGATTCAGCTTCTATGCACGGTACACAATGATACCTCGGAGTCACGAGACCGGGCTGGGGAAATGAAAGGAAAGAGTATTTTGAAGCCTTCAAAGAGAACGGTCACGAGATTTTGGTAGACTTCAACGGACATCGTCAACTTGGATATTCAGAAATGCAATTTACTATCGATAACAAAATTCGTCAGAGCACAGCCACTGCATTCCTTAGTCCTATTAAATATCGTTCAAATCTATTCCTTCTAAAGAATACTTTAGCTAGAAAAATTCTCTTTAATAAAATGAAAGCCGTTGGTGTAGAAGTAAAATTGTCTGATGGTAAAATAATAGAACTTACTGCTACAAAAGAGGTAATTTTATCAGCAGGTGCCATAAATAGTCCCCAGTTACTAATGCTGTCTGGTATAGGGCCGGAGGCACATTTGGAAGAAATGAATATTAATGTATTACTGGATTCACCCAACGTAGGTCAAAAGTTACAAGATCATCCAACAGTTCCCATAACAATTATTGGAAAGAAAGACATTACTTCAGCAATACGAAATGTGGAAGATTTGGCTAACCTCGACAAGTTTCCCACGCCTGTAATGTTTGGGCATATCGCCCTAAACAAATCTCAGACATACCCTGATTACCAAGTACAAGGTATTCCGTTTCCAGCTGGAACAATTCTTTCGACTTTAATATGTTCTTATACTTTTATATTAAATGATGAAATATGTGCTGCAGCAGGTAAAGCAGGTCTAACTAGGGAAACATTTTTTGCGGTGATCCCAATACTGCATCCTGAATCACGTGGTCAAATTAAGTTAAAATCAAATGATCCAGAAGAAAAGCCTCTTATTTACACTGGCTACTATTCAAATGATAATGATTTAGAGACACATGCCCTAAGTTTGGAAGACTACGTTACAGTTATAAATACAACCTACTTTCGCAGTGTAAATGCAGAAGTCGCTGACTACAATGTAGTCCAATGTAAAGATTTCGAACTATTTAGTCATGAGTATTGGAAATGTTACGTTTTGAATTTAGCTCAACCAGTCTGGCATCCTGTGGGGACTTGTGCGATGGGTCCGGAAGGCGCCGGGGTGGTGGACGAGAGGCTGCGAGTGAGAGGCGTGGAGGGGCTGCGGGTTGTGGACGCCAGCATCATGCCTTCGATCACCAGCGGCAACACGAACGCGCCCACCATCATGATAGCCGAAAAGGCGTCTGACATGATAAAAGAAGACTATGGACTACCTGTAGACAAATTTTAACCACTGTTGTATTTTTATGCAGATTATTAGTAGTGTTTAATACATTTTTAATGTCCAATTTATTTCAGAGGTTGCCTGGATGCCTGATCGCTTTAAGCGATAAGGCCGCCTTTGTACATGTCGTGCTATTATTCCTGTATTTTTTACTTTTCCTGATTTTGTGTACAATAAAGTGTTTATCTATCTATCTATTTTATTATTATTATACCATTTTTATTGAATTACAATTTTGTGTACCTATTTCTCTATTAAATAACTAACGCATAGATTCGTAATTTCAGTTATAATCGTTTGATAGCAATAAGAACAAGATTTTCCAGATTCTAGATTCTTATGAAGTGAGTTATCGTTATCTGAGTCACTGAGGGGCCAGCTGAAAATCAGCGCCGTGACTTGCTGAGCTGGTATACCCTTTTTCACACTGTACCGTACAGGATCGTTTGTACTGAATGTATTATATCCTTGTATACTAAAAAGTTAGAAAGAGTATGTTCTACGTAATATTTTATTATTTTTTGACATAGTCATCTTTTAGTGTAATACACTTGGAATATCTTTTTTCTAAGCTTAAAATTCTCTTCCTAAAGAACTCTTAACCCTGAGCACCTAAACATTCATATACTGCAGCGACTACAGGTTCTTCATCTTCAAATCGCTGTCCTCTCAGATATTCCTTCAATTTCGGAAATATATAGAAATCACCAGAGGCAAGGTCTGGTGAATATGGAGGATTCTCAAGTATTTTAATGCCAGCATATCGGATGGCAGCCAACGCAATGGCGCACTTGTGAGCCGAAGCGTTATCTTGATGAAACAACACAATCTTTGCGAGTTTACCTCACTGTTTTTGCGGAATCCGTTGCGCAATTTTTATTTGTTCTGCATATTACTTGCCATATAACGTAACAGTAGCTCCATGATCGATGTATTAAATCATTACTATCCCAGAAAAGAGAGTCCATGATCGTGATAAGGGCGTCCCGAGCGAGGGTCAGTCGTCTTTGATGGATGTTCTTCCACGTTTAAATTCGGTGCACCAACGTGCAACTGTAGAATACGGTGGAGCATTTAGCCCTAATGTATCCCGTTAATCTTGATTTACTTGATAACCGCGCGTTGTTTATTTTTCTCCATATTTGCCAAAAGTAAGTTTGTATGTTACACTATTACCATAAAGTTCATTATGCTATGTACAATTACGTTGCGAAAATTCGCTTCCATTCCATTCCGCGGCAATGTAAATTGAGCCTTAAGGCGCCGACTTGTTGAAAAAGAGTTTTGTTTCGGGTGTGATTTAGCCTTAGCTAAGAACGGGGTCCGCACGAGGTCAGTGTTCGGTGGCAGAACTCAGAAAACCCTCACCGCGCCGCAGAAACGGAGTGGAGCCGTTTTAGTTTCTAGTCAACTTTAAATCAATTCGACACCTAGAATTATGATAGAATACCATGTTGATCAAATGTCATCATATCGTCAAAATAACCAAAAAATGTGGAATACGGAGCAATTTGGATTTTTTTTCTATTGAGGTAAATCCCAAATCTTTTTTTTTGCCCTCGTTCAATTTTAGAGCATATACTCAAAAAACACATAATTATTCAAATTCGTAGGAATGGATATATTATTTCTTAGTCTTCGATGCCTCCTCTTAAATATGGTGCTCATAGGGTAAAGTGCGCTTTTCCATCACTGGTGAAGAATAACTTAATTCTAAAGTAACTGATAGTAAATAATCAAGATATATCGAATTTCAGATTCCTGGTCTGGAATTACTCAACAGTTAACGATGGATACTCCAGTCAGGCCCATAGAACAGGCAATATTCACATGTCAAGAGGCAAAATGCTGGGAGGATCCAGCGGTAACAACTACATGTTATATGCGAGAGGCAATAAAGATGATTTTGAATCCTGGGGCTGGGGCTGGGACGAAGTCTTAGCATATTTCAAGAAATGTGAACGTATAGGTGACGATGTCATCATGAATAGTAACTCGACACCTTTACATAACATATCTCGGAGTCACAAGACCGGATGAGGATGAAGAAATATACATGTTTTTAGAAGCTTTCATTGAGAACGGACATGAGATTTTAGAAGACACAAATGGTTATCAACAACGTCCTATGGGGACTTGTGCAATGGGTCCGGAAGGCGCCGGGGTGAACGAGAGGCGTGGAGGGGCTGCGGGTTGTGGACGCCAGCATCATGCCTTCGGTCACCAGCGGCAACACGAACGCACCCACCATCTTGATAGCTGAGAAGGCGTCTGACATGATTAAAGTTGATAACGGCATTGACTGAGTGTCCACGTAAGTTGATAATATATTTGCATTGCTAAAAATTAAATTGTGAAATAAAATCCATTAAACCAAAACAATAAATCATACAGTCTGTTGTACCTATTTTTTATTCATAATTTATTTAAAGCCTGGAATGGTCTTTGGGTCTATACTGATGAAGGCTGGTTTGCTGTTGATATCGCAGGAGCAATAGCAGAGACCAGACTTCGAACCGTTTGGCACGATCAGAGTCTTCAGATGTATTTCACTTTGTAATGCTCGTTGAATCACTGTGAACAAAAAAACGATAGAAAATATCAATGACACTATTGAACAATTTATTTGGTACATAGGACCAATTACAAACCACAAATGCCCGGTTTACCTTATTCCAGTAGCCATTCCAGTCCAGCGATCCAGTCCAGCGCTGGTTTGCTACTGGAATAAAGTAGACCGCCAATCCAGTTACTGGACTGGATCTCTCACTGGGTGCAGTGCATTCCAGTGCCGGTATTCCAGTCACAATCCAGAGCTGGACTAGAATGGCTACTGGAATAACGTAAACCGAGCAATCAAAATCTAAGACATAAGTTTCCTTACCTGATTTGCTTTGTTGGTAATCGTACCGACCTCTCCTGTCATCATTTTCTTTTGCATCTTTATTGCTACCCGGAAAACTAGGACTTATACTTTTACTTTCGATTGCATTTTCGTTTGTTTTAATATCTGATTGTAATCGTTCTAATGTTTGGTTTGATTTTTTTGATACATTTGATTGCTCGGGTTGAGTAACATGTTCCAATTTTCTCTTTATATTCCTCGAAGCAGATTCCTTGTCATTATTATTGCTAGTTACTTTATCTATTTTCAAATTTGAATCCGACATGTCTGTAACAGTCTCTGGTTGAGAATTCTGTTTATCTGGTTTTGCTAATGTTTCAGACTCTATTACTTCCGGTTTACCTGATTTTTCATTGGTTTGATCATTTTCCTTTTGCTGATTCGGTTTTCCTGACTTCGTCAAATTTGTTTGATTTGTAGCTAAATCTGTTTGAATTGGATCTGTTTTATTATTGTCTATTTCTGTAGAAGTGACGCTTTCTGTAACAGTCTCTGGTTGAGAATTCTGTTTATCTGGGTTTTCTAAAGTTTCAGGCTCTATTCGTTTCCGCCCATCTGATTTTTCAGGCTGTTGCTTACTATTTTCATTGGTTTGATCAATTTCCTTTCGCTGGTTCGATTTTTCTGACTTCGTCAAATTTGATTGATTTGTATTTCTTTGATTTGTAGCCAAATCTGTTTGATTAGGATCTGTTTTATTATTATCTATTTTTGAAGAAGTGACTTTTTCTGTAACAGTCTCTGGTTGAGAATTCTGTTTATCTGGGGTTTCTAAAGTTTCAGGCTCTGTTCGTTTCGGTCCATCTGATTGTTCAGGCTGTTGCTTACTATTTTCATTGGTTTGATCCATTTCCTTACGCTGGTTCGGTTTTCCTGACTTCGTCAAATTTGTTTGATTTGTAGCTAAATCTGTTTGATTAGGATCTGTTTTATTATTATCTATTTCTGAAGAAGTGACGCTTTCTGTAACAGTCTCTGGTTGAGAATTCTGTTTATCTTGGTTTTCTAAAGTTTCAGGCTCTATTCGTTTAGATCCATCTGATTTTTCAGGCTGTTGCTTAATATTTTCATCGGTTTGATCCATTTCCTTACGCTGGTTCGGTTTTCCTGACTTCGTCAAATTTGTTTGATTTGTAGCTAAATCTGTTTGATTAGGATCTGTTTTATTATTATCTATTTCTGAAGAAGTGACGCTTTCTGTAACAGTCTCTGGTTGAGAATTCTGTTTATCTTGGTTTTCTAAAGTTTCAGGCTCTATTCGTTTCGGTCCATCTGATTTTTCAGGCTGTTGCTTACTATTTTCATTGGTTTGATCATTTTCCTTTTGCTGGTTCGGTTTTCCTGACTTCGTCAAATTTGTTTGATTTGTAGCTAAATCTGTCTGATTAGGATCTGATTTATTATTATCTATTTCTGAAGAAGTGACTTTTTCTGTAACAGTCTCTGGTTGAGAATTCTGTTTATCTAGGGTTTCTAAAGTTTCAGGCTCTGTTCGTTTCGGTCCATCTGATTGTTCAGGCTGTTGCTTACTATTTTCATTGGTTTGATCAATTTCCTTACGCTGGTTCGGTTTTCCTGACTTCGTCAAATTTGATTGATTTGTATTTCTTTGATTTGTAGCCAAATCTGTTTGATTAGGATCTGTTTTATTATTATCTATTTTTGAAGAAGTGACTTTTTCTGTAACAGTCTCTGGTTGAGAATTCTGTTTATCTGGGGTTTCTAAAGTTTCAGGCTCTGTTCGTTTCGGTCCATCTGATTGTTCAGGCTGTTGCTTACTATTTTCATTGGTTTGATCCATTTCCTTACGCTGGTTCGGTTTTCCTGACTTCGTCAAATTTGTTTGATTTGTAGCTAAATCTGTTTGATTAGGATCTGTTTTATTATTATCTATTTCTGAAGAAGTGACGCTTTCTGTAACAGTCTCTGGTTGAGAATTCTGTTTATCTTGGTTTTCTAAAGTTTCAGACTCTATTCGTTTAGATCCATCTGATTTTTCAGGCTGTTGCTTAATATTTTCATCGGTTTGATCCATTTCCTTACGCTGGTTCGGTTTTCCTGACTTCGTCAAATTTGTTTGACTTGTAGCTAAATCTGTTTGATTAGGATCTGTTTTATTATTATCTATTTCTGAAGAAGTGACGCTTTCTGTAACAGTCTCTGGTTGAGAATTCTGTTTATCTTGGTTTTCTAAAGTTTCAGGCTCTATTCGTTTCGGTCCATCTGATTTTTCAGGCTGTTGCTTACTATTTTCATTGGTTTGATCATTTTCCTTTTGCTGGTTCGGTTTTCCTGACTTCGTCAAATTTGTTTGATTTGTAGCTAAATCTGTCTGATTAGGATCTGATTTATTATTATCTATTTCTGAAGAAGTGACTTTTTCTGTAACAGTCTCTGGTTGAGAATTCTGTTTATCTAGGGTTTCTAAAGTTTCAGGCTCTGTTCGTTTCGGTCCATCTGATTGTTCAGGCTGTTGCTTACTATTTTCATTGGTTTGATCAATTTCCTTACGCTGGTTCGGTTTTCCTGACTTCGTCAAATTTGTTTGATTTGTAGCTAAATCTGTTTGATTAGGATCTGTTTTATTATTATCTATTTCTGAAGAAGTGACGCTTTCTGTAACAGTCTCTGGTTGAGAATTCTGTTTATCTTGGTTTTCTAAAGTTTCAGGCTCTATTCGTTTCGATCCATCTGATTTTTCAGGCTGTTGCTTAATATTTTCATTGGTTTGATCCATTTCCTTACGCTGGTTCGATTTTTCTGACTTCGTTAAATTTGTTTGATTTGTAGCTAAATCTGTTTGATTAGGATCTGTTTTATTATTATCTATTTCTGAAGAAGTGACTTTTTCTGTAACAGTCTCTGGTTGAGAATTCTGTTTATCTGGGGTTTCTAAAGTTTCAGGCTCTGTTCGTTTCGGTCCATCTGATTGTTCAGGCTGTTGCTTACTATTTTCATTGGTTTGATCCATTTCCTTACGCTGGTTCGATTTTTCTGACTTCGTCAAATTTGATTGATTTGTATTTCTTTGATTTGTAGCCAAATCTGTTTGATTAGGATCTGTTTTATTATTATCTATTTCTGAAGAAGTGACTTTTTCTGTAACAGTCTCTGGTTGAGAATTCTGTTTATCTGGGGTTTCTAAAGTTTCAGGCTCTGTTCGTTTCGGTCCATCTGATTGTTCAGGCTGTTGCTTACTATTTTCATTGGTTTGATCCATTTCCTTACGCTGGTTCGGTTTTCCTGATTTCGTCAAATTTGTTTGATTTGTAGCTAAATCTGTTTGATTAGGATCTGTTTTATTATTATCTATTTCTGAAGAAGTGACTTTTTCTGTAACAGTCTCTGGTTGAGAATTCTGTTTATCTGGGGTTTCTAAAGTTTCAGGCTCTGTTCGTTTCGGTCCATCTGATTGTTCAGGCTGTTGCTTACTATTTTCATTGGTTTGATCATTTTCCTTTTGCTGGTTCGGTTTTCCTGACTTCGTCAAATTTGTTTGATTTGTAGCTAAATCTGTTTGATTAGGATCTGTTTTATTATTATCTATTTCTGAAGAAGTGACGCTTTCTGTAACAGTCTCTGGTTGAGAATTATGTTTATCTGGTTTTTCTAAAGTTTCAGGCTCTATTCGTTTCGGTCCATCTGATTTTTCAGGCTGTTGCTTAATATTTTCATTGGTTTGATCATTTTCCTTTTGCTGGTTCGGTTTTCCTGACTTCGTCATTGTTTGATTTGTAGCTAAATCTGTTTGAATTGGATCTGTTTTATTATTGTCTATTTCTGAAGAAGTGACGCTTTCTGTAACAGTCTCTGGTTGAGAATTCTGTTTATCTGGGGTTTCTAAAGTTTCAGGCTCTGTTCGTTTCGGTCCATCTGATTGTTCAGGCTGTTGCTTACTATTTTCATTGGTTTGATCCATTTCCTTACGCTGGTTCGGTTTTCCTGACTTCGTCAAATTTGTTTGATTTGTAGCTAAATCTGTTTGATTAGGATCTGTTTTATTATTATCTATTTCTGAAGAAGTGACGCTTTCTGTAACAGTCTCTGGTTGAGAATTCTGTTTATCTTGGTTTTCTAAAGTTTCAGGCTCTATTCGTTTAGATCCATCTGATTTTTCAGGCTGTTGCTTAATATTTTCATCGGTTTGATCCATTTCCTTACGCTGGTTCGATTTTTCTGACTTCGTCAAATTTGATTGATTTCTATTTCTTTGATTTGTAGCCAAATCTGTTTGATTAGGATCTGTTTTATTATTATCTATTTCTGAAGAAGTGACTTTTTCTGTAACAGTCTCTGGTTGAGAATTCTGTTTATCTGGGGTTTCTAAAGTTTCAGGCTCTGTTCGTTTCTGTCCATCTGATTGTTCAGGCTGTTGCTTACTATTTTCATTGGTTTGATCATTTTCCTTTTGCTGGTTCGGTTTTCCTGACTTCGTCAAATTTGTTTGATTTGTAGCTAAATCTGTCTGATTAGGATCTGATTTATTATTATCTATTTCTGAAGAAGTGACTTTTTCTGTAACAGTCTCTGGTTGAGAATTCTGTTTATCTAGGGTTTCTAAAGTTTCAGGCTCTGTTCGTTTCGGTCCATCTGATTGTTCAGGCTGTTGCTTACTATTTTCATTGGTTTGATCAATTTCCTTACGCTGGTTCGGTTTTCCTGACTTCGTCAAATTTGATTGATTTGTATTTCTTTGATTTGTAGCCAAATCTGTTTGATTAGGATCTGTTTTATTATTATCTATTTTTGAAGAAGTGACTTTTTCTGTAACAGTCTCTGGTTGAGAATTCTGTTTATCTGGGGTTTCTAAAGTTTCAGGCTCTGTTCGTTTCGGTCCATCTGATTGTTCAGGCTGTTGCTTACTATTTTCATTGGTTTGATCCATTTCCTTACGCTGGTTCGGTTTTCCTGATTTCGTCAAATTTGTTTGATTTGTAGCTAAATCTGTTTGATTAGGATCTGTTTTATTATTATCTATTTCTGAAGAAGTGACGCTTTCTGTAACAGTCTCTGGTTGAGAATTCTGTTTATCTGGTTTTTCTAAAGTTTCAGGCTCTATTCGTTTCGGTCCATCTGATTTTTCAGGCTGTTGCTTACTATTTTCATTGGTTTGATCATTTTCCTTTTGCTGGTTCGGTTTTCCTGACTTCGTCAAATTTGTTTGATTTGTAGCTAAATCTGTTTGATTAGGATCTGTTTTATTATTATCTATTTCTGAAGAAGTGACGCTTTCTGTAACAGTCTCTGGTTGAGAATTATGTTTATCTGGTTTTTCTAAAGTTTCAGGCTCTATTCGTTTCGGTCCATCTGATTTTTCAGGCTGTTGCTTAATATTTTCATTGGTTTGATCCATTTCCTTACGCTGGTTCGATTTTTCTGACTTCGTTAAATTTGTTTGATTTGTAGCTAAATATGTTTGATTAGGATCTGTTTTATTATTATCTATTTCTGAAGAAGTGACGCTTTCTGTAACAGTCTCTGGTTGAGAATTCTGTTTATCTGGTTTTTCTAAAGTTTCAGGCTCTATTCGTTTCGGTCCATCTGATTTTTCAGGCTGTTGCTTACTATTTTCATTGGTTTGATCATTTTCCTTTTGCTGGTTCGGTTTTCCTGACTTCGTCAAATTTGTTTGATTTGTAGCTAAATCTGTTTGATTAGGATCTGTTTTATTATTATCTATTTCTGAAGAAGTGACGCTTTCTGTAACAGTCTCTGGTTGAGAATTATGTTTATCTGGTTTTTCTAAAGTTTCAGGCTCTATTCGTTTCGGTCCATCTGATTTTTCAGGCTGTTGCTTAATATTTTCATTGGTTTGATCATTTTCCTTTTGCTGGTTCGGTTTTCCTGACTTCGTCATTGTTTGATTTGTAGCTAAATCTGTTTGAATTGGATCTGTTTTATTATTGTCTATTTCTGAAGAAGTGACGCTTTCTGTAACAGTCTCTGGTTGAGAATTCTGTTTATCAGGTTTTTCTAAAGTTTCAGGCTCTATTCGTTTCGGTCCATCTGAATTTTCAGGCTGTTGCTTACTATTTTCATTGGTTTGATCCATTTCCTTTCGCTGGTTCGGTTTTCGTGACTTCGTCAAATTTGTTTGATTTGTAGCTAAATCTGTTTGATTAGGATCTGTTTTATTATTATCTATTTCTGAAGAAGTGACTTTTTCCGTAACAGTCTCTGGTTGAGAATTCTGTTTATCTGGGTTTTCTAAAGTTTCAGGCTCTATTCGTTTCGGTCCATCTGATTTTTCAGGCTGTTGCTTACTATTTTCATTTTTTTGATCCATTTCCTTACGCTGGTTCGATTTTTCTGACTTCGTCAAATTTGTTTGATTTGTAGCTAAATCTGTTTGATTTGGATCTGTTTTATTATTATCTATTTCTGAAGAAGTGACGCTCTCTGAAACAGAATATGGTTGAGAATTCTGTTTATCTGGTTTTGCTAATGTTTCAGACTGTATTACTTCCGGTTTACCTGATTTTTCAGGCTGTTGCTCACTATTTTCTTTCATTTGATCAATTTCCTTTAGCTGGTCCGGTTTTCCTGACTTCGTCAATTTTGTTTCATTTGTATTTGTTTGATTTGTTGCTGTTTTATTAATATATATTTCTGAAGAATTGACTGCTGTCACATCAACATATTCTTTATCTTCACTTACACTATCGTCGCTGTTTGTTTCATTACGGTTTATATCTGAAGTCATTGAATCCTCATTTGAATCTTGCTTTTGTTGTATTGATTGCTTAGGTGATTCAGGTGTTATCGACTCATCTAATGAATTATATTCTTTTGGTTGATTTGACTCATCTTTTTGTTCTGATTTTTCCTCGCCTATTTCTTCAAAATCTTTATATTGATCTTCTTCTATGTCAGATTTATCTCCTTTTGCATCATGACCGTCATCATCTTCGTTTACTTCTTGTGATTTTTTCTCCTCTGTTTCGTCATCATCTGTATCTTCTATTTTCGTTTCTTCATTTTTTGATTTGTCATCGTCTGCACTTTCACCTTCTGTTTTTGTTATTTCTAATTTTCTTTTATCATTTTCTTGTTTTGATTTTTCCTCGTCCTCCTGTTTACTATTACCTATATTTTCATGTTCTTCTATTAATTCTTCTTTTATTATTTCATCGTTATCTGTAAATGTATCTTTTACTTTTGCTTTTTCTTTAACTTCCACATGTTCATATTCTGTTTGTGTTTTTTCTACTTTTATTTCATCATCTTCATTTGATTTTTCCTTGTCTATTTTTTTATCATCCGTATCATCCATTTTTGTTGTTTCTACTGTTGTTTTATCGGTATTTTTGTCACCTGTTTTTGATATATCTGCTTTTATTTTATCATTATCTTGTTCAGATTTTTCCTCGTCTATTTCTTCAATATCTGTATATTCATCTTCTATATCAGATATCTCTGTTTTTGAATCGTCAAGTTCTTTATCTTCGTTTATTTCTTGTGATTTTTTCCCGTCTATTTTTTCATCATCCGTATCTTCCTTTTTTGTTTTATCGTCGTCTGTATTTTCATCTGCTGTTACTGTTACATCTCCTTTTATTTTAATATCTTCTTGTTCTGATTTTTCCTCATCTATTTCTTCAAAATCTGTATATTCGTCTTCTATGTCAGATATCTCTACTTTTGAATCGCTCGCAAAATCTTTATATTGGTCTTCTTCTATGTCAGATTTATCTACTTTTGTATCATGAACGCGATTACCTTCGTTTATTTCTCGTGAGTTTTTGTCGTCTGTTTCATCATCATCTGTATCCTCCATTTTTGTTTTTTCTACTTTTGTTTTGTCATTGTCTGTATTTGGAACTTCTGTTTTTGTTATTTCTGATTTTATTTTATCACCTTCTTCTCTTGGGTTTTCCTCGTCAATTTCTTCATAATCTGTATATTCATATTCTATTTTAGATTTATCTACTTTTGAATCATCAAGCTCTTTATCTTTGTTTATTTCTTGTGATTTTTTCTTGTCTGTTTCTTCGTCAGCTGTATCTCCCGTTTTCGTTGTTTCTACTTTTCTTTTATAAGCATTTGTATATTTCTCTTCTGTTTTTGTTTTTTCTTCATTTGTATCGTCATTATGAATATATTCTGTTTTATTTTTATTTTTTTCAACCTTTGTTTCACTATGGTCATGCTCATCTTCTGTTTTAATATTGTCAATATTTGTTTTTACGTAATCTGTGTATTCATTTTCTATGTTTGTTTGTATCTCTTTGTTTGTATTTTTTATTTCTTCATCATCCTCTGTTTTTTCTTTTGGATGTGCCTCAAGTGTTATTGTTTTAGTTTCGTTGAATGACTGTTCATCAGGATTTGCTGGCTGTCCTGGTATAGTTGTTTTATTTTGTTGTTTTATTCCATTTGATTCTGTTTTCTTAGTTAGGTTAGTATCACTTGAGATTATTCTGCTGTGTATTTCCGATATTGTTCGTGTCTCGGTCACTTCATTAATATTTTGGTGTTCCTCGTGTGATGAGGATTGTTCAACAGATTTGAGTTTACTATCCAAGTTATCAGACTGACTGGACTTGTTAACCAGTCTTGGTTGATCAGATTGTCTAGGTTGCTGTGGCTGGCTTGATGTGTCAATATCATGGGTATCCATTACTAAAGTTGTGTCCAGATTAGATGTCTGATATGAGTTTGGTTGTGATGCTTGTACTGGTTGTCCAGGTGGACCTGGTCTTCCAGAGTCAACAGTCTGTGGCTGGTCAGATATCCCCGTCTGTTTTGATGTATTGGAGGGCTCAAGCTGATGTGGTTGTTTCAATTGATCCCGTTCATTTGGCGGTCTAGACTCATCTGTATGTTGTGAGTTATCAGATTGTTCAGGTTCCTGGGGCTTGCGTTCTGGACTCAGTTGTTCAATCTTCTTCGTATCGTGAGTAATGGTTATATTATTGTCATTTCTCTTTGAATTTGTATTAGTTTTAGTATATTGAGTTTCTTCGTGTGTTTTTGATTGCCATGGATGTACTGGTTGTCCAGGTGGGCCTGATTTTGTAGGATGAGTTGTTTGTGGTTGGACAGATATGTCTGTCTGTTTTGACAGAACATGTTGGTCAGGCTGTAGTGGTTGTACTGGTTTATCTTCCTGAGACTTATTTCTTGGGTATAACTGTTGAGACTGTCCAGATTTTGTTGGCAATTGTACTGGATTCAGATATTTATTTGTAGTTTCATTTTCGGTAGTGTCGCCAGTGGTGATTTCACTATTACTTATTTCTGTACCGGGTTGCCATGGTTGTACTGGTTGTCCAGGTGGACCTGGGGTTCTAAAAATTCTATACTGGGGTCGACTAGAGAAGTATGTCACTTTTTTAGACCCGGTGTGCATAGGATATTGTGGTAGGTGTGATTGATCTATTTTATTTGACCAACCAGAATTGTCTGTCAATTGTGGTTTGTCATTTTGCTGAGGTTCTTGTTGCTGTATTGGACTTGATATCACAGATACAGTTGCGGGGTTTTTATTTAAATCTTGTTGATTTGACTGTTGCACGGGCTGTCCAGGTTGGTCTGAAATTACTGGTGTATTGGACCTAGGTTTATCAAATACGAATGGTTGTTGCGATAGGCCGGTTTGTTTATACTCTTGAAGGTGATCTTGTTGTTCAGTTCCCAGTTTTTGCATTTCTTGTGGTTTTTCTTGGTGTGAAGATCGTTCATTTGTATCAGCGAATTCACTTACAGTTTGGGGTGTGTTGCTAATTGATTCGATTTTAGACTGCTTGTTATAAGATAGTTTATTGTTTACTTCTTGGTTACTCATGGAACCTGGATCCGAAGCTTGTTGTTTTTGCGTTTGTAGCTCTTCTAATTTACTTTGCAATTGTTTTAAGAAATCCTGACTTAGTTTAAATTTATTTACATCGTTTCGTTGAAAGGTCGTTGACTGATCATTTTGTGAACTCTGACTTGATGAGAACTCTTGCTTATTTTGTTTAGATGAAGAGTGTTCGTAATTCTGTTGTCTTGATGCAAGGTCCTGATTATATGCTGGCTTATTTTCGCTTATTGTTGACGATGCGCTCGATGACGATTCTGACTGTTCTTTGTCTGAAGTACGACTTGAACCATTAGCAACAAATGAATTGTCGTTTTGCTTGGAATTTGATGACGAACTCGAGCTGTAGCTGGTTGAAAATTGTTTCTCATTTTCTGTATTCAAATAATTTCCTGTTGAAATATGATCACAGACATTTACGAAAATAATAATGTTATCAAACAGAAAATTTCAGCAATGTGATGAATTAATCACAGACATAAGTGATAGATATATCGATACCGAATCCGATGGTATTGGTAATGATCCAAGTGTTCAAATCCTAAACTAGTTTTAAAAATAATACTTACTTTGATAGCTTGAGTCAGAACCTGCGTAAGTATGTTGCACCTGAAACCAGTCATTAATTCACAAAACAGTTGAAGTTAATGATGTAGTTAATATTAAAGAAACTGATACGAATGTAAATGAACCTTATCAAACTGAACTCATAGGAAAAAGTAGTTCAAGTAGAGTTCGAAATTAGGCAAAATTACAAGCATATAATAACTTATAATTTAAAATCACAACTTACAAAAGCAACCAAACACAGGAACGTGATAACACATTCAGCTCTCATTTTGAACTACATGTAGCCAAAGACAAACGTCTCTATGGCCTGCCAATTTCCACATTTACTGAGAAGGTCTCTTACAAATATATAGGCAAGCTAAAAACCAATTGAACTAACAACCAATTCACAATTGAGTCGAGACAAACATTTTGGTAGTATTTCTTTGTAATCGGGACATACGTCAATCTATTTAAACATCTGATCAAATATGAATATACTTATTAAATTATATTAAGGTGATGGATAATTGAATAATGAAGAGGATGTATATACGATAGGTAGGTACATTAAAATTTATAATTCGAGATAGGCTTGTTTCTATATAGAAAACCTATGTTCCAAAGAATCACGTTACAAAACTTTAATGAATCATGAGGTGTACATGTAAATACACGCGCACCATGCCATCACCCTCCCACACACAGTACCTCACATACACACTAATATCCTCATCAATAAAAACAAACACATTCATATAACACAACACGCACACACTGTTGCTTTCTTCATCCGCGCAGTCACTGAGGGGCCAGCTGAAAATCAGCGCTGTGGCTTGCCTCAGCATTATGCTGAGCTGGTGTACCCTTTTTGGCACTGTACCGCACCGGATGTTTTGTGCTGCATGTTTTAAACTTTGTATACTTCTGTATTGTGTTCAATATTCTGGTGTTTACAGCGCTAAATAAACGTATTCAATTCAATTCAATACATGAGTGCATTTCCTTTTGGAAAACAAACAACAAGCTATATCTTTACAATACTTAGTTACTTATAATTCCAATCGTAACTTTCTTATTTATATCCTAGTTTATAATAAACCAGCTGGACAAACTTGTAACATAACAAACAAATTATTGCCTTTTGAAAAACAATATTGTTAATTTGTTTTTCTACACCTATTTAATGTATTGATCAAACCTTATTTTGCTTTGTTCATGCTTATGCGTACTAAATTAAAATAATAGGTTTACAGAATACTTTTATCCGCGTATTGTTTACTTTTATACCGAATTGAATCTTTAATTGTTTAAGATATCTTAAACAGAATATGTATTAGGAAGGTATAGAATATCTGCCGCTATCAGACATTAGATAAGTCAATTATTAAATCTAGCTAAACATGTACGAGGTGAGGTCCAAAAGTTACTGGCCAAACAAATTATACGTCATTGTAAATGTTATTTATCGTACTAATTCGTGTATCATTTTGAGATTTCAACATTCGTTAGTCTTGATTCCTCGATTTTTGAACAACAGGAAGTCGAAAAATCTTTTAAATGTTTAAACTGGTATAACGTTCCGTGATTAAGTTCCTGACGAAGAAAGATGTTAGTCCAACCGATATCAAACAAAGGTTGGATAATGTGTACGGGCAATCTTCTCCATAATTTTCCACCGTCAAGGATTGGTGTAAGCAATTTCGTTTAGGTCGAGAGTCCATGAACTACGAACCTCGCTCCGGTCGACCTGTTGAGTCATTGACTCCAAACAACATCAAATTAGTGGAAGAAGATGTTCTGAGCGACCGACGGCTAAAGACGAAAGAAATAGCAAGGACTGGGCTTTCCAAAACTACGGTCATTAGAATTCTCCATGAACATCTTCATATGAATAAAATTAGTGCGAGGTGGTGCCAAAACTTCTTTCAATTGTGCAATGAAATGAACGAGTAGCGTGCTTTAAGGAACTTTTGGAGGCCTTTCAGAAAAATGGAAACGATTTTCTAGAGTCAATTGTTACTGGAGATGAAATTATGGTTCTTTATTATGATCCTCTTTCCAAAAGAGAGTCGATGGAGTGGCGCCGTTCTGGTGAAGCATCGTCTAGAAAGGCAAAGTTGACCCAGTACACCAAAAAGATGATGGCTACGATATTCTGGGATTGCCAAGGAATATTGCTTATAGACATTAAAAAAACGCAATACTACGGTGACTGGAAGCTATTATGCTAACCTTATAGAGAAGTTTCCAGAAGTAATCAGGCAGAAACGTCGTGGAAAAATAAGTAAAGATGTGCGGCTTCTCCATGACAATGCGCCCGCCCGTCCACGCCGTCGCCATTACAAAAGCTGCTGTTTCAAAGTGCGGCTTTACTGAAATTCGCCACCCACCCTATAGTCCTGACTTAGCTACCAGTGATTACTATTCATTCTCAAAACTCAAGTCAGACTAAAGGGATCAAAGATTTTCCACTGATGGTGAAGTGTCCGCTGCAGTTATCGCCCATTTTGAAGACAAAACTTCTATTTTTATACTGGGATAGAAATGCCAATTAAACGATCCGAAAAGTGTGTTGAAAGAGATGAAGACTATATTGAAAATTAAAAACAGTTTCATGACCTTGAGTGTCCTTTTTCTTTGTCAGGCTGGAAACTTTCGGACCTCACCTCGTATGTGATCAGTACCTGCATGACATAGAGCTTGAGACCAAATACATCTCCCTGTGGAACTCCATACGAAAATTATCTTAAGCAAGTAAATATTTTAACTGCTATAGCATATTTATTATTACTATATAATGTTCATTGAAAAAAATAAAATAAAATCATAGAAATTAACAAAAATTCTACCGCAGTTACTTTCTATACCGAGTGCTCCGTGTCAAATGTCTTCGTAAGATCTAGTAATAACAATGAACAACTGTCAGGTACACCTAGGTGAGAAATATTGTCATTAATACACAACAGCCTTTATATATATTTTTTATTATAAAAATATATTTACAACTTAAACTATTCTTACAAAATATGCTTAAAATACAAAATATTATGCAAGTTTTCATCCAAATACCAAACACAGCAGATAATTAACATTTAGGTAAATGAATAAAAAATATTCTAGTTAATAATGCAGACAGATGTATATAAAATTAGTTCCGTGAGAACCGTGAAGAAGATATGTTTATAAAATAAATAGAGTTTTAAGAAAAACACAAAGACTTTTCGGATGATTAATAATTACACATACTAGTTACATAATGATTATCATATCACTGAATTTTTCAAAAGACAATGTCAAAAATAGCATATGATTGAACAGACAGGACATATATACGATAACATCTGAATGACATAAAATCTGAATAATACTTAATACAATTCTCGGAAGTGTCCGTTACTTAAATTAAATTCCATCAAAAATATGTATGCATTTATTGGAACAAAATCATTAATGTACCAAATTAATTTTTGTATATCTATCTATCTTTATTATTTAAGTACGAAGACACCTCTTGTTAATAGCATGAAGTACATTTTATAAGTACCTACTCAATAAGTTAACTTATCTTTTACAAAATATATTTCAATATGACATTCTCAACTCAAACATTAATCAAATACAAAAATATATATAATAATATGACTTTTATGATATGGCACATTTTTCATAGCGTACACAAGATTGTCAGGCATAAACCATTCTGAAAACCTCTACCGTTACCACATAAATCTTTGCAAGTGATAAACTGATACAAAAACATACAACCAATAATACCTTCGCCAATCGCATCAACCAACCAGAACAGGCTTCGATCTGTGATGGTACCTGACTCTCCGATACCTCCGCAAGGGGCAGCGTCCACTGCTTCTTTCGTAGGCTCCATATTCGCAACTCGGGGGAGTACAGTCTCCATTGGTGACGCAGACCCGGTCCCTGAGACCGAAGTGCTCTCTCCCTCTGGCGAGCGACAGGCAGTCTCGTCTGCGACTCAGTTCAGGCCAGTCGCAGACGCACGAGCAGCCGCTGTCTGAAGGTCGAGCGAGAAACAGGGTTGGGCAGGTGCATCTGGAATTGTAGCGTTAGACTAGTTTTCAGATCCTGATTCATACGTTTATTTATCCAAGAATGTAGGTATTGTGCAAAACTGAATGTCTGGATTTAAAATCAGAATAATTGATGTCCTCTAGTATCTATAGCTCTTTATCGAGTTCGGGGTTTGATTCACCCCATGCGGACATAATTGTGCAAGTAGGTTTTTTTCAGGATTTTTTTAGTGTGACTTTATTGCGTGATCTCTAAAAAGGCTTTTAGGCTCATAACATAATACAGAGCGTCGGTGGCCTAGTGACTAGAACGCCGGACTCCCATGTGAAAGGTCCGGGTTCGAAACCATGCAATGCCATGTACCAATGAGTTTATCCGATTTTTTCGAAGACTTACGTACATATACCGACAGCTCTAATGGTGAAGGAAATCATCGTGTGGAAACCTGCATGTCTAAGGAAATTAAAAAGTTTCCGAAGGCGTGTGAAATCCACCAATCAGCACTGGGCCCATGGCCCGTACCCCCTTGTGCAAGGGGAGGCATGTGCCCCAACAGTCGGGACATTAATAGGCTGATGATGTACATAATATAGAGCATTTATGTTGAATCTCCGAATAATTCCATTATCAACCTATCGCTGTTATGTTGAAAGTCTCCCTTACAATAAGAGTATTTGGGAATAGAATGGAGGATTTGTGGTTACTTGAGGAGGAAGTTGGGGTTAAGTCTAAATTGAAGTTTTCAGGCATGAGTCACTGTAACTACATTTTTTCTTTCTTTCTACGTGTTCAATAAACCAACGTACCTTCGTAACTGCGGCGGCGCCGTCGGCTCCTCGTCCCTCTCAAGCTTCGGTTCCTCCGTGGACCTCCACTCGTTCTGCCGTTCCGGGGCGCTGACGATGCTTTCGCGGCGCACCACCTGACCACAATATATTTTTGACATTGGCGAAACCGGTGACAGATAACTACTGGGGGGATACAGAAATACAAAAGATAAATCAAATTTCTTCAGCTCCCAAAAGTAAAGAAGGTAATTAGGGTCGGCCTGCCATCGTCCGAAGGAACGATGAAGACCCTCAGGTCTTTCATGCGGGGTAAAGCATTCGTTGAACGACTGGTATTCAGAAGACACAAACATACTCAATACAGTTCATGATGGCATTCCACAAAGTCGTGTTCAAGGAGTCTATTAACTCAGAAATATGTACAATGGTACATGCACCTTCCCAAAAGAAATTAATACTGAATTTCCGGAACCCCTAGCGCAGAAGGTAGCGGCTGGCAACTAAGGGACAATGCCGAACACTGTTGTATAAATCTACCAAAACCATGTATGCTTTAGAGCCAAAAAATTACAATAAAATTCCCAATGATATAAAAAAAATAGATGTAATTGCAGACTGCTAGGCTGTGCATTTTTCAATATAAACGTATTTTATAATATTTGACATATTAACACATTGTACAATAATATTTATACTAAGAACAAATATGACATGTAATTTTATGAATAAATTATGATTATGATTAGTTTGGCGTCCGAAGCATCATCGATGATAATCAAAGATCTTGAAAACACTCTCGGCATATCCCTAAATTAAAATGAAATTAAAAAACAATTGTTAAAAATCCCCGCTTAACATTGTGAAGATCCCCTTACTTTTTCCTGATCATCATCAGGTCCTTGAGGTTCTAGACATGGGAAGGGCTCCATGGTCCAAAACATTTGAGCTCAAACTCGTACCATCTAGCTATTACCGTTCCAGTGATCTCATTTGACATCAAAGATACTTCATTATCTTGGAAACCACTGGTCCAATTTTTATCAGACATGGCTAAGAACACTCGGTAAAATTATCTATAAAATGAAAAAACTCGTGTCCAAATCAGATCAGTTTCAGTGTCAGATCTTTATTTTAAATATTCAATTATACGTCACGTACATTTGTCATTACAAACCATTATTACGAGTATTTACATTGAATTTATAATTATCCTTAATAAAATAAATTGAAATTTAATTAAAATTGAAATGTAATTAATTAATTAATTTTGATTACTGACGTTGAAGAACTCTTCAATCGTATTAAATGCGCTCCGCACCAGCATTTCTTTTAATTTTAGTGTGAATGCAGTTTCACTCGGTGCATCTCTTATTGTTTTGCCCAATTTGTTGTATACTTTGGGACCCAGTGCATGGAGAGTTTTCCCTACCCTACAAACTTTTGCGAGCCTATAAGGCTCGGATTTGAGGTTGTCGTTATGAGATGCACCGACTTCCGTGTACTCCTCCCTGTGTCGCCGATCGCCCCGTGTCGATCATCCATTGTCAAGTTATGAGGCCACAGACAAACATACAGACACACTCGAACGGTCGGGGGTTGAAAATACTCTTGGCTCAGACCTGGCTCTCTCGCTGCCGGCTCTCGACGCGGGTCCGGACGGTGCTCTGCAGGGTGTCGCGCGAGACGCAGGCGCAGCGCGTGTGGTTGAAGAACACCATACGAGCCACGGTGAAGTTGCCATCAGCTTTGTTCAACTGGGAAAGGATTTACAACTCTATTATTACACTTATAGAAATAGGTTCAACAGACTCGACAAGTAGAAGGTCCACATTATGAATGTCCACCGCATGAATGAACTTCAGCAGATAAGAGATATTGCTGAAGTGTTGCCGACTTTAAAAATGCATTTCTTCCAAACATCAATTTGACGACAGTTTTATCTGTTACAAGACATCCTGCCACCAATTTCTTTAGTCACTTTTTGCCACAACCACAACAAGAGATGAGGGGAATAATTGGGAACCATAGGGTCATAATTCAAAAGATAAACAACACATCAATCAACACCTACCTAGCAGTCATCAACAAGTATAAGTAAGATGAGTATTCAAAACTCTAACAACAAATATTAACTGAAAACGCTAAGAAGCTTACATAGAAAGGTATGGTGACGTATTCTCCGTCGATCGGCGCACACACTTCCGACTCATCTGAACAGCAACCAGAGTCAGGAGCGCAACGGTGCAGCTCCACACACGGCGGCATATATCTGGAATTCAGAAGAAAATAATTACCTTACGTAATAACTAGGTCGTAGCTTCTCACCTTTCTTTTCTTATGACAGGGTGATGGGGTAACCCCATAACTTTAACCCTTGGGATCTTTTGAATTCTCCTCTACATTCCTGTTCCTTAAAAATTCTTTATAATAGCTTATATAAAGGCTACAGGCTCCTAACATCTCTCTAAAATAGTGTTCCAGCTACAACCACCTTTTGTTGTATGTCTCCTTGTACTCGGCCTCGCTTGTGATAAACCTTCTCGAATCTCGACCATCCATCCATTTTACCTCAACACGTTCTTTGCAAGATCTTTCATAATCCATTTTTTCTCTCATCCGACTAGTATATTTACCACGATGGATGATTGGCGTTTCTTGGAATCATTTTACCATCTACCCCATCACCCAACAGCTGTGGCACCAAACTAGCCAACCTGTTCCATATTGCACCGATTCTGGTCCACTATAGAGCTTACAAAGAGCTATAATCTTCATTGGATGTACGCTAAGGCTCGCAGTACGAGGACCCAGCGTAACAGGTACAAGCTGTGGCTGTGGCACAAAACTCACCGTGCCAGTCACTGGCAGAGAGTTAACTCACACAGTATCAGCGGCTGGGGCCAGCTGTCGCACTGCCAGCCAGCGCGGCTGCGGAGTGAGACATTTGCTAGCGCGCACCACAGAGCGGATGTGCGCTATGGCAGCTTGCAGATATGCCGTCCGCTGCACAGGACTTGCGGAGGCTGGAAACAAATGGAAGTGATTTTAATATGTGGAATAATAATCTTGGAAAAAAGTAACTAAGTGATATGTTTATTTCTCACACAGCAAAGATCGAAACAGTAAAACAGTTGGATGTATGTGATGTACCTAGTTTTTCATTTTGTTATTTTGATTCATATTTCCATAGTTTCCTTCTAAAATCTTGGACGTTTTCAGTGTATAATATCCCATTGGAAACCTTATCTACAACAAGGTATTATGGTATACATACCTATTATAGGTAGTTCAATTGTATGAGGCTGGCTATGACGCAGAAAGGGACAGCGTGTGTTCTTATGTAAGTCGTAATTTTAGGACACTATGTGCAACCAATTAGTGGTTGCACAAAGTGTCCTAAAATTACGACTGTAACGTCAATCCGTCACACACAACTAATGCCACACCTAGATTTTTTTAAATGTATAAATTGTCTAATGTCTGTTCAAAAACCATGACAACAGACAGACATACAGCAGAAATATTACAATATCCAAGAGCCCATGATTAAGGTTCTAGAGAAACCTTTACTTACAGTCATCCAAAATCCTTGGCCTCTCATTGGTAGCGGCGATGGGGTCCACAGCGGAGACCACCTCCCTGGAGCCGGGGTCGAGTCTAGTGATGGCCGAGGGGGTCACTGGTGCGGGCCTGGCTGTGGAGCCGGACTCAGGGTCGGAATAGTCCCAGTCGTCGTTCGCGTAGTCGCCCTCCGCTATGTCTTGTAGATCCTGAAACATTATGGCGTCGAATATACAAAAGGTACAAAAAGAAACAATGTTATTTTAAAATGCTTTAAATTTAGCACGTGTACCAAAGATGCTGGAGCATTGATCCGCTGGATCGCTGATAAGCTGATGCTTTGGCCGAGATAGCTGCCAGCCCCTGGATAACCTGGCACATCCAATAAGCGCTAATATAGCTCTCGAAATAGCGACTAAACCCGAGGATCCAGGGGAAAAGCCCAAGGTTCTTGACACCAAAGTTATCAAAGCTTCTAAAGTTAGTCAATGCTAAGATTGGGAATAGGCAGCGACATAATATGGAATAGGTAACAAATTCCAATAGTAAAAGTAGGTAGGTAGATTGTGGGAGATTCATGGTGGAAAGGAGCTAGTACAGAAACTAGTCATCATCAGCAGCCTACTCTAGTCCACTGCTGGACATAGGCCTCTCCCAGGGCGCGCCATTGAGCCCGATCTTCGGCTCTTCTCATCCAGTCGCTGCCAGCCACCTTACGCAGATCGTCGCTCCATCTAGCAGGGGGGCGTCCCTCACTACGTTTGCCCAAACGCGGTCTCCACTCCAGAACTCGTCTACCCCAGCGGTTGTCGCTTCTGCGACAGATGTGACCGGCCCACTGCCACTTCAGCTTGCTAATCTTATGAGCTATGTCGATAACTTTTGTTCTATGCCGGATCTCCTCATTTCGGATTCGATCCAGCAGAGATACTCCGAGCATAGCTCTTTCCATAGCACGCTGAGCGACTATCAATTTGTGAACCAGTCGCACCGTCAGTGTCCACGTTTCGGCTCCGTAGGTCATTACTGTGCCTATACAGAAACTAGTATAGGCACTATTTTCGGAGTTGTATGTCGCAAAAACAGTACGAGTAGTTTTATGACTGTTCTCAAGCTCCAAACTATATTTCACTATAGAATTTCAGTATTTTTATTTGCGATGTTTATTAGTTTTTTCGCGGCGGATTTATGTGAGAGTTGAAGATTGTACCACAAAAGTAATAATTATCTATTCTGTGATTGTATAGTGGAACTGTGGAACCCTGTCACAGTAAGTGTTTGTTATGATTCCTTGACATTACTATGAATGCGTCCAATATAAGATAGAGACAAAATATTAACTAAAGGCTAGGTATAGCGTAATGTGTTGTCAACTTGACAGGTAAATGGGAAAGATAATTGCAAATCACTCCATTAAATCTGCCAAGAAGGACGTTCTATGTGATTTCTATAGAATTCCACGACCCTCAGCATATTAACCGAGCATCAAGTCTTGCAAATTCCGAAAGCTTTACTTGTACGACCACAAATCACATTCTAACGCAAAAGTTTACGATGTTTCTATAATTACCAGTGCCAACCGGTTACCAATACATTCCATTCTGCTAACCACTAAATCTATAAAACAATTCCTTGTAAGCGCAGTCGGCAACGCAAGCTTGCGCAGACGCCGCGCGCCGCCAAGAATAGAAGACTATTTTAGGCTGCGCCTGCTTCTTTTCAAATACCCAATCGATTTTTAGTGCTAAATCGATTTGTTGATAAAACAGGAACCTAATAGACATCTTTGATCTTTCTTTTACAGGCGAATGAGTTTCTAATTGATCTTAAGTACTTAAGTAGTAAATATTTTTATGATCAGGCAGGCTCTTTTATTTTTTTAAAGTGTCTGGTATAGGTATGGTATGTTAATGCAGATAGGTAGGTATATTCAGCATCGAATGATTTAGGTTATAGGTAAGATAAACTGAGCGCCCAAATTTACAAAATATAGGTAGAGTATATATTATAGATGTGATATGACATGTGTATCAAACATAATTTAAAATATATATATACATAGAACAAATAGGCAGTAAATAAAGTTTTTAAAATTCTCATACGGTCTCAGATTCTGTCTTCATCATATTCGCAATAAATCCAGATTCGCAGTTGTTGTTGTTTTTTTAGGGCAAAAGGAACTGAGCCCATACAGGCATGTCTAATGTAAACAACTCTTTCAAGTCTACATTAAAATGCTGGTGTGACACATTTTAATGCTGTGTGGGAGAATCTTCCACGCTTCTGCACCATCCGAACCAAAGAAGAATTCGTCCCGGACGCAGTATGGCTCTTCAAAATCCAGCCAAGTACGGATCGGGCTGCAGCGTCTTATTTGACTTTACTTCACTGTCCCACACATTATTCACACCTTGTCGAAGTTCTTCGAACAAGAAACACCATTCTCACTAGAAAAGCACTACTGTAAAACAATTTGCAAGACGAAACGAAATAAAACTGACGTGGATGCCACAAAAGCGCGGTAGAAACTCTTCCAGATCCGCAGGTGATCAGACCTACATTCGTACCGTAGACCTTCGAATAGAGCTGTAATGTAATCAGATATTTGGTAATAAATATCCTTTATTTACGGATATAACAGTAACCTTTCCATATACTCGTATGTCATCTTTGAATACACAACAGGATTACCAGACAAAATAAACGTAGTAAAATGAATATGTTACCGCATTTATGCAGAAAGTGATTGCGCATCCATTCAGTGCGCCGGAGTCGGGAGGTTATCGCTAGCAGTATGGCAAGTAAACTGCGATCGAAAAGGTCATGTTTGCCGAGTATGGACGATCTTTGTAAGACAATCGGTTATCCAATTTGTCATGTTGATTCATCGATAAGTGTTGGGATCACTTAGTTCAGTCGCCGACAGATGTCGCTTTTCGCCCGGAGTTCACTCTGCATACATCGAGTCCGTATTTCCATACGAACATAGAACGCGCTATCGATATTTTCAATCAGACTTCGCTTATATACAAGTCCAAACATAAACGTAGACCAGGACAACCTGGTCACCAGGCACAACACCCCGCATGGTGAAAGATCATCCCTTTTCCATCTTCATACCAATTGACGTAATGTCCATTCATTCCATTCAACCCACGTTATAGCGGTTCTATAATTGGTGGAAGTTAGTTTTTTAGGGAATCCTTCATCAACTCATGATATTTACCCGACTACGAATTGCTGCCAAGTGGAGGGTATTTTATCATTTAATTCTCAGATCGTTCAACCGATTTCAATGAAAGATTCCCTCCTTCGGAGATCACATATTATTGATCTTTCGACGATGTCGGTTGAAATGTAGGTGATAAATAAATAGAGATGATTTTATTGAACAATCGTTTCGAATTCGTTCTTTGACTTGTAAGCTTGGTTTATTAATAAAGATATGATGATATGATATGAAAAGACGGGAAATAAATTAACGAATTCCGATTTTTTTACTGGTACAGTTTTCATTAATACATTTCCCTGATACCCAGTTTGCAGTTTAAGTATCTACATACCTAAGGAGATTAAAAATTGTTAAACAACTTATTGCCGTATATAGGAGCTGGTATAGGAGGAGCCGTATGGAAACTGGAGAGCGTCGGTGGCCTAGTGGCTAGGACGTCGGACTCCCATGCGGAAGGTCCGAGTTCGAAACCGTGCAGTGCCATGTACCAATGAGTTTTTAGTTAGAAAAGTATTTATTAAGATTCTTTTTCTGCCTCTATCATTTTTAAGAAATCTGTGAATTCGTTTATAAAAACTCTAAAAATCAGGAAAGGTCCTTAAATTTTTTACTTACATATAGCTCTGACGGTTCTGAAAGCGTGCTTTGTGCTCCATCTTTTCCACCATGTATAGTGCCTCTCTCTCAGATCGGCCTAATTATTGGGACGTGTAAGCTTAACTAACTTCCTGATTGGCTAAAAAAATGCGGCAACATCAAACAGATGCCGTGATCCACAGAGCTCTGTGAACGCGCACCTGCGTTGCGTCTGCGCCGGAACTCTGCGATTACTGCGCATGCGCAAGCGTTAACGATTTTTCGTAATTGTAATTGTAACCGCTGTCGATGCAAGCGTAATCATCGTGAAGATCAAACGAGATGACAGATACCTAATTTTAATTTTGAAATATAAAATCACGGTAATTAATTTGTGTTTTATTGACAGGGAAGATCCATCCCATTCATTTAACTTAGGTTTTACCTATAAGTACCATTAAAAAGTTGTTTTAATAGCGATCGACTTGTATTAACAACAAAAACACATAAATACCAGGGTAATTAATTATCATACTATACTAGGATAAAACTAAAGCTAAAAGTAAACTAAGGCTAAGAAAACTAAAGATAAAAAATTTGGGTTAAGTCCCCCACATCAGGCAGTGTACCCAAGAGACTGGCTGCGTTGCCCCGTTGGATAGCTAAGCTAATCCGCTGGGCCAAATAGGAGCCAGATCTTGGGTCTTTTGACGCGAATAGCTGTGATGACTGAACATATTTTTTTTTATATTGCCTAAATATAAATTGCGACGGTCATACTTAAAGCCTAACCCTCTTATTCCTCTAACTAGATGAAAGAAACCTACCATACAAACTGGTCAAAAAAGCATGTCACATGACTTGATAGAAAATCTAGCTGGCATTTGTTTTATCAGCCTATAGGTACCAAAATAACATTACCGACTAGATATTTTTGAACAAAATGAATAATTTTGTTTATTTAATTAATTACCTTGCACACCTACTACCTCTTTCTCGAAATCATTACCGCTGCCCGAAGGTTGAGTGGAAGAGACCGCTCTTATCGATAAGGCCGCCTAAATTGTACTTCACTATTTCCTTTTCTATCTCATGTTTGTTGTTTTATATATGTGCAATAAAGTGTATTCTACTTTACTTTTACTGTACTTATTTAAAAATAACACAATACCTAAGCTAAAATTACAAAATTGAAAGTTAAGTATAATTTAATATCCTACTAGCAAAATTTTTACTTAAAAAAATTGACTCTTCCCATTCTGCCACTGTTCACTTCATCAGCGAAAATCGTATGCACTATTTTTTAAAAAAAATATTGGCTACAACAAACAGGCAGGCGGGCCACCTGATGGTAAGTAGTCACCGTCGCCTAGAGACACGTGCAATACCAGGGGTATTGCACGTGTGTTGCTGGCCGTGGATTATCATTCTCTCTTAGATCTGGAATAATCTTCCACCGCCCTTAAGAGATGTGCGAACTGTGGATACGTTTAAGAAAAAACTTAAAAACTACGTTCTCGCTGCCCAGAAATCAGACACAGTACACTTTTTATATTAGGTTATTTTATTTTTATTTTATTTTTTAAAATTTAAGTATATATTTTTATATTATTTTCTACAACACATACCATATCCGCTTCCCATCGGAATGACGAGCCGCACAATGTACAGACACTCTCTATGTATTTCTATCCCTTTTCTTTCCAGTTTTAATTGTTATCTATTTCATCTTTAGGTATTTATTTATTTGTAGTTTTATTATTTATACTTTTAATATATTTTTGTTTTAGTCCCTTGACTGCCGTTTCGCCCGCGATGCCTTCGTTTCGCCCTGGCACAGCTGAAAACCAGCGCTGCGGTTCTGCCGTACCGGTCGGACCGCAGCACATGCTGAGCATGTGCCCTTTTGATATTGCACTTTTTTTATCTTATTTTATCCAAAATAGTTTTAAGTATAATAATGTGTGCAATATTGAATAAATGTTTTTTCTTTCTTTCTTTCTTTCTTTTCTTTCTCTCAATTCTTATTGAAATTAGTGCACTATTGACTCTGACACTATGACTCCGTCTGTAAAAACCTGTGCTAAGATCGAACTCCCTTATCATCAGTTTATTTTCGTCTATAACCTCTATCATTTTTGCCTCCAGTCCAGTTGCTATCTAAATTGGTTCGAAACATAAACATGCCGTAGTACGGGGAAACGTGACCCGTGCTCACAGCAAGAATTAGTGGCAAATCTTGATAGATTATAGAAGATTTGCTTGCATGCAAAAGTCGGGGATTTACCGATGTTTCACTGTGTAATGTCTACAATGATGACCTCACTTACTTCACTGTAGATCTCTAAAAATCACACTGTTTTGAGTTTTGCAGCTGCATCCATTATTACAAACCATTGATTAAAAAAAATACCTTTTGCATTCTTTATTATTGTTATTTATTTATTTGAAAGTAGTATCTATTTCATACGCCTTTTGCACCCGTATATTATGTATCATATGATTTTCCCATCACCTGAAGGTTGTCTGGAAGATATCGCTTAATATGGCCGCTTTCTGCACATTGTATTGTACCTTTATGTTGTTTTGTTTTTGTCCCGGGTGTGCAATAAAGTATATTTGTATACCTAGCGAGCTGAAAGTTATAGTGAGGTATGGCGGGGCCATTTTATATTCTATCCACAGCCGCCATAAAAAAATTCAAAAGCTCGCCGATCCGCCCACATGTCTGAGACACATTGTCAATTATGTATAAAAGAATGAAATCCGAAAAGTCATTAACTTTGGATAAAACCTCTAGATTTTTCGTAAAAGTAGGTAACACTTACGATTATGACATTTTACAAGACATTGTACAATCACCTTGCACTTCCAGACAGACAGCAGACTAAATAAAACTTTCAACATAGCTTTCAACGAATGTTTTGAAGACAAGCCAACTAGCTGTTTTATACATACAGCGCGACAGCGCGTAGATTGGCCAAAGACAATACTGAAGAATTGTGGCTAAAAGGTTTTAGTGTTTTAACCGGTTGCATCTCGTGATGTAGGTAAATGTTGAGAAATCTGTATTTCCCGAAACCTACAACCTTGGGATCTTCAAGGCCAGAGTGAATAGGCATTTACTGGACCCGCATGCGGGGTATCAGAGTAGTCGCCTCCTAGTGTGTGCGGTGTGTTTGTGATCCTGGTGGACGCAACAACCCTAAAGGAAAACAAACTCACTGCACCGGCATACCCCGGGCAACGCGGTTAGTAACTGATACTAGAGATCTCTTGCTAGCCGTGGCCAAGGACTACCCACTCCGCCTGGCAATTTGTAGGTGCGGCCAGGCGTGAGTATCTGCACCTACCTGCGTTTGTGGCCTACGCAGTTGAGCGCCGAAGGCGGGATGACGGAGTCCTGGGGGGTTGAGCCGAGCGGTGTCGGGTAAGATACACTTGCAAGGCAACACGCCCCCTTTGGTCCCGATTTCAGTGCCGAAACGGTGGCCTCCACAACTAGCCAGTGTGGAGGTAATGGTCGTGCGTCCCGTCAGAGGGCCGTGGCAAGGTGCGGAGGGGGAAGATGGCTACCATGCTGATGGGGTAAGGAAGCGCGGAACAACTCTCGGGCTATTGAATCCTAACCCGTGAGCCGCGTGGACGAGCTCCTGATGTCGCGTAGTTCATCCAGCCCAATGTACCTATACTCCTCTGGTAGTCCTAGTGGCCCATTTCCCTTGAAATGGTACACTCCCAGGTGCGGGCTCCGTGGAGGGTGGGAAGCCAGAGGAATGAAACACAAAATCTACTACAAGTATGGATCGAGGATTTAGAAAGAACCCTAGGAAGGTGCCGCAAGGCGCCTCCAAACCTAAAAGGGCACCTGCGGGGAGGGGCGCATCCAAGGGAAAACCCAGGGATGTGCCTGCCTACGCGGGAACCCATGCGGGCGGGGCGCTGGAATTGCCCAGTACCTCAGCCCTTTACGCAGCGGCCGCGGGTGTACCCAAGGCCCTTCCCCCGAAACCGATAAAAGTCGGAGACGGGTTGCGGGAGATGGCCTCCGAAACATCAGAGGCCCCCCACGTACAGAAAGAGATGGCCTCCGAGCAATCGGACGCCATCCAAGATGACTTTGATGCGGCCTGGCAAACGGTTGGTCCCAAGCGGAAGGTAACCAATCTCCCTCGTAAGGGGGTGAGCGGTCCTAAAGCGAAGGTCCCTGACCGAACCAGCGAGGCTGAATACAAAAGAGCGCGGCCCAACAGGAAGCGGCGTGCAAAATTACGTCAGCGACGTGAAGCAGCTGCTGCCTCTGCTGAGGACACCTCTTCATCGACGTCCGTAGCCACGGTGAGGGAGGAGGGCCGCGGACCCCGGCGAACACCCACGGACCGGGGACGGTTACCTCGCCCTGCGGGGAATCGTCCGCGTCCAGAGGTCAGCCGTGCGGGGGCAAGTGCGCCTACTCCCAGGACCGAGCAGGTCAGGCGTGTCCAGCCGGTCACCCAGGTCTCTGCTAAAAGGTATCGCCCGAATGAGTCCGTCTCACCCCGTGGTGATACCAAGAAGCAGAGACTTGAGACGTCCGGTGGACCCCGACAGGCTAGCTACGCGGCAGCGCTGACAGCAAACCTAGTTGCTTTTGTTGCCTCGGCCTCTGGTCAATTAACCAAGGCCGATGCAGACCAGGTTGACTCAAACCTGCGGGTCATGCTCCTTGGCTTAGCCAGGAAGCGACCCGTGGAGGAGGTGTCACCCCAGTTTCATGGCAGACCCATGTATACGGATGGGTACCTGAAACTGTGGTGTGCGGATAATCGCACACTGGTCTGGTTGAAGACAGCCATTGAGGGTATGACACTACCCTCTGGCCTTAAATTGACAGTCAAACACGAGTCGGAGCTAATGCGATTCGTTAGATGCGGGATTGCCATACCGGGAATCTGGAGCGAGGCTAGTGACATTGGTAACATGCTTCGCTTCCAGAATCCCTGGGCTGGTGTTGACCGATGGCGACTCCTTAGGGTGCAAACGCAAAAGGAGATAACTTTCGTCGTCCTCAGTATCCCTGAGGATAACATACAGTCAATACTGGAGCATGACCGCCGACTCTGCTGTGCGCTTGGGTCGGTTTATGTCAAGTTCCAGAGACAGAGAGGGAAGTTCTCGAGCTCCCCACCTACACTTGGAGCTGAGGCTCCAACAGAAGGACAGGCTGGAGAACAGCCAATGGCTTTGACCTCAGAGCCTCAAGTACCTGCTGACTTAGCCAGCAAGCGGAACGAGGCCCCACCTAAATCCATCGTACCTGTGGAGGATGTAGACGCAATGGACGTCGCATCCACATCACAGGAGGAAGACGAATGGACGAAGGGTTTGGAGGAGGAATTGCTAGGCGGGGAGGAGGGGGACCGTGGAGGAGATGGCGTCCCTCTCGTCTAGCTGCAAAGCCATACAAATCAACCTCCACCACAGTATTACCGCAACAGCTCAATTACGGAAGTGGTTGGAGGTTAACAAGACAGCCATAGCATTGATACAGGAGCCGTGGATCAATGCTGGCAGGATTTGCGGTCTCTCCAACATCGGAGGTAAACTATTTACGGGTCCAGAACCCAACCCCAGGTCATGCATTTACACAACCGGGGACATTCTTACACAGCCACTAACAGAGTTCTGTTCCAGAGACCTACTCGCCCTGAGGCTGAATTTACGACAGGACTCTAGCATCCCGGAGCTGGTGGTCGCCTCGGTGTATATGCACGAGGGTGACAGCCCTCCACCTGAGGAGATGGCGAGGCTTGTCAACTACTGCGAACGTGGCGGTCTGGAGCTAATCATCGCCACGGACTCCAACGCCCACCACCCCCTGTGGGGCATGGAGCACAGTAACAACAGAGGTAACGAACTTACGGACTATCTGTTTACTACGAACCTAGAGATTTTAAATATAGGTTCTGAACCGACGTACGTCACACGACGTAGTAGTACGATAATTGACCTGACTTTGGCAACGAGGGGCGCAGCGGACCTCGTCTCCAACTGGTATGTGTCGGATGAAGCATCATGCTCCGACCACAGGTGGATCCTCTTCGATATTCAGGTAATTATACAGCAGGCGCCGCCTCGCAGGAACCCACGGAAAACAGACCGTACCAAATACACCAGATGTGTTACGGAAAGCCTGAATACGATGTGCGTTCCTGAGAGGATGGAAACTACGCAACAAATCGAAGTACAGGTAAGTGCTATCACCAAAATCATTGTTGATAGCTACCACTCTACTTGCCCTCTGACCAGTCCCCCAAGCAATAATGGCAGAAGTCAGAAATGGTGGGGCCCCGAGCTAGAACGGCTAAGGAGAAAGGTCAGACGCTGCTTAAACAGGGCAATGAATACAAGTGCGGATGAGGACTGGGATAAGTATAGAGAGGCTAAATCCTGGTACAAAAAACGCATTAGATACAGGAGCGGAGCCTCGTGGAGAAAATTCTGCGAGGGCATCGAATCCAATATGCAGGCAAATAGGGTGAGAAAGATCCTAGCAAATCAGCCTAATCAAGGCCTAGGATCCCTCCGTAAGCCAGACAATACTCTCACTAACTCTCTGGAGGAAGCACAGGAAGTCCTATTACAGGCCCACTTCCCCGACTGTAGAATGGTAAGCACCACCAGGTGGGTGGACATGGAGTTTACGCCAACGGAACACTGTTGGCATTACGCCCAAACTGTTGTGACTACGGAAAAAACAGGATGGGCTCTAAACAGCTTTGACCCCTTCAAGGCGGCGGGGCCAGACAACATCTTCCCTGCCCTACTTCAGTGGAGCGGCGAGAGGATGATCCAGGTCCTGACCGCTATAATGAGAGCGTGCCTAGCGCACAGGTACGTTCCCAAACAATGGAGAGAGGTAAAGGTCGTGTTCATACCTAAACCAGGTAAAAGTGATTACACGGATGCGAAGTCCTTCAGGCCAATTAGTCTTACGTCTGTCCTCCTCAAGACTATGGAAAGAATGTGCGACAGGGAACTGAGGGACAACGCACTGAAACACATTCCGCTGCATCGGAATCAGCATGCTTACAGCTCAGGTAAATCTACAGAGTCTGCACTGCACATGGTAGTAAGTAAAATTGAGGAGGCAATTGCAAACAAATCCATGTGTTTGGGCAGCTTCATTGACATCGAAGGAGCCTTCGACAAGACCAACTTCACCAGCATATGCGCAGCTTTGACCAAACATGGTGCGAACGCGTGCATGATTGGGTGGATTGAGAACATGCTCAGCAAAAGGATAGTAAGGTTTGCGGGTTGTGAGTCCCTAGGAGCAGTTGTTGTGAGAGGCTGTCCCCAGGGCGGAGTCCTCCCACCCCTCCTATGGAACATGGTGGTAAATGACCTGATATCCACACTCAACGCACATTCCCACTTTGCTATAGGGTATGCAGATGACATAGCAATCCTCATCTCAGGTAAATTCGCAAATACTGTTTGTGAGGTAACACAAGGAGCACTACGGACCGTGGAACGATGGTGCTCTGACTACCAACTCTCAGTAAATCCTACAAAAACCGAATTGGTAATGTTTACGAACAAAAGGTCTCTGGGTAACTATAGGCTGCCCGAACTGTTCCAAAAGCGGCTACAGCTTTCTAATGAAGCGAAGTACCTTGGGGTGGTGCTCGATAATAAGTTAAGCTGGAATAGTCATCTTGAATACAAAATAAGAAAAGCTACTATCACGTTCTGGCAGTGCCGTAGAATGATAGGTAAAACGTGGGGGCTATCCCCCAGGATTGCTCTATGGCTCTACACGACGGTGATACGACCGATGGTCAGCTACGGAGCAGTGGTCTGGTGGCCACGCACCAAAGTCACCACTGTGAGTACTAAACTACAAAGACTCCAAAGGATAGCCTGCATGGCGATCACAGGCTGCATGAAGACGACACCTACAGCGGCTCTGGAAACCATGCTGGACCTACCGGCGCTGCCCCTCTTCATTAGACAGGAGGCAGCCATTGCAGCGGTTCGTCTGAAAAAGCTATACCTATGGAGAGACGTCAGGATTCCCCACACTGAAGTCCTTAAAGAGGCTAATGAGGACCTCCCATTGATGGAAGCAGTGTGCGATAGGATTCCGACGCTGTTTGTCTTTGATAAGAAATACAAAATACAACTGTACGAGGAGGACTACGAGAGTCTCAACCCCAGAGAACTCAGAGTCTTCACGGACGGCTCCAAAACAAGGTCAGGCACTGGCTCCGGAGTATTCTCGGAGGACCTAAACATAAGAATATCTACACCACTAGGTGCTCACAACACAGTCTTCCAGCCCGAATGTGTGGGCATCATTCGTGCAGCCGATGCAATCGCCGCTAAAGGAGTACGGGATTATCCAATCCGCATACTCTCTGACAGCATGGCGGTACTTATGGCCCTCAAAAGTTATGTCGTCACATCGGGTCTAATAAACGAGTGTCACCAAAAACTAAATAAGGTAGGTAGTCACATCAAGGTCACCCTTCAGTGGATCAAGGGACACAGTAATTCTCGTGGCAATGACGCGGCGGACGAACTGGCGAGAAGGGCATCGGAGATGGTTGCAGAGGGCCCAGAGCCCCTCATACCCCTGCCGTTCTGCTGGCTAAAGACGTCGCTGCGCCAACGCACGAAGGATATACAGAACTCTAGCTGGGCCAAGGTCGTGGACTGCAGGCAGTCTCGAGAAGCCTTGCCGAAGGCTGATCCGAGACTAACCAGGCAGCTCCTTCGGCTCAGCAGAGTCAAACTGCGGAAGGTAACCGGGATAATAACCGGTCACAGTCCACTTAACAGACACCTCTTCAATATAGGATTCACAGACAGCCCCTTGTGCAGAGCTTGCATGGAGGCAGAGGAGACGGTCGCCCACGTGCTCTTGGAGTGCAGAGAGGTGACCACCTACCGGGCGGGAAGCCTTGGCGCCCCAGGATCACTTCCCGAAGTCCTTCAGGACATCGGAGGACTGCTGGACTTCCTGGCGAAGTTGGGGTGGCTCGATCAGTAGTAGTTTCCACCACACGCAAAATAGGCGCTTGAGACGTCGAGTTGCGGAAATCAGCCCGTTATTACATTACATTACATTACATGGACCCGCATGCTACATCGTCGACCTCATCGTCGCTTACCATCAGGCGAGATCGAGGTCAAATGCGGGTTTAGTAGTCAATAAAAATAAAATAAAACAAAAATCTTAATTTGGCCTTTGGATCATTGCGCTTCCATCTTGTACAGAATATTATTAGCAATATAAAAGAGATAGAATTAACCCACTTACCTACAACTTTACTTGCTAACAGTACTTTTGCAAAAATGGCGGCTTGTGGCGAATTTACAACAACCTGTACCTACCTGTGACGAATTTACATATAATATTTGGGCCTGTGGCGAGTTTACTTCCAATGTATGGAACTTACAAAAATGTGACGAATTTACAATGGGGCCAATTTACAACAACCCATATTTTCTGTCATTTTTATTCTAAAATTGAATTTTAAAAACCGGCAAAGTGCGAATCTGGCTCGCACTGTTATTCACAGATGTTTCGAGATTTTCCAAGTCTAGACCTAATCAAGAGAGGCAGCGGGTGGTCCAAGACAGGAATATAAAATGATTACAACATTTACGTCGCCCTCGAGGAGTATTTCAAATCCACCTTTTTGCTGTAACATGTTTTAATGCATGCTGGTTTATGGTATAGATGGTCATATTTCATATGATACTTAGGTATTCATATGAATCTAATCACTTACCTATCTATGCGTCAATTATGAGAATAGATTATTAAGTACATATTAAAGTTATATTAGCGAATAGAATTGGTATTCGTTATGCTCAACTAATTTCCAAGAACATGGTTCTTGGAAATTAGTTGAGCATATGAGCTCTTTATTAACTCTATTAGTTGAGCTTTGACTTTTTATTAACCTATGTGGATGGGAGTTGAAATGGCCCCGCTATAGCTTGTTATGGCTTTTGACTCGTAATCTTATCTTAAGTAGGTAAGTAGGTAGGTACGTCAGTATTATAGTACTCTGTGGTATATAGGTACTATAAAGTACCGACCTAGGTACAAACCGAAGGTACCTAGTTTAAAGTTGTTTCCATTTGAAACCTTAGTGCATATGTTTTGTGTCAAATTTTACGTGTGCTGTAGAGATTCAGGTATACCGCTTAATTTTGGTCTCTAGTGGAACCAGACGCCTATTACCAATAATTCCTAAACCACTTCGATTACACCACCCCTTACCTCATCAATCCAATCCCCGTCTCCATATTCCTCAGTCATCTTCTCACTCCTGGCATCCACCTTCATCCTCTGCAGTTCCTTCACCACATTCTCCAGCTGGTCACCACTCAGCAGCCCCCAGAGTTGCATGGTCGACAGCAGTTCCTCGTCTTCATCAGTTAGCTCCACCCGGTCTGGCGTTAGAGAGTTTAGTCTGTTCAGTTTCGCGTATAATTTGTCTTCTAATGGTTCCGGCTTCTGTATGGAAGAAATTTAATGTATTTTTTATTTAATTACGAATGTTTTCTATATTTTAGGATTAATAATTGATTTTGGTAATTTACTTGAGGAAAGAAATTATTTAATAAATTTATTCTTATTTAATAATTGTTTTTGGTATTTTACTTGAGGAAAGAAATTATTTAATAAATTTATTCTTATTTAATAATTGTTTTTGGTATTTTACTTGAGCAAAGAAATTATTTAATAAATTTATTCTTATTTAATAATTGTTTTTGGTATTTTACTTGAGCAAAGAAATTATTTAATAAATTTATTCTTATTTAATAATTGTTTTTGGTATTTTACTTGAGCAAAGAAATTATTTAATAAATTTATTCTTATTTAATAATTGTTTTTGGTATTTTACTTGAGGAAAGAAATTATTTAATAAATTTATTCTTATTTAATTTGTAGCACCAAAAAAGAACTTTGTTGAACGATTTGTTTTATTGGTACCTATTCTTATTTTATTTCGGTAATTAAGAAAAGTTTATGTATTATATACAGGTGATGTAAACAAAGCGCTGAGTGGTGAAAAACTTCAAGATTTTGAAAAAACTTAATCCATTATAAAAAAAAATCACCATCTGTCCATACAAAGTAAGCGTATGCAAAGTGTTTTATTTTTATGAATTTTCATAAATTTTTCAGCGACAATTGATTACCTACAGTGATTATTTATTTAAGAAAATTCACTGCTCACACTAAAAAGTGTTTGGTTTAGGTACACTATCACTTTGGTACCTATAAAATGTATTTTAGCTCCGTATAATTATAAGTTCACCACTGAAAAATTAATAATTTAGCACCGAAAAATAAAAGGTAATTAATTATATTTTCTTGTAAAATTTCGCGTTACTCCATACAAGAAAATAGCGAATTATCACAATGTTTTCTTGATAGCAAAAACGTCTTGAAGAAAGTAAAACTTTCTTTACCATCTGCACAGAGGTTGCCGGAGCAACGGTTAACTTTTCCAGCTTTTCATAAAGGCGGTCTAGACGGTCGGCGAACGAGGGGGGGTCCGTGACATAGGGCCGGATAGGGGGGGTCAAGATAACAAGCAAGAGGGGTAGACGCAACATGGTGCGGCCGCGGTCCGTGACTGACTGACGGGGCACATGGCGCGGCGCACGCGCAGCCGGGAGATACGATGGGTGCGCGGGAGTGTTGTGGGACGTGGGGTGTTGGAAAGTTTCAGCTATGGCTTCTCAATATCGGTTAGTTTTTATACCATGAACAGAAAAATTAAAACCCTGGCCATATTGCCGAATTAAATCTATTTTATGATTAGACTTAAATAATATATTGTTACACGGTATTTTTATTGTATTTTATTAGTTACGACCGGTTTCGTTAACACATCTTCAGGTATTAGGTATTATTAATACCTGAAGATGTGTAAACGAAACAGGTCGTAATTAGTAAAATACAATAAATATACCGTGAAACAGTATATTATTTAAGTCTAATCATGTACTACAAGTTTCACCAAGTACCAATAACCGCAAGTATTAACCATTTAAATCTATTTTTATAGGAACTCCCACAGACAATAAAAGCACCAATGGTAAAAATAAAAATCTTGACAGGATATATACGTTAGCGTCGCTGCTACGTTATAATGAAACTTACTAGTACTACTTCTTCTTAGACTGTCGTGTTCATCTCGAAATATCGGAATCGAATCCCTAGTTATAACCATTGCATGAAGCTTGCAGTGATCTCTTTCTAGAGTTACGACGAAGTGGAAATGGATAAGTATGTTTTAATGAAGTCTGAATTCTGAGGATGCGTCATTGTTAATGCCAGCTGATCTACACATCCCAATAATTAGTTCTATCTGCGAGGGACGAGGCGTTACGGGAAAAAAAATCACTTTCACTTCACGAACGGCTAAGGAATGGAACCTTGGGATCTTCGAGGCCAAAGTGAATAAGCATTTACTGGACCCGTATGCTCCATCGTCGACCCCATCGTCGCTTACCATCAGGCGAGATCGAGGTCAAATGCGGGTTTAATAGTCAATAAAAATAAAAACTATTCGAAGAATTTGGGAGCACTTCTTACCACGTCTGACGTCGTCTATCTCAGATCGACCGATAGAAGAAAGAAGCTATAGGAGCCTCTCATTTTCTCCTATAGGACAAATATAGCGTCTTAGTCGCATCGGGGCGTGTAAGGCTCTGAATACTTACTTCGAAATTGTAATTTAAGGGGTCTACAGTCGCCAATTGAACGTTTTTTAACAAGCTCTAGCGACGAGACGGCTGGATCCTATAAGTTAATATTTTACACATACATACTTAAACCTCTATCAAGGTCTACGTTTGAATAATTTTTATTCATTTATTGTTGTTAAGCTAAAAAGCTCCTCACAGCAACAAGTACAACTTAAGTACAACTTTACAATTATCATTGTGTTTCAATCTACAGAACCTTGTGAAGTTTGTTTTCGGCAAGAGTCCAAAGCCGTAAACTTCTAGACGCTGAAGGTCAAACCCTCAAGATCATTTATTTTTTTCATTCTGATAATTGCTGTTGGTCCTAATGACCTTTGCAGCTTCACCGGGGTTTTTGGGGCGAGCGCTAAATGCGCTCCAGCCTAGAGGAGGACTTAAAAACTACTATAAGAAGCGACTGCCTATGGGCACCCAGGTGGGTACGGACCTCGGCTTAGGACGTCGCTGTGGAGGGAGGGGTCGGGGAGAAGCGGCCTGGAATACGCCGATAGCGCGTGTAAGCGCCAGAAGCGGGTCGCCGCCCGCGCCGGCGCGGGCGGTATGTAGGTGCTGTGTGTGAACTACTATCGGGTGGGAGAGTGGCTTCCGCGATGGAGATCGTGATGGCGTCGTCGGGGTCCCTCAAGATCATTGGCGACAGTATAAGCCTTAAAAGAAGCTTCTCACTTTACTTTCTGACAGCAATTTCACGATTTTACTATTTGACAGTCAGCTGAGCTGGTGTATCCTTTTTGGCACTGTAACACACCGGATGTTTTGTGCTGTATGTATTAACCTTTGTATACTTCTGTAGTGCTAAATAAACGTTTTCATTTAATTTTTTTCAAGAAGAAATCCTAGAAGATTCTGGAAGAAATCATTAGATTATATTAATCGGCCGCACAAAGGCCACCTCACCCTACTTATGAGATGCAGCCCTATATTTATACAGTTATAAATACTGGTGTCTCGAACGACTCATTCATACCTCGTCCGTGTCTGGATTTTTCAGGGATCCTTGGGACAGTGACTCAGCACCCTTCTGTCACAATCATATTTTTACAAATAATGAGCTTCATTTCTGTGACTTTATAAACTAATCGCTAAACAGATTTCGACAAAGTTAAGAGTAATGGATTAGACTTAAATAATATACTGTTTCACGGTATTCTTATTGTATTTTATTAATTATGACCGGTTTCGTTTACACGTCTTCAGGTATTTGTTTAGAAAATAATTATAAAAGATTGCCAATTGTATTTGTATTTTGTATCTTTTCTTCTGTTCTGTATTTTTGTCCTGTGTGCAATAATGAATATTTGTATTGTATTGTATTGTATTGTATAACCAAATACCGTTGTTTAATGCTCTATTTAAGTACATTTATTTACTGTTTCCACATAAATGCCGATAGATGTCGCGGTACGTTATTGAGACGCGGCAACTACCTGTGATCTGGATTTGATATGGTCTTTTAAGATGTTGGAATAAATTGTACTCTTCGAAAGTTCATGGCTTTCATTACCTTTTTGATATAGGCGTCTTCTGCGCAACCAACCGTAGGTCACCCATCTCTATCTGTATAAATCTTAGGGATTAAATTTCTACTTGTATGTTGTTGAACACTATTTTACTTCATCAGGTGTGTCATTCACCATCTTTATTTATTTTGTAAACTCTGCTGAAGCCTCAAAAAGAAATAAGTAAAAGTAAACACACGCACACACTGTTGCTTTCTTCGTCCGTGCAGTCACTGAGGGGCCAGCTGAAAATCAGCGCTATGGCTTGCCTCAGCATTATGCTGAGCTGGTGTACCCTTTTTGGCACTGTACCACACCAGATGTTCTGTGCTGCATGTATTAAACTTTGTATACTTCTGTATTCTGTATTCTGGTGTTTACAGCGCTAAATAAACGATTTCAATTTCAATTTTTTTTAAAGTAAAATACTCTTTATTAACAAAAGATAGAAAAGACCTACCTAAGAATACCTAGATTTAAAAAAAAAACTCTACAGAACCCTATGGCGTTTGTAAAGGTTCAACGAGAGTCATTTCACTTTTTTTGCAGATTTTTTGTCAGGATTCAGGAATGAAGTTATCTTACGACGAGATTTCTCTTCGAATGTTTCAAAGGTCATACATTCTCAACATTTTTATTGCTGTCTTATTATTATTTATTTATTTACACTTTATTGTACAACACTAGACTTAATAAAAACAATTAAAATATCCAAAACGTCAAAATTTTAGAATCTTAAATGTATCATATTGCACTGGCATAAGTTTGAGATTTAACCGAAGGTTTTTGACAGATGGTATACTATAGCTTGTGGTCGCCTGTACAAAGGGTGAACTTATCTCTAAAAGAGATTTCTTCCAGCAAACCCGGTAGTGTAATTATCATAACTGATTTTACTTTGTAGTTATCGATTTTCTACTTTGTCATTATCGTGTTATCTTCGTAAGTAATGGATGGTTACAAAGTTACAATCTTCCACGTTGGTGATCTTTTTTTTTTCATAAGAAAAGAATGCTTTACTTTGCTTTGCTTTTGCGTTCTTTTCTTTTCTTTTTTTTAATATAAGAATGCTTGAAATAAGCTGTCTCACCAGCCATCAGTTCTGCTGCAAGGGCTCAAGGTGATATTTACTGGTACACATTCAGATGAGTAGATTTTTATAATTATTTGTATCAGTTATGGCATAGATTTTAACAACTTTCCCATTAAGCCATGTATTCACTAGGCAACAAACGACGCGCGCAATGAATACATGGCTTTAATAACAACAGTAAGTACCATCATTATAATATAATAGGTACATACCCAGGCAACGTGCACAGAACAAAAGTTATCGACATAGCTCATAAGATTAGCAAGCTGAAGTGGCAGTGGGCCGGTCACGTCTGTCGCAGAACCGACAACCGCTGGGGGAGACGAGTTCTGGAGTGGAGACCGCGTTTGGGCAAACGTAGTGTGGGACGGGCGTCCCTGCTAGTGGCTGGCAGCGACTGGATGAGAAGAGCCGAAGATCGGGCTCAATGGCGCGTCCTGGTAGAGGCCTATGTCCAGCAGTGGACTAGAGTGCGCTACTGATGACCCAGGTATATCATCATATATCATTTCCTTTGCCCGTATGTTGCTTGGAAGAGATCGCTCTTTGCGATAAGGCCGCCTAAATTGTACTTCACTATTTCCTTTTCTATCTCTTGTTTGTTGTTTTATATTAGTGCAATAAAGTGTATTTTACTTTGCTTTTAATTTATATTTAGTATTAAAAATCTTTTTTTTTTTAAATTCGAACGTTGCGCGTTGTTCAAATCCATTCATCCAGTTCCCTTTTAAAGAACCGGTGATTTCCTTAACATCCTGTATAGCTATATTACCAGATATTGTAATCACAAATGAGAGCACGGCCCTTTATCTAATCTGTATAATCTGACGACCGCAACCAGGTCACTACGCTTTGCATTAGGGTATTACTTCACACATTAATTAGCACTACCAGCGTCACAGGTTTTTGGTCTTATGGCAATGGCAAACCACCCTATTAAATCTGCCGAGAGAGTCGTTCTATGAGATTAATTCCTTAGAATGATCACGACCCTCAGCAATGAGGAATACGACTTAGAAGAAGAAGAATTTATTCATTTGTATCATATATAGAAACATATCGTGTACATATCGTGCTACACTTTATTGCAACACTTTATTGTACACAAATACAGGAAAAGTAAAAACTACAGGAATAGTAGCACGATATGTACAAAGGGATGTAAGGGGTCACCAACATCTAGACTTCCAAATGTCAAACTCACCTGCACGTGGTGCATCCTGCCGATTAACTAACGAGTCCCTGGCGACCGACTAGTGGCGGTATAACCACTCAAATTCTGGCTGGGTCAAAATACCAGAAGCACGATGACGGGCAGCAGCGTCATCGGGGCAAGCGACCCGGCTACTGCGATCGCCAACCCGCAGGCCTAGCGTGGCGATTATGGCATCACCTCCCATGGATAGCGCACTAAGAAAACGGCCCCCAGTTCCCGGCCGCCCCACTATCTGCGCAAGGTGGCTGGCAGCGACTGGATGAGAAGAGCCGAAGACCGGGCTCAATAGCGCGCCGTGGGAGAGGCCTATGTCCAGCAGTGGACTAGGGTAGGCTGCTGATGATGATGATGTACAAAGGCGGCCTTATCGCTTAAAGCGATCTCTTCCAGGCAATCTCTGAAGTACCTATTTTGAATATTTTCTTCTGTACTGTATTTTTGTCCTGTGTGCAATAAAGAATATTTGTATTGCACACACTGTTATTCAATCCAGCGACGTTTGCGCCGCATTCTCAAGCCCCTAACCATTGTTTTCTTAATCTTCAATCTATCCTTTTATAATGCCAATCGTCTTGCCGACCCTCTGCGAACGCGTCCACAGCACATTTGACGTCGTCTTACGTATGCGCAGCGCTCAGCTGGACCCGCACTCGAGCCGCGCCCTTCGGCACTACGGGATAGCTGAACGCTACCACGTAGATACCGCGCTCTAAAAATGGAATCGCGAATTGTATAGTTTATCCATTACTATCCATAGTTTTGTCTAGTGGCCTCATTTCTCGGAAACCCCGGAAATCGATAAAATATAATTATTCAGCGAATATGATCGATATGGATCGGGCGTGTAACACTCGCGTAAAAGTCAGGGGTCGGCAACCTTCGTCTCTCAGAATGAGTATTATCTCATGTTTTTACTGCTAACGTTGAGTCTTTGCTAATAGCGCAAATAATAGGTACTGACTTATAAATAGATGTGTACGAAACATTGCAAGTATCTGCGTTAATACGCAGTATGTAGTACAGATGTAGTACTTACCTACCAGAGATTATAAAATTCACCCTGTATACTCATCATCATCAGCCCATGTCGTCCCACTGCAGGGTATAAGCCTCCTCTCTTTTGTGCCACCCTATACGATCCTGTGCTAGTCGCATCCAGGTCTTCGATGCGACTTTGGTGATGTCATCCACCCATCTGGCTGCTGGACGACCTACTCCTCTTTTCCCCAACCTTGGCCACCACTCAGTGAGGGCTCTGGTCTACCGGCCATTACCACGTCTAACCAAGTGTCCCGCCCATCGCCATTTTAGCGTCGCAACCCGCTTTCCCACGTCTAGGACTTTAGTTCGTTGTCGGATCGCTGTATTGCGAATCTTGTTCATTAGGGTGATACCTTACATGGCACGCTCCATGGCCCTTTGTGCGACACTTATTTTATGCACAGCTTCTTTTGTGAGCGTCCATGTTTCGGCACCGTAAGTCACGGTGGGTAGAACACATTGGTTAAACAGTTTGGTCTTCAGGCATTGTGGCATTTTTCTATCCCTCAAGATGTCATCGAGCTTGCCGAAAGACGCCCATCCCAGCTGTGTTCTCCTGGAGATCTCTTTTGCTTGGTGTTCTTTACCAAAAGATAAACAGATGAACTGTATTCTCGCTAGAGAAATTTTATATGGAAACCACGTCTTCCATTGCAGTTGGTACACGCATGCTCTGTGAGTATCTCCCCATACAGCCATTGAAATGTCTATCCAATGTATGAAACTTGTCAAAATTTTATGCGCATTCCCCAAACCGAGTCAGTGCTCACATAATCACTACAGAGAAGTGGGCCTACTAGACCGATTTAGAAAACGGCCGGTTCTATGATAAATCATAGGACTGAAATGATTACTCTGGCGGCCGCTAACCGTTTACAAATATTTTTTTCTTTAATGATGGCCTCCGCTAGTGTACACACTGCAATTTGGCCAATGACCGTGTTAGAATCTTGAAACTCACTCGAACGTTATGGCGTCTGTTTTGAAAAAAACAGTTTACCAACGTCGAGATTATGGGAGAGTCGTGTGCACTAGGAATGCCTAGTGCCTTGCATTCCAAGTGCAATTGGAGGTTAGGTCGTCGAATTCACACCATCTGTAGTTTTTCACTCCCATTTCACTGTACTATATAACGTTCACTTATCACGAACGATTTTTAGGTAAAATACAATAATATAATAAATAGTTTTACGAAAAAATAACCACTGTAAACCGTTTTTAAGCAATAAAATAGGACGAACACGCCATGACAGCAAGAACACTAAACATAACCTCCCGTAAAATGTTTTATTAGACGGACTAAACTGACAGGTGCTAATGTCACTTTGTAAAATAATGTTGCCATGCTTAATGTTTATGTATTTTACCTAAAAATCGTCCGTGTTAAGTAAACGTTATATAAGACAGTGAAATGGCAGTGAAATACTACTGATGATGCTGAGGATTCGGCAACCTAACCTCCAATTGCACTTGCAAATTGCAATTGAATGCGAGGCACTAGGCATTCCTGATGCATACGACTCTCCCATAATCTCGACGTTGGTAAACTGTTTTTTTCCAAAACCGACGCCAAAACGTTCGAGTGATTTTCAAGATTCTAACACGGTCATTGGCCAAATTGCAGTGTGTACAATAGTAGGGGCTATAATTTAAAAAAAGTTACTCTAGATATACCTGACGTACGTACACAGGAGGTTCTAGTTTATACTTGGTTTTTCTATGGGAGTGGATGGATCCCAAAACAACCCAAAATGTTGCAGACGTGCGCATACGCAGCGTTTCGCTGCCGCCGGCGCGATGTTGCGACTAATCGAGACATTTATTTACGAGCCGCGCGACCCAAATTCCGGCTTCCTATACTAATAAAATAATTTACGGGTTTGTGTAAAATACCCGAGCGTGCTAACATGCGGTAAATTTACTGAATTACATGCCTTTTACCGGGTTCAAATAACACAACCAATACTTCTACCAACTACTGTACAGTCGAATGGTTGAATTCTTGAACCGAGTATGTCAGTTACAATAAACGTTTATTGTTAATTAAAATACATGCTATCCCCTTCTACTTCTTTTTCTTTATTTATGTTTGTGTTGTAATCTACTGATATTATTATAATTTTCATTATATTTACAATTTTAATTTAATTTAATGTATTTAATTTGTATTGTATTGTATTAGAAGACTGTAATGATTCTGGAAATAAATAAATAAAATAAATATTTCACTTTTTCATTTCATTCTACGTCATAGCTCTGTATAGAGATGACACGAAACTTAAGACAGCCTTAACATTAAGGATACTTCTTGCAACTCACGGAAAGTTAGGTGAATGTTTACCTACCATCACTGATGCCTACCGTGTAAGTACTTGTCTAATATTAGGTAAAATAACTACAGTTTAAAATACTTCAAAGATAAACCCAGGGCGCTAGGTAGGTACTAATAGTGTAGTACTAGTAGTGGTAGATTCTAAAGTGAAGGATCCCCTGGGGTGGTACCACCCTCTTATCTATTTCTGCCGTGAAGCAGAGATGCTTGCATTTCTGTGTTTCGGTTTGAAGGGTAAGAGAGCCAGCGTAATTTCCGGCACATGAGGCAATCCATCTTAGTCCTCAAGGTTAGCAGCGCATCAAAAACCCTCTAATATTAATAAAGTGAGGTGAGATGTCTATGGGCGACGGTGACCACTTACCATCAGGTGGCCCGTTTGCTTATTTAATAAAAAAAAAAAACTAACTAAGTAGTGTTTCAAATGCCGGTTTAGATTACAATAAAAAAATAAAATTAAAAAAATCCGATTTATGTGGAGATGTGGAGTACATATATTTATTTATTCCCTTGTATTTAGTTATTTATATATTTTAATTGCTAGGAATATTTATTTTATAGGACGTATTTTTTTTTTAATCTGCTCTGGTTTATTTTTCTTTTTACTACCTACACATTATTAGCAGACATATGTATACTAATAATAGAATAAAAAATGGCGCAGTAACTTTAAACTTTGTAGAAAATGTATTTAATAAACAATAATAGATGAGAATGATATGATTATTGCTTTACGACTCAAGTGAGTATAAAACTATCGACAATTGTCATTCATCGATAACAAATCACTACAAACTTCACTACTTCTACTACTTTATTAACTGTGGAAGCTTATAAATGGTTATTGTTTTTATATATGTATATGTAACTTGTAAATAAGGCTGTAAGCTACCCAAATAAAAAAAAATAAAAAAAAAACTTTCGTTCGTGTTACAAATTTTCTGTCTGCCTATTAGTGAGGTATAAATCTAACATTTGACCCAAACATGTCGACAAATGCACCCGACTTATAGTTGCAGAATCATATCAAACAACCTTTCCGTAGACAGATGTTATAGTACACACAATTTAACGTATGCAGTGTCGCACCGGGTCACAGGTCACACTGTTTCACAGAAGTGACATTTCGAAACGGAGATAAACAAGCTTTATGTTAGGTCATGAATGATCTTGTGATTAGCTTAGTCTCTGGTAGGAATCTAGCCGTACAAGATTTACATAAGTAAATGTAATGTTGTATGTTACACAATTGACATAAAGTTCATTATGCTATGTACAATTACGTTGCGAAAATTCGCTTCCATTCCATTCCGCGGCAATGTAAATTGAGCCTTAGAGTTCACAGTGTCCCTAACAAAACTAAACCAATCGCCTCTCACTAAAGGAATGCATTCCGCGAATATGCAACTGTGTAGCGCACAGACGCGTCTTTATAGCACTTTTATACCACTCTCTTATGCAGCTCCCAGAAGTAATCTAAATAAAATGAATTGCATTAATGGCTTTTGTAGTGTAATCTGTAAGTAAATAGGCTAGGTCATTCACCTTCCATAGACTAATCATCTCACTTCAATAATATGTTATTAGAGGGTTTTGGATGCGCCGCTAACCTTGATGACTACGTGCTGGATGCCAATTCTCACTTTGTGATATAAATACCACTTCAGGTAAATATGGAAAAAAAAGGGCGGATTTCTCTCGATATATTTTCTCTCTTCTATTTAATTCGTATGCACCTGCCTTACAATATCTGTATGACCCAATGGTTAGCTGGTAGAAAATGCCGCATGGCATTAAGCTTGCTACAATCTGCAGTGTGCAGATGAAGTAATAGAAGAACTTGGTAATAGATATTATATTATATTTTTAAGGAACAGAACAACACAGAAAATAGAAAATGTAGAAAATAGGTAGTGAGACAAAAATAAAATGGAGAAACGTCCGTTCAAGACAAAATACAGAGAGAAAGTGCAAAATACAAAGAAAACAATGAAATTAATGGAATAATGGAATTTAGAAATGGAATGGGAATATGATTTGAATTATGAAAATATAGATGAAGAACAGAAGGTGCCAACACGAAATGAGGTGAGATAGACGCTAACAATGAGGTTGAAATTGATAGTAAGGACGTTGATATGGACGATGAATTCGACATCGTTACAAGCTTGCCTCATGTACTATTTTTGTGCATTAAAGTGTTAAATAATAATAATAATATTTATCGAGTCCTTGCGATCGACATACAACGAGTGGTCTTTAGCAGTCGATATTTTACGTGTTTATAGTCGACATGTAAGACGGGATATTTATCGAGTTTCGATAATATATCCCGTTATTGTGAATTGGCCTCCTGATGAAAAATATTTTACTACTTTGCGATAATGTGGTAAGTTAGCCAAAAAAATTGTCAAATTCTATGGGAATACCTAATCATTTGTTTCATGGACTTCTGGGACATGATATGAATACCCCCATGATATAATTGGGGACGTCTCAGCTGGCACATTTTGTGCCATCTGGTGATTTTGTGACACCATGGGAACTGTCGAGATTCCGGGTAAATATTACGTCATGACGTATTTCAATCCTATAAGTAACCGTCCTCTATAGATAGAAAAATTTGAAGTCAAGATCTAACAGTTAGACTAACTTAACAGCTCAGGACTTTTCTATGACGTAGAAGTGTTGTCGGTGGCGTAGTGGCTAGGACGGCGGACTCCTATTCGGGAGATGAAGGTTCGAAACGAAGTTCGGGTTTTTCGAAGACTTGTTGCTCTTAACTATGAAGAAAAACATTGCGAGGATATCTGCACACTGAGAGACACACTGAGGTAACCAGTGTGTGAAATGGGAAAGGCAATGGCCAACCATCCCATTAAAGCTAGAAATCGTTCTGTGATTAATTGCAACGGTGAGTAATGCAACTCAATACATAGAAATGTGAGGAATGCATTACAATAAGTAGAAATCCTTGCATTCGTCCGTTAGACTAGAAAAAAGGTGGAAGGAAAAAGTTAGGATCAGACCCTACCGGAGAAGGGTATTATTTTATTTATTTAATATTATTATTCTTGTGTACATACAAGATTACATTATTTACAAATCTTCGCGCCCTGAAACCAGAAAGCTGGTTTATCTGGGCGCTGCACATTCCACTCTGTTAAATTAAAACACTAACCAAATATAAAACAGCTTAACATATACAAATCGAAACATTAAATCAGACCCTTCTCCGGACCGGATCCTATAATTTAATATAAGGCGTATTAGCTTTTATGCAAAATGCACAGAACCTTGGATGAAAGAAAAAAGTCACGGGTTCTTTCCTTGCACGGAGACGTCGGACCTTCAAAGGACACCCCGGAGGTCTAGAACAATCGCCACGGATCAAAGCGCGCCGCCACCCGCCTTATGATATGAATGACAATCACTTACGGCCGCCGGGGCCCTGCATTACTGCACGTGGCCGCCATATGGTGTAAGGTCGACACCCTGACGCCAGCACCGCTCATGCTATGACCCGTAGTGTTATGCGACCCGCAGTCTTATAACTTGAAACTTCTGACCCTCTCTCTGTAGTTCTGCATACTCTCCATACATATCTTCGCATTATGACGAGTTAAAAATCAGCGCTGTGGCTTGCCTCAGAATTATGTTGAGCTGGTGTACCCTTTTTGGCACTGTACCGCACCGGATCTTTTGTGCTGAATGTATTATATCTTTTGTATTATGTACTTGTTGTATTCTGGTGTTTACAGTGCTAAATAAACGGTTTTCAATTTCAGTTAGAACACTTTTTTGGTGAGACTTTATTTCACGAAACAACAATCCTTGTAATCTTTGAATTGTTGATAGGTACAACAATTCTTATCTGAGGTATAGGTTTACTAGGTTGCCACCTTAAACTAGGTAGAGCTGATGAATCAGTTTAATGAGGATCTGATGATGATTAGAGAGATGGTAAATGGATCTTAATAACTTAAGTCGCCCCTATGAATAACATTAGGACACAAGGTGATTAATGATCTTCCCGACGAAAGTGTTCACTAAATGTGATCTAATATCAGATTTCATGCAAAGAGCACTAAAAGAAAGAAAAGATCCTAAATCAGTGTAGCTAATACCGTTCTGAACGATGAAATGAGACAGTCTAGTAGGTATACCAAAGCGAAAGCATTATCTCTGTTGATCAATTCATCGTTTTGATTGCAGGATCTGTTCAAGAAGTAAAAGGGATGAATAAAATAAAACTCCTTAATAAACAAACAACTCTAATTCTTATGAGCGTTAGTGTCAGGCGGCGGCAGGTGGAGCCGAGAAGCCAATTCCTCAGGCACGTCCAGATAGGTCCGCTCCAGACCCACGGTGAGGATGAGAGCCTTCAGGCGGTCCACCTCCACGACGTCTCCGTCGCTGGACCACACCGTCATCGAGGAGTTGAGGGATGAGGTCTCCCGGAGAAGGTCTAGGAGGACTGGCTGGCTGTTCGAGGCTAGGCCGGCGCGTACCTGGCGATGGTGGAGTTTATGTTTGAAAGCTTTTAAACTGACTGGTTTTTCGAAACTCTTTAGGAAGACATCACCACAAAAGTTGGCAAAATAGGCGGACCCTGAAAGGTACTACCAATTTCGATTGCAAGGTATGCACTATCTCATGTAGATTATAAAGTGATGACTATCAGAAAGTGATGGACCATCAGAAAGAGATTCTTTTTTTTTTCTCTAAGGATAATTGAGACCGTAAGGGCTTATGTGTTCCCTATGAGATGGTTTTGCGCCAGGGCCAGACACGGTTGCGATGAACAGACCTCCTACAGTGGTTCCCTACATAACTGACGACTGAAAGTAGAGGCTTGCAACCGTGCCTAACCCCGCGCAAATCCATCTCATGAATACAAACCCTTATGGGAGAAATCTCTCTCTGATCGACATACATGATGCCAATTTAGTGGCGTCGTGGCTAGGACGTCGGACTCCAATGAGGTCCAGGTTCGAAACCATGCAATGCTGAATGCCATGTACCAATGGGTTTTTCGGTTGTTACGAAAGACTTACGTACATTTACTGACTGCTCGGACGGTGAAGGAAAACATCGTGAGGATGTTTTCCTTCACCGTCCGACCCCACCCCATTAATTCTGCTAAGAAAGTCGTTCTATGTGATTAATTCCTTAGAATGATCACGACCCTCAGCAGTGAGGAATACGACTAAGAAGAAGAAGATGCCAATTTAGCACAAACTCACAGGAAACGTGACGGTCTGATTAACTTTGTGTTCGTTTATCTTCCGCAGCATAGTTCCGATGTGCTCCCGGGTATACTCCCCCTCTGTAATATCCCCGCCGTAGTGGGTGGTCCACCCGATGGAGAGAACGGAGCGAGGGTATTGCACACCCAGCTTGAGGAAACGGTCCGCGTCTACGGGAGTGGTGGTGGCGTCCTCAGGGCCCGGGAGAATGTCTGCGTTCAGCCAGACTGGGAAGGTTATCTGCAGGGGAATTGGAAACGTTTAAGGCATGGATGACAGAAAAAATTGCCCAAGGGGCAGACGTTCGTACATTCATGGTTTAAGGCATAACAACGGAACGTATAGCCATAACGTATAAATAGGCTACTTGCTATTCATAAACAATAAATCAAGAGAATATGTAACTATGATAGTTCAAGTAATGGGAAACAGAAATATATTGATTTTCGATCATATCACGATTTTAATTTAATAATTTAAGTATAAAATGCCCCATTTAAATCGGTATATCACGTGACTTGAAACGCTATCCGCCATGACGCTGTCAAGTGTCACGTGACTATCGATTAAACAACACAACGAATGTATGTAGTTTTGTTTTGTATGTTTATTTAATCCATAGTGACGTCACAGCAAAACTATCATGGCGACCAGCGTTTTCGCGGGAATTCCAAATGATTAAAATTTAAATGCTGTTTAAGACTATATAGCTACTTTATTTTAAGGAAATAAAAAAACTACTAAAGATTGGCTATGATTTAAACATTTTAACATACTATTCAAAAAAGTGTCAAATACCCTATTGTAAGTATGAGTGAAGAATAATTATAATAGTAGTATTTATTAGCAAAAAAAAAGTAATTACATCTTTTTTTATATACATTGGTAATGTTTTACACATTACCAATATTCTTCAACCACTCTAACTAGATTGAAACTTTAAATCTAGTTAGAGTGGTTGTTGTTGGAGTTTCAATCTAGTTACAGTTTCAAGTTACAGTCTCATGCGCTAGCCTTTGAGCCATTGTCGCCTCAAAGCACAGAAATAAATCAAGATAGAATGGTGAAGTGGGCGGGGCACCCGTATCTCGATCTTGCAATATACTGCAAGATTTTATTCATTCAGCGCCTAGTTTTCGACGCGGACCGATCAGAGTGGCTGTGTTAAAATATCTTATTGTGCGATTTGTAACTGTAAGAACAACAGGTACGACAGTAAATAATAAATAATAATGTAGCCATTATGATACTATAATAATTTGTGAATTGTTTGGGGCACAGTAATAAATCAAGAACGGTGACGCGGGCGGGCTGCTATAGAAATCGCGCGTGTCAACATTTTCATAAGTCACGCGTCCACAGTGAAGTGATTACGAACGAAATACTTCCTTTTGACCGATTTACTGTCGTACCTGTTGTTCTTACAGTTACAAACCGCACAATAAGATAATATCACACTTGTGTAATAGCAACTTTGTCTATACTTCAACTAATATTTAATTTAATTAAACTTAGTTTGTTAAATCCGAATTTTCTGTAATAGACACCATCCCCAGAAATTGAAGGTTCTTATTTGCCTTATTATGAACACCGTCTCGCATGTGATCAACTGGTCATATTAAAGCAACAGTATCGAACCAAGGCATGGCAAAAGCTGGCGATAAAGCTGATAAGATACCCGGAAACGCACCGGCACTGCCCATGCCCCGGCGCAGACGTGGGCACATGTGTGCGCACGCGCTTTGCATGCACGAGAAGTGTAAAATTATTTTGGATTGATACAATATTTTATGCTTTTTCGAAGGATTTTTTTTATTTATTAACTTAAATTTACAGCATTTTACAGAATTGATAAAAAGAATAAAATATTACTTAAATATTTGCCAATTATTACATTATGTTACTCAATATTATATTAATATTATTAATTGTTGTTTTATTATATTAAGCTGGAACTTAATTATTTACTTATCTTCTCTTAAGACTGTGTTTGAACTTACTATAAATCACTGGTCATTTTAATTTCGTATACTTATCACAACTCACAAAGGCAACAACCCAATCAAACAAAATGGAAAAAACGAAGAATTGCATGACTTTTACTTTAAACTTTATTTTGCACACATAAATCACAAATGAGAAAACAACAACAAGAAATGTGACGTACACAGGTAGAGCTTATCTCTAAAATAGAGATTTCTTCCAGTTAGACCTTTAACATAGAGATATTTATAATTATAAGTAGACATACATACGTGTACAAATTATGTAAACTTTTTTTTTAAATCTCAGTTTAGAGGCTTTAGTACACGACAAGGTGACCATGTCAGCCTCGTTAGGGTCACTAAGAAAAGGGAAGGGAAGCTCAAGTATTATCAGAGTCAGCCCTCACTTTGAGAGCCAGCTTAGCAAACAACAGTAAGTGTTTCATATTATCAGATAAGGGCCGACTCAAAATAATATTGAGCCTCCTATTTTGGAGCCTATTGAGGGCAAATTTCTTCCTCTCAAGTTTCACCAAGTCACACTCCATTAGGAGATGAGTGAGGTCTTCTACTTTATTGCAGTTGGTACAAAACGGTGTGCAACTCTTCCCACCAAATGCAAAAACTTATTTAACAGAATGTAACCCGAGCGTAATCTAAAAGCCAAGACAAGTAGCTCCCTACCGAGGCTGACACAGTCAAACCATGGAGCCCAGGCTGGCATGTAATTAAGTGTATTGTACCAAAGCCCCTTCACTTTAGCCAATTCCTCATATTGGTCTCTCCAGCGAGACATACAGGCAGCCCTCGCTCTCGGTATGTACTCAGGCCCAAGCGGATCTAGATGCATTTCAACACCCTCAGAAAATGTAAACTTTAAAAAGACTTTTACGAAGGAGGACTTATGAAAATCAATCCAACTTGCACATAAAATCCAACAGTATTCCTATTATAATGCCGCATGTTCATTTGAGCAGCACCCGTCTGCATTCCTCGCCCTCACTGAAGAAGCCGACCACACAAGTGGCACTTGAGATTCATTCACACGCTATGTCATTCTTTAATTTAGATGTCTTTATCTTCCACAATATAAATTCATCCTTTCTGTCTGCCTCAAAGGCTTAAATTCCTTTACTACATCGTAAATCAGCATTATCTTTACACCAAAACTCAGTAGCTCTTATATAAATTGGCCTTCAGTTCGTTTTTGCTTGATCGACTAACAGATTGTCTTGTGGGACTCTTTTTCTGACTTATTGCCTAAATGTGGTGTTTCAAAGCAATTAGCTTTTAACAAGCTTATTTGTGTTGTGTGTTATAAATTAACCTTTGCTGAATGCCGCCGTTTTAAAACTTTCGATCTATTTATTATTTTATTGGTTATTATTCTATTGTAAAGAACATTTCTATGTAGGCATACTGAATAAATCATTTAGCAAACACCAAGACCTAATAATCCTACATAAAATTCTCCATTCCACCATAGATTCACCTTCCTTGCTGTCCTGTCTAAACTTCAACACAAACTTTAAACTTCGCAATCCGAAAACATTTGTATTAAATGTTTTTAAGAACAACACGTGCGAATCTGTAGATTGTTTAACGAAGTCTCTTCGAACAGCAATAATAAGCCATCGATAGACTTATTTGATTCTAGGACATTTGTTTTTAAAAGACGGGTTCAGGATTTCCTCAAGTGAGCTATCCACGCACCTACTTTATAGTCTTTACTTTATTATTTTTATTTTTCTAATAGGTATAAGTTTTTTAGTCATTACATTCAATAGTATTTTTTCCCAACTCAATTTTGTACAACAATCAATTTTCCACTTCCTAACCATGCTGTGTTTACACGTTAAGGGTTACGACCTAGCTCATAACTTTATAATGATTTTTCTGTAATTTCTATGGTTGTAATCTGTTGTGTTTACCTAATAAATAAATTAAATTAAATTTCTATATTTAGCTTGAATAGAAAATTATTTTAAAAGTAGTACATAGTAGTATTTTTGAGTAGAAAATTATTTTGAAAATTAATTTTGGAGCGTCGGTGGCGCCGTGGCTAGGACGTTGGACCCATGCGGGAGATCCGGGTTCGAAACCATGCAATGTCATGTACTAATGAGTTTTTCGGATTTATCAAAAAAATTACGTACATTATTCACTAATTTTATTTAGTTTAATATAACATATGCTTAAGTTCCTACTGGTGTATGGACTGTGAATCCATTGTAATCTTACCGCACAAATAAACTATTATTATTCTTATTTACCGACTGCTCTGACGGTGAAGGAAAACATCGTGAGGAAACCAGCACACTGAGATAACCAGTATGTGAAATGGGGAAGGCAATGGCAAACCACCCCATTAAATCTGCCAAGACAGTCATTCTATGTGATGAATCCTGAGAATGATCACGACCCTCAGCAATGAGAATGACTTAGAAGAAGAAGAAGAAAATCATCAATTACCAGAAACAATAATTTTCCAAATAAATTCGAGTTTATAATCCGAATTATTTACTAATTGAAGTGTTTTCTAATAAATGAAGGGGATTTTAGAGCCACGGTAACTCCTGCCTGTCGTAAAAGGCGACTAAAAGGAGGGATCAGGGTCGCGGGCGGTCAAAGTGGGGGCTTTGGCCGCTCATTGGCGGGCGACCCTGGAGAAGGCAGCAACGTGCTATGGCCGCACGCTGCTGTGACGGGAGGAACCGGGAGGTGGAATGTACACCTCCCAGGAGGAGCCCAAGGCAAATGCTAGGAGGGCACCGGTGCGTTCCACTGGAGATCCCGGAGTCCTCCGATAAGCACGAGACCGGCCATCGAGGGGGTTTTAGTGAGTAGAAATCTCACATAACCCAGTCTCTCCCCCAGGAGGCTGAGAATCTTTCGAAGATTACCCCCCGGTACCAAAAAAAAGGTACCTAAGATAAATAAATACTACACCTGGATTTCAAAGGCCCTATTAGAAACCTCATTACCTTATCTCTTTCTACGACTAAAGCTCTAACATCAATAGACATAATGAGGCATTACCAGATCTAGAGAGATATCACAGAAATGATGCATCAAGTTTTGATCTAGGCATTTACTAAACCCGCATGCTACATTGTCGCTTACTATCAGAAGAGACTGAGGTAAAATGTGGGTTTAGTGGGTTTTTTTTAACTTACCTCAGGCCTGCTATACTTCGCAATAAACTCCTGGCTCTTCTCAAACGCCTCTATGCTCTTGAAGTCCAGTTTGACCCCCTTCTGCTTGGAGGTCCCCTTGTTGTACTGGGCCACGGCGGACAGGAAGTCAGCCAGGGTGAGGTCGGAGGTTGTGGCGGGGGGGTGCGCCATGATCGGCTCGGGGGGTCCCTCTTGGCCCTTGATCGTACCGATGACGATGTCGGCTTCCAGCATTGATACTTCGCCTGGGGAACGGAATAATGTTAGTTGAGGAAGGAACCTTGGGATCTTCAAGGCCAGAGTGAATAGGCATTTACTGGACCCGCATGCTCCATCGTCGACCTCATCGTCGTTTACCATCAGGCGAGATCGAGGTCAAATGCAGGGTTTAGTAGTCAATAAAAAAAATTAAATGGCAACTGTAAACCCGCGTTTGAGCTCAATCTCATCTAATGGTAAGTGACGATGAGGGTTTAGTAAGTACAAACCTTTTATAGGTAAAAACATGACGATCTGACGACAGACTTTACAATCTTTACGTAGAAGGGTCGGTCGCTGGCCAGGCGGACCCTGAAGGGGTCATTCCACCAGCAAGTTACCAGTGGTAGTAGGGAAATTCTAAATCCGTCCAATATCTTCACGGAAAAAAGAGTCGAATTACCATCATTGGCCGTTTTATGTCTCTGGTGTGGAACAGGCTTCTCTGGGAAACACTACTTCCCCTATTTCTGCCGTAAAGCAGCAATCCGCATTGCTGTATTCCGCATTGAAGGGTAAGAGAGCCAGAGTAAACCGGCAAGTGAGGCATTCCATCTAAGTCCTCAAGGTTAGCAAGGCGTGGAAAATCGTCTAATGGCATTATAGTGAGACGAGATTTTTTATTATTACTAAAAATTTAAATTTAACATTAACTTCTAAAGAGAATTAACTAAGAATTTGTCCACTGACATTAATTTCTTATTTCCTCTGATGAGACAAGATATCCATTGGCGAAGGTGACCACTTACCATCAGGTGGACCCAAAGATTTTGAAATTCACCCTAAGTAATTTCTATGGGTAGACCGTTTGCTCGTCAGTCTGCTCTCTTTATTTTTTTAGCTGTTCTACTGCTGGGCAAAAGCTTCCACTCCTTTGTCTGTCATCCCTGTTGGAAACTATTCAGCTCCTCCTTCCATGGGTGCCATAAAAATCTCCCAGGGGGTGCAACGTTACATTTTTCATTGTAGATTTGTGCCATGCCACATACAGAATAAATATTTAAGACATTAAGTGTCAGTGTTGCTAACATAGCCACATACAATATATAAATCTTACAATAAAAAAATCGTAATCGATCAAAATCTAAGTAGGTGCCTACTTCAAAGAAATGCTCTGAATTGCTTGCATTATAATTGGCTTCTTTGGAAGTCAGTTGCCGTTCGTTTAGGCTTTATCATAACGTGTGAAGCCAGAATCTGTCCCAGTAATTGTAATTAACTGCGAATGTTCTAGGAATGAGCGGTTTGCTCCTATTGTACCGGCAGAACAGCTGCAAGGAGCCAGCTATTACTGGATGTTTTGGGACAAAGTACAAGCGACAACGCCGTGTAGAGTGGAAGGCTCGTATCAAGCTATAGGTGGTACTCTGCGGAACCCTGACGCAATAAGTTTTTGTTACTATTTCTTGACATTCGTATTACAATGTGTCAAATAGTTAAAGCGCGACAAAGTATTAAATAAGGGTAAAGACCCTGATCTGGTGGTCACTGTACAGAGCTTTTCTTAAAGGAGCAGACCACGAGAGTAAAAGTTTTTGGTTAGGGTACCAAAAGAGAACTCTAGCTCTTTTATTACGATTTTAATTGGACGCGTGCAGACAGGCGCGATCCCAGGGGTGAGGGGTCCTAACATCATGACTCCCCTAAATGATGCGGTCTGGTCGCAATGTCAAATTCCCCCAGTGTCTAATTCCTCTAATGTCAACTTACTTCGACTTACTTGGATTTATTTGGGCTGACTTCGACTTACTGTCGTAGTAAGTCCAAGTAATCCAGTATCCAGTTACTACGACAGTAAGTCGAAGTAGGTCGAAATAAGTAGAAGTAAGTCGAAGTCAGTCCAAGTAAGTCGAAGCAAGTCAAAGTAAAAAAGTAAGTCGAAGTCAGCAACACAAGATCGGTAAAAGATGGCGCCACCGTTTGGTTAAAACGCGCTAATGATTTTTTCAACTTGTATCTTCTAGATACACGAAATTTATGAGATGTACGTTTAAATTTATTTCCATAAACACAACGTGCACAAGCAGCAGGAGTGTGGGACGTCCGGCAGCGAGGTGGTCAGACGACATCAGGGCTAGAGCTGGAGTGACTTGGCTCAGAAGCACTACAAATCAGGATACATGGAAATATATAGGAGAGGGCTATATCCAGCAGTGGATGAATAAAGCCTGAAGAAGATGAAGAAGAAACACATCGTTAAGAGTCCTACGTCTTAAATGAATATAATCTTCTAACTTAGACCAACTTTTCGTTACTATGATTTACAAAGTTACGCTATACCTATTCGTGATGTTAACGTTTTATGTTCTATCTCATCTTAACTCACATAAACTGACAGGGACAAGTGATATTTGTTTATGTTTACGCAGTAGTTCCCAAAGTTAACTGTTACCATCAAAGGGGGGGTTAGGGCGTTTTAACTTTGCTTATTTTTGATGACAACGGGGGCTGTTTTGAACGATGATTACGTCAGCATAAAAGCGATCAGCAGTTAATAAAAATTATACTTGTTTATGAATTATAATTAAAGAATTGACAAATTCTTTATATAATTATACCAATGCTCACGTAAGCATATGAAGGGGGATAAGAGCTTTGCTTACTTTCGCTGGCAAGGGGGACGGGGGGGTTAAGAATGGCTAAAATTCTGCTTACGTAATACTTGAATTGAATAATTCTGCTTACGTTCTACCATCTCATAAGTACTTACTTTCTGTTTAAAAAAAATATATATTATTACAAAGACAGCAATTTCATCAGCCTATTAACGTGGACTATTGGGGCACAGGCCTCCCCTTGTACAAGGGGGGCAGGGATCATGATCCATTAATCCACCCACCGAGGACCCAATGCATATTAGTGGATTTCACACGCCTCTTTTTAATCTTCTATATATACTTATTTTAATTATAAATAATCCTTCTTTTACTATCATGGCTGAAATCTTAGGGAAAGTGAATAAACAATCGCGTGACCCGAATTTATTCTATACACTTTTACTAATACATCAGGAATCCTTCTTTCATTAGGTTTCCGTCGCCTTGAGAACCACTGTCGTAAACGTCAAACCCAGCTGCAGCCCGTAGTGCAGGAATGCCAAGTCAGACTTGTGATAGTAATTTATCCCTTCGCGTCTCTAAGTGGTGCTAATAAATGAGGAATTCGCACTTGTCGCTTTTGTTTTGTGGTTGGAAAAGTCAGGGCCGTATTTGGATAAGAGGGGTCCAGGGGCGACACGTGGCGCGGTCAGCGGGGCGGCCTCGTGGCCCCCGCTTGTTGCGCCGCCGCCTTCGTTCTATTTAGAATCTTATCTTATCTTATGATAGGGGGCTGTGAATAACCCAGTGGCACGTCGACCCTTGATGATCTTTTGTGCCTACCCCATTGTCATGCCAGTGTGCAGGTTTCCTCGCAATATTTTCCCTCACCCTTGAGCAGTCGGTAAGTATTCCATAAACACGAAAAACTCATTGGTACATGTCACTGCACGGTTTAGAACCCGAACCTCCCGCATGGGAGTCCGGTGTCCTAGCCACTGTGCCACCGACGCTCTTACTTGGAATATTACTACCTACTGTGACTCAGTAAAAATTTAAACAAGACAATATTACCCGAAACCCTTAACGCACACCTCCATCCCCATATGTGCCGCTAGTTCACTGCCATTTCGCAACGGAAGCGGACTAAACCTTTCTTTATTTTATTTTGTTTCAAACATTTGGTAGTCTGTCTTGGGACTTTTAGTAGAATTTAAAAAAAATTAACAACACTGATTTTAGCTGTAGGTAATATAGGTAGTCCAAATTTTTTTTAAACATTTAGTAATGATATAGATATCGTTGGTGATACCAGTTAAGAAAACCGAAATTTCTTGCTATTTCTTGGGCAGTGTGCTATAAAACATAAAACTTAAATATACGCTCGTGGGTTGGCCAGGGCCCAATCCATTTGCATCACCGTAAATTAATAGATAAGCTTGGTATTTCATTTCTCACAATTAAGAGAGATTTGTCTCTATTTACACTGGAATTTGGTTTATTAAACAATGGGATTGAAAGATAATGAGCTGGCCATTTAATTAGCGTAGGTTTGTGTATTTAATGATGTAATATTCATACTCGTAGAGTCTTTATATAACCATAATAAAGTTGTTAATATTATAAAAATCTCTTACGAGACAACCTCTACTTTGAACTCTATTTTGCCCACCAGTGGGATACAAAAATGGGATGTCAAAAGTTTTTTCGGATAAACATTGCGGAAGAGTTATACATGTAGGATTTATGTCTAGAAAGATAAAAACCTTCGCCGTACTGCGGTATTAAATGAAACTATTGCGATCCAAATGTTCAAGTGGCAGGATTTTTCGTGATAAGGACGGCGATTCTCGCAGGTGGAATGTCGAATTCGACATTACTCATATCTCATTCGCTCACATTGTGTGTGAGTGTGACAAGACGTCGTAGCGCTCGACTTTTGTATGTCGAACTCTGCGAGAATTGACTACAAAAGTCGAGCGCTACGAACGTCTTGTCACGCTCACATGTAATGTGAGCGAATGAGATAGGACTAATGTCGAATTCGACATTCCACCTGCGAGAATCGCCTTCCAGATTATAAGAATCGATACCATAGCATCAAAGTATTCAAATTCTTCAATACATATGTAATATATAGCTACGTCCCATCTAAAACTCGATAGCGTATCTATAGCGTCGTTTTTAATTCATCGAGTAGGTACATACTTGCTAGAGCGGCTTCGAGATAGGTCTTGTTATTGACGGCATGCGCCCAACTGACTGTTGTTAAATTCTTCATCATTTCTTCGTCACTCCTCACCGCCGTGGCTGTAACAAAAAAAACTTCAATTATTAATGCTATCTTCAATAAACCTACCAACGATTTATCCTAAAACATATTTATGGTAGTTTTTGTTAATGACAACATGGCAACATTTTTTGTTTACGTCAAACAAAATTACCGTGAAACAAACAAGTTTTCTTTGTAACTACAAACGAAAAGTTCGTGTTTACGTGTTTGGTATTTACTATAAGCAGTGTGTAAGTATTTAATTAATTGACTTACATTTAACTGGCACAGATAAATTTTAGTGATTTCGCAAATTCACTTTGTTATCAACTTATCACTAATTCACGGTATGTTTGACACAACTATCGCCGCCAAATTTATTTCTGCTATCAGTTGCGGCGCTAGTTGTTATTCAACACTGCATCAATACTGTATTAATTTTATTAGTTCAAGATTTGACCACACCACAAACAAAATTGTTCTGTTTTGTTGTTTGCGCTTCATATTTTTTTGATTGGTTTTAAGGCATGGGTTTTTAACATCAGCCTTGTATGATATGAAAAAAATGATCATTGAAAGTGGGGAAGATTTAATTGCCTAGAAACGGAATGGCAGCTGCCAATCTAGATCAAGGCAAAGTAAATAGCGTTTGATCTGCTTTGGTGGTGCAAACCCGATATGAGTAGGTAGGTACCTACATATGTGAGATTTCATCAGCATCACTTTGAAATTAAATAAATCGTAGAGTTGCGGTTGTTTTAATTGATAAATATTGTGTTAAATACCTATCTATTTGCCTTCTGTTTTAAGTACAAATATGATTTTTAATAGACAGAGGCAGGTAGGGACGTACTAAGGCAAACCCTGTCAATGCAGAACCTTTGCGTGCGCCCCCGTGTGTTGAGTTGTCATGTCGAATTGTAATATATTTTATTAATAAGTAGATTATAACATTCTCTGACATTCGCGACTCCACTTCAAGATCAGTAATTCAAAAGAATAAGACGGATAATGCTAAATATTGGTTTCTAGGTAGTTTAATTACCCCCATTCAGATCATATACCTACCTAAACCTCAACAATGAAATAGCAGAAATTCCAACAGTAATTTCAACTGCATCCCTAAACCACATTCTAGTAAAAATATTTTATTCTATTTTTTTTCTTAAATTAGGGTATGTACTTGATAGGGCGGCGAGGGCGTAAGTGGTGGTCTCCCGGGGGCGGCGCCAGTGGCCTCGGCCTCTGTCGCCCCCCCTTCGCACGTCCCTGCTGCACGATACCGCCGCTAGTGTGGGACAATACAAATCAGATTGATACAATTATAATTAATTACAGATTACTCACTGATGAAAGTCGGAAATCCTCCGACTTTTATTAGTGAGTATTCAGAAATTTATTATAATTTAAAATGTCTCACTATAGTTTCAATTTTAAAACAGATTAATGAATTGAACTTCTGTATTACTACATACATACGTTATAATGAAAGCGGTTTCATTCTAGTGCGCCAGTGGCCTCGGCTAGTGTGGGACGCAAAACAAATCAAATTGAGGTTTTGCCACAGAATACACACAGAAGGGACCTTCAACACAAACGCGCGAAATCGGCTCACGCGCACACGGAATCTGCGTACAGGCGATCTCACGGAAAGGCAAAGCAACTCAGGCCCGAAATACACGCGCTGTGGCGCGATCAAGTGAAAGAAAGAGAAATGGTCTATTAATAAAGGATTTTCTATTTCTATTTTCTAAATAGGTACATAGCTCGAAATATTATTTACAAGGCTGTTTCTTTTAAACTGGAATTTATAACTGTCTTAACGCTACAGTCAAGTGACGTAATCAAAATCGCGGACGCCTGGAGCGGACCTTTTGGTATATTCTGTGGTTTTGCTTTCACAAATTTTAACGAAAGCTGCCTTGAGGGGCGCTAGCGGCCATGGCCCCTGTCGCCCCCTCTTTGCAAGTCCTTGTTATAAACCACGGCCGCTAATAGGGGTAAAAAAAAGAATATTCAAGAATTGCTATATTTACTGCTAAAAATAATAGATAACTGCTTTAATCTCGGAACTAAATCAAATTGTTAAAAATATGAACACAATTGAATGTGTTTTTTTTCCATTGGATTGGGTGTGCTGTTCTGTTCCTAGTTACTTGCATAGACATTGTATATAATCCATACTCTTAAGCATTTAAAATTTAAATAGATAATGCACAAATGGCAACAGCAACCGGTCCTGCAACGAACGTCAAGACGGCGCATGCGTGACGTCAACATCAGATTTGTTGTTTCCGACGTGCGGGCAATTTGCAAGGAAGCGACTCATTGATGTCGCCAGCCGGCTTCCTCCAGCGACGTCCACGTATCTATCTCAGATGTAGTGCGAAGTGATTACGCGTAATTGCCCCTTCGCTCTATTTGTCTTTCCTGCGGAGGTTTCTTTTGCAATAAGAACCTCCCTATCCACTGATTTTAAATAGATTTCGACGGACAACAGCAGTAAATTCCTATATCTTAGCTCCGTAATTATTATTTTTTATTGATTACTTATCCCGCATTTGACCTCGATCTCGCCTGATGGTAAGCGACGATGAGGTCAGTAAATTCCTATTCACTCTGACCTTGAAGATCCCAAGGTTGTTGAAGGTTGTAGGTTTCGGGAAACACAGACAGCAGGCTAGCAGGCGGCAGGCTGTTCCATTCCTTAGCCGTTCGCATAATGAACGAAGAAGCAAATAGCTTCGTACGAACAGATGGGATATCAACAACATAAGGATGGAGCCCCTCCCCGCGCCTGGTAGAGCGAAGGCGGAATGGAGATGCAAGAATTAGGTCGTGCAATTCCGATGCGCACTCTCCAAAATGTATCCTATAAAATACCGATAGACAGGCAACCTGATGGAGCTGAAAAGGAGACGCCTGGTACTACACGGCCTAGGGCGGCCACGACTGCTAGTCCGCCTCTGGATTCCACCTACCATAAGTACTCGAACAAACTGCTAATTGAAAACCATGTCGCCGAAAACCTAGCCGGCAATTGTTATATGGCGTCATAAGCATAATATATGGTGTTATAAGCATAATATTTGTTTATGCATCAAAAATTGTCTGCACTGAACTGTCATCCGTATCCGAATGGCTGGAAAATTGGCAGTTCCGTCGAAATTGGAAGTTCCTTGACGACACGTTATAAAGGCCCCTTAACTCTGTCTATAGATGTCTATGACCCCATCTCTTTATGAGGTGTCATAAAAGGAGACTAAGAAACCCCATAATTTGTTTCATATGGTAGATCTTATTATCAAGTCAATTCGGCTTGATTGATACCTACCACTCTTATAAAGAAAAAGTAAGTAAGTAATATGTTCATTTCACACACAGCAATGACCGAAACAGTTATAGTTATAATACAATAATTATGCTGTGAAAGGTAAACATATCTAAATAATGTCTGATGGTCTGCTGTTGTTGTGAAAAGGGCCTCAACTCAGCTTATTGCTGCAGACAAAAATGCCTACAGCGCTGGTATTCTGTTGGACCATGACCGACGTCTGGCCAGAAGAAGTTTGTTGCCAAATCCTACAACATACATCCTACTGCAACTCCTACCTCGGCAGTGAATCACTGCCAGTGATGTTTTCTACGGGGATTAGTAGATTTCGTCCTTTTTGCCAAGATCGGCAGCGCATCAACTGTGGTGTTGTTGGTTGTCAAACTGTATTCTTGTCTACATAAGCTATTGGAAATTGGTCGAACAACCCAAATCGTGATCAAAACGAGGTTTATTTAAAACTGAGAATCTAAAACTAAATGACAAAGTCACGTTTACTCCCTCGTACACAATCTAGTATAGATCTCATACCGAGTGAGTGAACAGAACGTTTCGTTTAGTTATAAGTAATAAGTTTGCTAATTTTGGCGGCCACTCCGAAATCGATACCACTAATAATTTGTATATTTTCCAATATTCAGTTCACATTGATACTTTACAGATGGCTCCTGATCCTGCGGTGAGATCTGGCGGAAATTCCGAACTAATTCGGATTGACTCATCGCATCTGTACTAAAGTTCATACGTAATTTGGGTTATCGGTTATGTTAATATTGGTTTAGGGTGGGCCTAATGATGGTGGTGAGTCAGAGATGGATGTTGGGTTTCTTACGTGCGATTTAGTCATATCGCTATGACTCAAAGTGTATCTTCATCTAAGAGCATTTGGATATCTACTAATCGTTAAAGTGTCTAGAGATTTTTGAGAATGAACTAATTTCTGTAGAAAGTATGACTTAACACCTAAATGTTAGGTCATGGACAGGGGACGTGTTAATTTTATTAGCTCCTCATCCACTTTTTCTGACTAACAGTCATCGCTAAATCTAGCATATCTGTTCTTTTCATTCTTCATTATTACATAACTAATTGACTCATCGAATCGATTCTGATCCTTTCAATCCTCCCTCCCTCTAATGAAATAACTCTCAAACTATTGAAAACTGACCTTATCAGCTCTACCATCGTTATATTTTGTGCGGACTCCAATGGATACACACAAAAAAGACTACTGTCAAGATATTTTGCCAGTAGTGGCTATATCAGTCCATTGTGTCTGAGTCTCCTTTTATCAGCGACTTTTCACCACCAACTTTGCCACCACTCTTTCTTTTTGGCACCACCTTTGCCAATTCCTATTCTTAAATCCACTTATATACTTATATAAAAATAAATGTTTCTTTGTTTGTGCTCTATGCGTTCCTTTCCTATACTATTGAATCTGATTGCGATGAAACTTTGGTAAGTTGTAGTGCGCACGGCCGGGAAGGTTTCTGAATCAAAAAAACAAGGCGAGCGAAGCCGTCGCCGGGACGCAGCTAATCCTTAATAATAAAAAAAGAAACTTACCAGAACAAGCCACTACAAATAACAGTTGCAGCATCATGTCCGTTTTTATCACTTGTTTTCTTTTTCTTTTTTCTAACCCACTGTCATATTTGTGGTCGGTTCAGTGGGGACGTCTGGCCGAGTGTGAGCTGCGCGCACGCATCCACCTGCTGATTGGTAAATTGGCCAATTGTGAGCAGGTTTGATTGGAGAATAGCACCTCTGGACGCGCCAAGGACTCGGGCTGCACTTGTGGCTTATGAAGATTAACTGTACAGGGTGTCACAGAATTGTTTGGCCCGTGTTGGTGATTGTGTTCCATTTAGGGGAATAGGGTTGTGTTTGTCAGCCAATTTTGGTCCAATGTGTGTTCGTCTATATTGTCTCTATCTGACCAAATACTAAATAAATAAATAAAATAAATAAAAACAGCCTTTAATTCTACCACTCATACACAATCATTGATAATTAATTAAAATAAAATTAACATGTCATTTTTCCATTATTTCTAATAGTAATGTCAGGATTCAGAAATAATAATAATGAATAGTAAATTTAAATAAAATTATTTAATATTTACGGTCATTATACTCCTTAATGCTGTAGAATGAACGTTCAAGAAGCCATTTCAACAATTCAGTTTTGAAGAGTTTACCTTCTAACAACCTCATATCCTCGTATTTCGTTGTACACCAGAATGCACTTGTTATAAACATATTTTTTGTAGGTATACATGGTCACGGGGGCTGCTTTTCGTTGTATTGGTCGTCCTGAAGGTAGTCGGCTGAGGACATAGCTCATAGAAATGTAGATGAGGCTGGCTTAGCACAGCTTAGTAACTATTATAATGATCTGTCGCACAGGGCCGAGAAGAATGGCAAGAAGAGGTTTTGGAAGAGGATTATTTTATATCCTGCTAGAAGTCGGTCGCTAAAAGGCTGCCTACAATGACTATAGAACCATTGTTTATTTGCTTCAATAGTTAATTTGCTTCTGTAATAGTTAATTTGCTTCAATAGTTGTTTATTTGCTTCAATAGTTAAAGAGAAATTAAACGTGTGTAAATGTGAAATTGATGAGTTTGTTTCTGATCTATGTATTGTACACTTTATTATAGATTTTCATCTTAGGTCTTGCTCAAGAAAATAACCTTCCAAGAGCCTGTGTGATATAGGTACTTTACTTTTATATATAGTTACACTAAGTTAGATCAACCGTATTTTCGTATCTAAACCCCGATTTTGAAAGCCCATAGCCCTATAAGATTTTTTTTATTTTTACAAATACATTTGGACACCTTGTAATTCCTGATAGAGATAACCAATCTAAAAGATATAACAACAACTCTAGATCTTTAGATATATATGAGATCTCTTTGACGATCCGAGAAAATAATCTCTGACGTTACAATCTTTATGTAAGATGAACGGTTTATCACTGAATTATACAATGCTTTTTCCCTTATTTATAGCGAAGAAAAACACAATGAAAACGGTAATAAATAAGCAAGTAGTACAAACGTGGTTGTAATATACTGTTTATCATTAAATACGAAATTAATTCAACTATAGCACGACGAGATTATTGTGTAGTTGTAAATTCAAATGTTGCCATTTTTATAGGTAAGCGGCTGTTATAGTAATAAAGGGGCATTACGCCAAAACCAATGGTAAACCCTGAGTAGTTCCAGTAGATTCTTGGGGCTTCTTATCTTATGCCGGGGACAATCCCAGCGGCACTTCGACCCTCAGGGATCTTTTGTGCTCACCCCTTACCTTAGTCTCCTTCCTGTCCCTTAAAGATGCTTTGCATCAAGGACGCTATACAGCTTACAGGAAGGAGCCTATAGTCCTTTGGTTTCGGGTAGGCGACCCCCAGAAAACTCATACGCTTTCCAGCCAACGAGTCACATTCGCACAGCAAGTGTTCCATTGACTCAACGGTGTCATCACAGGCTCTGCAGGTGGTATTGTCTGCCAGTCTCATATTTTGTAGGAGGCTCTTAGTGCCAAAATTCTTGGGGCTTTAATATCGTTAATACTATAGTTAGTTAGACACGGGATTCTTACCATGGTTTGGGGTTGTTTTGAACTACCGATATTTCGGCACAATCTAACAGAGTCTAAATAGTAGCTTAAAAACTAAAATCGTCTATTAAGATATTAATCGTGTCGTCAAGAAACTTCCAATTTCGAAAAAACCTAAAATTTTCCCGCCGCAGGATACCGGTAACAATTCAGTACATACGTTTCTTGATGCATAAAAAATCCATAAAAAGAATTAAACAATGGAATACCATATGTTATCATATGATATTTCATTGTTTAATTCTAGTTTTTAAAGGATATTTTTGCAGTTTATAAATTTTTTTCTGAATTTTTTGCTGCCATTTTGTTTGTAAGGTATAAACCAGTCTTTCTCAAAGTGGGCGATAACGCTCTCTTGTGGCGGTAACTAAATAGAATCTAAACTGCATCGTTATCACGTGTTTCGTATGCTACTATCCACTAACGATCCAATTTCAGTTAAGTTCCGATCGAGTCAACGATCGATCGAACAGTAACGTATTTGGGCATTCTAATAAACCTTTTAGTTTATACTGAATCGCATTTGAATGGTAACAAAACGCTTCAACTGTCAAATATAACCATCGAACATAAGTTCCTCCCGAGGTACTTTTGCCCGATCGATAGTAAATTTAAAGGTGGCAGTGGTAGAGTTATGCGTCAGCTGAATGCGATTTGGTGTCCCAGTAGAATTGAAACGAAAATTAAATTGAAATTGGAATGAAATAAAACTACAAACGTTGTAATTTAGGCGAATTGGGCCCCAGGTGAGATTGACGTCAAACGCTCATTTGGTCGTAAATTAAAAAACTTACCTTCCCCGTGGTTGGGGCACAGGCCTCCGCCTTGTATAGTGTGTTAATTGGTGGAGCACCCGTGGATGAAGCTGTGGTTAAATGTGCGTTTATCCTTTTACCTTACAATACCACAGCAAAATAAAGACGAGTCAATCTCAATTCTCCCGAATCCTGATGACTTTCAACTTTAAGATCCAAGATTGAGGATTCAAATCGCAATGGAGACTAGACCAGAGTCACGTGAGAACGTGGAATAGCACGGGGTATCAAAGGAAGGATTAACACAGATTTATTGTACACAGTGGGCGATAACGTGAGGAGTTATAATAGATCAGTGCAATTACCATCATTTTAGTAAGTGGTAATAGGTATCAGCCCGTTGTCGTACCGCCGTTTACCTATTTTTAAAGCAAAGCAGCAAACAAAGATGTTAAAATTCACTGGTGCTGCTGTTCAGATTGTCGAGTCGGTTCTATTGGGGGATTCCTCGTGACCTAGGAAATGTGGCCTAACTGTTCTATAAATTAATTTAGACAGTTAGATTTTGAAACAAAATAAATATACCTAGGTAATATGTAAATAACCCGATAAATATACATATTGGGACGATTGACTTTAAAATCGATATCTAAGGCTCTGCGTGAACTGTAAGCACGAATTTGATGTCAAATTTGAAAAAAGTGGCCGCCATTTTGATTTTTTTGTTAGTGGACCGATTGACTTCAAAATTGATATCTAAGACACTGAATGGACTGTAAGCATGAATATTGTGTCAAAATTGAAAAAAAGTGGCCGCCATTTTGGTAGTCATGTAACGATGTCGACTTCATCGTCCATATCAACCTCGTTGCCATCAACTTCAACCTCATCGTCAGCGTTTATCTCATCTCATTTCGTATTGGCTTCTTCATTTCTTCATTTAAATTCAAAATCATGTTCCAATTCCATTTTTAAATTTCATTATTCCATTAATTTCATTGTTTTATTTGTACATTCACTTTTTATCTGTATTTCGTCTTGAACGGACGTCTTCCGTCCTACTACCTATTTTCTGTGTTACCTACTATGTGTTCTTTACCTTAAAATATATTATTTAAAAAACCAATTCTTCTATTTCTTCATCTGCGCACTGTCCTAGAACCCTGCTAGCCGGCAATAGAGGACAGACTGTAGCAGTCAGAAATTTTAAAAAACCACAGGCCACATTTCCTAGGCGCGCCTAGGAAATGTGGCCTACCTAGTAAGGTACATTAGATTAGATTCATGTTGGTCCACTATCAAAAGAAAGAAAGAATTTTATTCCAAGAGAAACAGAAACAAAATTCAAGCATACTGCCACGGATTGTTCTGTCTAAATTAATTTATAGAACAGTTTCTCTTGAAAATAAATTCTTTCTTTCTTTCGTTCTGTTTCAGTTTGAAGGGTAAGAGAGCCAGCGTACCGGCACGTAAGGCACTCCATTTATGTTTTCAGGGTTATCAGCGCATCGAAAACACTCCAATAACATTAAAGTGAGGTGGGATGTCTCTGGGGGACTGTGAGCACTTACGTCTGCTCTCATTATACGATAAGAAAAATGTCTAAGCCATAATTCTTCTTCTTCTAAGTCGTAGTCCTCATTGCTGAGGGTCGTGATCATTCTAAGGAATTAATCACATAGAACGACTCTCGTGGCAGATTTAATGGGATGGTTTGCCATTGCCTTCCCCATTTCACACACTGGTTATCTCAGTGTTCAGGTTTCCTCACGATGTTTTCCTTCACCGTCAGAGCAGTCGGTGAATGTACGTAAGTCTTTCGAAAAAACCAAAAAACTCATTGGTACATGGCATTGTCTGGTTTCGAACTCGGGACCTCCAGCATGGGAGTCCGACGTCCTAGCCACGACGCCACCGACGCTCTATCTAAGCCATAATAACGAATTCTAAAATAGGTAATACTTATACGTTAAAGATTACAGAAAATTCTCAGTACACCAACCAGTAATGACGGTAAAGGAACGGGGCAAAAATGGGTTCCATACTTTTTTGTCAAACCGTCACGATCACGAGGAATATCTACCAGTTTGATTAAAAAAAATACCAAAATGGATTTGGGGGGGGGCTAAATTAGGAAGAATAATTCCTATCAACATGTGCAACCATTCATTAATATTTCTGGGAGGAGGTGTTGAATAAAAAAAATAGGTGAACGTCTTCGTAACAGTTTATTTATTGAAGTCTTTAACGTTAAATAATAATATCATTAACATTCAAAATGCAAATTGTACACATTTCGAACATTTATCTAAAAATAAATGTTGCCAGATTATTTTAAAGGCTTTTGGTACAGTGCTACCACAGGTATAAGAATACACTCAAACTACTAAACCGATTATGATGAATGGATTGCAATAAGTATTGGGTACGTGAAAAAATCTGTAGGTTGGTACTTATTTATAAAAAAAATTGGTCACAGCCTACACTCTGATTTACCAGATTTTACCATCCGATAAATAATTATAATTCGGAGATTACTCTAAAATTCGTAAAAATATAATTAATCTAAATTTTTTATTAAATAGATTAGAAAAAATATTCCTTCTAATTATTTTTTGAACCATCACTTCTTTCATTCACACATCAAATCAAGCTATATGTTCAACGCCTGAATAACTCGTCATAGCAAAAATCTGTTTTAACGAAATGCAAATAATTCGTCGCAGTAACAAAACGCTTAATAAAGTTAATTTATTATCTGTAAAAATGTATTTCCTAATATTAAAAAAGGCGGTTTTTTTTCTGATACTGGTCGCACTTTCGATCTGAAGTTACTTGCATTTTATTAAAAATAGCGTCGCTGATAGATACCTAATCATATCACACAAAATACACATTACCTACAATATTACAATAATTTATAACATTATCACAGAACATTAAACTAATAAACATTAATACAAGTTACAGAATATATTTAATTTATAAAGCGATGCATCAGGTGGGAAGCACTCAAAAAATTATGGAATTCTTGTCAAGCTTCTAATCAAGCCTTTTATGTCCAAAAAGTGGTGTAAACCGGTGCTAAAACCGATTATTTTAAAATATAATTATTTACCTACATTCATAGAATACTACCTAGTTCAAACATAAAAATACATTTTGGTGATAAACAGAGCGGAATGTAGTTTCAAAAAATATGTACCTAATGTGCCTATTGTCTAAAAATATATCTAGAAAATTTTCACTATATTGTTCTCCATCGATGTTGTTATAATGTCAAAAAGTCATAATATGCTTTATTGATGTCAGTTCCATGAGGGGGACATGCGTCAATATTTAAACCTGGATTAACTTGCGAATAGTAAGTATAAGAAACATTCGACTACAGATTTTTATTAGGTAACCTTGAGGTATTTCATATGGCCTAAATTTCATCGTATCAAGGTTCGTCTAACACGTTTTTCCTATAACATTCAGATTGCCTGATATATCTTTATATCTACTCATTTCCATCACCTCCCGCTATCATAATAAAAGAGAGCACTTTCATTTACCACTATTATTTTCGAACCATTCTTTTTTAATTTCGAGAGGAATTAAAAACAAAATTCCCCCTCACAGAGGATTGAGTTTCATCTCGGCCTCGTCTTTCGGCTTCTCAAACGCGAGCTCCGCCGGCGGCGCGTATTTCGTCCGGCGGCGGCAGCACGTCGCTATGACGACGAGGACGGCGAGCGCTAGGCCTACGCCCGCGCACACGCTGCAGCCCCAGTCGCGGATGGCGCGGCCGGAGCGGAGCTCCGCCATTATGCTGTCGTCTAGTACCACGTGTTCCTGGACCCAGAAGATTGGGAACAGCATTCTGGGGACTTTCTCGAAGAGTCTGGAATGCATATAGATTTAATAACACAGTTGTTAAAACTTTAATTTTCCAACCTTCACTGGGTAAGCGTGTCGACTAAACAGAGAAACTTCCTTCTGACTGATTTATCAGGTTGGTCTATTAATGAATGGTACGAAAGATGTCGCAAAATGAAAGATGGTAAAAGAAAAGATGAAAGATGATGGCGATACCTTTTATTGGCGCTGAGTGTGACACTAATAATTTTACGGAGTTATTAGTAATTAGTAAACAGAATCAATCACAGAAAGAAACTTACGCTATGTTAGGACTTGGCTCCAAATACATGTTGAGTTGAAACCTCGCAGCTACGTCCAGTGGAATTCCAAGTTTCTGGAAAATTGAGGAATCAGTTTATTTATCACAGATTTTCAATAATTAATTATACATTATCATTAGGGTCCAGAGATAGTACTAAATAAAAAATTTAAGAAACCCCCGACCGACTGGTCGTAAACAATTGCGCCCAAACTCTAACCACGTAACTGTGTTCGTTCCAAAGATCCCATTTGACATCAAAGATACTCCAAGATCTTGGAAACTCCTGATCATTTTTTTATCAGACATGGCTAAAAATATTCTAACTATGTTATAAAATTTTGCGTCCAAATCGGATCATCGATTGTTAAGTTATGATGCCCCAGACAAACAGACATACGCGTCAAACTATAACACCTACCTTTTGGTTGGGTTTAAAAAATGACCAGATTTGAACCTCCACCGAGAATTTGTCCTATACCGAATGATCCGTTTTATATCTTCTATCCATCATTGTCACACTGAATTATCAACTCACAGGCTCAACAGCGAAGTAAAAGGAATGTTTCTCCGGATCAGGATCCAGTCCGGTGACCAGCTCTCGGAGTCGAGGGTCTCCGTGCAGGAAGTGCGGCAGCGAGAGGAAGGCGGGCGAGTTGAACTGACACGCCGACACGTTCATGACGCCGCCCCACGCGCAGTCGCCATTGCAGAAACACGTGTTGGCCGGGGAGGTCGTCGCTGGGAACATAGATTATGTTACTATAACATTGTGTAACCGTACCGTACCGGTGTCTCACCAGACAGCTGTTCAGCTGCAAGGATTCGAGGTCAGGTTTACAGTAGGATGACGAGAGGTAGAGGAGCTCTGATGCTAGGCTCATACCTTCGCGCTAGAATGTTGCATATGGTAGAGTAAATGGCATGTGTGGTAGTCACCACCTTTCACTCTGATACCGTCTCCAACAACCGGACACGGATGCATGATCTACTCTTGTTACTATTACATTGTGTAACAAGTATAAATATAACTGCATTATAGGAAAGGTTTTATGAACTGTGGAACTGATGTGTCCCACGGTGGGCGCCATCTTTACGATACTTCATAGAATTTTGTAGCCGCTTTGAAATATGGATTATATTTTATATAGGTTAGTATAATATAAATATTCTCCAGATATATTCCATATAGTATATCTCAAGCAGGTTGAGTTCCATGAACATCGCGAGTCATCACTCTAAATACAAAAACGAAATCGTCCTAACAGTATCTTAACATCTCAACGTATAGTTTGGCAGCCACTAAAGTATGGCTTTACTTTAGCTAATATTTCTGTATTGTCATATAATTCATAGTTCCACCAGAGTCCCACGGTGGGTGCCATAGAGACATCTAGAGATGAGTTTGAAGGGGTGTATTTCATGACGGCGAAACACAGAATGCTGACTATCATATCAGTGAATGTTAGCTGCAGTTTTAAAACTAATTCAATTTCTCAATACAAATAATATAATGGCTGTATATTATTTGTATCTTGTGTCCAACAAACATTGAAGAAACGAAAAAGGTATGGAACCTCACAGTTATCGAAGCTCCTCTCCGAGATGGCGTACTTGTGGTACTGCAGGCCGTTGACCTCGCCGCTGGCCGTGTAGTCCATATGGACGGTACGGCACAGCTCGGCGATGAACATCGTCAGCTGAGAGCTCTCCGTCAGGTCCCTGGAGACGAATTCGCCCGCACTGCCGCGTAGCTAGAATATTTTTTTTTGTCTAAGGATAGAAGATAAGTAAACGGGCCACCTGTTGGTAATTGGTAACTGTCGCCCATAGACATCTCACCTCACTGTATTATTATTAAAGAGTTTTTGATGCGCTACTCAACTTGAGGACAAATGGATTGCTCCATGTGCCGGAAATTACGCTGGCACTCTTACCCATCAAACCGAAACATAGAAATGCAAGAATTTCTGCTTTATGGCAGAAATAGATAAGAGGATAGTACCAACACATGATTAAAACCCTTTTGTAGGTAAAGCATACTAGCTTTTAGAATAGGAAGTCCTTTTGAAGATTTGTGGAGAAGAGTTTTGTGTCCGTGGCGTAGCGTGGGGAGGGAGCGGCATTGGAGCAGAAGGGCGGGCGACCGATTGTAGATGGTGGAATAAAAAAAGCGCTGACTGTACAAGTTATCATAATATAGCGTGAAATTGTACCGAATTATGCTTATTACATACAGATATCACTATCTGTATGTAATCGGCATAATTTTATGACATGATATGCCGCGCAATTTTTTAAATTTACGTTATTTTTCTCACGAAACAACGCTCTACGCGGCGTAAATGATCGTGAAATTATTTAACCCTTTTTAAATGGTGATAGACTTTTCTTTGATTTTTGCCGAATGGGGGGCGGGGGGAATTCAGACACCGCCCCGGGCGGCATAAATCTACGCTACGCCACTAGCCCAAGGTCAACATTGCAATGAGCGAGGATGTACGCTTTGAACGATTATAGATGAAATGAAATTGCTCATACCTCTGCGCATCTCCCGCTGTAATGAGAGATCTGGTCCTCGTGGTTCCACTTCAGGATCTGCCCCGGGAGCGTGCCGCTGACGCTGCCTGTGGTCACCTCCATGTACCCGTCTGTGTCCACAGAGTTGTTCCGCTGGAAAAGACACGTGGGAACTTTTAGTACGATAAAGTTAAAGATGAAGTAGAAGAAAGAAATAATGGCTACACTTTTGGATTTTGTCAAATTATACTGCAGAAACGGACTACGGCCGGTCGGACGTCCCAGATACCACTGGCGCGATTAAATGGAGAAGGATCTGCAGGCGCCTGACGGGCTAGAGACTGCGCAGGAGAGAGAGCGATGGCGCTCTTTGGTATCGGAGGCCAAGATCCACTTCGGGTCGCTGCGCCAGCGGAGTAACAAGGTACTTAACTTACCCCATAAAACAAGCCGAACTTGTCAACAGGGGGGGCTCCCCCCGTGGCACTGGGTGGCAGACTCTTGGCCAGGTCCAGCAAGGGGTCCTCGTATCCCTCGAAGAGCAGTTCCCCGGCCAGCTTCGACACCGAGATGTGCTGCCCGAACATGGCGAAACCCATGGAGAGACCCTTTTGCCGCAGGAAACCCCAGTATCTCGAGCGGTATACTGCTGACTGCAACAATGGTTACGGGAATGTTTCTTAGATCTTTATGAACTCTTTTACGTTATGCAAGAAAAGATTACGGTAGGTACAATTAGGTACATTGTTGATACTTTTAATAAGTTTCCATAGCGTTGTTTTAGACAAGGATACTTTTGTTCCACCAGTTCTCTGTAGTTCCAGTGCCTATAGTTGCTATATAACTGACCAGTTATTTTGCGATACGATACACGTCCCTAACGATTGTTACGGATGATTATCCTATGAACTGGTAGGTCTCGTTAAAAGTTACCCAATCCCTTCGGATTAGTGCCTTCAATCCTATTATAAAAATCCCGGAACATTGTGCAACATTTTTAAATCCTAGAAAGGGTCTGTTTTCTTTATCCCGTTATTAATCTAAATATAAATATATGTGTATTTTATATGTACTAGTGTCTGTGTATATGTAAGTATTCGTATTTATGTACTTAAAATTGTTATGTAGTAGCATACGTGTAGGTATATTTTTTTATAACATATTTGCTCGTAAAGTGGCTGTAATTACACCAATTTCAATATCGTAATGTATCTCATTACGCACTTGTGCGTTATAGTAATGTGAAACGCACGAGTTTTTTTAAATAAAGTAACATGTACGGTTTTTTAAGATGCTCCGTCTAAAAATGAACGATACTTTTTAAAATCTTAGCAAAGAGTTTTTATGTTAAAAAAGTGGTCAATATTTTATGAATAAAATTAACTTTGGGAGATAAAATATAATAAATAAAGATTTAATTCTTTAATTTAATTAATTTTGACAATAAATTACAACCAATTTATCTATAACAAAAACACAAAAATATTAATTTACTTTATTAGTAATACTGGCTGTTTTTGTACCTTTACCTAAAAAAAGTTGATGCGCGCGCATCGCTAATTTGTGGACAAGTAAAATTATTCCGCGCGCTTTTTCTTTTCGCTGTATTGTTTTTATTTGAAAATGTCGTCAAGTAGTGATGAATTTATTAATTTGACACCGCCACAAGTCTTAAACGCAGCGAAAAAGGCTACTCTAAGCCTCTTGCCTGAAAAATCGACCGATAGATACTTACAAGCGTATCAAAATTTCATCATATGGAAAACAAGCAAAGATGCAAATTCATTTTCAGAAAATGTGTTTTTAGCATATTTCATGGAACTTTCTCAAAAATATAAGTCAAGCTCATTGTGGTGCTACTATTCAATGCTAAAAAGCACTATGAAAACAAATCATGGTATTGATATTAAGTCATACTCCAACTTGCTAGCATTCCTAAAAAGACGCTCAGATGGCCATGTAAGTAAAAAGTCGAAAGTATTTTCGGCTGACAATATCAAGAAGTTCCTAAAAGAAGCTCCGGATTGCCGATATTTGGCAACAAAGGTCAGTTGAAACTAAATTATTGTTATTAATTTCTTTCACTTTCGTATTTCTTTACAATATAGGTGTTTATACGTTCTTTTTATCTCTTTTCAGGTTGCATTAATATTCGGTATAAATGGTGCATGTAGACGTCAAGAGTTGGCAAACATCACAACTAATGATGTCGAGAATCATGGGCGGGTTCTTCTTGTCCATGTCAAAAACACAAAAAATAAAATTCCAAGGTCTTTCACAATACAGGGGCCATTTTACGACGTAGTGAAGAAATACGAAGCGCTTCGATCAACAAAATCTAATTCCAACAGATTTTTTCAAAATTACCAAAATGGTAAATGCACTAACCAACCCATTGGCATTAATAAATTTGGAGCAATGCCGAAACAAATTGTCACTTTCTTAAATTTGCCTGAAGCACATGAATACACAGGGCACAGTTTCAGAAGGTCCTCGGCTACATTGCTCGCCGATTCAGGTGCGGACTTATTGACACTAAAACGCCACGGAGGGTGGCGGTCGAGCAGTGTAGCCGAGGGATACATAGATGACTCGATGAGAAATAAAGAAGAAATTAGCTCTCGCATTACAAGGAACATAAATTTGGAGTCAAGTGTTGACTTTCAACCATCTACGAGCACACACGCGTACATTCCACCATCGTCGCCGCAGCCGCAGCCACCTCCGCCGCCGCCACCGACTGCAGAACTCTGTGGTCTCGTTTCTCCTACTTTCACTCAAGAGAGTGAGAGAGAGACTGGGGAAATTGTAACTAATAATAATAACTTGACAACATTAAAAATGCCAACTGGCAACGTAACAATCACTTTTAAAAATTGTTCAAATTTCTATAACTGCTTTAACAAGTAATTAAAGATTTATTCGTTTAAGAAAGTCAAAGTTTTATTTATTTCCTCGTAAATATGTTATAAAACGTCGTATGACATACGTGCGCTTTGAAAATTACAGCCTCTGCTTCCTTATAGCCCTCGCCTACGGCTCGGGCTAGCAATATCGCCTCGGCTGTAATTTTCAACTTACCGCACTTATATCATAATGTACTATTATAACATATTTGCTCGTAAAGTGGCTGTAATTACACCAATTTCAATATCGTAATGTATCTCATTACGCACTTGTGCGTTATAGTAATGTGAAACGCACGAGTTTTTTTATAGTACATTATGATATAAGTGCGGTAAGTTGAAAATTACAGCCGAGGCGATATTGCTAGCCCGAGCCGTAGGCGAGGGCTATAAGGAAGCAGAGGCTGTAATTTTCAAAGCGCACGTATGTCATACGACGTTTTATAACATATTTACGAGGAAATAAATAAAACTTTGACTTTCTTAAACGAATAAATCTTTAATTACTTGTTAAAGCAGTTATAGAAATTTGAACAATTTTTAAAAGTGATTGTTACGTTGCCAGTTGCTTTTTAGCATTGAATAGTAGCACCACAATGAGCTTGACTTATATTTTTGAGAAAGTTCCATGAAATATGCTAAAAACACATTTTCTGAAAATGAATTTGCATCTTTGCTTGTTTTCCATATGATGAAATTTTGATACGCTTGTAAGTATCTATCGGTCGATTTTTCAGGCAAGAGGCTTAGAGTAGCCTTTTTCGCTGCGTTTAAGACTTGTGGCGGTGTCAAATTAATAAATTCATCACTACTTGACGACATTTTCAAATAAAAACAATACAGCGAAAAGAAAAAGCGCGCGGAATAATTTTACTTGTCCACAAATTAGCGATGCGCGCGCATCAACTTTTTTTAGGTAAAGGTACAAAAACAGCCAGTATTACTAATAAAGTAAATTAATATTTTTGTGTTTTTGTTACAGATAAATGGTTGTAATTTATTGTCAAAATTAATTAAATTAAAGAATTAAATCTTTATTTATTATATTTTATCTCCCAAAGTTAATTTTATTCATAAAATATTGACCACTTTTTTAACATAAAAACTCTTTGCTAAGATTTTAAAAAGTATCGTTCATTTTTAGACGGAGCATCTTAAAAAACCGTACATGTTACTTTATTTAAAAAAACTCGTGCGTTTCACATTACTATAACGCACAAGTGCGTAATGAGATACATTACGATATTGAAATTGGTGTAATTACAGCCACTTTACGAGCAAATATGTTATAAAATAAAGTAACATGTACGGTTTTTTAAGATGCTCCGTCTAAAAATGAACGATACTTTTTAAAATCTTAGCAAAGAGTTTTTATGTTAAAAAAGTGGTCAATATTTTATGAATAAAATTAACTTTGGGAGATAAAATATAATAAATAAAGATTTAATTCTTTAATTTAATTAATTTTGACAATAAATTACAACCATTTATCTGTAACAAAAACACAAAAATATTAATTTACTTTATTAGTAATACTGGCTGTTTTTGTACCTTTACCTAAAAAAAGTTGATGCGCGCGCATCGCTAATTTGTGGACAAGTAAAATTATTCCGCGCGCTTTTTCTTTTCGCTGTATTGTTTTTATTTGAAAATGTCGTCAAGTAGTGATGAATTTATTAATTTGACACCGCCACAAGTCTTAAACGCAGCGAAAAAGGCTACTCTAAGCCTCTTGCCTGAAAAATCGACCGATAGATACTTACAAGCGTATCAAAATTTCATCATATGGAAAACAAGCAAAGATGCAAATTCATTTTCAGAAAATGTGTTTTTAGCATATTTCATGGAACTTTCTCAAAAATATAAGTCAAGCTCATTGTGGTGCTACTATTCAATGCTAAAAAGCAACTGGCAACGTAACAATCACTTTTAAAAATTGTTCAAATTTCTATAACTGCTTTAACAAGTAATTAAAGATTTATTCGTTTAAGAAAGTCAAAGTTTTATTTATTTCCTCGTAAATATGTTATAAAACGTCGTATGACATACGTGCGCTTTGAAAATTACAGCCTCTGCTTCCTTATAGCCCTCGCCTACGGCTCGGGCTAGCAATATCGCCTCGGCTGTAATTTTCAACTTACCGCACTTATATCATAATGTACTAATATATTATACGAGTAGGTATATTACAGTAGAGTAAATAATAATAATTGGTAATTAATTATCTTCTATTTAATAAAAATAAAAAAATGTATTTATTGTCAGGTTATAAACCCATAGTGCCTAAGTATTATAAAAATATAATTAAAATTAGAATAAAACATAAAAAATTAAATAATTAAAATTAAAAAATTGAAATTAGTGAAAATAACCAGAAAACAGAAAATTAAATTAAAAGTAGAAGTAAAGAAGTGAATGCACACTACACATTACAATAAAATAAAATACATTAAACATAATAAAAGTGAATTTTCTACTTTTTATTCGCAGTCCGGTGCATCTTCAGCCAGTGTCCATAGAATCTATTTCTATGGTTATCCTGACCGACAACTATTTAATTTATATGCACCTGCCTTGCGATATCTGTGTGACCCAATGGTTAGCTGGTAGAAAATGCCGCATGGCATTAAGCTCGCCTCATGTACTATTTTTGTGCATTAAAGTGTTAAATAAATAAATAATCTAGAATAATTTAGAAATTTCTGCATTCTCCTACGTAGGTATACTACGATATCATTACTAAACGAATTCTTAAACCTTTTTGGAATGAATTACAAGATTTACAAGTAATTATGAAGAACGTCCAATAATATTATTATTATTGGATTAGCAGGCAGGCAGCTAATGCTGGTTAGCCTGTTTCTTCACATTTCGTAAGTGGCTGTCTAATCTGTTTTTAAACTGGTTTATAGTTTCAGCATTCACAACTTGGTCAGGTAGGCCGTTCCACGGGATTGGAGACTTTGTTGTGCCAATCGTAGAACATTAACTCAAGAGCTAAAAAATATATGTAAGTAAAGTTATATCAACTGAACCAAGAACTATTTTGACGAGTTAATGATGAAACGAGAATGAGGATGATATGGTCGATGATGATTTAAAATTGAAACTAAGGTTGTCTCACTACCAAGTATTGCTTTGTTAACACAATTATTGGAGACTTTGTTGTGCCAATCGTAGAACATTAACTCAAGAGCTAAAAAATATATTAAGTGGCTTAGTTACAATTGAGAGCGTCGGTGGCGTAGTGGCTAGGACGCCGGCTCACAATGCTAGGTCCGGGTTCGAAACTGTGCATGCCACGTACCAATGAGTTGCCATTTTTACTGAATTGCACATTCTTACATTACTGTTACAATTATGTTTAAAAAAAATCAATACAAGTTTTGATGTGCAAATGCGTGAACTTAATTATATTAATTAACCACAACCTTGGGATCTTCAAGGCCAGAGTGAATAGGCATTTACTGGACCCGCATGCTCCATCGTCGACCTCATCGTCGCTTACCATCAGGCGAGATCGAGGTCAAATGCGGGTTTAGTAGTCAATAAAAAATATTTAAAATATCTTTTATGGTAATTAACTTTGTGCAATTATCTGGCATTCAATAATGGTAACACTCGGTACTCTACGGCCTGCAGTACTCGTATTCTTGTGCACGAAAAGTCACGCAATCCGAAGTTATTTTGCCTTTCTTCTCGTGCCATGAGGAATAGGAACGACCTGGGGCCTAATTCGCCTAAATTACAACGTTTGTAGTTCTATTTCTATCCAATTTCAATGTAGTTTTCGTTTCAATTCTATTTGGACACCAAATGGCATTCTGCTGACGCATAACTCTACCACTGCCACCTTTTAATTTACTATCGATCGGGCAAAAGTACCTTGGGAGGAACTTATGTTCGATCGTTATATTTGACAGTTGAAGCGTTTTGTTACCGTTCAACTGCGATTCAGTATAAACTTAACGTTTTAATAGATTGTACAAATACGTTATTGTCCGATTGATCGTCGGAACTTAACTGCAATTGGATCGTTAGTGGATAGTAGCATAAGAAACACGTCATAACGATGCAGTTTAGATTCTATTTAGTTACGTTGTATTTAGTGGAATCGATCTCCAGTTCAGTGACACAAGTGAAATAGAAAAGCACTCACAGCTGCAATGACATTTAGCATAGTAATATTGTCCTCCATAGTTCCATTGCTGGTCTCCGGGTCGAAGATCCACCTCTTATGGGTCTTGTAGCCAATGGAGCCGTTGTGTTGGTTCCAGGTGATGTTCACGTGACGCCGGTATTCGCGGAAACGGTACGGACCTGGGAAGAGAGAGAATAGGTAATAACCACTTGTTCTTGTTGTGGTTTTAATGAGTTGTGTGTTTACTGATAAAAAAAACTGTTAAGTACTTGAGTCATACTTCGTCAGTATGTTCAATGTTGTACTATAAGGGGGTCTAATTCATACAGAATTTACATAGAGGTGTCTTGAGATTGGGGTAATACCCGTGGACTGCAATGTCCAACTGGTTGTACCAAGGGGATTTTTTTTCTATGTACAACTATTTTTCATTTATTTATTTACTATTACAAAAAATTGCACAGCAATACAGTTAAAACTAAGACACAGACTTCATTTGCTTGACACAATACAGTACATAAAGTATCGTATTCTTAACAGTAGCTTAAATACAATAATCATATCTCCACAAAGATAAAATCACTTACAACTCATTCAATCTTCTTCACAAAATCGCAGACATTGGAAACATAATTCGTTCCATCGTGCATCGACTGGCAAATATGTCGCACTCCGGTACTAGTGCAAGAAGCGCATTCATTTTATTCCCTGTGGTTCAACAAATTATTCATGAACTGCATAATTGGGGGTTACAGGGATCTCACCAGATACGCATCGAACAGTGTGGACTCTTTTATCTAATAAACTAAAGGCCATTGCACATTGTAGCGACTCGACGCTAACCCGGCGCGAACTCAACTCAGAGCAAAGCATTGAAATGTGAGCTTTATATCGTAGTACATACAGTAGGTTTTCAAAATTCAAGTGAAGTAGTTGTCGAAGAGTGGCCCACGCGTTGACAACTCATCGACGACTACTTCACCTTCTACTTATAAATTTTGAAAACCTATTGTATGTAAGACGATATAAAGTTCACATTTCCATGCTTTGCTCTGAGTTGAGTCCGTGCCGGGTTCACGTCGAGTTGGTACCTATAATATGCGTTGGTTATACGCACTCCAATCTCATTAATCACGAACTATGCCGTTAGATAGTAGGTATTCTTCTAACTATTTTTAAACCAAGAAATATGTGGTCAAGTTTTTTGGACTTACCGACTTCCTCCACATTGGGAATCTCGTCCGGAAACCGCTCAGCATTGGTCCAGTTGAAGAGGTACACCTCGAAGAAGAGAGGCACGTTCGGAACGCGCCAGTCATGGAACGAGCGGGACGTGGGTGTCAGGACCAGTTGCTGCGGAAGCGAGGACCCTTAGTTAGAATAATAGGACATAAAACGCAAACCGTTGCGTAGATGGAGCCACCAGCACACTCCGTTAACAGAAAAGCAAAAAGAAATGTAATTTTTGAAGATGTCAGTCTATCAGGCCTCTCCCAGGGTGCGCCACATAACTCGGTCCTCCGCCTTTCTCATCCAACCATCGCCAGCAACCTTCTTCAGGTCGTCGGTCCACCATCCAGTGGCGTCCCACACTGCGCTTTCTTGTACATGGGCTCCACTCTCGAACTCGTCTACCTCAACGGTTGTCGGTTCTACGACAGACATGGCCAGCCTATTGCCACTCACATTTTCTCGTTATTTGGATTAATTTAATTTAATTTCTCAAAGCTATAGTAAAATTGTGGTGATATCATGGCATCATATGGCCATTTCAAAATAGCAAACCTAAAAAATCTGTTAAAACAGCGTGGCGCGAGTCTGAAGGAATTTGGTGGAAAAGTACGTAATATATGTTGATATTTAGCTTTATGTGCTAATTTAAAGTTTATCAAACAAAAATTTGTAAAATAATCAAATATTTATCAAAATAATCATGAACTATTTATCAAATTATTGTCATTGAAAGCTATAAATTTAGGTTAAGTATGTTATGTTTAGAGAAAAATCATCTTTAAGTCATACACGTAGCTACGACTTATGTTTGAATGTATTTTTGTAACTGTGCTAGTGGCGGTCTAGTGGTAAAACATTGCAGGATTATCGTTATTGGACAGAAGACGGTATGATATGTATGTTTAGAGTTGAACTGGTCAGATTACTCTGACCACTCATCTAACCAATGGAAATAACCCTTTTCCTGCCATATACCGAACTTCATTTTAAAGATTACCATTAGAAGTTACGTTCTAAATACAAACTAAAATAAACCCATGGGAAAATGGCGCCCACTGTGGGGCACATCGATACTACTAATTTTCTACAACGCGCTATAGAAATTGTCGAAAAACATGCATAACTAAATCAACAACTAAAGAAACTTTAGTCTGTAGATAGATAATGCGATGGAAACTTCCAAAAATGTATTTCCTGTCATACAGATGTCCTTCAGTGGTTTCTTCCAGCATCGAGAGAAATAGTTATGGGCACGAAATGAACTCATGGTCTTAGAGCCTAGTAAAGTACTTAACCTTATAAATGTTGATTGATGTCGCACATTGGCTAACCAGGCCAAAGTACAATCAATACGCCGCGAATAACCTTGAATGTCAATGAGCTTAATCAATTCGGGATAAGCTTGAACACAGCCCGCTGGAGAGTTGACCTGGTGTCAACTGGGTTTAATGAGATGGATACAAGTGTTGCACACTTTGGTAATCAACGGTAATCAAATACGTAATCTTTGGCATATTATTTAAGATGATATGACTGTGTCAAGACAGCCTGGGGTACCACCCTTTTACATATTTCTACCGCAAAGCAGCAATGCCGTTTCGCTTTGAAGGGTAAAAGATCTAGCGTAACTACCGACTCATGAAACACTCCATCTACTTAAGCCCTGATGTGCCATTGGGGATGCACCATTCGAATGGACTCCTGAATTATAAAAAGTAAATATAACCTGTTTTAACTTTAACTTAATTTGTAATTGTAAGTTGTAATTCTGGAATTTGAATATTTGATTGACACGTAGCTTGTAAAGTCAATGTGTCGTGGAGATTACATAGGTACACACCGAATGTAATCTCCACGACACAGGCAACGCCTAGTGTGGAGGTTATAGTTTAATGTGAAATGTTAATTAATATGTGGTAAAGGAATATTTTTTTATCAATGTTTCTATTTTAACCTGCTACCTACGCTATTGGATTACATAATTCGAGGTAGCTACTGTTAAACAGGATTGTTATGGAACAGTGTTATGCAACAAAGACCGTTTTTATCGGGTCCTATCAGAGACATGGACTTGACATTTCTCTGTTATCATTGGAAAGAACGGTAAACAGATATAAACATTATTTAAGGACACCTAAAGATAAATGTGCATCTTTCATCCTATCTATGGCCTAGTTAGGGTAACAATTTGTTGTTATCATATGAGATATGTATTTGTATGTATAAATTAATTAAATAAGACTTACAAATACTACAGGCCGTTGGAGTGCGGAAGCAAAATCGTTTGTGAGTGAGATTGGCCGTCGCCTTAGGGGGAGGGGTTGTGACCCTCGCTCCGGGTCGTTCCTGGTGCAAAGGTTGACCATAGCGACCCAGCGCGGAAACGCCTCAAGCATTATGGGCACCTTTGCACAGGGAACGGCAAGGGGGGAGGTTTATTTATTAATATTTATGAGTTAAGTTGACATCATTTGTAATTTTGATCTAAATATATTATTAAATAAGAGTTGGCATCTGAATCTTAGAAAACCTAGAAAGATAATATCGAATCGACTCTGAACTCGATATGGCCGACACGGCATTGGCCGGTTATTTAATCCATAATTTCGTTGGTTCAATTTCCCCATTTAAAACTCAAACCCCAAAACCTGAAAAGTCAATATTCCTGCCTGAAACAAATTCGTGGCTATACAGGCTACGCTTATTTATTTCAGAAGGGTTTTGAAGTATTGGACTAGCTAGTATGGCTTTCACCAACCGCTGCATAACTCAAAACTAAATATTTTGATGAGCGGTAGGCTTACAAAACAAAATAACGACTCTTTTGCGACGTCATACGATCCTAACCTATATAGTATATATAGGAGTACGTACAGATGGATTTCTGAGAAGCTCATATCATAGTAGGCTGGCAACAGAAACAAAGCTATAGCAAAAAACCGCATCGAAATTGGTTCAGCCATTTCGGAGCTAGATGGGAATGCACACACAAACAAACAAACAAAGATCCTCTTAGGTCAAAATCATAAACCTTCTCCGTTCCGTCGTGGGAAAAAAAGGCCGAAGATGGAATTTCATCTAAACAATAATGAATATTAAATAAGGAGAGCAGACGAGCAAACGGGCCACCTGATGGTAGGTGGTCACCGTCGCCCATAGATATCTCACCTCACTGTATTAATATTAGAGGGTTTTTGATGCGGTGCTAACCTTGAGGACTAAGATGGAGTGCCCCATGTGCCGGACATTACGCTGGCTCTCCTACCCAAACCGAAACACAGTTATACAAGCATCTCTGCATCACGGCAGAAATAGATAAGAGGGTGGTACCACCCCAGGCGATCCTTCACATTAGGATCTACCACTTCTAAACCGAACATAGATACCGAAGCGAAGACATTTGTCGGGAATGAAGATATAATATATTATATATAATTACATATATGTCATTATTTTAAAACAGGATGTTTTCAAGACATGCCCCATTAAATTGCATTAAGTACTATGTGTCGGAAACTTCATCTAATCACGTGTAGACATACTAAACTAAACTAGGTAAATAACTCATTATCTCCGTTGTATCGATGACCTTTCAACCTTTGTCTGGCCAGCCGACGCCTTGATGCATTTATCTTGATCAGAATGTCGTTTATATTCTATGACTTACATAAATCATTGATGTAGAAGTGGTTAGGTAACACTTTAGCCTTTTTTACAGAGAATTTTCAAAGCAAACTTTGCTCTGTCCACTCGTCCACTTGTCCTGATGATGCCTCGTTAATAGCTGAACGTTGAAACACGTGTCATTAAATTCAAATTCTCGTTTTCTATTCATAATGCTATTCATTTAGGACACATTTATTTCACACTCAAGAGCGTCGGTGGCTTCGTGGCTAGGACGTCTGACTCCCATGCGGTCCGAGTTCGAAACCAGGCAATGCCATGTACCAATGAGTTTTTCGAAAGACTTACGTACATTTACCGACTGCTCTGACGGTGAAAGAAAACATTATTATTATTATTTATTAATGAGCAGGCAGCATTAAGCTGATGCGCCCATATCTAAGCTGGTGTATTGTTCATTCCCTTGTAGCACTTAGTCATTGTTCATAGTTAATTACCATAATACCACCACTATTTATGCACTGTTTAAAAACCTATCTAGTCTATTTTTGAAACTATTGACTGAAGATGCATCCACGACATCGTGAGGAAACCTGCACCCTGAGATAACCAGTGTGTGAAATGCGGCAGGCAATGGCAAACCATCCTATTAAATCTGCCACGAGAGTCGTTCTATGTGATTAATTCCTTAGAATGATCACGACCCTCAGCAATGTGGAACACGACTTAGAAGGAAAGGATTTCACACTCTCTCATTCTTTATCACATTCACTCTCACGCTCATCGTCGTACAATACTTATATTTTAATAAAAGTATAATATCAATATAACTTCATCACAAACATTAAACTTCGCAATCCTAAAACATTTGTATTAAATGTTTTTAAGAACAACACATCATTCTATAACCCTATTGTGCGAATGTGTAGATTGTTTAACGAAGTCTCTTCGAACAGCAACAATAAGTCATCGATAGACTTATTCGATCCTAGGACATTAGTTTTTAAAAGACGGGTTGAGGATGTCCTCAAGTGAGCTATCCACGCACCTACTTTATAGTCTTTACTTTATTATTTATATTTTTCAAATAGGTATAGGTTTTTTAGTCATTACATTCAATAGTATTTTTTCCCAACTCAATTTCGTACAACAATCAATTTCCTACTTCCTAACCATGCTGTGTTTACACGTTAAGGGTTACGACCTAGCTCATAACTTTATATTGATTTTTCTGTAATTTCTATGGTCTAAATTAAAAATAAATTAAATATAAATAAATAATAATTAAATATCTCGTAAATACCTTATATTAATTGATGTAAATTAACTGATAAGAAAATTGAACCGATCTCCGCGATGCAGGCTGTTGCTTAGTGTGGAGTCCAACTTTTAGCATATTGTATTGTGTTAAAACATTCCCTTTTTTACTTCTACTTTTAATTTATTTTTCTGTTTTCTGGTTATTTTCATTTCATTACTTTTTATTTTATTTTTCTATGTTTTATTCTGATTTTACTTATCTTTTTATAAAACTTGTAGGCACTATGGGTGTATAATCTGACAATAAATACATTTTATTATTATTTATAATTTAATAAGATTAATACATAAGCCAATTTACAGAGTTTAAATAATTGATAGCAATTGCAATATCTATCACCAAACCAAATGGCATCTGCAAGTCGATACTTAATAGAATCCAAATTATACCTATTTTGTGTGTTACTCGTCTTCTGGTTACCCGCAGCTAAGAAAAACTACAGCTCTTAAATTAGATTATATTATACATTAGTAATTTAATTTATAAGTATTATGTCTACCGTACACTGTTAATTACAATAAGTTTATCCTGTATTTCCCTAAGCAAAGTGGATTATATCCTTTTTTTAGCGAAATAAATGTCTAAAACCGTATAAGATCATGAAAATAAAGAGTGGTTTTTTTAATCTTAGGAGGTCGGATTTGACATCCTTTGCGATTGTAAATCCTTGTCGATTTGGTTATCGTTTAGCAGAGCGATTTCATTAATTACTTTCACAGAAGGAAAGCTAAGAATAAGACTAGATGTAAAGCATGGTCAAAAGTGATCGTACAAGTTAAGCGTATCGTAAAAACTCAAAACAGTGCAGAGCCATGTGTAAATCTGACTTATGTTGCGATAGCTGGTGGCTATGAAAACCCCAAACAAAAACCTTACAAGCCACAAAACATGCATGATATTTCCATACAATTTCCGCCGTAGCGGGAGAAAATATTGCAACATACATTAGATATATTACTACTGTCAGGAAAAGATGGATCTCGGATTAGTACCACAAAAAAATAAAGATGAAGTACAAACAAAGATTTTACAAAATAAAATCTTTTTTTTTCACAGCAAAAGCAAAAAAAAATGTTGAACTTGTCCCTTTTTTTTATGTATAACTAAACCCGCATTTGACCTCGATCTCGCCTGATGGTAAGCGACGATGAGGTCGACGATGGAGCATGCGGGTCCAGTAAATGCCTATTCACTCTGGCCTTGAAGATGCCAAGGTTGTAGGTTTCGGGAAATACAGACGCCGGCAGGCTGTTCCATTCCTTAGCCGTTCGCATAATGAACGAAGAAGCAAATCGCTTCGTACGAGCAGATGGGATATCAACAACATAAGGATGGAGCCCCTCCCCGCGCCTGGTAGTCCGAAGGCGGAATGGAGATGCTGGAATTAGGTCGTGCAATTCCGATGCGCACTCTCCGAAATGTATCCTATAAAATACCGATAGACAGGTACGTAACGCATAACAATCAAGAATTATTAAGAATTCGGCAACTGAAAACGTGACTTTTGAAAGCATTTCACAAAGCGACCCCGTTGTCAAAAGTACCAAGTTTTTGAGGGAAATTGAAAGAAAATATGATTGCTTCATTAAGTAAAGTAGCTTACTTAACTAAAAAGGTATAGGTAAAGGGAACGTAAGGCTTCCCGGTCACGCGAAGCGTAGTAGCGAGGCAACGATGTAATTGTAAATATATTTCGGAGGCATTCGGAAAAATTGATATTGAAATTGCCGACACTGAAACAGCGACGAGATAGAGGCGACCTTATAGAGACCTACAAAATTCTAAACAATCACTATAACACAGATGAAATGAAGAATTTCTTTAAACTGAACTTGAAGGAGCACTCAAGAAGACACTGCACACAACTAGTGCGGAACACGGCCAAAACACTCCCAAAACATCATCTCCTATTCAACCGGGTAGTCATCCTGTGGAACGGCCTACCTGACCAAGTTGTGAATGCTGAAACTATAAACCAGTTTAAAAACAGATTAGACAGCCACTTACGAAATGTGAAGAAACAGGCTAACCAGCATTAGCTGCCTGCCTGCTAATCCAATAATAATAATAATAATAATAATTGAAATCGTTTATTTAGCGCTGTAAACACCAGAATACAGAATACAGAAGTGTACAAAGTTTAATACATGCAGCACAGAACATCTGGTGTGGTACAGTGCCAAAAAGGGTACACCAGCTCAGCATAATGCTGAGGCAAGCCACAGCGATGAAAACACTTGCATACTTACTTGCTTGCCTAAGTAGGTACTTGCAAAAGGTAAAAAAAGAATTGTGAAGAGTCAGTCTGGGATGATACCACACTCTTACTTATTTAAGCAAAGCTGAAATGCTTGCATTGCTGTTTCGATGTGAAGGGCCAGCCATAAATACCAACACTTGAGACACTCCATTTACGTCCTCAGGGTTAGCAGTGCATCGAAAACACTCTAATAAATGCTTAGTAAGGTGAGATGTCTATCGGCGCCGGTTGCTTGCGTATCGTATGGTTAGTGGCCAACCTATTTGTCAGAGATGTTCAGGCCGCCCATAGGCATCTGACATGGCTTAACGACTGCTGTCGAACGACAACAACCGGGACCGACTGCTTAACGTGCTCTCCGAGGCACGGTGGAGCAGTGAAATAAGCCACTAGCGGTCACCCATCCAGGTACCGACCGCGTCAATGTCGCTTAACCTGCACGATCACTTTCGGACCGTGCTCACAACTAGGCAACGAGCTCCTATGCGAGCGACGGTGACCATTCACCATCAAGTCTGCTCTCCATAATAACTTGCTGCCTTAGCTGTAGGATTAAGTTTGCAGTGAATACTAACAAGTGCATCAAGGAATGTCTGACGCAATGTCTGGTGTACATGAGACCGAGTCAGTTGCATCAGCTGGCCTAGAAGAGGTAATTGTCTTACTGCTGTCTGGGAAGATAAGCTTCTTACATTGACTGAGCTTGTTAAAATAAGTAAATCCTCAGTTTCTTGAACTATTAGTCACCTGATCTGTAGGAGTAAGGGGTGAGGGGGTCTGCTGTTGGCATGATTCTCTGTTAAAATAAAACGATCCGCGTCTTAATCGGATCATCGGTTGTTGAATAATGTATTATATAAATAAATAAAATTAATATCTCATCTATAATAAATATCTCATAAATACCTTTTATAAATTGATGTAAATTATTAGATAAGAAATTTGAACCGCCGTCCGCGATAAAGGCTGTTGCCTAGTGCGGAGTCCAACGTTTAGGATAGTTTAATGTGATCATGAAAAGAGTTTTTTAATTTTTATTAGTTATGATGCCACAGACAAACAGACATACGCGCTTCTAAGCATACGCGTCAAACATAACACCACTCCTTTTGGTCGGGGGTTATAAAAGTAAAAACTATGGCTATGTTAGAAACGGAGGAAAGAACTTAATTTGACTACCGTCAAATTCAAACTATTTCAGCATCAGACATATTACTTCTTCAACAGACTTAGCTTATCATCGTAAACACGATAAAAAACCGACACCCATATGTAATTATCCAAGAAAGAAGAAAGGCGAGTACCTATTGGCGATAAGAGATCGTAATAATCATGTCAGTGTGTTAAGGTATTAGTTGTTTACATTCCTGCTTACTTCTGTTTCTCGCGTGCATTATTTATAGGACTGATTCACCAGACAGATCTGCATCACGACGATATAACTCTCTTCTGCGTGAAAGTTGTACCCAAAAATGCCCTGCAGTAGCTGTACTCCTGGGGGGCAGAGACAGCGTTATGTGCGATTTTTACCCACTAAAACCTCGTGCAGGTTGGAGAGCTCCGGAAAAGCACCCTAGAACTTGCCTGGGGGCCCTCCTGAAAGGTGTGTTCCACCTCCGAGCACCTCCCGTCACAGCAGCATTGGCCCCAAGCTACTGCCTCCCCCAGGATCGCCTATCTACGATGGATGGTCAAAACGATCCCATTAAGACCACCCGCGACCTTGATAACTCCTTTTAGTCACCTCGTACGACAGGCAAGAGTCACCGTAATACATATTCTACACCAGAGACTACAGGACTGGAGTAATCGAAGTCTATAGCTGGCGATGTACTGCCTTTCAGGAGCCTAGTAACCAAATTCTCCGTGAAACCTCACAACTCTCCCTAAATTTGTGCGAATACCAAGAATTACATAGGTATTAGGAGATAACAGTGGTTTAGCGTGGGGTGAAGGGGCCACGGTATCGGGTGGCAGATTTCAAGGTGGTAGAATTAAAAAAAACGTTGACTGTGCAGTAGGTACCTATATCATTATCGTGAAATTATTTAATCCTTTTGGTTGTCATTTTAACATAGGTACACACACAGTTACGCAGACTTTCTAATGTTTTTTTTGCGGAATTGCGAAAATCATCGAATTTTTTTGTCATGATTTCTTGATATTTATATGAATGTGTCAAAGAAATTGAAGGTACAAAATACAAAAGGGTTATACGTTGTCCACAGCACAAACTCACCGAGGCCAGCACGTACTCGAAGATGCGGTGCCAGCAGAGCGCGGCTGCGAAGGCCGCTACGGCCGCCAGTGCGCCCGAGGCTGCCAGCAGGCTGCGCCAGCGAGGCGCGCGCCCGCGCATCGCGCCACCAGCGCGCGCGCCCGGCCCGCTGCCGCTGCCGCACCACTTGATGGCGACAATGCTGCAACAATCATTTTATCTGTGTATGGGCTGGATAATAATATCCACTTCGGATAATTGAAGGGTCTTTTTTCACATATTTTTGGCCATAAAACCTATGGGATATGCAATTTAAAGGCAAATCGTGAATTCGATCCCACGACCGACGTTTGCGCCGCAGTCGTGGGTAAACCAGTGTTGCTACAAGTTAATTAATAAGCCAGATTTAAAAACCTTTCGTGTCTCAGGGATTATGGACGTGAGAGTTATGCTATGGTGTCACATTAACTATAATTAGAAAAAAACTAGTTTAGTAATAATCAGTATAATATATACTTATACTAGTCAGAGAGCAATGGAAAGGATTATGTTGGGAATTTCTCTTATGGATAGTGTGCCAAATGTGAAGATTCGGAAAAGAACCAAACTGACTGACATAGCCCGTATAGTATCCCAAAAGCAGTGGAAGTGGGCGGGGCGTATTTGCCGTAGAGGTGACGGTCGGTGGGGCAAGACAGTCATGACATGGAGACCAAGGACTGTGACCAGGAGCGTAGGTCGACCCGACCACCTGCGAGATGGGCAGATGATATAAGACGGTCTGCTGGAGGAAACTGGATTGGTAAAGCTCAAGACCGTAGAAAATGGCGTGCACTGAAGGAGACTTACATCCACCAGTGGGTGGACACCGGTTGAAGGGAGAGATACTTATACTTGGCGCCTGTATCCACGGAAACGTTGGATGTAATAGATAACTAGGTGCAATAATGGGATGCCATACACACACAGGGGATGCCTGAAAATCAGCGCCGCAGTGCTAAAAGCGCTACGGCAACAGGCTGAGGCAGTCCCCTTTTTCCGGTGCTGCATACCACCTTCATCAAACTTAATTACTTTTGCTTATTTATTTTTATAATATATTTGTTTATTATTAATTTTGTCTTCTGTACCTAATTGTTTGTATGTGTGTATCGTAAATAAATAATCTTTCTTTCTTTCTAATGTCTAGATAAAAATGGTAGGTCAAGATTTACTCACATTTGAAATACACCCCGTTAATTTAAAGATTTTTATATATGATTCATTCATTCATTCATTCATTCGTTCATTACAATATCTGACAATTATTATCAACACGACTATAAAGTCAAAAAGACAGTCACTTTCATATTTAACTTTTTATTCCTCATGTTCAAAGATCGTAAAAATAGAAAGATACGTGCACTAAACTACTCAAACATTTATCGATAGGGAAATAAATGTAATGACTAATGATAAAACTTATCATACAAAACTTTACAATTTTTAGATAATATTAAATTTCTTTGAATATTTAATGTAGGTACTTAATTTTTATTTTAGTACAGTCTGATTTTAAAGAGTAGAATTTAAAAACCTAATGGCAACTTTCTGTACCTACATTGATGTCAAATTGCAATTTCAGTAACAATTGTCATAAACTCATAACTTCATAATTAACCATAATTTTACCTTAATAGTTTTTTTATACGCGTGTCTTCATCAATATATATGTCGTAGACACATAGCGTATAATGACGCATTTCACGAAGTTATCAGTGTCTATTATATATCTACGCTGACTGCCGTTCCAGTGCCGGCCCTTACCAACGGATGTCGCATCATAATATAATTACATACCAACGAAGAAAATATACCAGGAATTCCTCATAACCTTTAAACTTCGCAACAATGTGTAGGAGACCCAGATAATTAATATACGAGATAATAAATAAATAATAATCAACATAATATAGAGTTGCGTAGAAATGAGTAGTTGAATGGTTAAAGTGGTAAATAATTTAATATAAATATTTATAGATTATTATCATATCGAAATGAGACACAAAACGAATTACTATTTTAAACTAGTATGTCTATTGATTTCCAACGGGCCGCGGGATCCGCCATGTTGTTTTACGGACGACGAGTCTGGTTGAGCTAAGCTCTGTTAATAATTTTCATTCAATGTATATTTTGACGAGCTATGTTAATTATTTCAATATAATCAGTCTTCTGAAGTTCAGTGTATAATTTAGGAGTCCTCGGGATCTGGGAGCTGTTCGATTTCAGTTATAATTGTCAGTTGTTTTCGTGTCAGGTTCAGGTAGTAGTTACAGCGTACTGTGAGAGGGAGGGGGAGGAGGGGGGGCTCCCTTCCCCAAGATCCCAACCCCCTAAACATGCTGATAGTTACCCAATAATAAGATTGTCTAACAAGGGTGGAAAAACCAGATTGACGCAACGAGTCTACTTCGCAACCCGAGCCGTTAGGACAGCCGTATGGGCAGACGAGTGCGACTTCCCGCACGTGTTAAACACGATATTTTTTTGTTAAACCTGTAAAAAGGATAAAAATATAAACCTAGGATCAAGTATATATTTGGTCCTAGATATAAACATTAAATCCCTGTTGTTACATAGGCACAGAGTACTGACGTATCGTGCAGTTTGCTATCGTGATACCTAATGTTTTTAATGCCGTGCATTTTTGCTCATAAAAGTTTATTACTTACTAGCGGCCCGTCCCGGCTTCGCACGGGCATTAATTTTTAATGAATTCCGCGCACATCCATCACGTAGGGAGCCGACCGCGCGAGTGAGCCGCGCGGCAAGTTTATTTCGTGATCTTAACTCCCCTCCCGTACCCCTGCCCGAGTGACGCCCTACAACGCATAAGTAGCCGAATGGAGTTTATTTTTTCAAAGTTTTAAACTCGTGATATCTTTTGAATGGAATGTCAGAATCGAATAATTCAAAAAGTAATATAAAGGTATTGAAGCAGTCTTAAATAATAAATCATTTATTTTGATAAGGTACAAATAAAGAGCTTTTTGTAGCGGTGGTATTTTAATTTCTTTTTTTTTTTATAAAAAAAACGCTTATTGTGACATGACTATAATAGTTAGAGACACGCTGCCGCTGATTTTTTTGTTGATAATGGTGTGTTCTAAAAAAATGTTATGTATCATTTTGTTCTATCATCAATAGTTTTCGCAGCGTACGCGATGTAAGGAAGTTTTTTGATATTTTTTTACACTTTATCGTAATTTAAGTAAGGATCCCCATTTTTTTTTGAAAATGAAATATAGCCTATGTCACTCAGGAAAAATGTAGCTTTCCAACAGTGAAAGAATTATTCAAATCTGTTCAGTAGTTTCGGAGCCTATTCAATTCAAACAAACAAACAAAAAATCAAACCTTTCCTCTTTATAATATTGGTATAGATTAGGTATTTATTATTATGATCACGAAAAAAAATATTAATCGTTGGTACGCCAAATGGCAAGTAAATGGCAGTAAAATACAAAAAAAAATGTCACTGCTTTATGTCAACTTTCAAAACCTATAATTGATATCAAATACATATCTATAAGAACTTTTGTAATTTATAGACATTCTCAATCAGAATATGTACCTACCTACTAATTCATGGCGTAACTAAGCGATCAATATTGTCCCTAATACCAATTCATGGCGTAACTAAGCGATCAATATTGTCCCTAATACCAATTCATGGCGTAACTAAGCGATCAATATTGTCCCTAATACGGTAGACATTGATTGATTTTGAAAAGTCTTTATTTTAAAATCAACAATATACATGTTAATTAACTAGTTAACAAATATCATATAAAAGTAATTATTTTTTACAGACTAATTACGTCTTTATAACATATTAAAACATGATTTAATTAATATAATTACCATGATGACGAGGAGCTCGTAGCCTAGTTGCGAGCACGGTATGAAAGTGATCGTGCAGGTTAAGCGACGTTGGCGCGGTCGGTACCTGGATGGGTGACCGCTAGTGGCATTTTTCATCTGAGCTCCTCCGTGCCTCGGAAAGCACGTTAAGCAGTCGGTCCCGGTTGTTGTCGTTCGACAGCAGTCGTTAAGCCATGTCAGAGGCCTACGGGCGGTCTGAACAACTCTGACAAATAGGCTGGCCACTAACCATACGATAAACAACAAACAACCATGATGACAAGGATTTAAAATTGTATAAGATATTTAAATATGTGAGACTTGCATGCCTACATAATTATTATAATTATTAATTACAAAAAGAAAATATTAATAACAAGATAATCCGTTATTAAAATGCATCGAGTTTGTATTACTTAAGTGCATCAAAATCAAGTGATTTGCACTCAAGACAAGTACAATCTACTGCTGTGATTTCATACAAATCACAGGAGAAATACGGTAGATAGATTAATACTCTATTGCATACGAGAAATTTACATAGGAAAGGAAACATAGAATAAGTGTACAAAGGCGGCCTTATCGCTCAGAGCGACCTCTTCCAGGCAAGGTGATAGGTGATAGAAGAATGATTAATAGGTTACCGACAGTATAGTGCAGAAAAGTGAAATATGAAATATTTATTAGTTTATATACTTTTAATACATAAGTAAAGCTCGGTACGCCATAAAACAATACATATAATATAAATATTAAATTATTGCGGTTTTAATGGTATGTAGTAAGTAAGTAAGTAAATATTTATTTGCAAAAATATGTATACATTCGTTCTTATTACAATATTATAAAGGCAGTATCAACACATTTTACCTCTCTAAGTTTGCAAATATTTATAACTGAGAGAAAATAAATTACTGAAATTAAATTGAGAAGGCAGAGCATCAAATACAACTAACCATTAAATAACTGGCTGCCCTTGACTCAGTTGAGAAACGTGCTAAGCGCCTTATAGGTGACGAATCGCTGGTGGAAGCTAGACTGCAAAGTCTGGAACATCGGCGCAAGGTTGCCTGTCTATCGGTATTTTATAGGATACATTTCGGAGAGTGCGCATCGGAATTGCACGTCCTAATTCCAGCATCTACATTCCGCCTTCGGACTACCAGGCGCGGGGAGGGGTTCCATCCTTATGTTGTTGATATCCCATCTGCTCGTACGAAGCGATTTGCTTCTTCGTTCATTATGCGAACGGCTAAGGAATGGAACAGCCTGCCGGCGTCTGTATTTCCCGAAACCTACAACCTTGGGATCTTCAAGGCCAGAGTGAATAGGCATTTACTGGACCCGCATGCTCCATCGTCGACCATCAGGCGAGATCGAGGTCAAATGCGGGTTTAGAAGTAAATAAAAAAAAAACTAAAAAAAAGTAAGTAAACGATTTCAGTAAAGGTTCCCATTATTCAATTGAAGCTGTACTTAATAATAAAAGAATTTTTCACAAATTCGCAAATTTGTGTTGGGAAGAAATCGATTGCATAAAATAGTTTTTCTAAATCCTAAAAAAAATTTAACTGAAAAATAATTTAATTTGTATATTTTTCTAAGTCTTTTTGCACCCCCTTAACGACACCCCAACCCTTCACCGAATACTCTCAGGTTCGGTCGAATAGTAGTTACCTATCGACCGAATACACTATTCACTGCAAGTTATAGGACTGACCACACACTCGTTCGTTACTCGCAGATCCAGAATCAAGTTACATTATCATGTTCACCACAAGGTCGTAATGACATCCATTCCAGTCAGCCCCGCGCCCTGGGGAGGCTAACTCATATAACGTAATGTTAGTAGCTGAGTCGAATTAAATTTAAAAGCCATGGATAAAGTCACGATACTTTTCCGGCATCTAAAGAACACTTGAGTTCCATAATTCCATTCATGAATGTGAATATTTATCCAAACCGTTTAAAAATTCAGTATTATAAACTCTGTGTCGTAAAATCTACAGAAATTAACACTATAATTAACCTTTTTGGGTAAAGGAGTTCTAAAAGAATTACTTATTACATGCTTCCAAAAAGTAGAGCACTCAAAAATAAGTTCTTTCCTAATTCCTCTCGAATGAAGCACTACAAAGATATGTAGAGGTGTAAATGTACATTTGTAGAAACGTTCGTTTAAAAAAATCTTGTTGCAAAACAGGTGGCTAAGGAAAGCTTTCGAAATAGAAAATCCAAACTTTTTACATGAATTCGAATGAATGTCTTACGTTAGGTTAAGAAAAAAAATTGTAACGAAAAATATGTACTTTCGAGAGCTTCGTGTAACGAAAGTTTAAAAGTAAGAAAAGTAATAGTTATACCACCGTAAAGATCGGTCTGACGACAAGAAAAAAGTATGTGCTCGACCCCCCTTGGCTCCCTCTGATGGCGTCTTAGGCCGCGCAAGTGAACACGGAAAATAAGGTGATGCGCGGTGACCGCTCAGTTTAAAGTGAGCTTTGACGACGGATTTGGCCCAAAGAAACTGTATTTTAAAGAATAGAGTATACGCTACAGTCTGACTTAATACATTTCTGACGTTGATTGCAATTGAAAATGGCAAGGCCGAAAGAAAAAAAGACTTAAATTAAAATACCCTTTGCGACTGATAAAAACCACTTTCGGGAGCGGAGAGGATACGTCTTCATCCTTTAAGAAAGAAAGAAGCCCAGAAAAATGACACCGGCTCCAACCATGTTGACCAAGATGGTGAGCGCTGAGGACGACTTCTATTCTCCTCGATTTTTTTTATTGAAGAATCTGTAAAAATGTTACTTTTTGCCATAAGGATACCTAGTAGGTCTTATCTTATTGTTGTACGAGAGATATGTATTGGATTCCAAGTAAACTAAAGTTTCCAAACTTACCATCATCAGTCGATGGAAATGCAGTTTGTATATAACCAGAGTACGCTGTATAACTTTCAAGGAAGACCTTAGTCCTTCCTTCTTCTTCTTCTCAGTTATATTCCTCATTCATAGTCGTGATCATTCTCAATGTACGTAGGTATGTAGGTATTTTTTTTTATCTCAAAATTGTTGGTAACTTTGGGTCATATCAAGTAGGTATCAATCTCTATATAGCTAGGTTTATTTTATGTTAGGCGACCTTGATAGCGACCGACACATGCTGCAGGCTCAGTGATTCATCTTGGATACATGCACGTGTCATTTTTTTGTTGTATTTATTTATGCAAGCTGCAACTACTCGTACAGTCGTACCCCAGGAGATTAGTTCCACTAAATACAACCTAACTAAATAGAATCTAAACTGCATCGTTATGACGTGTTTCGCATGATATCCACTAGCGATGCAATTTCAGTTAAGTTCCGTTCGAGTCAACGATCGAACGAACAGTAACGTATTTGTACATTCTAATAAAACGTTTAGTTTATACTGAATCGCAGTTGAACGGTAACGCTTCAACTGTCAAATATAACGATCGAACTTGGTGAAACTTGTAGTACATGATTAGACTTAAATAATATACTGTTTCACAGGTTTTAATTGTATTTTATTAATTATGACCGGTTTCGTTTACTGTTGTGTGAATGTGTTTATGAACAAATACCTGAAGATGTGTAAACGAAACCGGTCGTAATTAATAAAATACAATAAAAACCCGTGAAACAGTATATTATTTAAGTCTAATCATGTACAAGAAAAATGACAAATAGTAATGAATATCACCAGGAGTGGAGTAGGTATATCATGAATCATGATCACTTCATACTTAGGTATTATAGTGAGAGGCACGTGTCGATCTATGGCGCATTGTCCGTTGGAGTGACATAAACAAACAACTATATGTATAGTTAATGACTACTTTACTACCAGAGCGACAGTGGCTAGGACACCGGACTCCCATGAGTTTTTCGCTTTTTTTCGACGACTTATGTACGTTTACCGACTGCTATAACGGTGAAGGAAAACATTTTGAACCTGCATGTCTGAGGAAATAAAAAAAAAACCAAAGGCGTGTGAAATCCACGGGCCCGCTCGGTAGATTATGACCCATAACCCCCTTGTGCAAGGGGATGCCTGTGTCCCAACAGTGGAGACATTAATAGGCTGCTGATGTACTAATTACTACTTTATGTAGCACATTAGTATAAATGGTTTTTATTCAAAATAAAATAAAACTAATATAACAATAAAATAAATGCTTAAGCTAAAATTACAAAATACCTAACTATTTTACAAATAAAATACCTGACCTAGGTCGCTCCCTGCAGGGAGTGTCCCGAGGAGGCTGGCGGCGTTGCCCCGCTGTATAGCGAGGCTTATACGCTGAGCGAAGTAGAGGCCAGCCTTCTGGTCCCGGGATGTCTCTACGAGGCGCTTGGCTATTTCCCCGTAGAGGCAGTGGGCTCCAGGCCCCCACGGCCCTAAGGTCTCCACCCCGAACGGCGCAAATATGCAATCACCACCCAGGCCCGCATATTTACGCCGCTTGAGGTTCTCCGCAGATGCTGCTGCTGACCCGGCCTTCGCCGCCGTGGCTGGAAGGTGGGACGGGGCAAGGGTGTCGACGCAGGTAGCGTCCCACACCAGAGACCGTCCCAGCTTCCAGGGCACGAGTGTCATACCGTCGGGCCTTTTACCGTCATCGCGAGCCAGACCATTGGGCTCCAACACGGCTGGCGCACCCGCGGTGGCAAAGGCCCGGCGGATGATGTCGTTCAGGTCGGCGTGCCTCGGAATGCGCCCGGCACTTCGGGCGCACGATAAGCCATGGTGGCCATGCTGGTCAACAGGGCACCCGCACCGGCAGCGATGGGGGGCGTTGCAGGGAGCGCCTAAACGGATGGAAGCTGCAATCCGAAAGGTGGTACGGTCCAGGAGAGTTCCGATATTTCGTGATGGTAGAGTTTGGAGCCATAGCCCTGACTCCCAAACTCCAGCAGCCAGCAGACGAGCGCGTTCTGCAGGGTTGGTAAGCGTATTTAAAATATTATTCCGCACCAAACTGCAAAGCGGCTCGTCCCATTGTCTCTGTGAGGAGAGGTCGGTAGGGGGGTCAGTGTTAGGGCAGGCTAGTGACCATGCGGTCCTGGCCTCGGCCAAATATGTCAAGACGGTAGAATTTTGACCCAAGATTTTCTGTGAGAGGATTTCGGTACTGTGGACCGAGGACAGGAACGCAGGTAAGGCCACACTGGAAATTTTCCGCACACCAAGTCCGCCGAATCTGACTGGTAGAGTAGCTTGAGCCCAGCATGTGTCCGAGAATTGAATGTTTAAAACGGAAGTCAAAGTAAGCCTAATGCAATTGTCCAAATTTTGCAAAAGGTTGGGGAATCTCCACAGAGGGGAGCAGCGAAGTACGTATGTAAATTTTGGTACAAAAAGGCAGTAACGGAGGATGACATAGGCCATATGGGTGTTAATTTCCAATAGACGGTCAGCCGCTGCGGAGAAATTTTGAATTTTATCGTTCACGAAAGAGGGGAGTGATTCGTCAAAGATTGGGGACCCTAGTAGGTGAAGCGAACTCTTATCTAAAAGCCCGATGTTGGGGGCCAGTTGCCTGAATTGGTTCAACACCGAGTCTTTATCTGGGCAACTTTCGGGTAGGTAGAGCTCACACTTGGAGAAGTTGAGGTCTAAGCCAATGGAATTTAATTCTCCAATGAGGAGTTGTAGGTCGCCCAGGACTGATTGCACTTCGCCTCCTAGGGTTCCGTCATCCAAATACCACACATTGAATTTGGAATTTAGACGTTCAATAATTGGGTGGATTGCCAAACTAAAAATAGCTGGGCCAAGAGGGTCGCCCTGCTGGCACCCTACCGCAGAAAGTAAAAGGTTGTCCTTGTACATAAGCTTCGATGGCGTGCTGTAGCACTGCCAAAGAAACCCGTACAAGGACGGCACTTTCGATTTTATTTGTGCCAGCAAAGCGCCCCTGTCTACTGAATTGAAGGCGTTTTTAATATCCACCTTCAGCAAGATTTCACTTCCCTGGTTGTGCAGAAAGGTGCGGAGCGAGTGAACGGCAGCCTCACATCCGCCTTTCGAACCGAAGCCCAACTGCCTGGGCTGAAAGTATTCGGCCAGGTCATCGCCGGTCGCTCTGCAGCACATTTTGGCGACCAGGCGACGGTATGTGGTGCCGACGGCGATAGGTCGGATGCCGCCGTCCTTTTTTTTTAGTGCGCATAGATTGGCTCCGTAGAGCACATCGACGATGCCTTCGTTCACCGCGCCTTCAAGCATTAGATTTGATAGGGCCGTCAGCTCGCTCAGAAGTGCGTCGGCGGCCTGACCGCAGCTACCTCCAAGGAGATCCTTGAGGTGCTGCGGCGTTAGGCCGTCCAGGCCACCGGCGGATCCGCTGGGAAATGAGTAGACGGCTCCCCGGACTGTGTCAGTAGATACTTGAAGTGCGGTGTCCGAAGCGCTCGGTGCGTCAGGCAAGTGAAGGCTCGCTGCAGGGGGAGGGTGCTTGCTGTGGAGGGCGGACAGGGTGTCAGGGGAGTCTGGGGCTATCACGTCACTGGAGAAAAGAAGGCGGGCAGCGCCTTTAATGTCACCTTCGCCTATCTTGCTCTCGACTAGTTTGTAGACATTGTGAGTTTTTCCAGAGATTGTGTTAGTAGGGGCGTCATGTGGGACGCGACAATTTTGTTTTATACGGGTAGTGAGAGATAATTTGGAATTTGGACTTTTTTCGACATGTAAAATGCGATAGGCGAAAGTGAGTAATTGAACCCATGTGCGTTCAGAATTTTCCAGCACAACAGACCGGATCTCTTCTGCAAGTTTTTCAGCCACAGAAATGCGGGCGCCGCGCGGGATACGTTTTATAATAGGGACGCTGTGTTTAAGGCCACTTATCTTCTTACAAAAGGGCAGGAGGACGCGGCCCGTGTCCGTCGCGGCCGTGCTCGGGGCAGGGGCAGGGGCAGTGCACGTGATGCCATCCCGGTTTCGATGACATTTGCCCTGATGGATTCTCAGTCCTCTCTGCCCCTTGAAGAAACGTGGCTGGGGGCACTTATGACATTGCACTAAGGACTCCAATGACGAGATAGCCTGTTGACTGGATCGTACCGCCGTCGGATTTGGGCATTGCATACGAGCTAAAATCTAAAAAATAATAAAGGTTCAAAAGTATGCTTAAAAATAACATAAAACACTATCAAAACACTGCAAATGATACGCTACGTTGCTGTCAAGGGTTGATTATTTGAGCGCAGACAGAGACCGACGGCGCGCGCAGACAGTGTCCTGCGCGCGCAGGAAAGTTTCTTGATAAATTTTAACCCTAACAAAGGTTGTCACGGCAACCTATCCGGTTGCCCCGGCGACTGTGTGGCGTTCATGGGCTGTCAGGGCGGCGGCCGACGGGCCTGCGCACGGTGAATAAAATACGCCACAGGAGCTCAGCTGGGCAATATACAGCGATACCCACTTTTGCACGGACTTAGGGCTCGACTGGGTAAATGAGTGTGCACACTTAATGGGGGCCCGACGCGCCTTGTATTTATAAGGAATTATTTTGTACGGCCACAGAATGACGTGTTGTGACACCTTTTCTTACCTTTACTAATTCTTACATTAGTATTCACAATTCATTCGACACTGTCAGAAATCACAACTCAGCTCGCCAGGTTCCCTTCCTTACCTCTCTAGAAAATGTATGAAAATCTGCCATTTCTCTGCTTGCCAAATACCTATCAATTTTCTGCATTCTCTGAAGCTATTTTTTTTCATAGTTAACTTCAAGCAAATACATTGAAATTTAAAAAATATCTCTTCATACAATTTTGCCATAATCTGATGAATGAAGAGAGAGAGAAACTGAAGAGGCAAGTAATACAGATGATTTTTTACGTACTTAGAGGTAGTATAAATTGTAACATATTACATCTATACATACCACACATATGTTTGAAGGTTCCCCGCAGCTACAATACATACGTACATAATTGGAAAGGTTTTCTATTATCGATATTAAAGTCCCAATACAGGTTTTATGCACTAAACCTAGATTAAAAGTTTTCTTTTGTTACACACTATGACATTCTCAGGTCTGGACTCGATCTGGTCTGGTCTGAAGAGCAGCGGATGCGTCAATTCTGTTAAATAGCTGAAGACGAGACCGGAGAGTGTTGACCTCTCATTGGAAAATAGCTCCAGTTACATTATAACACCAGTTAGGTACACGTTATGAGCACCGGTCGTGGACTCTATTATGAGTTGTGTTTATTATCTTATGTACTTGACTAGATTATATGCTATAGACAAGTAAAATTATCCAATTAAAAGTGTAGACTGTAGCCCTGAGTCTTGATCTGCCTAACAGGTATAGTAAATTATGTATAGATAGATATATATCTCTATATGCATATAGAGAAATGTGTAACTCACATGGCATCTACATAGGTACAACTGTATTTTTTTCTTGTTTATGGAGAGTAGAGGAGCAACCGGGTCATCTCCACCACCGTGGTAAGAAAGGAAGACAGAAAGAATTTATTTGCAAAAGCGCACACATTCAAACAATTAGGTACAGAAGATAAAAATAATACAATAATACAAATATAAGATAAAAATAAATAAACAATAGTAATTAAGTTTGATGAAGGTGGTGTGCAGTAGGGATGTTACGGAGGTGGTTTTACTGGAACCGGAGTCGAAACCGAAGGTTTTTAATTTGATTTATTGGAGTCGGCACCGGAGTCGGCACCGGAGTCAGAACCGGAGTCGGAACCGGATTCGGAACCGGAGGCGGAGGCGGAGGTAGAAGAGAGATGTTCAGAAGAAGTTCAAATTTTAAACCGTTTTTTAATTTTATTTCTTTATTATAGCTATATATTTGCCAATATTTTTTATGATGACATTTGCGGCAATAAAACATGTTCCTTTAGAGAGTAGTGTAGGCATACATAAATAATAATAAATAAATGTATTCCTACACTATTTAATACAATATTGATATTTGAGTATGTTTGCTCACAAATCTTCGGTATAACCTCCGATTCCAAATTATCGGAGCCGAAGTCGGAGGTGTATAATCAATCGGAAGTTCCGACCTTTCGGAGTCGGAGTCGAAACTCCGTAACATCCTTAGTGTGCAGCACCGGAAAAAGGTAGGTGGTCACCATCGCCTATTAGATTTGATGTGCTGCTAACCTTAAACGGAGTGCCTCATGTGCCGGTAATTACGCTGGCTCTCTTACCCTACAAAGCATCGCTGCTTTGCGGCAGAAATAGGTAAGAGAACGGTACCATCCCATGCTGACTCTGACTTGCACAGAGTCATAACAAAAGTATGATGAAACCTTGAGAACCTGATAAGGTAAAAACGATAAGTTTCTTATTTTAATTATTTGTTTAAAATTTATTTTTTAGGTAAACACAACAGATTACAACCATAGAAATTACAGAAAAATCAATATAAAGTTATGAGCTAGGTCGTAACCCTTAACGTGTAAACACAGCATGGTTAGGAAGTAGAAAATTGATTGTTGTACAAAATTGAGTTGGGAAAAAATACTATTGAATGTAATGACTAAAAAACTTATACCTATTTGAAAAATAAAAATAATAAAGTAAAGACTATAAAGTAGGTGCGTGGATAGCTCACTTGAAGACATCCTCAACCCGTCTTTTAAAAACGAATGTCCTAGGATCGAATAAGTCTATCGATGGCTTATTGTTGCTGTTCGAAGAGATTTCGTTAAACAATCTACACATTCGAACAATAGGGTTATAGAACGATGTGTTGTTCTTAAAAACATTTATATATATAAACATTTATATATTTTAATGTAGAGTAATCCTTTACTGAGAAAGCGCAAACTTTAGAGGAAAGAAGATTTTTGATAGTGGATAGTTAGCACAACCTGACAACGAACGCGAACCACTGGCATTGGTTAGATCACGTCTTCTAACGTCACTCTACCACTCAACTCATCATAATGTCTTCACAAATCATTAGGTAGTGTCGGGGGATACATACAAATACAGTCATATTTGACAATATATCGACTTTAATAGCATTTGTTAGAGTTCTAAATTGGACAGTAACTTTGGGTTAACGTATGTAGAGTGCTCAAGCACTGGACGCCCCGACGAACGTGGTCAGGAGTTCGCTCAAATGGGTAATGACCATATCCGGGCAGACCATGAGACTACTGGACGAATGGGAATGCAAGATGACCCTTGGCTGTTTGTCAGTTATGATTTGAAGGACTTGTTATTCTTATTACTTTTTTTTTCGTTTTAGGGGTCATTGGCGTCCAAAATGGCGGTCACCAAAAGTTAAAACTAAAGGAAATTGTGGTAATTGACTCGTGGTCCCACTAATTTGACTAGTGGGACAGTATCTCTGATATGGCCTCGTGGTCCCAGTGTTTGGTGGGATCATCAGTCAGCCGTAATGCAGTTGCTCTTGGTCCCAGTAATTTGGCCATAAACAATAACACAATGTTTTAGGAACTCAACATTAACACCTGGGTGAAACAACAACAAGCCTAAAAGGCTTGAGCCGTTTGGGGTTGAAACATCGGGACCCTGGGGCCCGGGAGTGCAACACGTCTTCAAGGACCTCGCAAAGTGCCTGGTCCACGCGTCAAAAGACCCAAGAGCTGGCTCCTATTTGGCCCAGCGGATTGGCTTAGCTATCCAACGGGGCAACGCAGCCAGTCTCTTGAGTACGCTGCCGAATGTGGGGGACTTAACCCAAAATTTTTATCTTTAGTTTTTTCTTCTTAGTCTAAGTTTAGTTTTAGTATTATTATAGATTTATCAATGCAACATTAATTGGGAAATAGAAAAAGGTCAACATAACTAACGGATAGTTTACTGATGAAGTAAAAATAGTTAAAGTGTCACCCTCCCATCATAATGCTAGATCGGAGGGTAACGTTTCAGCCTCAGAAAGGTTGACATGACGTTGTAAAAATGTACTCTACTATATACTACAATAAAAAAGTTTGATTGATTGATTGCTGGTCGTGGATATAATCACGCTCGCGGCTAATTTTTACACTTTTCTAGATCTGAATATGATTTTTTGTCTAAATTCGCAACGGTAATCGTATTCTAGCATGTCTGGGACGGAAAGTGACGTGCGATAGTGACACCAATACGAGATTAGATAAACTTACAACCTTGCATACCATGTTCCTCCAACACTATACAAACCTATTCAGACATACTTAACGAAGTTTTAGCTAAAAAATGAAAAAAAGCAATGAAATATAACTTGTAAGAGCGATTCAGTAGCGATAATTAAATGATTTTTACCAATATACTTAACACAGAACGCTTTGTCCAAAAATAACGCGGTATTTATTGCAAAAGTAGTGGAAGAACTTGACTTAATTATTTCACCTTGTGCGACATTCAAAGCAAAACTTAAAAGTTGTTGATGTTTTAAGGACGCAATTCGGTGCCCTGTATGTGATTACTGATTACCTTCAATTTAAAGCTTAAAACGATAACTGGTACCTAATTTTATTGTATTTTCTTGCAAGAGGAAGCGAGAGAAACGTGCCAAGGCAGATATTCATAGCGCTCCGTTCTTTCTGCTTACCTTAAAAGGGACGTAGCGTGAAGGTATGTATGAATGTATTTTCTTGCAAAAACTAGCCTCGCACTCCATTTTTTGGGGTCCCTACCCCGAAAGGGAAAACGTTAGATCGTCTCTACATTAAGCAGCGGAGTGTTCCACATATTTTGGAATGAATTCAAATCAATGCCTTACGTTAAGTTAGAAAAATAACGTAACAAAAACATGTACTTTCGAGAGCTTCGTGTAACGAAGGTTTAAGAATTAGAAAAGTAATTGTTATACCATCGTAAAGATCGGAACAGATTAAAACCCATTTGCGACCGACCAACACCACTTCAGGGAGCGGAGAGGATACGTCTTCATCATTTAAGTAAGAAAGAAGCCCAGAAAAATGACACCAGCTCGAACCAGGTTGACCAAGATGGTGAGCGCCGAGGACGAAGTTTAAATTCATGAAATAACAAAACCATCAGCACTAGCCACGACTTCTACCAACCCCGATTTTTAATATTGGCAGTATCGCGTTTACTCAACGATTATCGGAATTATGTGATAGCCCACTTCATTAAGAGCTTTGTCGGTAACTTTGTATGAACGTATTTGGTCATATCATAGCTCGACCTTTGTCCTGAGAGCTAAGTATATAATATGTAAATACAAAAGTTTCGCTAGAGTTTGTAATAGAACCTATAGTCTTTTTCACGCGAGAAGTTTCTATAGAACGTAACCTTACAACACTCAACATTTACGTCACGAAAACTGGTAGGTAGCTAGTGGTCACAGATTACAATTATAAAATCAGATACCATCAGATAATTCAGATAAATGATACAATTAAAAACAAATACGCTAATTAATAAATAAATAACTTAATTAGTAGCAACAGCTATAAATATAATCACGTGTAGGTGCAATTACCTTCTAGAGTCAATGATGACGTCACGGCGCTAGTGACGTGACATAATCGGTACGTTGTTGATTCGTATCGATTGTTCCTTGATATTATTCGTATTAGGTACTCGGTTAAAACACACCCTCACACACACTCTTAGACATAAACTTAGCTCCTTATAGTCCAAATTCCTTTTCGGTTTATCTGCTCCAAATTCCTTTTATAGATTGCCGTAGTTAAAGTACTACGTAGTATTATACATTTTAAAAAGATTTAGAAATAAAATTATATTTCCAACTACACGACTAACTAAAGTGTCCTTTGTGAATTATGTAAGATTTTACAATTTACTTACTTACTTACTTACTCCGCTGGCGCAGCGACCCGAAGTGGATCTTGGCCTCCGATACCAAAGAGCGCCATCGCTCTTTTCTCTTTGTATCGGTTTCGTAACAAGTTGTTTTTCCGTGGGCGAGGAGTTAGCCCGTCGCACAACCCCCAAAATGCTGGAAGACCACACCCGTCGTTGGTCAGCGAGTCCGATTTTACAATTTAGTACCAGAAAAATAAAAGAGCTAAATGACAAAAAAATTAAAAACACTGTTAAAAAATCTCTATAATGATTGTTTTATTTTTATTAGTACCTATTGCTATTTATTTTATATCTTGTAATTATTTTATTTTTTGTATTGTATTGTAATGTTTTTATATTGTTTTTTATGCCTTTTTAATAAAGAATTATTATTAAAGCATTTTATACTGTGTCAGACTTTATGACTGACAAAGATGCATGGCAACACTGACTATTGATTTGATTGTAGTGCCAATGGCACGAAAATGTTTTATTGTTTATTAATGTATACAGAAAAGAGTTTCTCCCGCGCTTTTGTGGCGTCCACGTCAGCTTTGTTTCGATTTGTCTTGCAAATTGTTTTACAGTAGTGCTTTTCTAGTAAGAATGGTGTTTCTTGCTCGAAAAACTTCGACAAGATGTGAATAATGTGTGGGACAGTGAAGTAAAGTCAAATAAGACGCTGCAGCCCGATCCGTACTTGGCTGGATTTTGAAGAGCCACACTGCGTCCGGGACGCCTTCTTATTTGGTTCGGATGGCGCAGAAGCGTGGAAGATTCTCCCAGATAGCATTGAAATGTGTCACACCAGCATTTTAATGAAGACTTGAAAGAGTTTTTTACATCAGACATGGCTGTATGGGCTCAGTTCCCTTTGCCTTAAAAAAAAACAACAAAAATATTATTAATTTATAATTAATTTTAAGTTCTTACATTGTTGTATATATTGAATGGAAAAAATTACGAACAAAAGTGTACAAGCTGTACCAATTTGTTAAATATACTGCTTCATTTCATTTCAATGTAGGTAATAACGCTTGCTCGGAAAGTGCGACGGAGTCCCGACTTCCAAGATACAGGTTTCGACCTAGTTTGTAAGTAAGATGTCCTAGCATTGTGCCTGTATTTAAATAAATAAAACTTTTTCATTTTTCATTTTTTTTAATGTCTTTTACTGTTCCGTGATTCGAAACAAACGACCTAACGTTCCGTAGTAATAAACATTCGCTGATATTATTATGACAATAGACATTTTGTTTCACGCCCATGATTAGCTCCATCTAGCATGTTAGGCGAGACCTGAAAACCAGCGTGTCGCTGAGGTCTCGACCATTTCATTCTACACATAGGTCAATGCGTGTTATATATATATTTTGTTTATAGGTTAAGAATTAGAATAAAATAACAATATTGTACCTTTTCACTAATGTGTGAATGAATAAATACTCTTTTATTTATTTTTATTATTTATTATAGTCAGGATCTACACTATGGTCCAGAGGTAGAATCGATCCAAAACTTTTGCACTATGGTCTCGCTCGACCACATTGAACCATCTATATATCAGCCCGTGTCTGTCCACTGCTGGACATAGGCCTCTCCCAGGGCGCGCCACATCACTCGGTCCTCCGCCTTCCTCATCCAACCATCGCCAGCAACCTTCTTCAGGTCGGAGGGCGTCCCACACTGCGCTTTCTTGTACGCGGTCTCCACTCTAGAACTCGTCTACCCCAACGGTTGTCGGTTCTGCGACAGACATGGCCAGCCCATTGCCACTTCAACTTGCTAATCATATGAGCTATGTCGGTAACTCGCGTTTTGTGACGGATGACTTCATTTCTTACTCTATCCATCAAAGAGATACCGAGCATAGCCCTCTCCATAGCCCGTTGAGCGACTTTGAACTTTCGGACCAGCCCTGTCGTGGGTGTCCACGTTTGAGCGCCATATACCATAACAGGTAGGACGCACTGATTGTATACCTTCGTCTTAAGACTTTGTGGTATCGACGACGAAAATACTTGACGCAAATTCCCAGCCCAAGCGAATCCTTCTATCGGCTTCTTTGTCAAAATTATTTTTTCTCTACTTGAGCCATAGCCATAGTCACTTCAAAACATAGGTACCATGTCTAAGTCGTGTTCCTCATTGCTGAGGGTCGTAATCATTCTAAGGAATTAATCACATAGAACGACTCTCCTGGCAGATTTAATGGGGTGGTTTGCCATTGCCTTCCCCATTTCACACACTGGTTATCTCAGTGTGCAGGTTTCCTCACGATGTTTTCCTTCACCGTCAGAGCTGTTGGTAAATGTACGTAAGTCTTTCGAAAAAACCGATTCATTGGTACATGGCATTGCCTGGTTTCGAACTCGGACCTCCCGCACGGAAGTCCGACGTCCTAGCCACGATGCCACCGACGCTCTATAGGTACCATAGGCCCAGAAAAATGTTAGGTAACCATACTTAAAACCTTGTCGTATTCATGATGGCCGTTAATTTTAATTTCCGTGTTCTGTCGACTAGGTACATTAATTGCTGTAATAAAATCTTCAGCAAGGATTGAATTTTATTTTATTATCGTTTTTAAATTGAATGTAAATAATAATGTTTTGCAGTCATAAATGTAAATGTATATTTTTTAAATTTTTTTAAATTTAATTTAATTTCCAAAACTTTTATTCATGAATGAATTCAAGACGTTTAATTGAATATTAAATATATAATAATATATTAATATTATAATATTATTATTTATTATAATATTATATAATATATACTCATTCATACAAACAAACACATTCATACAACACAACACGCACACACTGTTGCTTTCTTCGTCCGTGCAGTCACTGAGGGGCCAGCTGACAATCAGCGCTGTGGCTTGCCTCAGCATTATGCTGAGCTAGTGTACCCTTTTTGGCACTGTACCGCACCGGATGTTCTGTGCTGCATGTATTAATCTTTGTATACTTCTGTATTCTGGTGTTTACAGCGCTAAATAAACGATTTCAATTTTATTATAAATAAAGAGCTGAAACTGTACGAGTACTGATTATACGAGTAATTTGCCTAAGGCATAACAAAGTAGGTACAAACTAGATTTGTTATTATTTTTCATGTTTCGACCTCACTTAGCGTTGGTGGCCTAGTGGCTAGGACGCCGGACTGCCATGTGGTTCGGGTTCGAAACCATGCAGTGATCTTATAATTAATATAAATTCGATTACAAATCTAATAATTAACATAAATACGATTACAAAGATACTTAATCCAGAAAAAGTGTCTCAAAATAAGATATTCATAAGTATTTAAACAATATATAACTTTTAAAGTTTTTAGTTTAATATGTATTGGTTTTAACCCGCGTCTGTCATATGTGCTGAATGCCATGCACCAATAAGTTTTTCGGATTTTTTCGAAGTCTTTCGTACATTTGCCGACTGCTCTAACGGTAAAGGAAAACATCGTGAGGAAACCTGCATGCCTGAGGAAATTAAAAATTTCCGAAGGCGTGTGAAATCCACCAATCAGCACTGGGCCCGCTCGGTGGTTCATGGCCCGTACTTCCTTGTGCAAGGGGAGGCAGGTGCCCCAACAGTGGGGACATTAATAGGCTGATGATGTCCTTACTTATTGTTTTGTTTACAATTTCCTGTAAATAAGTATTTTTTATATACCTACAGATATTTTATTTTCCAGGAAAAAATATCGTAACTGTTCCGAGTCTTTGATAATCAGACGAGAGACTGATAAGCGATAAATTATACGAGCGGAGCTACCTTCCGACTTATCAATAACATATGCGCGATTAGATTCCGGCCACAAATATGGCGGAGTAAATAAAATAAGATGCCAATAACCTTTAGATAGATAGAAACACTTTATTGTACACAAATACAGGAAAGTATAAACTACAGGAATAGTAGCACGATATGTACAAAGCGATCTCTTCCAGGCAACCTCTGAAGTCCAAATTGGACATTAAAGAGATTAGTGTAGTGTGAAGATATGAAAAAGGTTACTATTACTTAATACACAGTAAATTTAGTAAAATAAAAGTAATATGATATACATAAATAATTAATTTATGTAGGTATTCTAAAATAGTTAAATGAATAGATATACATAATATAAATAAATATATATGCGCTGTAGGCATTCTTGTCTGCAGCAATAAGCTGAGTTGAGGCCCTTTTCACAACAACAGCAGACCATCAGACATTATTTAGATATGTTCACCTTTGACTACATAATTATTGTATTATAATTATAACTGTTTCGGTCATTGCTGTGCTTTTCTTACACTTCTCTTTAACATACTGAATAATCCTGCCTCTCCTTCGTATCTTCGTAAACGATTTGAGTTCCTTTCCTCATCTTGGAGCAGACCACTGCGCTCCCAGTATGCCATCTATCTCAAGCCGGCTGTCCACAGCTCCCGAGCCTACGGAGACTCGTTCACCGTGCAGGCAGTTCAACTGTGGAACTCACTCCCGTACAATGTTCGTGACAGCGCTTCCACAGGCATTTTTAAAAAGCGATTAAAAGACCATTACCTATCACTTGTCACAAATCCTAACTGTAAGTAGTATGCAAACATATATATGTAGGTATATATAATATTAGTATATAAATATATTAGGCAAATAGTGTATGTACCACATAAGTATTATCGTTAGTTTAGTGTATGTATTATTATTAGTATTATTATAGTATAAGTATAATGTATGTTCATATGAATGTATGTAAGTAATTTTGTTTTATATAATTTGTACACGTATGTATGTCTACTTATAATTATAAACTATGTTAAAGGTCTAGCTGGAAGAAATCTCTATTTTAGAGATAAGCTCTACCTGTGTACGTCATAAAGTAAAATAAACTTATTACTTGCTTACTTTTTTATATAATAAATACCTTATGTAGACACTTACATACAAAAATTTGGAAAATGGACAAGTCGGTGTACGGTTCTGTCAATGGCTGGGACGCCGGATTCCCATGCGGTCTGGGTTCGAAACCATGCACGCATTCATGTAGGTACCGGTACAATTATCGACTAACGGTGAACGAATTTTCGTTGAAAAAAGCTAGAAGTCTGAGGAAAAAGAAAAAAGCTCCACGTCTGAGGAAAAAGGATAGTTTTCTGAACGCAATCTACTAATAGCACTGGGCCCGCCCGCACTATGGGTCATGCCGCGCACCCTTTGTGCAAGAGGTCTATGCCCTAACGTTGATATAGGCTGACGATGGTAATTTGATAATGTACATTGCAAACAGTACCGTACAAGTGGGTGTACAAACCTTTTATAACATAATGTACATTCCTATTTGACAATGCCTTATGCAGCAGCCATATTTTTATTTTACAGCAGCTAGTGTGTAAGTGATAATTTAAATGTTATAATGTAACGGATAATAATTGTTCCTTGACGAGTCTAAGCATAACTTTGTTATCAGAAGATAAATAAAATAAAAAATTAATAAAAATAAAACTATTGAATTTATGTAATTGTTAAAAGTTAGGTGAAATTAACAATGTCGTATACTCCTTGACATTTAGGGGTTAGAATAGCGAAATATCAGAACACGTTTTTTTTTTGTAAATTACCAAAATCGTAAAACTAAACTTGATCAGATATCAACCCTGACTGAATATAAACAGCCCTGTTTCGGCCTAGGTACAACCGAGTTTTTAAATAAATAAATACCTACTAAAAATGGGAATTACACTTAACCTAATTGTTTTTTATTGCATCAATCAACTTACTATTTACTTATTTGGCAAAAGGGGGGAAAGTCAGCAAATGCTGACATTATCGGGTACCAAATATGCAGCGCTGTTTTTCATTTCACCCCTTATCCCAGCTGTTAATGGGAGCGACAGTGTAGTGGGTAAACACTTTTAAGAAAAAGTATAAAACAATAATTTTACAGTCACAGTATAGTGATTTTAGAAATCATTTCATCAATGGCGACAGAATTTTAAGGTCCCTTCAGTCCTAACTCATTGTTTTTGTTTGTTTATGAGTGAATCTCAAATTTTTGATACTGGTCGAGTATCGGAAAATAATTGTGTGACGTGTAAGGAGATAAGCCAACACTACAGACGAACCGAACGACATTGTTGCTCTCTATAGCTATAAGTTGGAAAGGGTCAAGTTGAAAACCAGTATCCCTAGATGTATAGGTATCTATGCATCTGGCGACACTCAGCTGAACTTGGCCCTTTTAATAGATCATATCACTTGTCAGAATGTAAAATATGGTCAATTTATAATCAGACTCATTTTGTGATATTTTGTACATATTTTTTACAGATATTTTTTATATATGGTCTAATAATAAAGGTTTTTCTATTCTATTCTATTCTAAAAAAATTATAATTAAAAACTAAAAATCAAAATGATTAAATAATGTGAAGTAACTTGGAGAAACGAAGTTTACCAGCTGCCGTTTTTCAGCGCAAGCGTGAACTCCTCCTCCAAAGAATTAGACCTGATAACTCTACAAATTGACGTTTTCACCAAACTATCTCACTACAAATATAATTGACCTGATTCAACGCCTAATAATAAGACACCCACCTGAGTATTTTTGTGATGATAATCAGCAAGAACCACTAATTCAGATAACGAGATAATGAAAGATAGCACAAAAGAAACACTTGTTATATATAAACTAGAAAATAAAACTCTACAATAACAAATATCTGTTATTAAAAAGGAAAAATCACTGAACTGTTTCATGTAATTCATAAAATTACGAATTTTTGATCATTTGAAAGTTTTTGCCGCGTAAGTGCGTACGTTTTACGAAAGCGGTGAAACGGGGCACATCCGTCGTGGGCGGCGGTCGGATATATACTGGAAGGGAAGGAGTGACACCGATCAATCATATATTGGTTATTGTATGGAATTGAAGATAGTACCTAAGTAGAGATAATGATCAATTGTTAAAAGCGGCCAAGTGCGAGTCGGCCTTCGCTGTCCATAAAAACTATTTGTAATTATTGAAGGAAAAATCTTTTCTTTTTTTTCTCATCCCATCTGCTCGTACGAAGCGATTTGCTTCTTCGTTCATTATGCGAACGGCTAAGGAATGGAACTGCCTGCCGGCGTCTGTGTTTCCCGAAACCTACAACCTTGGGATCTTCAAGGCCAGAGTGAATAGGCATTTACTGGACCCGCATGCTCCATCGTCGACCTCATCGTCGCTTACCATCAGGCGAGATCGAGGTCAAATGCGGGCTTAGGAGTCAATAAAATATTTTCTTTTTTAAAACTCATAAGTAGATTCCCGCGACTAAACCGAGCACTTACTGGTGGTTGGACCCCTTCAGGGTCCGCCTGGTACCGACCAGCCTTAATAAAGTTTCTCGTCAAATATCTTTGCATCGGCGTTGAAGTGTTTATAGAAGAGCCAGTACTTACTAAGCCCGTGTGCTCCATCTTCGACCTCATCGTCACTTACCACCAGGTGAGATTGAGATCAAACGGGTGTTAGTCGTAAAAAACACCCTGCCAAATAAGCACAGAAAGTTATTTTGCCTGAAATAAGTATTCAAACGTTTTTATTTTTAAACCGGTTTCAGTCAAAACAGTAGGTACGTACATACTTAAATAAAAATCGGTAATAATTATAAACTTTTATTAAAATGTACATAAAAATCCTTATCAACAATCACAATTATAATCTAAAACCAATTCTGTAAACAACATTAACAAAGAGCTTAGATTAAATTATACTAAAAATTTAATGTTTCCCTAACAAACAAATTAATTAGCGCGCAGTTAACTAATTAATATACTGGTCTCAATAGGAGATAATCCTGCAATGTTTTACCACTGAGGCGCCACTAGCACATACTAAAGTAAATAAGATTGCTTTATGGCAAGAAATTATTGAGCACTAGAGTTTATGGCCTCAGTTGAACCCTGAAGGACTCGCCATACAGGAGATCGATTCCACTAAATACAACGTAACTAAATAGAATCTAAACTGCATCGTTATGACGCGTTTCGTATGCTACTATCCACTAACGATCCAATTTCAGTTAAGTTCCGAACGAGTCAACGATCGTTCGAACAGTAACGTATTTGTGCATTCTAATAAAACGTTTAGTTTATACTGAATCGCAGTTGAACGGTAACAAAACGCTTCAACTGTCAAATATAACGATCGAACATAAGTTCCTCCTCAATCAAACGGGTCGTCCACTCGAACCCTGAAGGGGGGGAGTGGGTGCAGGCCTGGAGGCGAACCTCGTGCCCGGACAGAAGCTCGGGGTGTTACTACATCCCCGGTGTTTGGTGCCGTTATATTAAACGGGCTCAAGGTTTAGTTTAATTAATGGGGGGAAGGGGGGGGGGGGGTGTGAACGCTGCGCGTCGTCACTTCGCTCCACCCTGTCGCCACTGGGCGAATGAGGGCGTACTAACTCGCGCAGGAGCGGGTACTGTGCGTCAGGACGGCGCGCTGAACTCAGGAGGGCGCGCGAGTTCCTCCGAAGGTAATTTTGCCCGTTCGATAGTAAATCGAAAGGTGGCAGTGGTAGAGTTATGCGCCAGCAGAATGCGATTTGGTGTCCAAATAGAATTGGAACGAAAACTAAATTGAAATTGGATAGAAATAGAACTACAAACGTTGTAATTTAGGCGAATTGGTCCCCAGGGTGCGGTTCTGTCGCACGTCATTCTATCTGGCGAGGCCTTAACTAGTAAAATAAACCTATATTCTGGAATGCCTATATTGATCGGTTGCATAGGTGCTCAAAGGTGTTAAAAACATTCGCCGGATTTCTAGAAGATCAACTCATGAATGTGAACAAGTGTGTGCAAAAGCGAATCAAGATGTCTTTTTTAAAAATATTAGTAATGGTACAAAGCAAAGTAGTAAACTAGGTTTTATTGCCATGTATGACCATCTATGAACACAAAGAACCAGCTAAGGAATGGAACAGCCTGCCGGCGTCTGTATTTCCCGAAACCTTGGGATCTTCAAGGCCAGAGTGAATAGGCATTTACTGGACCCGCATGCTCCATCGTCGACCTCATCGTCGCTTACCATCAGGCGAGATCGAGGTCAAATGCGGGTTTTGTAGTAAATAAATAAAAAATATACCACTATTCCTTTTTTAATCTATGTTATAGACATCGCAAAGAAAGTAGTTTCATTTAATTCCGCATATGGCGAGGGTTTTTATTTCTAGTAAAGCTTTACAAAAAAAACTTAAATAAAATTGTGATTTTAATAGATTTAACACAATATACACGGTTTCCCATTGTACAATGAAAGACACATCAAGCTATACACTGTGGAACCGTGTCGCTATAAATGGTTAATACTTGCGGTTGTTGGTACTTGGTGAAACGTATAACGACAGGATTAGACTTAAATAATATACTGTTTCACAGGTTTTTACTGTATTTTATTTTTTCTGTACTACTGTATTACTTATATTACTGGATTTTACTGGTTTTTACTGCAGTAAAAACCTGTGAAACAGAATATTATTTTAAGTCTAATCTTGTCGCTATAAGTTCGTGTTATGATTCCTTGACATTCGAATAAATGTGTAATATATGTTTAAACTACAAAGTACTGGGTAATAAAAAGTGTATCTACCCTGATGAGTTGTCCACAGTACAGTGAGTGGCGGAAAAAATAATGGATACATAATTACACCCTTGTCATATTCACGTCAAACCAAAATTGGCAGCTTTGCAACAAATATAAAGAGGAGTTTAATTCGACAAAGTCCTAAAGCGTACCCATTATTTCTTCCCCCCTCGTACACACTACTGGCGAAATAACGGAGTATGACAAAATACCTGTAGGTATAACCTTTTGTATGGCAATATATAAATAACGACTTGCCAGCTTTTTCATATTGATATTGGTATAAAAAATTAAGAAACCCCCGACGTACCATTGTGGAGATTCCCTTACTTTTTTCTGGTCATCATCATGTCCTCAAGGTTTCAGATGTGGGAAGGTCACTATAGTCATAAACATTTGAGCTCAATCTCGAACCACCTAACAGTTACCGTTCCAGAGATCTCATCATACTCCAACATCCCAAAATACTCCATATGTTTATGAGACATGTGTACGGACGAACCCAATGTCTCAGTATGGAGCTGTCCAGCTTGTCAGCCATGGTGCTCAGGAGGCTGTTGGTGCTGCAGCGCGCCCTGCACATCAGGGAGGAGGTCCGTTTGCGCATTATGACGTAAAAGTCATCAGTGTGCGCCTACGCAAACATCCCTGATGCGCTGCAGAATCGCGGCAGCCCCGATAACACCCTGAACGCATTATTATATAGATTATCAGCCCGCCGAAACTATAATAGTTATATGGGGTCTTCTCGAACTAAAGTCGTAGGGAATCCATAAACATTTCAGGAGAAAAAAATAATTAAAGATGGCCGCCAAAAATAAATTGAAATGATGTGGAGCCAGGAATTTTATGATAGACGTGACGAGACCGAAGGCCGCGCTCCGCGTAAGGCGAAGCCCGAAGCGTCCCCTTGCCTTCAGGCGCCGCAGGTCTAATATTCTGAATGTTCTTAACAATGTCAGATTGTATCAGTGGTCTTGGAGTATCTGTTGGATGGGATCTCTGGAACGGGACAGTTAGCTGAAACCTTGAGGATCTGATGAAGAGCAGGAAAAAGTAAGGGGATCTCCACAATGGTACGTTGAGGGTTACTTAAATTTTTAATTTAGAATTAGAGTTATCGTTCATGATATAGTATTGTGTGATATGTACACCTGCGTTCTAAAAACGATGAAACGACACCATGTGAAAGATTGCGTGTTAAATATCTCGTGTCATGATATTTCATTTTTTGAGAACGGTACAGCTACCCTGAGATAATTACAGGAATTTATTCAACCAGTATAAAACAAAGTGTCTTTGGCAAGATGATTAAAGTGTCAGTCTAAATTAAAGTTACATACGTACTTACACAGAACGTCAGGGAAAATGTATATTAAATAAATACTTCAAAAGAAAAATACATCAAAAATCTACTTTACGTAATCGTACAAAATGGCGTCTGTTGGCGCTTATATGCACTTAGGAGGGAACTGAGGGATCATCCACCACTCGCAATCTAGTGCGGAACACGGCCAAAACACTCCCAAAACATCATCTCCTATTCAACCGGGTAGTCATCCCGTGGAACGGCCTACCTGACCAAGTTGTGAATGCTGAAACTATAAACCAGTTTAAAAACAGATTAGACAGCCACTTACGAAATGTGAAGAAACAGGCTAACCAGCATTAGCTGCCTGCCTGCTAATCCAATAATAATAATAATAATCTCGACGGCGGCCATTGTGGTCACCATTTTAAACATTCATTTTTTTCATTATAATTCATGTTCAAGTGTTTCTACGAATTTTTCATTTCCCGTCATGTCTGGCGTAGACGGCGTCTTAAAACTTTTTTAACGAAAATATTGGTGATGTTTTTAATAATACTGGTGATCTTTACTTTAACTAAGGTAATAAATCTGGAAAGTGGTCCGGAGGCGAATTCAATGCGGCGACGCCGCAGACTCGTACCCAAGCTTTTGAGCCATTGGCATTGATTCCGGGGTGGCCATATAATCTAAAGCTAAATTGTTACGCTCACTCATATACTTGTGTAGAGTGAGCGGGACGTCTCATTTAAATACTATCGCTAAAATTGTCACTCACCTCGGAATCGGTGCCACTGCCCGCTTCATACTTGTAGGAAAAGGCACGGGGCGTATGAATATATATACATTGCTGGTTTTGAAGTAAAAACGTGAGGGCATCGACACGATAACCAGAAATGTAAGTCGATGTCAACATATCGATTAGCCCGCGTCGTAACGGATCATGGATCATGGGGATCCCCGAATGCCCACTTCCCTGAACGTCCAATTCCCCGAAGTTCCAGTCTTCCATTTCCCGGAACGGAAGCGATTTGCTTCTTCGTTCATTATGCGAACGGCTAAGGAATGGAACAGCCTGCCGGCGTCTGTGTTTCCCGAAACCTACAACCTTGGGATCTTCAAGGCCAGAGTGAATAGGCATTTACTGAACCCGCATGCTCCATCGTCGACCTCATCGTCGCTTACCATCAGGCGAGATCGAGGTCAAATGCGGTTTTATTAGTAAATTTAAAAAAAAAACCCGAATGTCCAGTTCCCTGGTCACTTAGATTTAAGACGCAGCATTGACACTTACTCGTTCTTTGATTTCATATTTTGTTACCGGGAAAGTAAAGTTGTAAATCATGTGTTCTTTCATCCCTTAGGGAATGGTTCGTATCTCTGACATTCTGTGTAAAAGGAAGATGTCTTATGGAGGAAGCAAGATGTCCTATGCTTAGTATACACCGGGCACATTTTAGTACTTTGTCGCTTTGACACATTAATACTATTGTCAAATCATAACTTATTGCGACACGGTTCCACAGAGTATACCTTAATGTGAAACCCCAATGTGAAATCGCAATGGCCGACACAATTATGCCCGGTGTCTACTAGACATTCAATCTAAAATACATATAAAACTAAATAAAAATTAGTAATAAAATAACACAACCCAGTTGAGTTAACACGGCATCTGTTATACGAATACCGCAAATGCAAATGCAAAATCATCAGCAGCCCTCTAGTCCACTACTGGACATAGGATCTTCGGCTCTTCTCATCCAGACATAGGATCATCGCTCCATCTAGCAGGGACACCCGTCCCACACTACGTTTGCCCAAACGCGCTCTCCACTCCAGAACTCGTCTCCCCCAGCGGTTGTCGGTTCTGCGACAGATGTGACCAACCCACTGCCACTTCAGCTCGCTAATCTTATGAGTTATGTCGATAACTTTTGCTCTATGCCGGATCTCCTCAACTAAACTAAAAGCTAACCAAACACCGGGGATGTAGCGACACCCCGAGCTTCTGTCCGGGCACGAGGTTCGCCTCCAGGCCGGCACCCACTCCCCCCCTTCAGGGTTCGAGTGGACGACCCGTTTGAGTGACGGTTGCCCAAACGCGGTCTCCACTTCAGAACTCGTCTATGATGATGAATTGATGATAAGAATTGCAATCCGTACGCGGAACATTTGCGGTTTTCGTGATTTCGACAGGTGCCGAATTAAGTCAACCGGGTTGTATAATATTATCTAAATATAAAAATGCATTCAATTAGGAAAACAATCTAAACAAGATAAATTGTTAAGAGAATACATAAGAACAAATCTAAAGTCAAAACAATAAAATACATAAGAACAAATCTAAAGTCAAAACAAAATACAAAAGAACAAATCTAAAGTCAAAACAATAAAATACATAAGAACAAATCTAAAGTCAAAACAATAAAATACATAAGAACAAATCTAAAGTCAAAACAATAAAATACATAAGAACAAATCTAAAGTCAAAACAATAAAATACATAAGAACAAATCTAAAGTCAAAACAATAAAATACATAAGAACAAATCTAAAGTCAAAACAATAAAATACATAAGAACAAATCTAAAGTCAAAACAATAAAATACATAAGAACAAATCTAAAGTCAAAACAATAAAATGTACCTTAAAACCGTTTCTAAAAATTCATTAATAAGATGTCGCAAGCTCATTGTAAATTCATAGATTTAAGAAAACATCTAGACCTGGTTTGTAAAATGCCTAACTCACTAAATCCACGTATATACCAGTTAGATATATTTAAAATTATTTTCTAAACTGGTTTTATTTACATTTAGGTACCTATATCAGTCGATTTTTCCTAATAATTTCGATGTAATAGGCACTGATAGGAATTAATAGGAAAATAACCATTCCATGTATGGGGGACAGTACCCATATAAACGAATTACAAAAAATAATACTTACCGATAAAAAATCTACTTTCAACTTTGGGTCGATTTAAATGAAAACGCCAAACGCGTTGTTCGTCAAAATACACGGGCAGTTTCTCTTCTAAGTCGTGTTCCTCATTGCTGGGGGTCGTGATCATTCTAAGGAAATAATCACATAGAACGACTTTCGAGGCAGATTTAATGGGGTGGTTTGCCTATGCCTTCCCCATTTCACACACTGGTTATCTCAGTGTGCAGGTTTCCTCACGATGTTTTCCTTCAACGTCAGAGCAGTCGGTAAGACTTACGTAAGTCTTTCGAAAAAACCGAAAACTCATTGGTACATGGCATTGCCTGGTTTCGAACTCGGACCTCCCGAATGGGAGTCCGACGTCCTAGACACGACGCCACCGACGCTCATCAACACGGGTAGTTTACTTACTCCATATATATTAAAACGCGCGCGTCCAAACCTAGTCGTATATCTGTGTATTTTTACGCAAACGCGTCGCGCAGCGGACGGTAGGACCTTTTTATATAAATCGACCCTTTGACTTTTATTCAATTCTTCGAAAATCTATTTTAAAAATATATTTTTTTTTGTAATGGGTACTTCTGCACCCATTACAAGTGAGCGTCGGTGGCACGGTGGCTAGGACGCCAGATTCCCATGCGGGACGGTCCGGGTTCGAAACCATGCAATGTCATGTACCAATGAGTTTTTCGGTTTTTTCGAAAGACTTACGTACATTTACCGACTGCTCTGACGGTGAAGGAAAACATCGTGAGGAAACCTGCACACTGAGATGACCAGTGTGTGAAATGGGGACGGCAATGGCAAACCACCCCATTAAATCTGCCACGAGAGTCGTTCTATGTGATTAATTCCTTAGAATGATCACGACCCCCAGCAATGAGGAACACGACTTAGAAGAGAAGAGACTTCTGCACCCCTTAAATGGAAGGTGGGGTTTTTCCCGCACCCTGTGTAATCAATACTTATACTATAATGGAAAGAACGTCTTACAAATTCGATATCATAGTAAAGTAATAGTACAGTCGCCGGCACGGTTTTTGATCGCTAGGCGAAAGAGATGAGAACTTGCGCACTGTACAGTGGGCAAAACATCAAGATATAGTCTAAGGCTCAATTTACATTGCCGCGGAATGGAATGGAAGCGAATTTTCGCAACGTAATTGTACATAACATAATGAACTTTACGTCAATTGTGTAACATACAAACTAAATACGCTTTACCGCTAGGGGAATTCTCGAGAATGCGCGAGGATTTCCCGGAAGACGCGCGACCTCTTTTTTGGCTCGTATTTAGTTTGCATGTTACACAATTGACATAGAGTTCATTATGCTATGTACAATTACGTTGCGATAATTCGCTTCCATTACATTCCGCGACAATGTAAATTGAGCCTAAAGCTGTCAAAGGAATTTAGCCCAATCACGTGAATTTTTTTCTACTTTTTATTGTTATTCAGAGTGCAGTTGATAATACGTTATCAGCTGCAGTAATTCTTCTCCACTTCATCGCGCCAGCGGTATCTGGGACGTCCGACCGGACGTCGTCCGTTAGGGCGTCCCACATACGCTCGTTTAACTGCCCGATCCTCCCCCATCCTAGTGATGTGTCCGAGCCATCGGAGTCGAGCCGCTTTCGTCTCTCCTATAATGTTCGGCTCGTTCACCATCTCTTCTATCTCCCTATTCTTTCTCATCCTCCACCCTCCATCTTCCTTCTTGGCTGGTCCCAGAATCTTCCTCAATATCCTCCTCTCGGTCACCAAGAGTCTGTTTTCTTCCTTTAAGGTTAGTGCCCAAATCTCGCATCCATACATCAAGATCGGTCTGATGACAGTTTTGTAGATCCGGATCTTGGTCTTTTGAAGTGGAGAAGGATCTGCGGGAGCTCCGGGCGCCTGACTGGCTCGAGACTGCGCAGGAGAGAGAGCGATGGCGCTCTTTGGTATCGGAGGCCAAGATCCACTTCGGGTCGCTTACTTACTTACTTACTTACTTACTGCGCCAGCGGAGTAAGTAAGTAAGTAAGTAAGCTGCAGTATTTACACTCTCAGTAAAAAGAAGAAAGAACTTTGCACGTGATTGGGTTAAAGTAATTATGATTTGATTTTTGATGTGTGGTCCACTGTACTTTGACAGCAATAGGAGATAATCCTGCAATGTTTTACCACTAGAGGCGCCACCAGCACAATGGTACGTGGCCAATCGACATGTAGATACGTTCCTTTCAAAATCTTTTTTTTACTTTCAGACTCGCGCCACGCTGTCTTAACAGACTTTTAGGTCTGCTATTTTGAAATGGCCATATGATGCCATGATATCATCACAGTTTTACTATAGCAGTGAAAAATTAAATTGACCCAAATAATGAGAGATTAGTGATATCTTCAAAAATAACGTTTCGTTTTGCTTTTCTGTTTACGGAGTGTGCTCGTGGCTCCATCTACGGAACGCTTTATGTCCTCTTGCAGCGCGTCGTTACTACGTCTTTTTCGCACAGGAAGAAACTTCCGCGCCACCATCTATAGATTTACTGGACCCGCATGCTCCATCGTCGACCTCATCGTCGCTTACCATCAGGCGAGATCGAGGTCAAATGCGGGTTTAGTAGTACATAAAAAAAAAAGATTACAGCTTTACGTTCTTTCGATTGATTTCTATCTACAACTAATAACAAACGCGTAAAACAGCATATAATCAGGGAAAATGTACCACAAAATTCAAGGGGTAAATCTGCCCATGCAATAAAAAAATTCTTCCCCACACAAAATAACGCCTGAATAGAAAAAAAAACTAAATTAAAATTAATAAAACATTCATATTCTTAAAGAAAACCTTTAAATATGTGATAAGTTAAACAATAATAATAAATCACATATTTAAAAAGATTCCGCTTTCATATTCTTGATCTTTTCACCCCTCGAATCTGATACTCCCCCAAATAACAGGTACAAAATAACTACCGGGTATTTTTACACATCCCTATGGTCACCGATACGTACGCGCGTACCGTGTCCAGGGCGGTCGTCACTGGCTCAGGTCTTCCTGAGACGACGACGCCAGGATAGGCGTGGTGTCAGGGGAATGCATCAGCTTTCGGACGAGGATCACTATTCCTATTACGGTTAGTAGGACGCCGATTGCCTGTGAACAGAAGAAATTGCTGTAGGGCTTCCCTTCAACTTTGAGGACAAGAAAGAATAGGGAGATTGAAGAGATGGTGAACGAGCCGAACATTATTGGAGAAACGACAGCAGCTCGGCTCCGATGGCTCGGACACGTCACTAGGATGGGGGAGGATCGGGCAGTTAAACGAGCGTATGTGGGACGGCCGGACGGACGACGGCCGGTCGGACGTCCCAGATACCACTGGCGCGATGAAGTGGAGCAAGATCTACGTGAGATCCAGGCGCGTGACTGGCTCGAGACTGTGCAGTAGAGAGAGCGATGGCGCTTTTTGGTATCGGAAGCCAAGATCCACTTCGGATCGCTGCGTTAATGGGCTTCGGCAGTGTTTATAGAAGAACTAGTACTTACTGCCTTATCTTAACCCGTCCCGCGTATTGAAATCCTAGGTCAAAATTGCCCCAGCCGTGTAGCGTTTCCAGGGCACAGAACGTTTTTGGTAAGTCGTTTAGTTTTTTAGACCAGTAGGAAGTAAGTAAGTGAGCTTATACAAGCCAATCGTCGATGCGATGAATGAAAGGTGTCAAGAGTTCCCAACCCCCGGGGGTTTGCTCACATTTGAGGGGTAATCTTATCTTATGATAAGGGAGGGTTATCCCGGCACTTCGACCCTTGAGGATCTTTTGTGCCTACCCCATTTTACACACTGGTCATCTCAGTACTCATTTATTTCGTAATTTTCATTACATGTCACACCTTATTCAATATTAAATAAATGACTCTGATTATTATAATAAATGAAATTGATTGTAATTAAATAAATTGATTCATTAATTAAATTATATATGTGAAAAAATTAAATAATACTAATTGCAATAAAAATAAGCATGTCAAAAACATATAATTTCAATAATCACTTTTTTTAAAACATACAACCTTCGAAGTCTAGGATTCCAATCGCGGGAATGCAAATTGTGCTAACTTATTACAATGAAATTGCAAAAAAGTAACTACACACTATTCAACGTAGTTACATAACATTAAATTACGCAACATTAGTATCATCGTAGGACGTATGACGTCTCAGCCCTGTAGTCTCGGGCGAAGAATAGAGCCACGGTAACTCCTGCCTGTCGTAAAAGGCGACTAAAAGGAGGGATCAGGGTCGCGGGCGGTCAAAGTGGGGGCTTTGGCCGTCCATTGGCGGGCGACCCTGGGGAAGGCAGCAACGTGCTATGGCCGCACGCTGCTGTGACGGGAGGAACCGGGAGGTGGGATGTACACCTCCCAGGAGGAGCCCAAGGCAAATGCTAGGAGGGCACCGGTGCGTTCCACTGGAGATCCCGGAGCCCTCCGATTAGCACGAGGCCGGCCATCGAGGGGGTTTTAGTGAGTGGAAATCTCACATAACCCAGTCTCTCTCCCCCAGGAGGCTGGGTATCTTTCGAAGATTTCCCCCCCGTTACAAAAAAAAAGGACGTATGACGTCTACGAAAGTGGCACTCCATTCTCTCTGTCCACCCCGCAAGGGACATGGCGTGAAGGTTTGTATGTGAACTTACCGTGATGCAGTAGAAGGCGATAGGCACTAAATATCTCATGTTGAGCGCGAACTGGGCCATGCTCGCGTACTCCGGAGTGATCTTGACTTCCTGACGGAACCAGAACATGGGGACGAGGGTGTCGGGATCCGGCAGCATGTTGAGTATCCTGTAAGGAGTGAAAATAAAAATTGAAATTGAAAACGTTTATTTAGCGCTGTAAACACCAGAATATAGAACACAATACAGAAGTATACAAAGTTTAATACACGCAGCACAGAACATCCGGTGCGGTACAGTGCCAAAAAGGGTACACCAGCTCAGCATAATGCTGAGGCAACTCACAGCGCTGATTTTCAGCTGGCCCCTCAGTGACTGCACGGACGAAGAAAGCAACAGTGTGTGCGTGTTGTGATGTATGAATGTGTGTTTGTATGAATGAGGATATTAGTGTGTATGTGAGGTACCTGGAAGATACCTTGAAAAGTCAGCATCAAAGACATATTTCATTTTTTCGTTTATTAAGTATTTTGTTTGTATTTTGTATATGTGTGTAATAAAGATTATAATAATAATAAAGATTTTGAACACCGTGGCTCGCTGTCAGTGCTCACGTCATTGTTCTAGAGGAGAAGGCGCTATTAGTCCGATTTCTGTGGTCAGTATATAGCAAAGACAGTAATAAATAATAAATAAATCTTTAATTATAAGTAAAATTATATAATAATTATATTATATAATTTTACCTAGGTATTGTAATATTTTCGAAATCGACTTATTTGATCCTAGGACTTTAGTTTTTAAAAGACGGGTTGAGGATGTCCGTGCGTGCGTGTGTCCGTGTGTCCGTGTGTCCGTGTGTGTGTGTGTGTGTGTGTACTCACGAGATCCCGTGTATGTGCCGCACGAGCATGTTGATCTGCAGCTGCGCGCGCACCTCTAGCGGCATGCCCGTGTACATCTCTAGCGCCAGGCGGAACCTGTGCTCCCTGAAATTGATTTTTTTTAATATTATATTTCGGGTAATTTTTTTTCAATAATATAGCTCTCACAATATAATACCCTTTCTAGTATGCAATATAGTAAGTAAACTTATAGGTAATAAACATTATTACACATTCAAATAGTTATTTCAACAATGCAGATAAAATATATTTATAACTATTGTTGTGGCGTCCAGTCTCCTTTGCATAGACTATGACTGGCTGACAGCGACTTTGACATTTAGACGAGACAATAGATTTGACAGTTGCGAATAAAGACGAAACAAAAGTGGTCCTTCGAGCCGGATTTGAACCAGCGACCTATGGACCACTTTTGTTTCGTCTTTATTCGCAACTGTCAAATCTATTGTCTCGTCTAAATGTCAAAGTCGCCGTCAGCCAGTCATAGTATATGCAAAGGAGGCTGGACGCCACAACAACTATCAATTATTCATACAATAATATAATTCATTTGTTCCTTATATTAATCACAGTCAAAATACTTCTTCAGATCATTAATGCCTTTTTTTATAAGCCATTCTTTAATAAAATTAATAAACTTTATTATTAACACTTTTAATGTTAGTTGGTAGATTCTTCTTCTTTCGTGTTGATGATCCGAATTAAATTTTTCCCGACCAGAAGGCAGCCACATCGATAGCCCTCTGGTTGGCCTCGAAAAGGTCCTCCCGCGTGCAGGTGGTCGGACACGCGGGACAGCAGAGCAAGTGCTCCATGGTTTGAGGGGAGACACCACACTCACACTTTACTTGATCGCTGGAAAACCCCCAATTGTGAAGATTATCTCCGCAACAGCCAACCTGTGTTCGCAGGCGATTAAGCGCTTTCCAGGTTGGCCACGGGAGTTTGAAACCCGGTGGTAGGTAGTTGGTAGATAATTGTATATCTTAACTGCAGAATTGTTCGTTCCTCTGCGAACAACTGCTGCTTTTTCAAATGGTTTATCAAGGGTTCTAAAATTTCTATTTTCATCAGGAAAGAATTCTCTGTATTTTCTCGGGAATAAACATATAGTCAAAAAAGATGCTTCTCCAAAATATGGTCTACAACTAGTAACCTGATCTTTCTGGTAAATGACACGAATACATTTTTTTTAAGTTTGAATATAATGTTTGCATCAGTTGAGTAAACATCCTCCTCCTCGCGTCGTAATCCTCAATGCTGAGGGTCGTGACCACCTTTTGGTATCACCTTCTGGCGGATGATCTTCCTCCATTTATTTCTGTCCCCGGCGGTGTGGATGGCATCGTGAATTGTTGAGTCAAGGGTGGTGCGGATTTGGTCGGACCAGCGCATCGGACTACGTCGTCGAGGCCTCCTCCCTTCCATTTTTCCGGTCACAATTAGTTTTTCGAGGTTATCACTGTCTTTCCTGGCAATGTGACCGAAATATTCGAGAATTCTACGAAGGCACTCGGAGGACAGTCGTGAGGTGATTTTAAGTTCACGTAGAATGGATACGTTGGTACGATGTACTGTGCACGGAATTCGGATCATTTTTCTCCAGCACCACATCTCGAAGGCATCAATTCATTTGCGGTCTGCTGTTCTTAGTGTCCAAGTCTCAGCGCCATAAGAGAAAATGGAGAACACCAGTGAACGTACAAGTTTGATCTTGGTCTTGACGGAGATGTTTCTGTCTGCCCAGGTTCTATGTAACTGAGACATTGCATTTTTGGCCATTCCAATTCTTCTCCGCACTTCTGTTTCGCAAGAACCATTGTTGCTGATGCTGGGGCTCAGGTATGTAAAGTTGTCCACTGATTCCAGGTTCAGTGATCCAGTGAGCTCCAACTTCTTGGTGCGGTAAACATATCCCGCTACAAAGTATACTACCTTACATCAATATGTAATCATCATCATCATCATCAGCAGCCTATTCTAGTCCACTGCTGGACATAGGCCTCTCCCAGGGCGCGCCATTGAGCCCGATCTTCGGCTCTTCTCATCCAGTCGCTGCCAGCCACCTTGCGCAGATCGTTGCTCCATCTAGCAGGGGGGCGTCCCACACTACGTTTGCCCGAACGCGGTCTCCACTCCAGAACTCGTCTACCCCAGTGGTTGTCGGTTCTGCGACAGACGTGACCGGCCCACTGCCACTTCAGCTCGCTAATCTTATGAGCTATGTCGATAACTTTTGTTCTATGCCGGATCTCCTCATTTCTGATTCGATCCAGCAGAGATACTCCGAGCATAGCTCTTTCCATAGCACTATGTAATATTTAGGCTTTTTTATGTCATATTTTTTGAAAATATCCTTATTATTTTAGTATCAACGGTTAAAAGCAGGTACTAACTTCGAGTCATATAGAAAGAGAAAGAAAGAAAAACATGTATTTAACATTGCATACATTATTAAACTTAAAAAATATTGGAAATTAAAAAAAAAAACAATGCAACATTAAAAGGACACATGCTCATGTGCTGCGGTCCGACCGATACGGCAGAACCACAGCGCTGGTTTTCAGCTGTGCCAGGACGAAGGCATCGCCGCCTGCGTGTGGTAAAATTATCATATGGCAACAAACAGAAAAAAGAAATATATATGTCGATGCCTAGAAAGAGTACTACTTTAGTATTACTTGTTTTCCATTATATGGGGTTCCATAACTCACTTGATAGAGACTATGCACTATTTTGACACCTGGAATTACTCAAAAAAAAGATATAAACTAGAAATACTCACTCTGAGGGCTCTAATCCCTCCACCTTACTGGGGTAGTGGGGGTCGGTGTTAAAGAAGTGAGGCAGCGACACGAAGGCTGGCGCCCCGTAGCGACACAGAGACAAGTTCAGCGCCCCCGAGGGGAGGCAGTCAGGGGAGTTGACATCGTCACAGTAGCACGCCTGAAATATGGAAATAACATAGTATTATTTAAGGTACAGTGGACAACACATCAGGCTTACAAGAAAACTTATTGCGACAGGGTTACACAAAGCCTCACAAGTCAATCGAAAGAAATCATATTTGTTTCGTTAAAATTTACCCGAAAGCACTCGGAAAGCTACCATTAATAACCCTAGTTGAATTCCTGAAGTTTCTGTACCCATTTCCGCCAAAAACGGCCACTATTAGGGACTATGTGTCAAAGTAATTTCAGGATTGATTGTTTATCATATGGTTAGTAGCAAACCTATTGTCAGAATTATTCAGGCCGCTCTTAGGCCTCTGGTACGGTTTAACGACTGCTGTCGAACCGGGACCGACAGAATAATGTGCTCTGAAGACACGAACTAGCTTATACGAAATGTGTCACTACCGGTCACCCATCCTAGTTCTGACCTCTCCCAACGTGGCTTAACTTGCACGATCACTTTATAACACAGCTTCTCACTTTAGGAATTGAAAATTTCCTACTACTAAACCCGCATTTGACCTCGATCTCGCCTGATGGTAAGCGACGATGAGGTCGACGATGGAGCATGCGGGTTCAGTAAATGCCTATTCACTATGGCCTTGAAGATCCCAAGGTTGTAGGTGTCGGGAAATACAGACGCCGGCAGGCTGTTCCATTCCTTAGCCGTTCGCATAATGAACGAAGAAGCAAATCGCTTCGTACGAGCAGATGGGATATCAACAACATAAGGATGGAACCCCTCCCCGCGTCTGGTAGTCCGAAGGCGGAATGGAGATGCTGGAATTAGGTCGTGCAATAAGTATGCGGGTAAGTATGGATTGGAACTCACTTTGCTGGCATAGTTGTGTCCGTTGTCGAACAAGGAGATATTCCCGCTGTATTCGACGCCCTCTATGCCCTGCACCGTCACAGACTGGTTTTTGGCCAGGTCCAAGTACCTGCAGGGCAAATGCATTACCACTAGAGCCACCTTTGAAACATTACAGATTTTAGGTATTATAAATATAATAGTGAAATATTGGTCGTATCGATTACTAAAACCTGTATTGCTTGCTTATCGTATGGTTAGTGGCCAACCTATTTGTCAGAGTTGTTCAGGCCGCCCGTAGGCCTCTGACATGGCGTAACGACTGCTGTCGAACGACAACAACCGAGACCGACTGCTTAACGTGTTCTCCGTGGCAAGGAGGAGCTCAGATGAAATATGCCACTAGCGGTCACCTATCCAGGTACCGACCTCGCCAACGTCGCTTAATCTGCACGATCACTTTCGGACCGTGCTCGCAACTAGACTACGAGCTCCTGAAACTCCTCGAGCTCCTCAACCTGTATTGATAAATCGCTTGCAATATATCGCTTACTCGCATGCAAATTTCGATACGCTTGTATCAGTTACTCCGGCTCCTGCATCAGTTACTTCCGTGCCTGCATCGGCTACTCCCGCCCCTGCATCGACTATTCCCGCCCCTGCATCAGTTACTCCCACACCTGCATCAGTTACTCCCATTCCTGCATCGACTACTCCCGCCTCTGCATCGGCTACTCCCGCCCCTATATCTGTTACTCCCGCCCCTGTATCGCTTACTCTCGCCCCTGCATCTGTTACTCCCGCCCCTGCCTCAGGTACCCCCGCTCCTACCTCAGTTACTCCCGCCCCTACCTCAGCTACTCCCACCCCTGCATCGGTTACTCCCGCCCGTTTACTCACGTGCAGATGTCAGGAGCGAAAATGGTGACCTCTGGCTGTCCGAGCTCCGGCGCCCACAGCTCGCCGGTGCTGCCGCGCACCTCGCCGCACTCATCGCGGAACATCGTTCGGTTCGAGTTCCGCCACATGTCAACCATGCCGAGCTGTGAGAAGTCGTCCGCACCCGTGTGGATGACGAATACGCCATCGTATTCTTTTGAGCCGTTGCGCTGGGGGGAAATGGTTCATAATTTAATTTGCGCAGTTTTAAGACAGTTATGTTGTTGGAACTCTTGGTTACGTCATGCTTTTACAAATTGAAAATTCAAACACAATTAATATATACAAATGTACACACCCCTTTCACCCTTTCACTCTCTTCTACACAAACACGCTCACACACATTTCCAATAAACACATCCATATACACACACACCAAAACGTATTTCTCCCTATAAGCATTATTTTAAAATAGGAAATCTTTAAATGGCACTATGTTTTTTTAATGGATTGGATGGAATGAATAATGGAATGGATTTTATTATTTATTAATTTAGATAAATGACAAAACCACTTTACAGCTGCTACAATCTAATTTTTTTAGCTAATTTTTCAAATGTCAATCGGCTTATGTTTATAGTTAACATTATTTTTTCATTTATTTATTTATTACAAAATCCACTGCACTTAAATTAAAAACCAATTTTTTTTATTTATTTATTAAAATAAATTAAAAAATAATGTTAACTATAAACATAACTGGACAGGAGCGAACAGACCAGCCGATTTACATTTAAAAAATTAGCTAAAAAAATGTAGATTGTAGCAGCTGTAAAGGGGCTTTGTCATTTATCTAAAATAATAAATAATAAAATTTATATATCTACTGTAAAAGGGGCATTATCGTACAAATAATAATAACAATAAATTATAGCTACTGTAAAAGGGCATTGTTAATTAATAATAACAGTTAACAAAAATAAAAGTTTTATAGATCCAAGCACGAGTTCCAGAACAGCGTGATTGGTGTTTCAAAGGTTTATTTTATAAACGTAGGTGCCTAATAAAATCATAATTTATAGCATTCATATAGGTGTACAGTAGATCTACTGGAATTGTCAAAAAGGCGCGCTACTCGAATTGTCGACGATTCCGTGCTCACGAGAGATTTAGAGTCTCTCAGTTTAAAGAGAGACATTGGCTCTCTCTGCGTATTCTATCGCAGATATAATGGGGAGTGCTCTTCAGAACTATTTGACTTGGTGCCGTCTACTTTCTTGAATCGCACCACTCGTCGGCGGCTCAATGTTCACATGCACTTTCTAAAGCCTTGGGTGTCTACCACGACCCGTTTTACACGAGCGTTTCTGCCACGCACCTGTAAAATGTGGAACTCTCTTCCACCCGACGTTTTTCCACAGCGCTACGACATGGAATGCTTCAAAAAGAACGAAAATTCCATTATAAAGATAAAATAAAAACGTCTGTGGATTCTGCGTTATCCGCATTCATTATTAGTTTCCTTCGAATATTTCCCGTGGGAACCCGATATTTTCCCGGGCGAAAACTTCTAGGTTCTAATGAAACGTTATCAATCTCTTTTAAGTCATTTGCTAGCTGCAGTAAGATTATTTTGAAGCATTGGTTTTTAATTAATTCTTCATTGTACACACACAGAATATATTACAAACTTAAACAAAAATATGTGAAACACAAAGGGCGTGACTTATCTCTTAGAGAGATCTCTTCCAGCAAACCCCATAAAGGGACAATTTGATAAGATAAGCATTGGTTTTTAATTGTAGTCGTGATATTAATAAACGACGATATCTTACCAAGGATGATCGGTCACCGATAAAAAAGTGATGCATGAATGCTTCAAAGGTTAAAATTCATAGACAGATAGTCATAGCTATATTTAAAAACTGCATGAGTCGTGTGTAAACCAAAGTTAATACATCGTATACAATATATAATGCATTAGTTATGCAGCGAAAGTCGGGCGCACGTACCGGCCTTAAAGGAATTCGTAACGCGTTGATGCAACCAGTTACCAAACTGCACTGTATAAGAATGTAATAGAAAATAATTGAACTGTATCGTCCATCGTCATCAGTCTATTACGGACTCGTAGTAAAGAAGAAGCAGGAAAAGAAAAGAAAAGAAGAAGGAAAAAAGATAGATAGAAACACTTTATTGTACACAAAATCAGGAAAAGCAAAAACTACAGGAATAATAACACGATATGTACAAAGGCGGCCTTATCGCTTAAAGCGATCTCGTCCAGGCAACCTCTGAAGTTAATTGGACATTAAAAAGAAAAAGGGGAAAGATGTAAGAAAGAAGGGGAAGCTGCCTCAGGGCTATGCCCTAGTCTATTACAGTCTTTCCCATTAGGGCACATTACGAGAACCTAACCTACCCTTATACGAAGGGGTTTGGGCCATGATTACGAACCATGGGTCATGAACCCAATGCTGATTGGTCGATTTTACATGACCGAGACAAAAAAATCCTCAGATGCAGGTTTTTTTCTCAAAATTCATTTAGGAAGTCCTGTAACTGACAAAGTTTAGTTGTTTCATCATCTTCAGCTTATTCACTTCCCCACTATTGGAGCACATTCCTCATATTGTACAAGGGGGTACGGGCCAATTAATAACCGTGTTGGTTTTCACATGGCTTCAGCAAACCATTTTTCTTAGACATGCAGGTACCTTCACAACGTTTTCCTACACCGTTAGAGCAGTCGGTAAATATACAGTCTACGTAAAAATTCGAAAAACTAATTGGTTTATGGCATTGCGTGGTTTCGAACCCGGACAGCAGTGGAGTACAGCGGCGTCCTACTTACTACGCCACTAACGACGCTCTAGTTGTAAGATGTCGAATTCATCGTCCATATCAACCTCCTTGCCATCAATTTCAACCTCATCGTTAGCATTTATCTCACCTCATTTCGTGTTCGCATTTTCATTTCTTTATCTATATTTTCAAAATTCAAATCATATTCCCATTCCATTTCTAAATTCCATTATTCCATTAATTTCATTGTTTTTACTTACTCTCTCTGTATTTTTGTCCTGAACGGACGTTTCTCCGTTTTATAAAATTGTCTCCTACGACAACCTATTTTCTACTATTGTGTTGTTCAGTTCCTGATAAATATAATATCTACTACTACTTATGTTCTACATTTACTATTTTCTGTGTTCTGTTCCTGATAAATATAATATCTACTATTACCAAGTTCTTCTATTACTTCATCTGCACACTGTCCTAGAACCCTGCTAGTCGGCACCTAGAGGGCAGATTGTAGCATAGTTATTTACCTATGGTTATAAACAAGTCGATTTATTATCGATATTGTGTTAGTCTTCTAAATAAACAAACCAAAACTCTAGCAGCGCTAAAAATACTTAATTAACAAAGTATCGATTGTCTTGTTTTACATTTTGCACTGGTCCAGTAACGCCGTGACTTTGTGATAAAATGCAAGAATAGAAACGCGAAATTTAATTATACCGAGCACGCTAAATGCTTCGAATTTGCACGATTTAAATGACATTGAAAAGTCGACGGCTACTGGGGAAAACAACCGCTAAACGGTTACGTCACCATCAACATCAGCAGCCTACTCTAGTCCACTGCTGGACATAGGCCTCTCCCAAGGCGCGCCATTGAGTCCGATCTTCGGCTCTTCTCATCCAGTCGCTGCCAGCCACCTTGCGCAGATTGTCGCTCCATCTATCAGGGACGCGTCCCACACTACGTTTGCCCAAACGCGGTCTCCACTCCAGAACTCATCTACCCCGGCGGTTGTCGGTTCTGCGACAGATGTGACCGGCCCACTGCCACTTCAGCTTGCTAATCTACGGTTACGTCACTTTGTATAAAATAGTCCATCGTCATCCGTGTTCTGATTAGAAAATCTACGTTTGTTGAGACTAGAAAAACTTGTTTGATGATAGGGAAATACAAGGGATCCGCCATAACTATAGCCGCCAGGCTTGCTACCACTGTTCTTTAAAAATAAAGTGTTACCAAATATCCACGTATTCTCTCTACTAGAGCGGTTAGTTTAACGAGGGAGAAAACTCACGCAGAGTTCTTTATTATGTACATATACTACAAAGATAACAGGTACAGGAGATCAATTCCACTAAATACAACGTAACAACGGAATCTAAACTGCATTGTTACGACGTGGTTCGTATGCTACTATCCACTAACGATCCAATTTCAGTTAAGTTCCGATCGAGTCAACGATCGATCGAACAGTAACGTATATTGTGCATTCTTCTAAAACGTTTAGTTTATACTGAATCGCAGTTGAACGGTAACAAAACGGTTCAACTGTCAAATCCCCGAGGTACTTTTGCCCGTTCGATAGTAAATCAAAAGGTGGCAGTGGTACAGTTATGCGTCAGTAGAATGCGATTTGGTGTCCAAATAGAATTGGAACGAAAACTAAATTGAAATTGGATAGAAATAGAACTACAAACGTTGTAATTTAGGCGAATTGGGCCTCAGGACAAGGTAGTTCTTAACCCAATGCTTATAAGCTATATATGATAGCATCATCAGCAGCCTATTTAAGTCCCCACTGTTGGGGCACAGGCCTCACTTTGCACAAGGGGGTACGGCAATGATCCACCGAGCGGGCCTAATGCCGATTGGTAGATTTCACATACATAGATGCTGAATGCCATGCACCAATAAGTTTTTCGGATTTTTTCGAAGACGTACGTAAGTCTTCGAAAAATCCGAAAAACTTATTGGTGCATGGCATTCAGCATATATGACAGACGCGGGTTAAAACCAATACATATTAAACTAAAAACTTTAAAAGTTATATATTGTTTAAATACTTATGAATATCTTATTTTGAGACACTTTTTCTGGATTAAGTATCTTTGTAATCGTATTTATGTTAATTGTTAGATTTGTAATCGAATTTATATTAATTATCAGATAAATCCACAGACATCCTTGGATAAAACAGCACACCGGAAGGACAAACTTGATCCGTTATGATTACAATTGATTACAACTATACACGATGTACTAGACTTCTACTTCTTCTTCTAAGTCGTATTCCTCATTGCTGAGGGTCGTGATCATTCTAAGGAATTAATCACATAGAACGACTATCGTGGCAGATTTAATGGGGTAGTTTCCCATTGCCTTCCCCATTTCACACAATGGTTATCTCAGTGTGCAGGTTTGCTCACGATGTTTTCCTTCACCGTCAGAGCAGTCGGTAAATTTACGTAAGTCTGGAAAAAACCGAAAAACTCATTGGTACATGGCATTGCCTGGTTTTGAACTCGGGACCTTCCACATGGGAGTCCGACGTCCTAGCCACGATGCCACCGTCGCTCTAACTCTAGCTTCTACTAGCTTCAGTGAAATACAAGTTGAACCTGTATTAGATCCTAATTCCGAATCAAGGATTAGTACCCCGAAGGGGAAAACGGAGCCCTATTGTTCCGTCGTCCGTTAGTCTGTCTGTCAGAGGGGTCTAGAACCTAAACGGAGTAAGATTATGTATTCCTTTGAACCAAACCCGAATATCAACTTTAAAATTTTGTTAAATGTTTTTTATGTTTAAAAAAATATATTTGTACCCAATGGTGTTACTACTGTATGTAATACGATATAAATCTCACATTTCAATGCTTTGCTCCGAGTTGAGTTCGTCTCGGGTTCGCGTCAAGTCGCTACAATGTGCGATGGCATTGACTTTAAAATAGTCCTTATAGCACGGATCCCTATAGAGATATAGCGAGACCCGACTCGCACTTGGCCGGTTTTATTGGCATGACTCCAACCTCAAACATTACCTATCATTTTGTTGGCATACAAATAAAACAACATGATACGATATGACTCAACATAACGGAACAGAATGATTCACACCCGGGCCGACAGATAACTCACAAAGTAAAACTAAATAATAAGTATGCAGTAAGTAGGTATGTCAATTTGACCTTTGTCTTATGAGTAGTTACTTATTCTTAATAAACGTTGAGATGCAGTGAGACTCGGTTATAATATAATATACAATATATAAATAATAGGGTATTTGACAAGTATCAAAAATTAAATACATTTCATAAAAGTAAGAAAATAGACATACATTGATGGTCAAATGTGAAAACAGAATTAAAATCCGTTGAAAAATAAAATAGCTACAGGCAATCAAAAATCAGACGGTAGAAAGAGACGGAAAATAGATAATTGTGACGTCACTGTTATGTAGCGCCATACAAGCAGGTCTTTGCTTACATAATAAACACTGTTTTGCTAGAAAGGGACAGACCATCCCCCCACTACTAACTTTAACCATTAATATAGCTGATGTTAGTTGAGATATCGATAAACGGATTTCAGATCCATCATCAGGATGTCCATGTAAGTTGATTGATGCAATAAAAAATATTAGTCAAATACCCTATTATTGTATATTGTACTGTAAGCAGAGGTGGAGGTGAGGGGAAGGAAGGGAAGGGAGGCGGGGCGAAATTAGCGCAAGCACAAGGAGTACTTGCTCCAATCCCGCCCCAACTCCCGCTCGCCCGCTGTCTTCCCCCCCTGTTACGTCGCGGGCGCAGCCTGGCTTAAATGGTTTATCTATAATCTGCAGCGTAAGTCGCTAAAGCGCTTATTACACTTTACTGCATTCAGTCGACTAATTAGTTGACTAATTCAGTAGTTCCCAAGTAACAAATATTAAAAGCATTTCTTAAAAATTAAGAAATAGACATTAATTGATGGTCAAATGTATCGCCTAGGTCGCCTTTGTACACTTATTCTATGTTTCCAATTCTATGTAAATTTCTTGTGCGCAATAAAGTATTAATCTATCTATCTAAAATTCGTTGCAAAATTAACAAAAATCAGACGATAGAAAGAAACGGAAATAGAGCATTATGACGTCACTGTGCTGTAGCGCTAGAAAAGCAGGTCCTGGCTACATATAAATAACTGTTTTGCTAGACAGGGAAAGTACTCAAGAGCAACCTAGTACATAGTTTTACTGGGTTACTAGTTAGGTTGTTAGTTTTACTTTTTGTTTTCCCGAAGGACAAGTTTTACACATTCATTTAGAACTGTTAACAGACTACAAAATAAAATTAAAATAAAATTTTGACGGAGAAAACTTCTGAAATTTTCACAAGAAACAAAAAAAAATTGCACATAAAAAGTATATCCTGTATTTGCTGTCCATAGTGATCGTGTCGAGATATCTCTAGATATATTTTTTCGTACAAATCTCATGTGTAGTTGCAAATTGAAACGTCGTGCTTCCTCGCCCCCGCCAACCCGCCCGAACCTCAGGCGTATTGGGAACGAAGTCGACGGCCTATAACTTTAACCATCAATATCTCTGATGTTAGTTGAGATATCGAAAAACTAATTTTTGATCCTTCTTTAGGCTGTCCATGTAAATTGATTGATGTAATAAAAAATTAGTCAAATACCCAATTAGACAGGCTTGTTTACAGGCTGAAAATCATGAAAATGTCCTAATCTTTAAAACAGAGCGTCGGAAGCGTAGTGGCTGGGACGCCGCCGGGATCCTATCCGGAAGGTTCGAGTTCGAAACCATTCAATGTCATGTATCAATGAGATTTTTGTTTTTTTTTTAAAGATTTACTTATTTACATTTACCGACTGCTCTAACGATGAAGGAAAACATCGTAAGGAAACCTGCACACTAAGAATAATTCATTTGTAATAATTTCCTCTGCTCTAAGGTTGCCTGGAAGAGATCTCTCTTAGTGATAAGACCGCCTAAATTGTACTTCACTATTTCCTTTTCTATCTTTTGTTTGTTGTTTTCTATTTGTGTAATAAAATGTATTTTACTTTACTTTAAGATAACCAGTGTGTGAAATGGGGAAGGCAGTGTGGCAACCATCACATTAAATCTGCCATGAAAGTCGTTCTATGTGGTTATTTATTTCCATAGAATGATCATCATGACCCTCATTAATGAGGAACACGACTCAGGAGTCTTTAAACTAACTACAGTCACTCGATCGATATGTACTAGTATGGCTTCTTACAATACAGTCTTTTAAACAACTCAGCTCTGGAAATCTAATTATAACTATAACTTCTTCTAAGTCGTGTTCCTTATTTCTGAGGGTCGTGATCACTCTAAGGAATTAATCACATAGAACGACTCTCGTGGCTGATTTAATGGGGTAGTTTCCCATTGCCTTCCCCATTTCACACACTGGTTATCTCAGTGTGCAGGTTTGCTCACGATGTTTTCCTTCACCGTCAGAGCAGTCGGTAAATGTACGTAAGTCTTTGGAAAAAACCGAAAAACTACGTACATAGCATTGCCTGGTTTCGAACTCGGGACCACTCCGCATGGGAGTCCGACGTCCTAGCCACGACCCCACCTTACGCAACGCTATCTTCTTTATACCTGCCCAGTTGCGAAATAAAGATCGTTATTCACTGTTTACTGTCCATTCTGAATCACACAAACAATACAGCTGTACCTACAAAAAAAACTTACCCCGTAGAACCAAGCGAACTTCTCATACGGGATGACGATGGGAAAGTCGGGGATGCTATTGGCGATGTCGAGGACTGGATCCTTAATGCCGTCGAAGAGCCAGCTGGAAACATTGGCTGTCAGGAACAAGTTGTTATGCGACATACGCATGAACACATCCACTGCCACTTTGAGGATGGTGGGCTGGTTGCGCACGATGTACCCTACCGTCTGAGGGTGGAAACAGATAAGACACCTTTAAAACAACCTGCCAGTCTGGAATCACTGGAGACGCGGTGGAGAAGGACCTGCGCGAACTCCATGTCAGCAACTGGCAGGAGATTGAGCAGGGCTGGGAGAAATGGCGTCTGTTGGTTGCGGAGGTCAAGATCCACATTGGCTTGCTGAGCCTGCGGAGTAAGTAAAACAGCCTGCGGGCGTCTGTGTGTCCTAAAACCTACAACTTTGGTATCTTCAAGGATAGAGAGAATAGGCATTTACTGAATCTGCATGCTCCATCATCGACCTCATCGTCGCTTACCATCAGGTGATGTCATGTCATATCAAATGTGTGTTTAGAGGTAAATAAAAAAAATATTTCATCATAAGGCTTTTAGAAATTCTTCCTTTTTCTAAGAATGGAGTTACACCTATAAAAAGAATTCACGATGTTGTACACACACTGTTGCTTTCTTCGTCCGTGCAGTCACTGAGGGGCCAGCTGAAAATCAGCGCAGTGGCTTGCCTCAGCATTATGCTGAGCTGGTGTATTCTTTTTAGCACTGTACCGCACCGGATTTTTTGTGCTGAATGTATTATATCTGTGTATACTTTTGTATTGTGTATTTGCTGTATTCTGGTGTTTACAGTGCTAAATAAACGTTTTTAAATTTCAATTTACAGTTTACCCACACATCAAGCTAAATCTACGTGCAATGTATATATCAGCTCTTGGAGTATTGGGAGAACAAATGAGCTGACTGTCAATCAGTTACAAAAGTTGCTGAACTTAACCAATTTTGCAATTCTCCTGTCATTATAATACTGCATATACAATTATACACACACCTGACCATCGTCGAACATCAGATATGACATGAAATTTTAAAAATCATTGGTTGTTATGATGCCACAGACAAAGAGACACCTTAAAACATTCCATCCGTTTGGTCGGGGTAATAAAAAGAAAAAAAGAAGGGGGGTATAAAAGAGTTCCTTTCAGTAGGTATGCAGAAAGGGACTTACCGCAATAATGGGATTGATGGTGATGATGGGGTCCGATAAACTGCCGTTGGACATCTCAGGCTCGAAATGCCAAAACCGCTGGTTATAATACGTCACTGTGCTATTCTCGTTCCACTCTATGCCCACCTGTGGGCAAATGCAATACGTTAAAGCAAATAAAGACGAGAAACATGATTAACAAATGACTAATTCGTAGACAAGATTCTGTTTGTATGCATTTGTGATATGATAAGTGTGCTACAGTCTGCCCTCTAGGTGCCGGCTAGCAGGGTTCTAGGACAGTGTGCAGATGAAGTAATAGAAGAACTTGGTAATAGTAGATATTATATATTTAAGGAACAGAACACAGAAAATAGTAAATGTAGAAAATAGGTAATAGGCAGACAAAAATAAACGGAGAAACGTCCGATCAAGTGCGCATGATAAGTGTAATAATCGCTTAATAGTTGGAAAAAATATATATTCTTTTTTACTTTTCAACCGCTTCATAAGGTGCTATAGCTGAAAGGAAAGAAGCCGCGCAAGAAACTTTCAGCAGCACATCTTTTGAAATAAATATATCTTACAATAATTATGAATACAATCATATACACACACAATGTGCAGAGCTGGAGCTGAATTTAAGACCAAGCCTCTTTATCATTTAAGTATTCATTTATTTTATAAGAACCCTTTTTACTTAGCTAATATCAATTATTATATATAAACAGGTATGTAAGATATCCACCGCTGCGTGGGCACTCACGAAAACCTTATTCCAGACTCTGACGTATTTTTTATGACTCAAGGGCAATGTATTCAGAGAGCTCGAAGGGCTCTTTCCGAGCATTGAAGGGTTGAAATACACACAGCACACACAAACACACCACCTTACACACCTTCACATACACAAACACCCACCTTTAACCACATATTGTAATTCTTTTCTATATATTTAATTATTTCTTCTATATATTTAGTGCTATATAATTAAAATTAATTGACGTTATAACTTTTTAAGACAAGTACTGATATAATTGTTTTGCTGTAGAATAACCTGTAATAAAATAAAATAAATAAAATATATTTAATTATTAATTATCATTTTTTTTATTATTTAAATTTCACATTTACCTACCTAATGTATGAGAAAATGTATAAATTGGTAATTGTCTCGTCAAACAAAACTACTATGCGTCACCCGGTCAAACAGACCGTGTCAGGTCAAAGGCTATGGACTCCGATTACTTATCAGTTCGGCTTACAGCATCAATGACACAACACAATGACACCAAGCCTGTATACCAACATTAAGATATGGTGGAGTGGTCAAAACGACCAACTTAAAACACTCTAAGAGGTTCATTGGAAATGGTGACACAACTGGGTGTAGAAAAATGTACAACCATAGCAGGAGTCTCACCCGTCTCATTGTAGGGGCGTTCACAGGCCATTTTGGCACTAAGAGCCTCCTACACAAGATGAGACTGGCAGACAACCCCACCTGTAGAGCCTGTGGTGACACCGTTGAGTCAATGGAACACTTGCTGTGCGAATGTGACTCGTTGGCTGGAAAGCGTATAAGTCTTCTGGGGGTCGCCTACCCGAAACCAGAGGACAATAGGCTCCTACCTGTAAGCTGTACAGCGTCCTTGATGCAAAGCATCTTTAAGGAACAGGAAGGAGACTAAGGTAAGGGATGAGCACAAAAGATCCCTGAGGATCGAAGTGCCGCTGGGGTTGTCCCTGCCCCCCTATTATAAGATAAGATATATAACATTAAGATGCATCCGTCCTACATTTTTTTTAAATGTCATGAAGTCATGAATATCAAAATAAAATGTGATATTGTACTCATTGCCAGTTTCTGCGGTTTTGCGATGTTACATTTAAAAACTATGTTTAAAACTAAAGTCTTTAGTTGTGCGTCGACAATCTTTAGTTTTTTTCTGTGGTCTCGCTTCAATTGTAAACTCGGACTGAGGAGTGGAATCCACCCCGATTACAATTGCTTTCTTTGCGCACTAGTATCACAATATACTATTATAGTTTAAATTCCTTCATGTGTATTGTATGGTTGTCCATCGATTTATAATAGCTAGACTCAAATAAAAAAAAGACTTAAGAGACTCGATTTTTTGTATGGACGTTGACGTATGGTTGTCCATCGATTTATAATAGCTAGACTCAAATAAAAAAAGACTTAGAGACTCGATTTTTGTATGGACGTTGACGTATGGTTGTCCATCGATTTATAATAGCTAGACTCAAATAAAAAAAAGACTTAGAGACTCGATTTTTGTATGGACGTTGACGTATGGTTGTCCATCGATTTATAATAGCTAGACTCAAATAAAAAAAAGACTTAAGAGACTCGATTTTTTGTATGGACGTTGACGTTATAAGAACAAAAACATATCGAAATAAGTATATATACGTTTAAAAATATTTCAACGTCAACAATGTAATTTATCAAGACAAGATGGATTTGTGGCTTTTCTTCGATAATATAATGGACGTGGCATCTAATTAGAATTAGCAGCGTCATAATCGGTGAAAATAAACGTGAAGTAGGTAATTTTTTTTGTTATTATGTCGTGTTCACCGTAATGCATTGAAGTAGGTAGGCAAAACAAATCATCATCATCTATCATCACTTCGGAACGAACTACACAAGTCAATGTGAAATAATTTCAAGAAAAAAAAACATGGTTATTCTCAAAAATAGCAATTAATAATCTATGGGTTATCACCACTGATCGGTGTAGGTAGGGCTGTTTGTGGTCAAAGACCTCAAAAGCTAGATTAGTGCTAGGTTAGTATGGACATCTGTAGACGTCAGAGTGAAGCGAATTTATAATTCAATAGAATTTCGTCGTCTATTTCATTTCTTTCAAGTGTGTCTAAATCCGGGTTTCTTTAGTAGTCTTCTAGTCTTCTTTTCAATTCCGAAAATCCCGGGATTTTTTAATAATTTTTTTTAATGGCATTTCCATAGTATGATGATCGCAGGTTGGAATTACCAAAAGTAGGTCTATCTACATGGATTTTTTCAATTCCGTAAATCCCGGGATTATCCAAATATGGTTTATAAGAAAGCCGTATCCATATCATGACCACAGCTTGCAAGTACCAAAAACAGCCCTACCTACTCCGATCGCTAGTTATCACACTGGCAATTTGCGAAAATCCTATGTGATTCACGAGTGCGGTTTCTGGATTTGCAAGTATAAAAACAGCGCTCAAATAGTGATTTTTTACTGTGTGAAATGTTGCATTCCTTTATCAGATAGAACCGCATGATAATCTCTCCAGTGGTTTTCAATGTCTTTTTGAAGCGACAATGGCTCAAAGTCTAGGGCACGTGACTGCGTTGTTTCGGCGCAAGCGTCGCCGGATCGAATCCACCTTTGGGCTATTGTGGTAGATCTAATTCTAACACAGGCATTTTAGAGGGTTTATAAAAACAATTGAACGTAATTTAACCCGTCCGTGCTAGATGGAGCGACGACCTGCGCAAGGTTGTCAGCGACTGTATGAGAAGAGCCGATGATCGGACTCAATGGCGCGCCCTGGGAGAGGCCTATGTCCAGCAGTGGACTAGAGTGGGCTGCTGATGCTGACGTATGTAACCCGTCCCGCAAATCGAAATCCTAGGCCAAAATTGTCCCAGGTGTTTTCCAGGTCACAGAACGTTTTTTGCACGTTTCGTTTTTTAGTTTTTTAGTCCAATAGAGCGTCGATGGCGTCGTGGCTAGGACGTCGGACTCCCATGCGGGAGGTCCGAGTTCGAAACCATGCAATATCATGTACCAATGAGTTTTTCGGTTTTTTCGAAAGACTTACGTACGAGTACATTTACCGACTGCTCTGACGGTGAAGGAAAACATCGTGAGGAAACCTGCATACTGAGATAACCAGTGTGTGAAATGAGGAAGGCAATAGCAAACCACCCCATTAAATCTGCCACGAGAGTCGTTCTATGTGATTAATTCCTTAGAATGATCACGACCCTTAGCCATGAGAAAACGACTTAGAAGAGAGTCCAATAGAAAGAAAAAAGAAGAAAAGAATGAAAGATGTCAAAAGAGTTCCCGATCCCCGGGGGACGGCTCACATTTGACGGGTTAAGTATCGAATAGATTGTAATTACATTGCAATATTAATCAGGAAAGTGCAAGCAAGTGGCCATTCGTGATGCGGCAGACGTTTCCTGGCGATAGCGAACGCGGTCGGACACGCGATATGTAAGTACAGTCAACTGCAGATAAAATTATCACATACAAAAACATATTATGAGAAAAAGGGGCCAATTTTGGAATTACGAGCCGCACAATGTACAGACACTCACTATGTATTTTTATCCCTTTTCTTTCCAGTTTTAATTGTTATCTATTTCATCTTTAGGTATTTATTTATTTGTAGTTTTATTATTTATACTTTTAATATATTTTTGTTTTAGTCCCTCACTGCCGTTTGGCCCGCGATGCCTTCGTCCTGGCACAGCTGAAAACCAGCGCTGCGGTTCTGCCGTACCCGCCCACCCGAGGGCCGACACAAACTCTCCACAACAACACCTGCTGAGCTTCCCCTCGGCATAACGAGAGAGAGACCAGCGGGAACCCAGGGAGTAGCACACACCACACCACACTCCACTACACACCACCAACACAGTTTCACGCCACAGTACACTATGTACTCACTTATTTTAGTTTAGGTTGTAAATAGTAGGTTAATTGTAAATATTAGATATAAGTGTAAATAAATAAAATAGATAGGTTGAATAGGTTTGAAGGAATTCGCTACGCTAGCCACAAGGCGGGCGTGAATAATGCCCACCTGTCCCTCACAGACCCACCTTCGCCTCATATGAGGCCGTCCAAGACCGGGGGGTGGGAGGGGGGGGGGGGGTTTACCCCCTTGAGATTCAGCCCGGGAAAGGGGTTCGCCCCAAAGCCCGCTCCTGGCCCATAGGGCACAGATGACCTGACCGGTCGGACCGCAGCTGAGCATGTGTCCTTTTAATATTGCATTGTTTTTATTTTATTTTATCCAATATTGTTTTAAGTTTAATCATGTGTGCAGGCCTAGCGTGGCGATTATGGCATTTCCTCCCATGGATAGCGCAAAAGTAGAGCCGAAGATCGAGCGCAATGGCGCGCCCTGGGAGAGGCCTATGTCCAGCAGTGGACTAGAGTAGGCTGCTGATGATGATGATGATGTGTGCAATGTTAAATTAATGTTTTTTCTTTCTTTCTTTCTTTCTATGTTCGGTACAATGAATAATTTGCTTAACCACATGAGCACAGCAATCCATTATAAGTAGGTACAGTCACGAACATAGCCAAGTTGCCATTTGCTATCTCACTCACACGTAAAGTTACCGTTAATGCCAAGTTCAATTAAAGTTACACCAAACTTACCTACAAAAACTTAAAAAACTAGACTTGCATGAAGTTGAGACAATTCACGGCCGGCAACACACGTGCAACACCCCTGGTATTGCACGTGTCTCTAGGCGACGGTGACTTATTACCATCAGGTGGCCCGCCTGCCTGTTTGTCGTAGCCAATTTATATTTAAAAAATCCCTAACTTGGCAAGTTTTCACAAACGAGTCATTTCTCTGTTTAATTTTATATAGCACTAATTTATTTACCATATTAACACGAGACTAAAATGACAGTTACCTACGTATAACAGACCAGAGTGAATAGGCATTTACTGCACCCGTATGCTCCATCGTCGACCTCATCGTCGCTTACCATCAGGCGAGATCGAGGTCAAATGCGGGTTTAGTAGTAAATAAAAAAATAAAAAAAACCAGTTTTGTAATAAAAATAAATTGCTCTTGTGTTAAAACTTGCACGAACGCGCAAATTACGCGATCTTACAATTGACATAATTTAAATTTTAATAAGTGCTCCCGAATCGTTTAAGCCTTCATGCATCACGGCACCTGTGGGACGGCTCAGCAAAGTACCAACTGGCTGCCCTATACTCAGTGGAGAAACGCGCTAAGCGCCTTATAGGTGACGAACGCTGGTGAAAACTAGACTGCAAAGCCTGGAACATCGGCGCAAGGTTGCCTGTCTATCGGTATTTTATAGGATACATTTCGGAGAGTGCGCATCGGAATTGCACGACGTAATTCCAGCATCTCCATTCCGCCTTCGGACTACCAGGCGCGGGGAGGGGTTCCATCCTTATGTTGTTGATATCCCATCTGCTCGTACGAAGCGATTTGCTTCTTCGTTCATTATGCGAACGGCTAAGAAATGGAACAGCGTGCGTCTGTATATCCCGAAACCTACAACCTTGGGATCTGAGTAAACCTGGGAGTGAATAGGCATTTACTGGACCCGCATGCTCCATCGTCGACCTCATATGCGGGTTTAGTAGTCAATAAGTTTTTAAAAAAAACTTAAGCTGCATAAAACAGCTTAAGTTTTGCCCTGGCTGCAAACCCCTAACTAAATCGAAATCCTGCTTGTTTCCCGCCCCTGATCAGAACCCTGGCTACGTCCGTCCCTTTATTGTTTACCTACGCCCCGTATTTTTAGGGTTACGTAGACTTTTTAGTTACTGTGCTAGGGTTATTGGCGCCTAGGCGAAACTCTGATAATGCACCCTCAAAATTTTAGTACAGCACTGGTGATGGTAGCTCCAGATAAAGAGGAAATTAACCGTCTCGTGCCATCTCTATCTAGAGATATGGCGTAGAAAGAGATAGGTAAGTATCGTGTATTTTAATGAAGACTTAACGGTAAAACTAGGTAACTTTACAAGTGTGAGTGAGATAGCAAATGGCAAATGCAGGTTTAGTAGTAAATAAAAAAAATAAAAAATACTTGGATATGTTCGTGACTGTACCTACTTATAACGGATTGCTGTGCTCGTGTGAGTAAGCAAATTGTTTCCAATCATATGGTCATTGGGGACACTAGGATCCTGTGACTTTATGAATAACGAGGTATGCCAAGGTCTTTCTGACAGAAAGAAATTGAACAACGGAATAAAAAAGGAAGGCAATGGCAAACCACTGCATTAAATCTAGTAAATTTCCTTCATCCTTCATCAATATGACTATGAAGTTTATGTCTTACCATATTGCACAATGGGAGACGCATCAAGCTATACTCTGTGGAACCATGTCGCAATAAGTTTTTGTTATGATTCATTGACATTCGTATGAATATGTGAAGTTAAAGCGACTAAAGGGTAAAATCCTGATGTGTTGTCTTTTGTCCATACCCCAGAACTTACCCTTTCATGCACCTCTTTATACACGTACGGTCCGTGCTGCGCCAACTTTAGCATGAGTTTCCCATTCCTCGTGTCGTTTCTCAGGATCTCGTCAACGTTGGTGATGTTCCACAAGTAACACTCCAGGTACATGGGGATCGGCATGTGGCGCCACACTTCGTACGATTGCGACGTATTCGAGAGGACCAGCATCTTAAAACAAAATTAAAACATTGGTGTATTCCTAATTATTTGATGAAATTAAAATCGAATCAAGACCATTGCAAGATGTGGACTAGAAGGCAGCAAACAGCCTGCCAGCGTGTTCCCCGAAACCTACAAACTTGGTATCTTCAAAACCAGAGTGAATAGGCATTATAGAACCATGCATTTACTAAACCCGCATGCTCCATAGTAGAGCTCTTCAGAGCTTACCATGAAATGAGATTGAGGTCAAAATTAAACGTGGGTTTAGTGGTAAATAATAAAAGAAGAAATTACAGTGTTTTAATTTTTTTTAGATATAAAGAAAATCGTTCTGTCAATCCTATTACAAGGTATGGGTCTACAAGGAAACGAACAGAGTGGAGCTGTGTAAAAATCTACCAATAGATGCCTGACGTTTGCGCTTAATTTTCAGCTACAGCTGCGTAGACAACCAAGTAATAAATCCGTGTGTTCCATTTTGGGAATCATCGTCGCTTACCACCAAATGGGATTGAGGTCAAATGAGGATTTAGTCACAAAAATACCACGTTTGATGACCCAGCAGCCTTAGTCTAATCAAAGGTAGGTTCAAGGTATTTTAATTTTGCAATTCACTTACATTTCTCAGTTGTCCCATGAAAATTGAAGGCCAGAAAACCGCCATAAGTGCTCCCAGCAGTATCCCGAATGCGCCAAATCCTAATAAAAAGGCACTTTTCGTCTCCGGAGTCGTCATTTTCTTTGGGTCTTTCTTTTGCTTTTCTGCACAGAAAAAAACAACCTTGAATTGAAAGACGGGGAAAGTATTTATAATCAAAAATATGTATGCACTAGATATGTTAATAACTATTGATTTACGTACTGCACTTTTAACCGAAAATCACAGATTTAAAATCAGTCAGTTTCTTTATTAGCAATATTCAAAATGAAAATACGTTTATTTGCCCTCAATACAATACAAATATAATACAATAAAATTAAAACACGAAGGCAAATGGGTCCATGTCTCAGCATAATGGCTGACGAGGGGGTGTCGTCAGCCGCTGGTATTCTGCCATGGCCCGACATAACACAATAGTGAAACACACAAAATATCAAAATTAACAAAAACAGAACAAACACACAACAATAAAACAACAATATTTTTTTTTATATGGGGACACTTCTTCTTCTTCAATTTAAGAGCTATGCTCTTGTCGGTGTAGTAAACGCCACTGTGTCCTGTCTAGGGCCCTTTCCTTGACCTCCTTATACGACGCAACGCCAGCCTTCTCTTTGATTTGATCGAAGTAGCTTATCCTCGGTCTTCCTATTCCCCGCTTGCCTTCAACTTTTCCTTCTATAAGATTTCTTATGTATTCGTCGTGTCGTATAAGGTGGCCCACCATATTTCCCCTTCTATTTTCAATAGCCTTTAAGATGTTTCTCTTTTCTTTTACTCTCGTCAGTACCTCTTCATTTGTCACTCTCTCTGTCCAGCTTATCCTTTCCATCCTCCTCCAACACCACATCTCAAACGCCTCTAAATATTGTCTATCTCTCTGAGTCATGGTCCAAGTTTCGCATCCGTAAAGGGCTATGCTCCACACAAAAGATTTAACAAATTTCTTTTTCACAGATTTGGATATTTTAGATCGGAATATGTGTTTTTTGTTGTTAAATGCTGACACTAGCACACACACACACACACACTAGCACACTAGCTTAGGACACTAGCTTTCCAGAATTGCTTTGTCAACAGCCTCCCCGAACACATTTTTTGGAACGAGACTTTGTCAATGCAGGTAGATCGTTCCATATTTTGGAGACAGCGTGCTTATAGCAACCCTGGGTGCACACACACTAGTAGTTACTTAGTTACCCTACATTATCAGAACTCGAATCGCATGTTGGTAGTGCCGGAAGGTTTATTTACTGCCTGGGGCATTCAACGAAAGAAAATAAATCAAATATCTTTTGTCGCAATATCTAACTACCGGCGACGTAAAATAATGTTTAAAATATCTGTGCTGTGCGTGGGACGCCACGTGCGTTAGTACGTTTGCGGCCAGCCATGTCAGACGCACGACACGAACGGCCGGGGCAGCAGCCGAGTTTGCAGCGGGCAAAAAGCGGGATAAGTACTCCGCTCTCCAACAGAACTACCTGTTCGTCCCGTTCGCGGTGGAGGCAACGGGTTGTTGGGGGGCGGAGGCGAAACAATTCGTGGCAGAGATTGGCCGTCGCCTCAGGGAGAGGGGCTGTGACCCTCGTTCCGGGTCGTACCTGGTGCAAAGGTTGGCCGTAGCGATACAGCGCGGTAACGCCGCGAGCGTTATGGGCACTTTTGCACCGGGGACGACAAGGGGCGGGCTATTTGATTGACATAATTTTTTTTTATAGGAAAATTATTATTATTATTTATTATTTGACATGTAAATTAATTTTAGAAATTAAATATTTAAAATTATACACCTGGATCCTTATTATTTTGTGCTTCACTTTTCACCTCCATAATTATTTAATTAAATATCAAGTGTGACTGTCCCGATGGCAAACAAGAAAAAAATAACAACTTCTCATTACATTAATGTATGTGATTAAGAATTAATATCTATTTAAATCCACTCTTATCTTCATAGGTATTAACAGGTATTATCAATCACCTATTACTTAACTTTGTTCATCATATCTCAGGATGTATGATGGAGTAGTTACATATCAGAAAGACTTAGGTACTTACAAATAAATAAACTGTATGGCGTAGTGGTTAGGACGCCGGACTCTCATGCGGAAGATCCTAGTTCGAAACCACCCAATGTCATTAATTTACCAATGAGGTTTTTCCAAAGACTTACGTAGGTACATTTACCGACTGCTCTAACTGTGCGGAAAACATCGTGAGGAAACCCGCACACTGATATAACCAGTGTGTGACATTGGGAAGGCAATGACAATTAACAATCCAGTCTGCCTTCTATGTGGTTCATAGAATGATTTATCTAGCTGGCTGGAAGAGATTATTCTCAGCGATAAGATTGGCTACATTGTATTCTACAATTAATTACGCATTGTCTTATACTAAATTTTGTGCAATAATTATTCTCATTCAACCCTCGTCAATGAGGCATACGACATAGAAGACCTACATACTACATGACACCATTGTCCTATTAAAAGAATAGAATATAATAGAATATACATTTTTGCACAAAACTTAATATAAGACATTGCATAGGTAATGGTAGAATACAATATAGGCGGTCTTATCGCTAAAAGTGATCTCTTCCAGATAACTTTTAAAAGATTTACACATTTTAGTGAAAGGGTAGTTATTTTACCATTTCATTTGGGTGGTGTTGACTTAATAATAGATATATACCTACGGACAACCCTTCTATGTAAAGTCTGTCGTCAAATATCTTTGCTTCGGTGTTGATGTGTTCCGGCAGTGTTTATAGAAGAGCCAGTACTTACTAAGCCCGTGTGCTACATCTGCGACCCCATGGTATACGAGTAGTCATTACTAGTTATATTATAAAAATACGGAACAACATGGTGCAACATAAAAATAAATAAATAAAAATAGCCTTCATTCACTGCCAATTATGAATTAACTTATCAACTTGTATTAATTTATCAACTAGGTTTGACATCGGCAGGTTGTCCTTGGACATAGGCCTCCTCCAGGTTCTTCCACTTTTTTTTATCCATGCAACATATAATTATTTAAAAGGTGTCAATCAATTATTGCCTATTAACAAGGAACGAGGAATTGAGAGATAGGACAGGGGTAGCAGAAGTAACCTACAAAATAAAACATCTCAAGTGGAAATGGGCTGGACATACCATGAGAGGTCCAGACAAGTGGAGCAAAATGATCACAACATGGTATCCAAGAGGCGATAAAAGGAAAAGAGGTAGACCATTTAGACGCTGGGATGATGGATGAATTGGCCGGTAGGACGTGGACTAGGGTGGCGTTGGAAAGGGAAGAATTCAGAAGACTGGGGGAGGCCTTTGCCTGGAGGTACACAGAGTTTGAGTTACCGTAAAAAATGTAATAGAATGTAAGTAAACAAATTCTATAAGAGGCTGTAATAAATAAATAAACTATTAACAATTGATTATTACAGATATAGAGTTATGTTTATGTCATCATAGACCTGTTACGTCTATTGCAGACGATTTAAGCAGCATCGCGAAGGCATCGCTTGTCGTGGCTAAATAAACCTATTCGGGAGCAGCATACGCGCCCGCACGTGTGGCAAGCAAGTGGTACGCTGGGTAGATGAGTGATCTCTCAGTGTTTGTTTATGTATCTTGTGATTAATTCATTTATTAGTACAACACCTACCATAACAATCAACTATAAATAGTTCATTGTAAGTAGAGCCAGTGACCTGCTTCTGGTACAGTGATAAATAAACATAAATAGCAAAATGAGTACCTATCTTTTTTTATTGTATAGATAAGGAGAGCAGACAGGCAAAGGGCCACCTGCCTGATGGAAAGTGGTCACAGTCCCACATAAACATCTCAGATTACTACAATGTTATTAGAATATTTCAATGTACTGTTAGCCTAGAGGACTTAGATGAAGTAACAGCAGTGCAAGCAAGATACCACCCCAGGCTGACTCTGCACAGAGTCATACCACCTAGCTAACTATAGTTAAAGTGAAACATACCTTTACCTATAAAAATAGAAATAGAAAAACCGTTATTAATAGAATTATAAAAATATCTGTAAAAATATGTAAAAATTATCACAAAATGAGTAAGATTCTAAATTGATTCATATTTAACATTCTGACAAGTGATAACATATGATATGATCTATTAAAAGGGTCAAGTTCAGCTGTGTCGCCAGATGTATAGATACCTAAATTTTAATATATTATAATCTCTTATTTAATATTGCGGTGCCCTATTCAGGGTTTCATGTATGACCAGATAATATACATTTTTAAGACCAATTGTAACACATGAAAAGCAATAAATGGTATGAGTATAAGTATGAGTACCTATATATCTAACGAAGCTGGTTTTTAACTTGACCCTTTCCAACTTATAGCTATAGAGAGCAACAATGTCGTTCTGTCTGTTCGCCTCTCGTATAGGCTCATCTCCGTTCATGTCACACACAATTGTTTTCCGATACTCGACCAGTATCAAAAATTTGGGATTCAATATTTGGATATACTCCTCCACTGTAGATAAACTAAGTAATATTTCCCTTTTTATGAAAATTTCTAGGTATATTTTGCGCCCCTCTAACGACACTGACCGACCGACCGTTGTTGTTTAGTCACCGTGAACAAGAACAACAGCATTCGTCGACGTGTGACCGACTGCACCTAACCTATAAAGGTTCTGAAAATGTTATATTTAAGAAATATACTCACTTTACAAAAGATTAGATAAGACTTGGCGAATATTTGCTGTCCACATTCATTTATATTTGTTTATGTACATAGCAATTACTGGATAACACTTAACTTGATTTCTTAGCAAATGATTTATGCTTAGGTATTTTGGAATCGCTTTTGCTTGCACTCATTTATGTATAATAATATATTATAAATCTACGAAATAAACAACAAAATAAATTATATAAAAATACACAAGTCACTACTTTCAGTCATTTACGCGAAGTGTAAGTGTTAAAACAAACAGCTGCTGGCTGTCATTGAAATGTCACCCATCATTGTCATTTTTTTTTAATTTAACAAGGCATTGACAACACAGGCCATCAGCCTAAACATTAAGCGATTTAAAATAGTTTTTAGTATTTCAGCATTAAAATTGTGTAGTGTAGACACTTTAACTCTCCTAGGAGTTATGACGGAAAATTCAACCGGTCTAGTCTCTGGCGAATTCTCATGGCCCGAGGCAGAATCACAGAGTGAAACTATACAACAAACCACTAACGAGAAGTGTATTTTAAGAGGTCAACACATTGTCACTGTTACTGACGTTTACTAGACAAAACTACACCGAGTTTAGCTATGAAAATAACCGTAAGAATGTTAAAATGTGTCTACATCACAACATTTTGATGCTGAAAACTAAAAACTGTTTTAAATCGCTTAATGTTTAGGCTGATGGCCTGTGTTGCCAATGCCTTGTTAAATAAAAAAAAATTGAAGTAATTTAAAAAAGAGTATTTTTATTTTGGTCTTGTGCATGTTTTGTGGTTGTTTGGTATTTTTATTTTATTTATATTACCTCTAACCAAAATAAATAACGGTGCTTACAGTTCATGAACGTGATAATATATAATTTGCCTGTCGTGAATGAAAATCTTGTAATCCCATTGGAACAGTTACAAATCTTCAAACTCATCAAGTATTTTCAAGGCAAGGAATGGACAGTTTCTGTAATTTTGAATAACCCACAGAGATGGATGCTTCTCTGGCTGGTAGCAAAAGTGATCCTGTAGTTGATAATGTTAAAATTTTTAAAATCAACTCTGATGTAGTGTTGGATCATGACTACTCTGCAGTAGAAAAACCATACTCACATATTCCAGTACCAAACTTAGACAAAACAGCTTCCGAGAACATTCCAACTGATTCAGAGTCATCCCAAGACCTATCAGTCGCAGTCCAGGCCACCTCGCTTCCTAAAACAAAACTGATAAAAAAGAAACAAACTAAGGAACGAAAATTTAGTTTATCTCGAGCAGAACTAATGTTTGGTCAGTTCCAAAGAATGAAAGGAGACATCCATCCTCAATGTCGTCAGTTAGTAATGAATTTATTCACCTTCTTTAAACAAATAAAAGAAACACCCTCATTATTATCCGAAATAGAAATAAAGAAGCCTCGGGAAATGACCTCGTTTATAACAGGAGTATCTATCAGAACAGTGGATATGATTAGAAAAGAGTTGAATACACATGGTCGCCCTCAAGGTCGAAAAAAATCTAGTGGAAAACAATCAACGGTTACTAGTATTAATATTACCCAGAAATCAGTTATAGAAGGCATTATTCAGTCATTTACAGCAACGGCGCAATATCCCAGTCTTCAGAAAATTTTAAATGCAGCACAGGAGCAAATGCCAGGGTTTAAGTGCTGCAAAACATCTATGAGCAGAATTTTGTTAAAAATGGGATACAAGGTGCCAAATATAGCAAAAATAAGACATGCTGCCGCTGCCAATAATGTAATATTAAATGAATAACGAGTCCAATGTATTCCATATGTGATGTGTATTGTATGGTAGGCTCAGTTCACCAGAATCTGTTATGGCTACATGTTTAAGGTGTGGAGATCAGAATACTAACAAAAATATGCTATAAAGTTTTCTTTATTATTAATATAAATATTTACTGTTCAAACAGTTCACAACTCGCAGGTTCTGTGCCGGATTGCCCATCAGGGCAATCTTTTTAATTTCTGAATGGCTGTAGATGCGTGTTGAAATGGCACCACCATAGGCCATAGCTACTAGCTATGGGTATCAACTGGAGTTTAGAAATAAAACAAATATTTGCCTACAATACTTTATTGAATAACTTACAAAAATTGCAATGTATGTAAATTTATCCAATTAGGCAGTACATTTCCATAAAGATATCCTTTCATACACACTAAAGTAAATCTAGAACATACAATGTAAACACCAGTGCACCAATTCTCAACTATTTCAGCATAATCATTTGACGTAAGCATACTGGAATGGTCCACAAGCCTACAAAACATTACAAGCCTAAAATTGTTAATGTATAAAATCACAATGCTAAAAAACTGTGATATAGGTATATGTAACTATTTATTATTCCTAATTTTTAAGTTGTTCAGTAGACGGTAGGCATACATGACAAAATCTTATCCACATAAAACGCTGCCTTTAGATTTTGCTATATTGAAACAAAAACTAAGACAATAATTCCTGGAAAATCACATACATACTGGGATTGTTGATAAAAAATAATTATTTAATTTAAAATTTAGCATACATTTATGTAACTCAAAAGACGAATTCAAAAAGATTGTGACGTAACAAAAATATATAAAAAAAATGTTGCCAGCAACAAGAAATGCTACTAAATTAGTAGTTTCTGGATAGCAATCCCGACACTGTAAACTCCTATATGCTGAGGCATTGGTGACGATTAGTGTATGGCGATGAGGCCGGATTCGAGCAGCTTTTGTATTTTGGCGGCGATCTCGGGGTTCTTGAGATGATCTTGGAGCGCGTGTGGGTCTTGCTGCATTTGCTCCAGGATGCATCGCATTGCAGGGTCACGGAGGATGGCCTGCACTTCTGGGTCGCCCATTGCGCGTTTGCGAACCTGCAAATTATTAAAATGCAAGTAAACGGGCTTATGGGGATGCTAATAGGCTGATATAGGGTATGTATGACAGACAGGCCGACGAACAATCCAATGAAAAGTGGTCACCATCAGCTAAAATGAAAACTACAGAACCAGGGGATTTCTTGTACACTTCACCTGTACATTCAACCACTACCACAAGCTGAAGTATGCCATGTCTTTCATCAATTAAATCTCAACCTAATGTCCACATAATATGTTTTATATCAGTTTCATAAAGAAGTTTTAGGTAGGTTGACCTGTGATCGACTGTACAGTACAGGCTATCGAAGACAATTAAAATGTATCACAAGATGGTAACACCTACCACAATTCCAACAATTTTTATTTCAGTGTTACCATCATTTTACCTGTGATTTAACTAGCGCAGCGTAATACGTAGGCGTAGAATAGAATTTTATTTTTTTCAAAAGTATCGATAGCTGCGGAGTAAACATTGTGAGGAAACCTGCTTAGCTTTTAAAAAACACAAATGTTTTTCTGAAACGTAAACTGGTAGGGAACTGGATGGGCAAACATTTTTTAATTTTAAAAGGTGAGTTTTACTTTACGCTGTCCTGAAAATTTCTAACCCTAAGTCCGGCCCATGCATTTTGCCACGCATAATTTATCCTTAGGTTCGTTCTGCTCCTCTATATAATATTTGATTTATGTGATAAATATCGTTAAAAATGGTGAATATCGAACGACGGGACTTTTTGCTATTCTCGGATTTCTTCGATATTTATCGAATCCTAGCGATCGACATGAAACTTGTGGTCCTCCCTAGCAGTCGATATTTTACGTGATATTTATAGTCGACATTTGAGACAGGATATTTATCGAGTTTCGATATGATATCCCAATAGTGTTTCTATCTATATCCCGTTATTAAGAATTGACCTCCGTGGGACGTAATAGAAGCCTACCATTGTCTGTTTTACTTGGGATCTTCAAAACCAGAGTGTATAGAGAATAAGCATTTACTAAATCCGCATGATCCATTGTCGACCTCATCATCGCTTACCATCAGGCGAGACAGGTCAAATGTGGGTTGTGGTAAATAATAAAAAACCGGCTAAGTTTGAGTCGGACCAGCACACCGAGGGTTCCGTTCTCAAAAGAAATATTTTCCGTTTTGCAAAAATACCATTTTAATTTTTTTCTCAAAAATAACAAATGTTTAGAGTTTGTTTAATTTTTAGATTTTTTATTTAGATTTAAATTTTAGATTAAGAATTTTCCAACATACATACAATACCGTCTATCAACACTAATTATTTCAGAAATTTTTCTCGTTAATAATATTTTTTAAATTTCTATATAGCTCGCAAACTTCGGAGATAAGGGTCATTTATCGCACACTTTGAGCCATAAATTAAAAACTAGCAAATAAAATAAAATATAGTTTTGTAACATATGACACCCCACTCGCCGCACTTTTCGATTTCGACCCCCCATTTTAGACCACATTTTAAATAAAATTAAAGTTTATTTTACCTAGACTAGATGCAGACAAGCAAGTTCTACAATTGTGCCGAAAGTCAAGTTGATAGCTTCAGTAGTTCCTGAGAAAAACAGCTGTAACATACAGACCACACCACCATCTTTTTACCTTTTTGCTACGGAACCCTAAAAATGTAGACTTACCTCCTCAGGGTTAGAATTGAGCTGAGTGGAGCAGGCTCGGTATCCCTCGAGTGCCTCAGCATTGCTGGGGTCCACTTCTAGAGCCTTCTGGTACGCGGTCAGGGCCTTGGCTTGTTGCTGCATGCCCTGCCATGGAAATAAAATACAATTAACTTACGCTACCATACCAAAGGCAATTAAAAAAAAACTACCAATCATTATCTGTAAGTACAGTCAACCACAAGCTATAGTATACCATCTGTCAAAAACATTCGATTAAATCTCAACCTTGTCTGCACAATATGATACATTTCAGATTCTCATATTTTGACCCAGACCTGTGGTTGACTGTACAATAAATAAATTAGAAGGGTGAAAAAAAATCCGCGAACGGGATTTGAACCTTTGCGACATTGCCGTTCTGTGGCAGTGTGATAGTTTGACACGGGATTCTTACCACGGTTTGGAGTTGTTTTGAGCTCCTGATATTTCGACACAGTTGCATGCGCCATGGCTAAACCATGGTAAGAATTCCGTGTCTAACTATAGCCACGAAAGGTAATAATGTTATACTTATGTAGCTAATAGACCAACAGAGGGCTAAGGAAGTTCACATCCACAAACTTCAGACACTGAATTTATTTTTCTTATTAAGGAGAGCGGACAAGCAAACAATATTTATTATCGGTATTTTATAGGATACATTTCGGAGAGTGCGCATCGGAATTGCACGACCTAATTCGAGCATCTCCATTCTGCCTTCGGACTACCAGGCGCGAGGAGGGGTTCCATCCTTATGTTGTTGATATCCCATCTGCTCGTACGAAGCGTTTTGCTTCTTCGTTCATTATGCGAACGGCTAAGGAATGGAACAGCCTGCCGGCGTCTGTATTTCCCGAAACCTACAACCTTGGGATCTTCAAGGCCAGAGTGAATAGGCATTTACTGGACCCGCATGCTCCATCGTCGACCTCATCGCCGCTTACCATCACGCGAGATCGAGATCAAATGCAGGTTTAGTAGTCAATTAAAAATATATTATTAAAAGGTTTTCGATGTGCTGCTAGCTACCTTTAGGATTTGGGTATAAGAATGGTACCTCACCAGGCTGACTCTGTAGTCTGCACAGAGTCATACCACCAAATATTTTACCGAGATGAATATGAATTAGAATGTTATTATTGTAACAATTGTAAAGTGTGAGAAAACTGACTTCTCACAATACAATGCAACCTAGAACTCAATTTAATAATGTTTTATTTATAATATTTAATTTGATTTTTGAAATCAGTTAGATCCTCACCTGAAGAATCTTGCCCTTCCGGATCCAGCCCTTGATGAACTTGGGATCCAGCTTCAGACATTGATCACAGTCCCTGAGCCCAAGGTCGAAGGCAGCTAACTTGGTGTAGCAGGCAGCACGGTTGGAGTATAGTTTTGGATCATCCGGGTTGCGTTTGATGGCTTCGCTATAGTGCTTAATTGCTAAGCTGTAGTCACCTGTAATGTGATGAATACTTCGTTAGTTCAGATACACCACTCAGAGACAAGTTCTTCTTAGTTGTATTCCATGAGGAATAATGATCACAACCCTCATCAATGATGATGAGGGTTGTGATCGTATGGAAATAACAGAATTGAAGCGACAATGGCTCAAAGGCTAGGGCACGCCAGATCGATTCCACTTGGATCAGTCCTAGAACAGGAATTTCAGCCTATTTGGAGTGGTTAAATGAAGAATATTGGTAATGTTTTTAAATTAAAAAAAAACAACATAAAACGATTTTCTTGGCAGGTTTGCCATTGCCAAATTTTTCATTTCCATTTCACACACTGATTACTCAAAGTGCAGGTTTCCTCATGTTTTCCTTCAGCATAGGAACAGTCACTAAATGAAAGACTTTCGAAAAAAAAAACCTCATTGGTATATGACATTGCATGGTTTCGAACCCGGACCTAGCATGGGAGTGTCCTTGCCACTACACCACCGATAATCAAGGGAGGTCCTTTACCCAAATAAAAAACGTGAGGTACAATAATTCGGACAATAGTTTGTCGCACAAACTATATATATACATTTTTATCACATTAGATTTCCCACAGTTTATGATGTGAATGTGTTAATATGACTCATTTTATGTCATCATCTTGTTATTGTCTTTATATGAACCAAATGTGTGTGGTGTGTGGTTGAATAAACTTTCGTTATAAATTTGCATGTTTATAAAAGTGATTTAAAATGTACGGAATTGCTAATTACCATCAAGGTGGAAGGTTAACTTTTGCATAACTTGTCTATGTTTTGACTCATTGAAAACGCCAAAAATGCAAGTTCATTGCACAATGAAGAGCCAGCTTGCGAAAACAAGCCGTTAGCTATTGGGGATAAAAGAAAGTATTCCAGAGAATCAGCGTTAGCGAGGGTGTTTGTGTCTTGAATAATTCACTGCATTATAAATAGAACAAAAGTTATCGACATAGCTCACGAGCAGCCTTTGGACGCACTACACTCAGAGATCGCTAAACGCCCTGCGAATCCAGTACAACAATGCCTTCAGAATGCTATTGAGGCTGCCTCGCTTCTGCAGCGCCTCCGGAATGTTTGCGGAGGCGGGCACCGACGGCTTAAGAAGACCGCCTCCTTGCTGCACAGAGTGGAGGGCGGCAACAATGGCATTCTGAAGACGATAGCGGGCAAGTTTGACTGTCCTATAATCAGACACTGGGTTCGTGTGTTGACCGGGTTCGGATAGGTACCCGATGCACGAACTCTCTGTCCCACATCCCACATGTCTGCCTGTAGGTTTTTTTTTTTTGTAAATAATTACTAACATAGTATTAAGTACCTGCATTGTTACTAACAAAAATTGTACGTCTGTTGTTCCGAAAATAAATTGATTTGATTTGATAAGATTAGCGAGCTGAAATGGCAGTGGGCCGGTCACATCTGTCGCAGAACCGACAACCGCTGGGGGAGACGAGTTCTGGAGTGGAGACCGCGTTTGGGCAAACATAATGTGGGACGGGAGATGGAGCGACGATCAGCGCAAGGCTGGCAGCGATTGGATGAGAAGAGCCGAAGATCGGGCTCAATGGCGCGCCCTGGGAGAGGCCTATGTCCAGCAGTGGACTAGAGTAGGCAGCTGATGGATAAGGGTAATAAATAAGGTCTCGGCAATTATGGAAGAGCGAGGCCTCCTAACACAAGTATATCTTTACTTAAAAGAGTGCCCCAACAATGTATATCTATATATAAGGTTGAAAATTATAATAAATACATTTTGATTTTGATTTTACAGACCTCATTTATTACCCTTGAATGCAAACTCACCCTTTTTAAAGTAATCGTTGCCGAGCTCCTTCTCCTGCTCAGCCTTCACAGGGTCCACATAAGCCTTTCTCTCTTCCTCCACTATCCTGCGCTCCACCTCACTGAGCAGTGTCTTAATCTCAGGAGTACGGTGCTCTGACATGGACTTTTCGAAGTAGGTTTTGGCTAGCTTCCATTGCTCCATCTTTTTGTATGCATTTCCTGAAATTTAGGGAAGGGTTATTAGTGATATTTACAGCCCCTGTGCAGAGCATGCCTGGAGGCAAGAGACGGTCACCCATGTGCTGTTAGAATGCAGCGAGGGCACCACCTACCGGGCGGAAGCTTCGGCACCCCGAGGTCACTTCCCAAAGTCCTACAGCACATTAAAGGACTTCTGGACTTTTGGGAGAGGTTGGGGTGGTGTAAGTAGTTTTTCCGAACACAAAAACAGTTAAACAAGTAGTTTTTCCTATCACTCGCAAAATGGGCGCTGTAGACGTCGAGTTGCGGAAACCAGCCCGTTACTACATTACATTAGTGATATTAAATACTACTGCTACAGTTATCTGATTTGTATGTGTTATAGTGATTTCTATAATGCCCAATTTATCACTTGGACCATCTCATTTATGAATAGGGTCCTATTTTATTAGTGGCAAATATTTCTAGTGTCATCTATAGGTTATAACAATAAATAAATTTTCGAGAAAAACGACTAAATAGTTTGTTTGAAAATTCTACAAATGAATGATTGCTATAGATTAGCAAATACTGAAATGAGAAGTATGAATGATGGGGTTTATTTTTCTGTTATTATGTCTTACGAAATTAGAGCATTTGATATTAGGTCTAATAAAAATATGGGAAGTAATTATTAGGACAAACAGGTATGATAATGAGCATTACTTAAATTAATTAATTAATTAAATTTGTTTTTATAGACCTAATTTCAATTTGTAATTTTTATTTATTTTTATTTGTAATTGTAATTTTTATTTATTTGATTTATATAATTTAATAATTGACATAACTTTTCATGTATGACTGACTACAATTCCAATTTTGGCTCCCTGCTGTATGACATTGTAATGCACTTTTAATAAATGAAATTAGGGGAAGTAAATTTAGGACTATAAAATGTATGCCTTCTTACTAGCTTTGATAGTGGAGAAAACTTCATAGTTAATAAAATAATTCAGCATGCTGTAATACAGTTTGGCCAGATTTCAAACAATGCAGGTAACTAAACAGACTGTTGACTACAGGCCAAATCGTCAGATAAAACCATTTTAAAAAGAAAAATATGACTCACCAATCCTTGTAAAAGCCTTAGCTATTAGCTTGAAGTCAGCTCGGTTCTCTCGACCTATTTCTATTCCTTTCTCGCACTCCTTAATACACTTCTCATACTCTTTTTGTTCAAAATACACGGCAGCCATATTTGTGTACAACGTTATATCTGTGGAATCATGTTGGACGGCCTGCTGGTAATGTTTCAATGCATTCTCAAAATCTTTTTTCTTATAATATTCATTGCCTAAGTCTTTTTCTTGTAAAGCTAGTCTACGATTCTCGGGTAAGTCTTCATATTTAGGTGTCGGTGGTTCTTCAGCCTTGGGAGGTGGTGATGGTTTCTTCTCTGGTACTGGAGGGTCTACGTCCATGGGTGAGCCGAGGTCAAAGCCGAGCATGACGCTGAGAGTTGTAAGTACACGCTTGTCTTCAATCTTAGAATCTAAGGTTTGGACGTCGAATGGATTCTGTGCAAGTTTCTGTGGAAGTAATAGTTGTAAATCGATTATAGTTTTGTGAGGATATAGGCATTAAAATGGCCTATAACCCATCTGTAAATAGTCACTAATATTGGTCAACACTAGACCTAACCTAGGATCTCGTAGTTACAGCATTAAACCTAATAGGTTTATTATAGCAATAGGTAGAGAGTCAGTGGCCTGGTGGCAAGAATGCCAGACTACCATGTTTAAGGTCTGTGGTCGAAACCATGCAATGCACCAAGATGTTTTTTGAAGGCTTACGTACATTTACTAACTGCTCTCACGGTGAAAGAAAACATTGTAAGGAAACCTGCATGTCTGATGAAATTAAAAAGTTCCGAAGGCTTGTGAAATCCAACCATAAGCGCTGGACCCGCTCGGTGGATCGTGGCTTGTATCCTCTTATGCAAAGGGAGGCTTGTGCCCCAACTGTGGGGACATTAATAAGCTGATGATGATGATCAAGTTTTGTTTTTGATCAATTTTGTTTAAGATCATGAATGGCCTGTAGTTTTAAATTCATTCACTCAAAAATGTATTGTACTCAAGTTCCTTCCTCAAAATGACATCATCACCAACTTAATTTAAGGTAAAGGTCACACTACAGTTCACAGTTCCGAATAAAAGTAAATTTTGAATTCATTCACTCAAAAATGCATACTTTTTCATTCACACTCAAGTTCCTTCCCCAAAATGACATCATGACCAACCTAGATTTAAGGTAAAGGTCACACTACAGTTCAGTTCCGAATATTCATATTGATCAGAGAATAGGTAAGGGGTTTGGCTCTGTGTAGTTGTCATAATACAACCTAACATAACCTAATCTCTCTGAATCAGTTCTGCATTCACTAAGGGTTCTGTGAATTGTTATGTATAGTGTGTTCTGGAAATAAATTCTTTTTTCTATTAAACCATTTTCTAAAAAAAATAGAATTTTCTAGCTCTTTTTCCCTCAGTGCCCTCGTTATTGACATCCCAACTGTCACATTGGTCAGTTTTCTGTTCCACAGTAAACTAATTAACAAACATATCTGCAAAGTCTTACCTCAACAATTTTGACATACTCCGGATCCTTCAGCCATTCTCTAGTCTGTTGATTTGCTCGCAGCTTATCAAACAGTTGCTCCGACCTGAGCTTAGCCTCTTCTGCCTGCTTCTTCACTTCAGCCAAGCCAGACACTAACTGCTGGTTACCAGGCTCCAATTCTAGACCCTTCTCGTATGAAGCAATAGCTTCTTCATACCTCCCTAAATATGCTAAAGCACTGCCTTTACGGGAATAACCTTTACTCCAAGTAGGGTTCAGCGACACGGTTTTATTTGCGTCTTCTAGAGCTTTCGTGTAGTCACCGGCTTTCGCGTGAGCCGCCGATCGGTTACTGAATAAAACGTGGTTTTTAGAGTCCAACTCTATCGCGTTCGTGTAATGTCTGACAGCGTCTTTTAAGTTCCCAGAAGCCAACGCAGCGTTGCCCTTCTCCTTCAATTGATTAACCTAAAAATACGATTAGAAATTGACTTTTGGTAGTGCTATTTCAATGAAAACTACCTACAAAGCATCGACATAACCTCTTACCTGTTCCATTATCTATTCTTGTTTGTGACAGCTAATAAAATACCACTTAATATAGACAAACACTTGGGACTACTTTTATTAGCGTTGCAGAGATTCTACCCTTTTCTTTGTACACGAACACCAAAAGCAAGCTCAAATTCAGGTAACGCAATGACAAATGAATACGGCTTTGACATTTCATTCGAGAAAATTCTTGGCAAAATCAGTCGGAATTTTGTCGTGTTTTTTAAAATAGAATATTTTGTGCTGTAAGTAAAAAGAGTGAGATAGTGCCATACAATTTTTTCGAATCTCTCTCTTTGTCTTGGTCGATAGTAGCACCGATATCGTCCAATAAATACGCATTGTGGAACGTTTCACTTTACGTATAAGTTTTATCATTTCTAATCATTAGAAACATAATTTTTTTATGCTTAAAATGAAACGTATAAAATATTATGCCGTTTGTCTACGGACAAAACATAAGGATGCGTAACGTTATCGAAAACGAGGTATTTCCGAACGTTACTTGATTTTTTTTATTCTGTGGGAGGAATGGAATGGAGCATTTGACAAGCGTTTTATTTTCAATTCGTAATTTTTAACAGTATTCTTGTCTCGCTAACGCTTGAAAATTTAATACTACAAGTATATTTCGGCCCATTCCTTTTCTGTGAAACTAACAGAACGATTTATGATTTGAGTTCAAAACACGGTGTCGAGTTCTGCGAATCGGACGGACGCTGTCACGCTAATCGCTATTTTGTGTTCGTAATTGGATCAACGGCGTCGTCGGGAATACCAAGTGCCTTGATCGATGGCGAACTGATCGCTTCCGCGTGCATTATTGGCGGGCTCCCGTAGCTGACTCACTCGCGTGGACCCAGTAACCATGGAAACGGACGACGGGGAATCATCCAGCAGTGGGCCTATGTCCAGCTTGAACAGCCTATTCTCGTTCACGAGTCCTGCTGTGAAGAAACTCTTGGGCTGGAAACAGGTGAGGTGTTATAAGTCCTTAAGGCCCCATTCTATTGCCCCCAGAGATTGGGGCAGAGTTTAGGTAAGGGAGTACCAAGATAAGTTGAAGGAATGGAACTCTTTGTGCAGTTATAATACAACATAACATAACCTAATCTATCCGAGTTGGTTCCACCACCTAAACCATTTGTTTATTAACAAATCCAAGTTCCATAGGACCATAGTTTTTTGTTATTTATTTACAGTCAAAGTCCTAAATTAGTCAAAAAAATATTATTATTGAAGTTTAACACAATTATTATATTTTCAAAGTACTTCCAACCTTATTTCAAAGGAAATTGAAAAGAAAAAAGCTATTTCACAGAAATTTTATTTATTTTATATATTAAAGTGTTTTTCTCAATAATGGGGTATTATCCAGTCATACTTATACGAGGGTAGGCTGAAAAATTCTAAGCCGAAGAAGACATCATATCTCGAAAAAAAAAAACTCTATATAATCTCCCTCTAATTCAACACACTTACATACATATGATTTGTCCCTTAAGCACGAATCTCTGTCTTGGCATGCTTCTCTAGCTTCCTTTACAGTTATTCATAATTTCAGGCATGCTAGCTTTTGGGCTCATCTGCTCTGTATATTAAAATCTAAAGGCACTGGCACATTTATCGTAAAGGGCTTTTAAAACATTGGGGTTTTAAACCCCCAAAACCCACTCACTGGTGTCTAAATGTGGTAATAGACTATAATCAGCCTAACTGGTTAAAAGTAGATATTAAAATTAATTTAGGTATTTTTTTAGATGTTACATAGTTAAGGGAGTTAAGGTACCAAACGAGGAAATTAATTACCTTGTCTGTTTACCTTTTATCAGATCTATGTATATTCACTACTTACCATTATTTTAAACTGTTTATATTTAGTAAAGTAGTAAGAAAATTAATCTGTGCCTGATATGTTATCAAATCAAGGCTTCCATGTTACAAAAATTTCTTTCAGTATTGCTTTTGATAATTTATTATGGCACATGAAAATTATGATGATGATTGTTTAAAGAAACATGGTCAATATTTCTATAAACATGTTTTATAAGAAAACATTAAACTGAATCATGGTTAGATATTATTGGATCTGATTCACATATTTATTGTATTAAACCATAAAAAACAAGATCATTAATAATTGAATCCACATTTTGATCCATACATATACTTTTTGTTTGAGTATGTTATGTATTGCCAAAAAGTAACTTGTAAATTTTGAACTGTATTCTAAGACAATAAGGTCGAAAAATAATAAGATACTTTTCGGCGATAGTATCGCCAAAGCATTGGTATCTATCTACAAAACAGATTAACCACACCTATTGATCTATCTATGCTATGCATGCATGACTCATTGAACTTACATTCAGCACCATTTCTGGGTATGCTGAGTCATAAAAAAGTTGTTTACTAAGATTCGTTTTTTTTGCACTCACCTACCCAGTTACAAATCTATCTATATTTAATTTAGAATATGCACCTTAGACTGAATTACTATCTTGAATGAACCATATCTGGGTAATTAGCTACACACAGTAGGTATCATTATTAATGTGGTAGTTATAAGAAATACTTTTTACTTATCTAGTTAAATATTTTTGGTTTTGGTTACTTTTGAGTATGGGGAGAGGTAACAGCGTCGGTGGCACAGTTGCTAGGACACCGGACTCCCATGCGGGAGGTCCGGGTTCGAAACCATGCAGTGCTATTTTTTCGTATTTTTCGAAGACTTACGTACATTTACCGACTGCTCTAACGGTGAAGGAAAAACATCGTGAGGAAACCTGCACACTGAGATGACCAGTGTGTAAAATGGGGTAGGCACAAGAGATCCTCAAGGGTCGAAGTGCCGCTGGGGTTATCCTGGCCCCCATCATAAGATAAGTTATATAATTGAATTACCTTTGTAATATAAAAAAAAAACATAACTACTGTTTATTAACCACTGCAACTAAACTAAAACACCTGTGATAGCTGGTCCATTGTTGCCTGTGTTGTGGAGATTACATAGGTACACACATTGATGTCCCTATTTATCAATGTCGTCCATCCCCAGGGAGACGAGGAAGAGAAATGGGCGGAGAAAGCTGTCGACAGCCTAGTGAAGAAGCTGAAGAAACGCAAGGGCGCCATCGAGGAGCTGGAGCGGGCCCTCTCGTGCCCCGGGACCCCCTCCAAGTGTGTCACCATCCCACGTTCTCTGGACGGGAGGCTACAGGTACCACACCTTCATATTATTCTAAGCCTCGGACTATACACGTCCAGTTCCAACCCTGGTCCCAAGCGTTGCTTTCAAGTGGGGGGAGGGCGGAACGCATGTTATTGGTTACAACGGACGCGTATAGTCAGAGGCTTATACCCTGACCAGGAATATAAAAATCCTCGGCATATTACCGTTTTTTTCATAGCAAACTCCATACCCATAACACAGATTATAAAACTACCTGTGGGCCCCTTGACAGGGTTTTTTTATTCCTGGTTAACCATTAAGCTGTGAGGACAGTGCGTTGCACCGCCTTTTAAACACAATCTATCTATTCTTCGCCTGCGGGGCAAGAGGGTCGAGGGACGGGACGACAGAGGGCGAGCGGGATGTGGGGACTGCCGCCCGCTCTCTGTCAACTCGCCCTCTGTCGTCCTGCTTCTCGCCCCTCTTGCCCCGCAGGCGATACGCCTATTACGCGGTTTACCCATAGACCCTGTACAAATACTAGACACACCGTTCACAGATAAGAGTAATCAATTTGGGTAATTTTGACAGCCATTGCAGAAATCTTTTTTTTTTAATTAATGGCCTTTGGTATTGTGTTTTAAGGCACAATCATTCCTCCAATTCACGTTGTAAGGGAGACACATCGTGAAAGTGACCGGTTATGACTTGGTTTATCGTAATTTAGAATTTTGTCAAGATTGTCCGGAAACTCCACCTACAACTGCAGCAATCTTAACTACTTTTATGGGCCTAACTGTCTGACATTTTAAAATGTCACCTGTCAGTGCTTAGAAATGTTTATTGTTGATTTTTATTTTCCTTTACAAAATTTATTTGATAGCCTCTAGTTCTAGGTAGAGATGACACGAGACTTGACGTTTCTGGCAACTCACGGTTCAGATTTTATGCTGATTATTGTTCACATACATAAACTCTCACGTTCATAATCCCCGAGAGGGTAGACAGAGGAACCACCTTCAATCGCAGGTAGTTCCCATTTTTCGCCGTAAGATTTGGTGGACAAACGTGGAAGGGTGGCGAGCCTACCGCCGTCTACTAGGTGTAGAATAAGATCCTTAATCTCCTCGTACGACACGTTGGGGTGGTGCTTTTCTTTAGGGCGTCGGTGGCACAGTAGCTAGGACACCGGACGCGGGATGTGGGAAGTCCGGCTTCGAAACCGTGAAGTGCCATGTATCAATGAGTTTTTCGTATTTTTCGATGACTTACGTACATTTACCGACTGCTCTAACGGTGAAGGAAAACATCGTGAGGAAACCTGAACACTGAGATGACCAGTGTGTAAAATGGGGTAGGCACAAAAGATCCTCAATGGTCGAAGTGCCGCTGCGTTATTCCCGACCCCCTATCATAAGATAAAATTCTTTAGGGCCCACCACACTTCAAATATTAGAATTATTGTTCACCCTGCAAATATATTGAGCGCGCAGATCGCTGCATGCGTGCACGCCTACGATACACACGGTGGAACAGGTTCCGCGACGCTGCGCCGGCGACTGCATCTAAACCTAATTTATTGCTCTGCAGCCGGCCGTTGAACCCGGAACTCGTTTCGAACAAAAACTGCGCCAAAAATGCCAATCGATTCGTCGAATCCAAATATAAAAAATCTCGTAACCTTGCCTAAGAATAACAAGTTCATAAAAACCTAGAATTTCCCTACCGCCACTGAGTAAGCGTGTCACCAGTTTCCATATAGAGAAAAAGTTATTTCTTAGTCGTATTCCTCATCGAGGGTAGTAATTATTCTATGGAAATAACCACATGGAAAGACTTGGCAGATTTAGTGGGGTAGTTTGCCTTCTTATTGCCTCCCACACTTCAGACACTGATTATCTCAGTGTGCAGGTTTCCTCACCAAGTTTTCCGTCACCGTTAGAACAGTCGGTATATGTACATAAGTCTCCGAAAAAATCCGAAAAACTCATTGGTACATGGCACGGTTTCGGACCCGGACCTCCCGCATTGGAGTCCGGCGTCCTAGCCAATAGGCCACCGACGCTCAACGCGGATTTAGTCGCAAATGTAAAAAAAATTATTTAATTTTTCCAGGTATCGCACCGCAAAGGCCTGCCTCACGTGATCTACTGCCGCGTGTGGCGCTGGCCTGACCTGCAAAGTCACCACGAGCTGAAACCCCTCGAGATCTGCCAGTTCCCCTTCAGTGCCAAACAGAAGGAAGTATGCATTAACCCTTACCACTACAAAAGGGTCGAAAGCCCCGTTCTACCCCCGGTTTTAGTCCCACGACACTCTGAGTTCGCGCCTGGTCATTCCCTGCTCCCGTTTCAAAGGACTACGGAACCTGCTATGCCTCACAATGTATCTTACTCGGGATCAGGGTTTCCACCTTCAGCTAGTTCAGAGCTCCCTGATACTCCTCCACCGGCTTATTCCCCACCATCTGATGACACAGAGCCTCCGGGGGAAGTCGCCCCGGTTTCCTACCAAGAACCGTTGTATTGGGCGTCGGTAGCGTACTACGAATTGAACTGCAGGGTTGGAGAGGTATTCCACTGCAACTCCCATTCGGTGGTCGTGGACGGGTTCACTGATCCGTCGAATAACAGCGACAGGTTCTGTCTAGGACAGCTCAGCAATGTCAACAGAAACTCTACGATAGAGAACACTAGGCGGCACATAGGGAAAGGAGTGCATTTATACTACGTAGGGGGCGAGGTGTATGCGGAATGCTTGTCTGATGCAGCGATATTCGTCCAGAGTCGCAATTGTAATCATCACCACGGTTTCCACCCCTCGACTGTGTGCAAAATACCTCCAGGTTGCTCGCTGAAAATTTTCAATAACAGAGAGTTCGCTCAGCTGCTGTCACAGAGTGTTAATCATGGGTTTGAGGCGGTTTACGAGTTGACCAAGATGTGTACGATTAGGATGTCTTTCGTGAAAGGTTGGGGGGCGGAGTACCACCGCCAAGACGTGACCTCGACCCCTTGCTGGATCGAGATCCACCTTCACGGCCCGTTGCAGTGGCTGGATAAAGTTCTCACCCAAATGGGGTCGCCCCACAACGCAATTTCATCCGTGTCTTAGCCGCCCAGGGTACCACACTCCCCCACCGTATTTTGTATTTCGGAAAATCTGGTATTACCTAGTTATTTTGTCAATCTCACAATTTTTTTACCCTTTTAATTATTTTATTCTCGCGAATCACGTAAGGTTTTAGTGACATTTTATGAATAAATCCTAAATCTATATTTTTAAAGCCCCAAACGTTCTGAACTATAGGGCATTGTGTTTCAAAATGCAGCTCAAATCATGTGTCCAAGTGTAACTATAATGATAAAGACAAACTAAGATATGATTATACTCGTTAATGCTTATGACAAGGTAAAAGATATTAGAAAGGTATTGGTCGATGTAAATACTGCTTTTTTCGTGAAATCTTATGGATATAGATTATAAAGCTTTCGGAAGTATAGTGGTATATTTTGCTGCACAATTTATCGTCTAAATATTCGATTAAATTGATATTATATTTACTTGATAATAGACAAAAGAGGAATAGTATCTAGGTATAAGGTATTTCTATATAAAGGTAGAAGTTTAATGAAACAATGCAAGTTATAATTGTAAACTGACATTTTATAAGTGTAGGTGCAGGATGTGTGTAACAAAAGTGATCTCAGATCCATTAGTGACAAAACAGTCTACAACTGAACTTTAGTTCAGCGACTTTTGAGACTTCGCTGGAAATTGTTCATCGTACAAAATGCACAGATTTTATGGTATCAGTTGGTCATTATGAGAAACTTGCGTACTGTATTGTATAATATAATATTGTGGCTCATAATACGGTCGGTTACCTGAATTATCTGACCGTACCGTCCAAGGATTTTGAAATTCACCCGTATGTAGATTGCTCGCTAGAGAAGTTTTATAAGGAAACAGCATTTTCCCATACATTAGTCGTTTACTGAATTGTCAATTGTATGAAAATATCCTATGGGTCAAACCCGTGCCTCGCTGTCAGTGCTCACGTCATTGTTCTAGAGGCGCTAGTGGTCCGATATCTGTGGAACCTTATGCCCCGGCCACCTGGCAAATAATGTTGAATCAAGGGTAGAATGATCCGTTTCTTTCATGGGGTACTGTTTAAAATCATACTGTGCATATAAGTATTTCTTTTTTTTTTTTTCTTGTATTACATTTTTTTCTTCAAATCTAGTGGGTACTCGGCAAAAGTTAATCGAATTTGTTATTTTTTCTCACATCAACATTATTTGACTCACGGTTTAATCTAGTAAGACAGCCCGCTATCTATTTGTAATCAAGTGTCCAAAGTGCCAGTCTGTCTGTCCAGGCCTAGACATTATCTCCTGAACTGGAACGGGCAGTTTATTTGACTGGGGATTAGATAACGATTAACTAATCTCGGTTTTGCATTCACGATCAGAAACTGACGAAATGATAACAGCTGTGTTTATTTCTGCCGCAAAGCAGCAATGCTTATATTGCAGCGCCAACGTAATTACCGGCACATGAGGCACTCAAAGTTACCGTCCTCAAAGCTAGTAGCGCACCGAAAACCCTTTAATAACATAGAGATGTGAGGTGTCTATGAGCAACATTAGACAACAAAAAAAGTAACCTATCATGATTAAATCTCAACCTTATGCCGGCGTAATATGATACATTTCAGACTCTCAAATTTTGACGTTTTGGGTAGGTTGACCTTTGGCCGTCGACTGTACTTCAGAGCCACAGTGTTTATTATAGATAAGGGATATATGTGTTCTAAATACTAGGTACATACGCGTAACTATTTGTTATGATTAGGCGTTATAATGTACCGAATAACGTCCATGTGTCATGAAAAAAAAAATATTTTCACGTTACAACGTCTCTCAAGCATGTGTAGGAAACTATGACACCCTATAGGACATAATCCTGCAATGTTTTACCACTAGAGGCGCCACTAGCACAGTTACAAAAACATTCAGAAATACGACGTACGTGTACGACAGATGATTCTGTTTTAAACATAAGATGACTAAATTTATTGCTTTCAATGACAATAATTTGATAAATAAATAATGATTATTTTGATTAATATTGGATGATTTTACAAGATTTTTGTTTAATAAACTTTAAATTAGCACATAAAGCCAAATATCAACATGTAGACACGTACCTTTCCACCAAATTCCTTCAGACTCGCGCCACGCTGTCTTAACAGATTTTTTTGGTCTGCGATTTTGAAATAGCCATACGATGCCATGATATCATCACAGTTTTACTATAGTTATGAGAAATTGAATTAAATTAACCCAAATAACGAGAAATTTGTGATATCTTCAAAAATAACGTTTCGTTTTGCTTTTCTGTTTACGGAGTGTGCTCGTGGCTCCATCTACGCAACGCTATGCGTTTTATGTCCCACTATATAAACATGTCTTTATGTAAATTTTAATCATTTTACATAGACGTTACATGTAACATTAATTCTCCATACAAAATATACAGATTTGTATGAATAAGTAAATTTTTAGAATCGTTATTTGGTACCAAAAAAATGTGCCATCGTTTAATTGACAATTGTATTTGCTTGTAAAATATATTTTTTTTTTGTAGTCATAATCATTAATGCTAAAAGAACGTTATGTCGTTTAAAGAAAACATGTATGTCTCGGCATCCATACAGTCTGAATGGGTTCTTTTTTCTATGGGGGTATTTAAATATAAGGTGGGTACTGACCGGGTATCCTGGCGTGTAATGTAACAGCTCTGAATCAAGCATTACATCAGTGAATAAGTCACGCATAAATGACGTAAGCAGTAATCTTGTATAGTATACAGAGAAATCTTTAAGACGTTAAGAGCAACCGGTGGTCTGTTCCGTTGTCCTTTTTCATGTTTTAACAGAATAAAAGATAATTCAGAATATATAGGGAAACCAGAAACCACTTTCCCCTATATTAAACAGTCTTATGGCCGGTTTAGATTTGGGTAAGTACAGTGGCGAGTGCCTGTCCACTTTATAGTACAGTCAGTCAAACAATATTTGGATCCACTGGCAAGGTAGCTTGCAATCCAAGTTGACTCGCAAGTGTCCACTGGTTTACACCCCTGTTCACCCACTTCGCTAAACACTTGACCCAAGTGTAAACCGTGATTTAAACCAAATCGGGACGTCGTACAGAGCGAAACAATGATATTGATCTCAGAATATTGATTAAGAGTGCGTTTAGTTCCTCGGACGAGCGACTGTGGCGTTCCCAGCCTTAATATAGTGCAATTACTAAAGTTCAACTATTTGTGACTAAAGCGGTATTTTTGTACAATATTATCGCTAAAGTTCCACTGTTCTTGACTAAACGGTATGTTTAACTAATTTGCTGTATGTGGAACGGTATAAATTAGGTAAGTACCTTTCAATTCCGCAATATGGCGATGGTTTTATATTCCTGGTCAGGGTATAATTTATATAATATTAACAAAGAAAACAAATATGGTTGTAATTGTTCGAAAAACTAGTGTTTTTGAAAATCGTGTAGTTTTCAAGGTTTATTTTACGTATTTCCAGATAAGACAAAGATGTAGGTACTGTTACAAGTATAAGAGAGATGTAAAACATAATTTTTAACGTTTTATATATAGTTAAATATGTCAGAATATTACAATATGTCAATTTGTGAGTAAAATATGTCAAAATATGTATACTGACAAGTCAGATTGGTGAAAACTATGGCCTCAGTATGTGCCTACATTTAAAGCCATATACGTCCTCGCATTGAAGAAGTTTTATACGGATCTGTGGAATATACAGGCTGTAACATTAAGAACGGTCAGTATGGGAAAGTCTGAAACTATAAGACATACGAAGATCTGTTCTTAGGAACCATGTCATCAATTTTAGTAACAAGAAACACTGTATTCATACATTTTTATTAAAAACTGTACTCAGCCTGGGAATCGAACCCGGTTGTTTTGAAAAAAAATCCAACACTATTTCTATTTAGATATCGATTACGTTAAGGATGAAGTGCACAAAACAAGCTACGACACAATTGAAGACCTAGAGACCAGCAGCCATAGAGACAATTTTAACGCAAATTCACCACCTGAAGATACAACATTCAATAGTAAGATCGTTACCTAAACGAGTTGAATGTTGTATTTTACAAAATGGTAGTCATTTCGAACACCTACTAAAATAAAATAAAAGATATGGAAACAATGCGTTTTATTAATTTTAAACATCACGTTTCATACTAACATTTATTCCTTAAGACCTACACAATCGATATCTAAATAGAAATAGAGTTGGATTTTTTTTCAAAACAATCGGGTTCGATTCCCAGGCTGAGTACAGTTTTTTTTTAAATGTATGAATACAGTGTTTCTTGTTACTAAAATTGATGACATGGTTCCTAAGAACAGATCTTCGTATGTCTTATAGTTTCAGACTTTCCCATACTGACCGTTCTTAATGTTACACCCTGTATATATTGTTTAATACTGATTAACAATACAAACAGTGTACCAACTTGCTTTCAGGAAAATAATTACGTTTAGTTGTTCTAAACTTAAAAAAATCAGGTTTTTATGACGTTATTTAAATCAACCACTTAACAGTGAATGTCGTATAGTTAAGACACATCCGTCTTATACTGAATACTTTCACTGTGCTTCATTTTTTATTTGTTAAAGTAACAATGTCTGGCGTAATGAAAAGGATGAAATGTCCACATCAGGTGTCCCTAACTTTGTCTCAAACACAGTTTGTTATGTCGAGCCCTAGCAAGTATTATAAGACCACACGGAAAGAGTCATGGACGTCATCTTTTTGCAAAAAAAGACTTTGTAATGTAATTTCTTTGTTAATCCTTGTATATTTGCCGAAATAAGTAGCCTAAAATATACAGGGTGTAACATTAAGAACGGTCAGTATGGGAAAGTCTGAAACTATAAGACATACGAAGATCTGTTCTTAGGAACCATGTCATCAATTTTAGTAACAAGAAACACTGTATTCATACATTTTTAAAAAAACCTGTTCTCCGCCTGGGAATCGAACCCGGTTGTTTTGAAAAAAAATCCAACACTATTTCTTTTTAGATATCGATTGTGTAGGTCTTAAGGAATAAATGTTAGTATGAAACGTGATGTTTAAAATTAATAAAACGCATTGTTTCCATATCTTTTAATTTATTTTAGTAGGTGTTCGAAATGACTACCATTTTGTAAAATACAACATTCAACTCGTTTAGGTAACGATCTTACTATTGAATGTTGTATCTTCAGGTGGTGAATTTACGTTAAAATTGTCTCTATGGCTGCTTTTAGGTCTTCAATTGTGTCGTAGCTTGTTTTGTACGCTTCATCCTTAACGTAATCGATATCTAAATAGAAATGGTGTTGGATTTTTTTTCAAAACAACCGGGTTCGATTCCCAGGCTGAGTACAGTTTTAAAAAAAATTTATGAATTCAGTTTTTCTTGTTACTAAAATTGATGACATGGTTCCTAAGAACAGATCTTCGTATGTCTTATAGTTTCAGACTTTCCCATACTGACCGTTCTTAATGTTACAGCCTGTATATTACTCACTAAGATATAAACGATTGAATAGTGTACACAGGGAATAAAGTGTATGAGACCGTAAAATACACTTTATTGCACAAATAGAAAACAACAAACGAAAGAGAGAAAAGGAAATAGTACAATTTAGGCGGCCTTATCGCGAACGATCTCTTCCATGCAACCTCCGGGCAGAGGAGAATTTAAAAAAATCAGTAATACCAGTGACTAAGGCTCAATTTACATTGCCGCGGAATGGAATGGAAGCGAATTTTCGCAACGTAATTGTACATAGCATAATGAACTTTATGTCAATTGTGTAACATACAAACTAAATACGAGCCAAAATAGAGATCGCGCGTCGTCCGGGGAATCCTCGCGCATTCTCGAGAATTCCCCTAGCGGTAAAGCGTATTTAGTTTTATGTTACACAATTGACATAAAGTTCATTATGCTATGTACAATTACGTTGCGAAAATTCGCTTCCATTACATTCCGCGCTAATGTAAATTGAGTCTTATTCTCTTTGCGTGTGGTCTTCATATGGAGTTAATTTGATTACTACCGGTTACGTATAATAGATTTTAGATCCGTATAAAATTGTATTTATTTTATTTATATTTATATAGTTTTACTGTATAATAGACATGCTTGCTGTTACGTACGCGAATTATATACGTATTTTTATTATAGTGCCTTTGTATCGACGTGAATGCCTTATTTTTTCATTAAAAAAATATTCATATACCGACTTAGGATTTGATAATGTATTATGTTCATTTGACCATTAAATAGTGCCTATTGAAGAAAACACCAAATGTATGCCTTATGTTCAAATTGAAGAGTCCAGGGTACCGAGGATCGCGTGGTCATTATTATTTGAGACGTTTCTGATATAGCATTATTAAGTGGAAGTGATTTAATCAAGTTATTATTATACTAGATGCCACGGAGATAAAAAATATTTAATAAAAAGTAATTATCTAAATTGATCTCTTGCAAGATGAATTAATATCGATTTCTACCAATTGTTGCCAATATAAAAATTCTCAAAACAAAATCGATTTCTCGTACGTACATAACTAGTATCGTTTTTTATTAGGAGGTATGATTTTTAGGATTTAAAAAAGTTATTGATAAACGTGAGTTAGTAATAAACGTGTTTCTTGCCGAAGCAGTGCACCAGCACTGGAAATGCACAAGCACAGGGCTGTTCTCCACACACTCACAAATATCATGCGACCGTCGACGGTCTGCCAGTGTTCTTAACAAACCTATATTGGTTTTTGTTACACTGTGAATGTAAATGTTTGAATGAAATTATGGAGATTTTCAATAAATAAATAAATAAAAGATATGCCATTTTCGATACTAAATCACCTGTAATGTAAAAGAAGAAAGAAGAAATTCTCACTGTGGTTATTCGTTTTTCCTCCTGGACTCTTTATTATACATACAGGGTTAAATTTTATATTGTAAAAACATAAAAACGCATTTTATACAGAGTGTTTACTCTCTATAGTTAGTGCCTGCACTTTTTATTTAGTTTTAGTAATATTTTTATTTTGTTTTAGCCATATACATTTAAAATTTGTAAGAGACGAAAACATGCTTATTATTATAAATAAATATTTTCTTATTATAGTATAATCAATCACACATACGATTAAGATATAATAGATTTAAATAATTGAATATTATATTCACTCTCAGATTTTTTATCACAAACATTATGTTCACTCTCAGTTTTTTTTATCACAAACATGTTCACTCTCAGTTTTTTTATCACAAACATGCGTCGCAGATATTTAGCTTAATCCCTTTTAGCTAAAAGTTTTTAAACTTTTAGCTAAAACGATTTATTCTCAACACTAGCGACAGATTTTTTAAATTGTGATGTCTAAAATGTATACTTAAATTGTATTGATGTCTGTATTTTTAGATACTGGTTTGGTATTTGTATGTAAAAAAGGATTGTTGTTTTGTTCTAAGGTTGTCTGGAAGGTTTTGGACTTGGGCATTTTGTATTCTGGGTTTAAGTCACATCTTCAGATTAATATTCAACTGGCAGAATAACCGTGTGCTGCAAGAAACGCCCTCAATGTTAAGACTTCCTTAAGTCTCGTGATAGCTCTATCTAGAGCTATGGCGTAGAAAGGGATAGCATGTATTTTAATGAAAATTTAACTTTAAGGACGTTTCGTTCTATCGTTTTCAAGAAGTTTCAAGCCTTTAGGTCCTGAATATCCTCTTTCCCAAAATGTAAATTTTATACTATTGTATAAATAGAACAGACGAGCAAACGGACCATCTGATGGTAAGTGGTCACCGTCGCCCATAGACATCTCACCTCACTATAATGTTATTAGAGGGCTTAGATGAAGTGCCTCATGTGCCGGTAATGAAGCTGGCTCTCTTACCATTCGAACCGAAACAGCAATGCAAACATCCACCCCAGACTGACTGCAAAAGTCACCACATTTTTCTTTGACTTAAAGAATCTGAAAGATCTCAAGATGTACTTCATGAAGATTCCTGACCAGATGGTCCATGAATCTGGTCAAGTCCAAAACTATGTTTACTAATAGTTATTGATTACGCTGCAAGAAGTTTGTTTATGTGTTGTATCTAGCAATCGAACTAATTTATAGGTGTACCCACAAGTTCCTTATTATTTTCATGTAGATAGCCTATTCGACCAGTTAACACTGATTGTGCCTAATAATCAATCCACCTAGTGATTCTTGTATTTATCAAAATCGGTTTAATTAAGTTCTGCGGTTTAACTGTTAATCTTAACTTAGGACAAACGTCCGAAGAGGTAATATTGAGATTTATATGAATTTGAAAAAGTGGTTGAAAATTTCATGAATGAAACATGAATTCTAACAGAATTGTTAGACTTTTGAAGCCAGCAGGATGACATTCGATAGCTCAGTTGGTTAGAGCACTGCCACGGAACGGCAAGGTCGCAGTTTCAAATCCTGCTCGCGGAATATTTTTCAACCACTTTCTAATTTAAGTATGTACGCCCCAGCATAGTTATACTCAAAAACCGTATTTAAAAGTTGCAGGTTCATATTGAAACATTTGTTATTGTAATATTCATAAAAATCCGTAATCAATGACTATTTGCGAAAATGTCGAAAGTTTAAATTTTCCGAGAGCGACTGTAAGAAAATCCCTAGCCTTAGGCTCGATTTATATAAAAACGCCCAAACGTCCGCCGCGCGACGCGCTTTCGCCAAAATTCACGGGTTCTCATTACTCGATTTATATTGAAACACGCGTGCGAACCGCGTCATAACGCAGTTTCAAATAAATCGAGTAATAAGAACCCGTGTATTTTGGCGAGAGCGCGTGGCGCGGCGGGCTGTTGGGCGTTTTTAAATAAATCGAGCCTTACTATCGTCTCCCGGTCTATACGGTAGACTTGCGCCAACTTTGAACCCTGCTGTGCTATTATCGTTCTGAAAACGATGACGTGATATTATCATATTATTAGATAGCGTGCTTACAGAGACAATGCTATCGATCATTTCATCGTTTTGAAATTGGTAATAGCTACCATGGATTAACTCGCAAATTATCTGGGCTTTTCATACACACTTTCAAAACTTTGGGTTAGTGTCCGGGGTAAGGCTTCAACCATTTAAACCGCCCGCCGCGCGACGCGCTTTCGCCAAAATACACTGGTTGTTATTACTTGATTTATTTGAAAAAGCGCGATGAAGCTGTTCACACGCGCGGTTTTATATAAGTCGAGTGATAAGAACCCGTGACTTTTGATGAAGCGCTGCGCTCGGCAGACGGTTGGGCGTTTTCATATAAATCGAGCTTGACTGGTTGGGCACTAACAATACGATTAAACACGGTTGGCGCAAGTCGGCCTAATGTTGGCTGCGTTGTGATTTGTCTTGGGTTCCGTGTCTAGAACTCTAGATGTAGGTAATGTTTACTTGTATTGTACAAATTGCGGGACACGACGTCCCTTCGTCTTGTAATGTAAATGTAAGTTAATTTAAGAGTAGAGATGCCATTGTTCGTGTAATGTTAGACGATATTATTTTCTCCGTTTTAGTATAATAAAGTTCTTTTATTGAGATATTTGATGGTTTTATTTACGGAGAAAAGTGGGAACTACCTATGATGATGGTGGTTCCTCTGTCTACCCCGTCGGGGATTATGGACGTGAGAGTTATGCTATGATATTGATGGTTTTCTTCTGGCATTGTACTCTTATTAATTGCATGTCTGGCACTAACTCTAATGTCTCTAATCCGACATCTTTAACACATACGAAAGGCGTTCCATTATTTTTTAATGGAATTAGAAAAAAAAATTATTATAAAAGTTTATTTAGAACTTTTCAAAGTATTCTCCTGCGGCATCAATGCACTTATGCATTCGACTGTTGGAGTTGCAGAATAGATTCCATGTTTCGGCATCCCTTCTGCCTGGCAGGTATTTTTTGTCTGGTATCTTTAAGAGTTGCGCCTGAGTTCGCAGCGACATTTTTTCAACAATTACAACCTACCATAGACTAGACAGTCCGTCTTCTGCCAAGTCACGTGTAGCAGTCAGTAGCAATGAAATAATTGCAATTTACCGCACCTCATCGCTTTACAGAATACAAATGTAGAAGTGTCATGGCCGCCATGCGCACGCGCCGCGAAACGTAATGCGGTGAAAATTGATTGCTTTATTGTCGCTGTTTACGATGAGGGAGAAAGGGACGTATACTTTATCTACTTTTGAAAATCTAGCGTAATCGAATATCGCAGAAATATACTCGCCCTCTATAATGAGGGCATTGACTTTTACCCAACTGCAGGCACTTTTTCGGATCTAATCTGGATGTTATATGCTGTCACTATATCTAAAACACTGAGAATTTTATAAAATATAATAAAATGCTGAATTTCTTTTTGGTCATACTAAAGACATCAACGCAGTCATTCTGCATACGCCCGAGACTACACGTATCAAGATAGATTGTAAGTTATTATTACACGTAGGTAAGTTACCTACCTACCTAAGTGTAATGATCCATTTACCTACAGCAGATGATTGTATAGTCACAAAATAATTGCATGGGAGCTTCCAAAATTGGAATCTAAGTTTTTCTTACTCGTACTCATATCATTTATTGCTTTTCATGTGTAACAATTGGTCTTAAAAATATATTATATGTTCATACATAAAACCCTGAGTAGGGCACCGCAATATAAAATAAGAAATGCTATCGAGATAAATTAAATTAAATAAAGATTTTAAAGTTAGGTATTGTGTATTATTGTTTTAGTTAGGTTTTTTTATGTATAAGTAGGTTAGTTAATTCTAGGATTATTGTTGGGAGGGACGGGCACACTGACTATGAAACAGGAAATAATTATGTCAAAGGATTTAGGGCTTTCCATAAATTGATATACAGATTAAGCAAAACAGATAGGTAAGAATGAGTCAACAAACATGCGGAACAGCTCTCACTGACCTTGGATGCAGCTATTGACTGGTTTGTGATATTACACTGGATTACTGGTATAATTTCAATTTGACATGCGAACCATCAGTCATCTCTGTTCCGGAATTTTATACCCTCAACCCAAAGGGATGTTATAAGGTTGACGCAAATGTCTGTTTGTCTGTGGCATCAATTTAACATCCGATCCGATTTGGACGCCGATTTAGATCAATTTGTCGACAGAGTTCTTAGCCATGTCTGATAAAAATTGGATCAAGGATTTCCAAGATCTAGGAGTATCTTTGATGTCAGATGGGATCTCTGGAACGGTAACAAGTGGTTTGAGCTCAAATGTTTAGGACCATGATGCCTTCCTTCCAAAAGTAAGGCAATTACAATGTAAGTCAGAGGTTTACTATTTTTTTAATTTAAAGTTAAGTTTAAGTATAGTGCATTGCACTCTCATGACAACAGTAGGTATTAAAATCCTGGTCGGGGCTAATTATCTACGTAATTGAATTCTCGAGCACATTTTTATCCATATGTAATTTACAGTAGGCACCGCGGTACCTCGTAACATAGTGTTACCAAATGTCAACCTTGCCGGCGGCAGTATAGCGAACCAGATATGTGCCTAAATGTTTTGATTTGATTCAGAATGCTTGAAATAATACCTACGTACACTCGATGAACTTTCTTTCACTTCGGTTAATGGCATTTCGAGAATACGTGATTAACCTTTTTTTTTATTGTATTAATCAACTTACATGGAAATACTAAAGAAGGATCTCAAATTAGTTTTTCGATAAATCAACTAACATCAGAGATATTAATGGTTAAAGTTAGTATTGGACAGATGCTATGTCCCTTTCTAGCTAAACAGCCAGGAGCAGCTTGTATGGCGCTAGAGAACAGTTACGTCATAAAACTTATTGCCGTTTCTTTCCGTTCTGATTTTTGATTGCCTGTAGCTATTATATTTTTCAACGAATTTTAATTCTGTTTTCATATTTGACCATCAATTTATGACTATATCTTAATTTTTAAGAAATGCATTTAATATTGGAAACTACCCTATTCTGCTAATGACGGGTCAGTCATGGGTGTAGGTAGGATTACCGTATAATAAAAGCAAAGACAGCACACAGAAACGAACTTTATGGCACTATTTTTTGGAGAATTTAGGTGCAATAGAAAACATTTCTTACAGTTTCAGGTTCGATTTTACGTTGCGTCTTGTAGAATAAATTGCTTGCTTAGACTGCTCTTCCTATTGTTATTTTATTATTAGACGATTTTCGATGCGGTACCAACCTTGAGAGAACTAAATGAAGTGCTTCATGTGCCGGTAATAACACTGGCTCTCTTACTCAAATCGAAACACAGCTGTTGTTTTCGGCGCCATGAAGTGGAGAAGGATCTGCGGACATCTGACTCGAAACTGCGCAGGAGAGAGAGCGATGGCGGTCTTTAGTATCGGAGGTCAAGATCCACTTCGGGTCGCTGCGCCAGCGGAGTAAGTAAAAAAAAAGTCTTTATTTTGCGATTTTAAATTATAAATTTCCATTATATTATTCAATTACATTACTTATTTATGTACGTTATTATCGCATGCCTTTTTCTGGACAAAGGCCTCCCCCAATTTTTCCCACTCCTTCCTATTTTCTGTTTACTGACTCCACGTTATTCCCGCTTCCTCCTTCTCCCTCTCCTTCCTTCGCAAAGAGGAAGCGGAGTAAGTAAGTGTTGTAGTTTACGGACAGTAAAATAAAATTAGTAGGCAGTACCAACTAACATACTATACTTATTCAGACCGGAACGGTTGTCAATCCATGTATCCACAACCAAGTAATGTAAAGTACGAACTTACTTCATACTTAAACTAAACTTTGGCACTAGTAATTGGCTGTAGGTAGATTTAACTACTTCCGTGCACTGAATGAGGTAAACTGTTTCGAAAAACAGGTCGAAATAATTGTGTACCTACATGGAATTTATTATATTTTAAGGACATTCAGTGTAGGTCGATTAATTTTGGACTTGTTTCTTATCTCTGTTTGGTGTCTAAGGGCGACGGTTACCATGGGAGCGTCGGTGGCACAGTGGCTAGGACACCGGGCTCCCATGCGGGAGGTCCGGGTTCGAAACAATGCAGTGCCATGTACCAATGAGTTTTTCGTATTTTTCGAAGACATATGTACATTAACCGACTTCTCTAACGGTGAAAACATCGTGAGGAAACCTACACACAGAGATGGCCGGTGTGTAAAATGGGGTAGGCACAAAAGATCCTCAAGGGTGGAAGTGCCGCTGGGGTTATTTCCGGCCTATCATAAGATAAGAAGCGCAGAAGAGAAGAGAAGCGCAGGCTCGATTACATGATTAGCGTGCAGTTTACACACACAGAACATAACAGAAATCTCCCTATCTCTCACACACACCCTTTCAACACACATACTTACACACTCTTACAACATACATACTTACACACACATCCTTTTCTTTGTTCTCCCCACTCCCTATTCCATTTTCCCACCTCCATACTTTATTAACTTTCAGCTGTAACTAATTATTATTATTAGTTTGTATAAATTAAGGAGACCTGCTTTTTGGCTTGCACGAGTGTAAAAAAAAGAATTCAGGAATTGTATAGCTGTAAGGTTTCTCAGAAATTAAAATTAAATTAAAAAAAATTAAATAAGAAAAGATGAGACCACTTACCACCAGGAGCCTCCTGGCCTCCTGGCCCGTTTGCTCGCCTAGTTTCCTTATTTAATAAACTAGATAAAAATAATTCACACATTGATATTAACACTTTGTTTCGTTACTATTTTGATACATAAGTACCTAATATGGAACGCTCACTCTCCGTGGACATAATTTTAGTTTAATATTATTTTTCTTGTATCGAAAAGTATAGTGCCTATCACGGGAAGACCACATGTCGCATCCAATGATATTATATACAAACTGGTCGCATCGATGTATCCACAACACTCGCTTACGACTCGTATTGCGAAGTAACACTCGGTAGCGACAATGAGGCTCTTCCTTCACAAAGTTAGACAATATAATAAAAAATAATAAAAAAAATATTATGTACATATTATTGTATTACTTGAAAAACTTATTGCTAAAGAATTATTTAAATAAGCACTTAGGTCTTAGGTACAAGTAATATTTACTATAGAGATTCGTGAAAAATTATCCATCTTGTTTCTTGTTGAAAAACCTTAAATTATATTCTTTATATTATTTTACTCTGTCTATTTGATCGTAAATCAAAGATAACTTCTTGATAAAAATAATGCATAATGCAAACAAATAGCTAAGAAACAAAGGCTCTATTTCACAAGTAGTACAGTCAACCAAAGGTCAAACTACCCAAAACGTCAAAATTTGAGAATCTGAAATTTATCATAAAACGCAGGCATAAGGTTGAGATTTAATCGAAGGTTTTTGACAGATGGTATACTATATCTTGTGGTTGACTGTACCTAAGAACAAAAGCCTGTCTCCTCCTACACATTCGTACTAACATGCGAAGACAACATGCCAAATAAGCTTCATATTTCATATTCCTCCCTTACATGAGATGAAGTGTGTTTGTCAGAGTTGTTCAGGCCGCCCGAAGGCCTCTGACATGGCCTAATGATTGCTGTAGAATGACAACAATCGGGACCGACAGTCGAACGTACTCTCCGAGGCACGGAGGGCTCGATATGAAGTGATATTCTTCTACAATATTCAATTACCCATTCATAGAAGAAAAAAACCATACCATATTACGTAATTAAACGTTTACTATTTTCTATGCGATCTCGCTAACACAGATTATAAACTTTTATAGCTTATATTATTATACTCTGACCAGGCACATATACATACAGTATGTAGGCTATAATGTCGTCGTATACCTCTCTGGTTATGTCGGTTATATAGGGTCCTATTTTATTAGCGGCAAATATTTCTAGGTTGTCACCTAGATTTTTTACCAATTAAATTTTCGAGAAAAACTACATAATTGTTTGTTTGAAAATTCTACAAATGAATTAAATATTTGCTATTCTAATACTCAATAAAATAACTAGGTAATGAAATTTCATTCATAACGATATGGACAGAGAGAGTGACAAATGAAGAAGTACTGACGAGAGTTAAAGAAAAGAGAAGCATCTTAAAGGCTATTGAAAATAGAAGGGGAAATATGGTGGGCCACCTTATACGACACGACGAATACATAAGAAACCTTATAGAAGGAAAAGTTGAAGGCAAGCGGGGAAGAGGAAGACCGAGGATAAGCTTCTTCGATCAAATCAAAGAGAAGGCTGGCGTTGCGTCGTATAAGGAGGTCAAGGAAAGGGCACTAGACAGGACACAGTGGCGTTTACTACACCGACAAGAGCATAGCTCTTAAATTGAAGAAGAAGAACGATATGGATGAGTTTATGCCACCAAGGCGCAAAATAATGGGATTTATTTTTCTTTAATATGGAAAAAATTTCATACAAGTAACAGGGTTATTTTTTAGTGTAAAGTGGTACAAGTGACCAGCACATACCCTCCTCCAATAATTTGCTACTAATAAAAAAGTAAAGTAAAGTAATGTAAAATACACTTTACTGCACAAATATAAAACAACAAACATGAGATAGAAAAGGAAATAGTGAAGTACAATTTAGGCGGCCTTATCGCTAAGAGCGATCTCTTCCAGGTAACCTTCGAGCAGAGGAAATGATTTCGAGAAAGAGGTAGTAGGAGGAAAAGGACCTTATATAGATATTAAAAATTCAACACTAGCTCCAAGACTACATTCGTTTAAGGACAGATACTGGTTATTCTTGGCCTTCCTCGAAGCATCTAGATCATTTGACATGCTACAGGTTTTCACATGTCATTCACTTTGTTTTGATTCACGGCTTAACTGATCATGTGAGCATTAAGGAACCATTTTATGATTATCTGTGGGTCACAAGAAATCTCAATAATGTTGTTAAGGCTTCCTTATGTCTCGGCTCCAACACTATCATAGCATGTGTTTTAATGAAGGCTTAACTTTCATTTTTTTAGTTTTTAATTTTGTACAGTTATAATATACCTACAATAGTGTTTTAATTATATAAAGCCAAACTGCTTAGCAGTTTATCGGCGGACATGTTGCTCCCTTATTTTATTATAAATAATCATTATATTTTTATACTCTTTGTGCCTTTTTATACTTACTTACGTAATAGTTGTTTTCGGAGTCTGCTTCTTATTATTTTCTTTAAATATGTATGTATTCTCATTCGTGTAGAATATATATTTTTATTTATTATTAATTCAAAATGTTTGAATCCATATTAGTATTGAAATTATAACATAGAAGCTTTGTGTGTGTAATTGCTGGTATTATAGCCTATTTTTTTATGTGAGTGCTGTGCACGTCTGTAATTGGATTGTATATTATAACGTTACCATATAAATAAGCTCGAATAATCCTAAAAGTATAATCTGTTGAAGTGCCAAATAAATAAAATAGTGATATGATAATCAAGTTTAGTCAAGGAATGAGAAAGGTGACGATAAAATAGACATTTAGGAGTCTATTATTTGAGGAGAGCCTTCAGTACAAATTTTAGTAAAAAGTGGCTGTTTTAGTAAGCGTATGGAGAGTTTTGAGTGTCGACTTTCTGCAGGAACAAAAGCCCGCCCCTAGGGAGACTATTTTTCTTTCATCCTAAACTGTATAACTTTTTAGCACTTCGTGAAATGTCTTCGCACTTCGTGAAACGCGCCATAGTCTAAATCTACGCCATAATACCTAAAGTAGTATTTTTTATTAAACGGACTAAACTGACGTTTTCTGTGTTGCCAGTTTTGATGAACTAAAAATAGTGTTGTGACCAAAGATCGAGTTCAATAGTTCACCAATCAAAGTATTTTTTTTTCTTGTGTTATGTCGTGATTTTTTTAAATTAATAAGTTAATTCGCCGAGCCTCACTTTGTATAGGAGCGAAATCCATCTTCTTTCAATATATAATTTAACGTTATCTTTTTGGCTCACTGTTTGGGAACTAAGGGAACTGTTCACAAGTGAACTGATGCGTTTTTATTATTACATTAAACATGGCAACATTATTTTACAAAGAGACAATTCGACAATACCTAGCCAAATATTTTGCAAGACATCACACCAATGTAATTATACACATAACCCTAAAGAATTAGATCACACCCAGGGTGTAGCGTTACAAAACCGCTAGGGCACGCGCTGCATACCAAATCATACGATATTCAGTACCCGACACAGCACAGCAACGAAATGTGCGACATTATAAATACAAGTGGCCGCTCGCCGCGCCCCAGACGCCTAGTGGACTCCCGCCGTAAAGTGCGATACGCGGGAAAGTTTGACGTTTCGTGCCGCGCTCGAAAATCGGAAGTGCCGCCATGTTTGTTTTCAAGGTCAGTAGTTTAGATGGGGTTGGAGATGGGTAGGTTTAATTTTTTATTGCCAGTGAAGAAATTAGTAGGTAGGTAAATTCGAGTTGTGGGTTGGGAGGGAGGGGGGCAAAGAACTTTATTGCATTATAGATAAGTACCTAATATAAAAGTAAATAAAAAATTTAGTAAACAACTTTGATTAACCATAGATACTATTAGGTATTTAAATCCCGTCCAGAAATAACAGAGTGCGGCTTAATGCAGAATTTTAAGTGAACCTTTTTATTTTATAGCGATCTCCATAACGCAGATTATAAATGTACCGTGGCACCAGCTTGACAACTTTAAAATTTTTGATCAGGGTTTACTTCAAATATAAAAATAACTAGGTAAAGTTACTTCGACAAACCCAAAAGATGCACCCCGATTTAAATTAAGCCCTTACTGTAATTACGCGTAGTTATATGCTATGGGTCCATAACGTACTAAATCATGTAGAGCTAGAATTTATCCCGCGCTTTTGTCGGGTCCAAACCAGCTGTTTTTCGTTATCTTGCAAATCGTTTTACAGTTTCAAGTAGGAATGGTGTTTTTTTTCTCGAAGAACGTCTATAAAATGTGATTAATGTGTAGAACAGTAAAATAAAGACGCTGCAGCCCGATCCGTACTTGGCTGGTTTTTGAAAAGCCATACTGCGTCCGGAACGCCTTCTTCTTGGCGTGGAAGATTCTCCTAGATAGCATTTAAATGTGTCACACCAGCATTTTAATGAAGAAATGAAAGAGTTGTTTACATCAGACATGGGTTCAGTTTCCTTTGCCTTAAAAAAACAAAATCATGTAGAGCTTATTGTCTAAATGGACAGAAGAACAACTAAACACCCATCCTTTACAATAGCAAACTTCTATCAGTATGAACAGTGGAAAACCCATCAAGCTAGACTCTATGAAACCCTGTCGTGTTTGGATTTCATGACATTCGTATGAATGTATCAAATGTAACTTTAAAAAATACCACAGAATGAATTACTAAATAATTAGGTACTTAAATACTCTTTACTAGACATTAACACATATTTTTTTTCTTTTTTTATTGTATTTGTCATACGTAGATTTTATCATTCACTGCCGGCGTAACTGACTCTACCATAATATGCTACTGTACCATGATACAGTTTTCTATAGATATTTCAACTTTATTTGTACTCATGACTAGTAGTTTTACCATATACCGCTCGGGTCCTTAAGGCCCTTTCAAATTGCCCACTTCTGAAAATAATGAAAAATCACATAATTCAAGGTCATCACTTTGCATGGGAAGTTGAAAATTTTGAAAGACCATTTTAAATGTAAACCCATTTACTTTATGGTCACTTTGTATGTTCATTTGTCTTGAACAAGATAAGCGGTAGTCGGTAGTACTACCATTTAGTCAGTAGTACCTACTTTGGTAGTACTACTAGTAATTAGTGAAGCTTACTTCATATAATTTCCCATACTTCGTTTCGTTTCTCACGCGGTCGTTCAACTAACAATATAATTTGACTTGCTGTAAGACTCTTCTAATGGTTGTAGCAACATAGATGGCAAGATTATAAGTATTCATAATTATTTTATTCTACTTACTTAATTATTTGTTAATTTTATCGTCCAACGTTTATAACTGCATTGTGTTATATTGTTTTCAAATGCAATGATTTTATTTATATTATCAAAATGTTTTCATGAAAACGCGTTCCAGTCTTTTTGGATACGAATCTTTTTAAATTATACCTACCTACAAAAGCACCTGGCCGTTTGTTCCAAAAGTTTATTTTGAAATCGTCTTTTTCTATACTTTTTCTTTTGGAAATGGCGATTAAATATATTTTATTCAGAGAATGAAGCCATCATGCTTTCAATTCGATTTTTAATAATATCACGGAATAAATAAATTGAACATAGTAACTAAGTAACCAACTACACTAATCAAAGTTACATAATTAATTATAAATACTTATTTATTGCATGAATAGCTACCTAATTGAAGATGTAGGAAGGAAAGAATAGGCAACATTTCACGAAAAAAATGAATGCCATTACATTTTATTTTCTTTCTACGTAGAAATATGAAATGAAATGAAATAGTTTATTCAACAAATTGCTACAGCTTGTACACTTTTGTTCGTCAATTTTTCAATTTTTTCAATTCAGTTTATATACTATATATTATAGTAGTATAATTTATATACTATATATTATATATTATCTATACCAATATTATAAAGAGGAAAGGTTTGATTTTTTGTTTGTTTGTTTGAATTGAATAGGCTCCGAAACTACTGAACAGATTTGAATAATTCTTTCACTGTTGGAAAGAATATAGAAATTGAAAAAAAATATAAAAAAAAGAAACATAAAAAATAAACAAAAAAAAACACAAAAAACATATAAATACAAAAAAAAAAACATATAAATACAAAAAAATCATATAAATAAAAAAAAATCATTAAATAATATCAAAGAATTTAATTATTCTTATTTTTTTTTAATTTACTCTTTTTTAGGAGCTCGACGCAAAAAGGAGTGAATATGTGTGTTATATTATTATTATTATTATGAATGTGTTAAAATTAACAAATCTAAATGTAATGTTTAATGCCCGTGCGAAGCCGGGACGGGCCGCTAGTATATATTATAGTAGTGGTAGATCCTAATGTGAACGATCGCCTGGGGTGGTACCACCCTCTTATCTATTTCTGCCGTGAAGCAGAAATGCTTGCATTTCTGTGTTTCGGTTTGAAGGGTAAGAGAGCCAGCGTAATTACCGGCACATGAGGCAATCCATCTTAGTCCTCAAGGTTAGCAGCGCATCAAAAACCCTCCAACATTAACACAGTGAGGTGAGATGTCTATGGGCGATGGTGACCACATACCATCAGGTGGCCCGTTTGCTCGTCTGCTCTCCTTATTTAATAATAAAAAAATTAAAAAAAACTATATAACAATTATAATAAACAATAATACCAATTAAGAACAATATAAATCAATAATAATAATCATACATTTATCTCCGTACATTAATTTAAAAAAAACTTTATTATTACTAATTAATAAAAAAACCAACCCTAGCCAGTTTTATGAAAACAAGTAGTTTACTTATAATCTAAGTTTATTTTTTATTGCGAGTTTTAATATCTTTTGCTCTCTAATTCAAAAGGGTGTTTTACTTATACGCTTATTCAGCCCGTTTCCGCTAAATATTTCTCAATAAAAAACGCTTCCTCTCATCTGTAGGCTGTCAAAATACCTCTGGACCATTTTAGAGTGGTTAATGAAGAATATCGGTGATGTTAATATTTAAAAGCCATACTTACGTCTGAGTTAGGATTTCCCTCGAGGCCACGTTTCGCCCTCAAGCCACCTTACCAGGGCGTAACCAATTTTCTTCCTGATCAGGAGATCTAGTTCACAATACTTGTGCAACGACCACACCCACGCTACTGCAGTTCTATGCGTTTTGCATTCCAAAGCAATTTGTTGCAATATTACGTGAATATTGGTTTTATTGACAAGTAACTAAGTTTTGGATTCCTGTGAAGCGAGTAGATTTCACTTATATGCCCATTTTATAGGGATTTGATGTAAGCTTTTTACTATTTGGCTACCTGCATTGATCTTAAGGCGAGGTTTTTAAAAATTTCTTCTTCATTCGTGGAACCTAATACCAGACACTTTTATTTAATGTCTTAATTAATTGATTTTTCTTCGATTGGCGGCATGCCTCGTCTTAAATATCCCAATTTCTTTCAAATTGGCAAACAATTTCAAAAGATATATTCTGAACTTTTTTTTAATCTTAATCATTTCTCTTATTTCAGTGGTAATGTAGAACGTGTCATAGTTCGCAGCACTATGTCTGAAAACGAAATATACTCGTATAGACCATAAACGGTGCCATCCTAATAGAAAATAAACATCGTGACTCTTTACAAGACAGAAATATATCTTAACCTTAACGCTCGATGGGTTAAAAAGGTTTAAAGGTTGCCTGGAAGAAATAGCTTAAAGCTATAAGGCCGCCAATTGTATTTGTATTTTGTATCTTTTCTTCTGTTCTGTATAAAAATACAAAAAAAAGTCCTGTGTGCAATAAAGAATATTTGTATTGTATTGTATGGGCAGCAGTAGTAATAATAGTAATCGAATATTACGTAAATACTATAATATACACAAAAATATAGTACTTAATACATAATCAAAAATATAATAAACAAATAGATAATGGGCAGTGTATCCACTCTGCAGTTCGTAATGCTGACGAAGAAGATTTTAAAATATTGGCAGTGATTTGGCTTGCAAAGTTTATTTACTTACAAACTAGGTCGAAAACCTGTATCTTGTAAGTCGGGATTCCGTCGCACTTTCTGTGCAAGCAAATTACAAATTATATTCTTAACCTAAAAGGAATTTGGAAAATTTAATCATAAAGGAATTTAGTAAAGATAATGGTAAGAGTGAGTATGGGTGGGGGTGTGTTAGGTTGTGTGGGAGTGTGTAATGATGTAAGTGTGCATATGTAGTGTAGGGTGAGTGGGTGTGTGAGTGTGGGAAGTTAAGTGTTAATAATCTGAAGAATGTAATGAGTTTAGTGTGTAATTTTTTTTTTTATAGAATTCAAATTCATTATTTATTTGTAGTTCCTGATATTTACGTAGATAGAACTGCCCTGCATTTTTCTTTTTTTTTTTTTATGTATAACTAAACCCGCATTTGACCTCGATCTCGCCTGATGGTAAGCGACGATGAGGATGATGCATGCGTCAGATTCAGTAAATAGTTCACCAGGTTACAGATTTTCGTGTCATATAGATACCTATTGATAATTTAAGAACAAACTCAGCATATTAAAGTGCCTTGTGAAATGAAATTGCTTACAACCGTTGAAAAGAGGTGATGTAAAGACCACTTTACGAAAAGAGGTTTAAATCTTGGAAGTGACAATGGATCTAATGTTAAAACACGAGACTGCGACCCAAGCGTCGCTGAATCGAATCCATCTTTGGACCATTGTGGTTTCATCCTAGTTAGAGTGGTTAATGAAGAATATTGGTAATGTTTAAAAGTTTGGTATAACGAAAATTCCAAAACTATGAAGAAGTTACTTTAAAACTTCTTCTTCCTAGAACACCAGTGTTGCATAGGGCTGAGACAATATTCTTCCACCGCGCGCTGTCCGATGCCGCAAACTCTATGGTTTCCCAGGATACTTTTGCAGCATCCAAGACTACGTTTCCATGTTTTCCACTTTATAACTCTAATTAAGAAAAATTGCGATGCTTTTCAATCTCGTATTACATTAACTTCAAAATTTTAAAGGGTCTTTTCAGTTCATTAGGTACTTTCTGTGTTCCAGCTTTGACTTTAATAGTACTTTTGTGTATCATGGACTCGTAATTGTATCATGTCATGGCATAATATAGGTAATAATTATACTGGTAGAGGAATGCGGCTAGATGGCTTTGACGCCTTCATATACCAGTATTATACACGTACTTGTAATTATTCGTATAGGCTTGTCTGTGTACCAGAAGAAAGGTCACTTTTTGCCTCATTGAATAATTAATATAATTATAAATTAGAACTGATCGAGATTTTTATGTCAAGTGTAATCACGTTTCAAGGCTACAATTAAAAAATATACCAGCGTATGTGTTTGGTAATTCTAGTTTAATGCCCATTTCAAATGTTTATCTCGCATTTACCTAGTAAGGCAATTCGTTAATTAAGTAGGTAGGTTATTTATGTAGTGGTATAAAGCGATCTATTTAATGATTTAATTATACAAATGTACCTACTTAATCTTATATCACAATATGTTTAGATACTATAATTTACAATTTAGCTTAGCAAATACGTACCTATGTAGTAATTTGTCGGCAATGATAGATACCTATCCTAGGTATCTACTTACATAAAAGTGTTAAAAAATTTAAATTATTTTTTTACATCTAGACATTAATACAGATTATGTACCTAATTATCTTATTTTATGAAAGGGGGCCGGCAATAACCCTAGCGGCACTTCGACCTTTGAGGATCTTTTATGCCTCCCCCATTTTACACACATGTCATCTCAGTGTGCAGGTTTCCTCACGATGTTTTCCTTCACCGTTAGAGCAGTCGATAAATGTGTCTTCGAAAAATACGAAAAACTCATTGGTACATGGCACTGCACGGTTTCGAACCCGGCCACTGTGCCACCGACGCTCACATGTACCTAGTTAGGTATATGTATGTATTTAAGACTTGTCAATTTCTTAAATACTTATAATACATATTTGGCGAAAAATACATATGTAGAGTACTTGATTTCTTTTTCATCAAAATAAATCAAATTTTCTTTCCAAAATTTAGTTTTTCCCAAAACCCAAAAGCCTAATGTTATGCCTACAGCACACCTGGGCTCTATTCTTATCACCAGTTTTTGGAAAAAGTGATAGGTAAGAAAAGTCATCCATTTTATGACTTTATAATCACAGGATATAGAAAAAAGTGATATCAACCTGGATAAGCGAGAGTTCAAGGGAGCACAATCTCATTCTCGCTTATAGAGGTTTCTCACTAACCCGAGTTTCTCGCTAATGCAGGTACATGGGTAGCGTTTCTCTCTTATAGAGGTACGCAGCAATAACAAGTCACAGCAAGTACGAATGTAGTAAATATGTAATATGATAAAATTATGTGCATAATATGCACAACATATATTATGTACATATATGTTTTTAATAGTGTGTATAGAATAGGTACAATATTGACGAGAAAACAATACAAAAACAATGGTAGGAAGTTGCACGAAAGTTAAGAATGAGTCATAAAATAGCAGATGTTAAATTTGTTTTGTCATTTGTTACTGTATGTGTGTATCTTTTATGTATGTATGTATTTTTATTGTAGCTATAGTTCCTCCTAAATAAAATAAATAAATAAAGCTCGACTGTCGCTTATAGAGGTATAGATAAGTAGCAGTCTCACTTACGGAGGTCCATGAGGGAAAAACGACTCTCTCTTACAGAGGTTTCTGTTTCTCGCTAATAGAGGTTTTGGGAGCTTAAAATGACGGGTCCTGGCTATTGCTCTCACTTATAGAGTTTTCTCACTTATCCAGTTCTCACTTACCCAGGTTTGACTGTATAAAAAAAAGTGATAGGTAAGAAAAAGTCATCCATTTTATGACTTTATAATCACAGGATATAGAAATACTGAACTTAAGTCATTCATAACGTTATAATTTTAAGACAGAGCAATTACTTTATCACATACCACTTCAACAGCCTCAGAAATACGAAACAACAGTGAATTCCAGCAATTTCGATTCGTACGCAATGTCAGGCAAGGCTCGCTATGTTTCGAGATTGTTTATAGATTATAAAACAATCAACTTTATTACCCAATGCTAGGCTTAAAGCTTATTCGGACACGAAAAGTTTGTGAACGGAAACTTTATTCGTCTTTTTGGTACAGGGTATTATTTAATGTTGTAATGCCAGAATATAACTTCATTAATAGGTAGTGCTGTAAAAAAATACAGCACTGGTTAGAGAACCAGTGCTGTATTTTTTTATGTTTCGATCGATGAAAATACAAACTATTACCAGTAGTAGGATATTCCTTTTCTTACGGCATAACCATCTACATTATACTATTGGAAACTTTTACTGGATAATAATCATAAAGTGGCGGCATTTTGGCGGTATGTGTCAAAAAGGAAACATGTGCTAGTTAATCGCTTACGATTTTATTCAAATTAAAATACATATTTAACCTGTTTTAAGTGTAATCTATTTCAATTTATCATAGTAAAAGTGAACTAGGACACATGTATAAATAAATCAAGCCTGTACCTGCCGTCAGCCGTCAGTTTCTCCAGTTTTCACTTCAATTGCATTCACTTTTCACTATGGCACAAGTGTCGAATATTGTAAACACTCAGAAGGAGCTCGAGCAGTTGCTGCTGAACAAGATGGACAAGTTCCAAAAGCAAGTCCAGTTTCTTTTTATATATAAAAGTCCATTTATTTCTTTTTATAAAAATTACTGAATTAATCTTTTATTTTGTTACATTTATATCAAACACTTTTAATTTTTTAAACGATCAGCATGTCTTGTAAAATTTCAGGGATTTTTCTACGAGTACATTTAGCTACAATCTAGCATACATATTTCAGCGGCTATCCTCTAAGATGACTATTTATAAAAGAGGAGCTCGTAGCCTAGTTGCGAGCACGGTCCGAAGTGATCGTGCAGGTTAAGCGACGTTGGCGCGGTCGGTACCTGGATGGGTGACCGCTAGTGGCATATTTCATCTGAGCTCCTTCGTGCCTCGGAGAGCACGTTAAGCAGTCAGATGCCTACGGGCGGCCTGAACAACTCTGACAAATAGTTTGGCCACTAATCATACGATAACCAAGCAAGCAACTATTTATAAAAACGTGTAGCCCTTTCTATTTTATTATGCAATCAATAGAACTTGGTCAGCTGACTTACAATGGATTTCACAGTAATTACGATACACAAAGGGAGCTTAACTAGCCCTAAGAGCTTGATTAAGTTTTTATTAAGTAAATGAGTACCTAAATAACTTCTTTGTCTAGAGTTTGAGATAGAGTTGTCTTTGTTTTTATATCTCGATCTACATGTAGGAAGTAATCAAAGCATATTTTTATTAATTTGATATTAGATAAGATAACAGGGTGTAACAGAAGTAATAATAGGTACTAGATTGAATAATCCAATTTTAGATATTTTCAGGGATTCTATTCTTTTACCGCGATTGATTGACTCACTTAAAATCGTTTAAACTCGTAGTCTAGACCTGAATACCCACGCACATTAGAAATTATGGTAAAATAAATTAATTGAACTGAACTGAACGAGTGAACATTTCGTAAATCAAAATTATGTTGAAAAGCATGTTAACTTAGATTTTACCTTTATTGTTTGCTTAGGTTTAGTGTATAGTATTTTTTTTTAACATTAATGTTTTCTAAGCTAAAATACATGTGCTAGGAATGATCCATCACACACAATGGTTCAAAGTTACAAGACACTTCGATCCATAAACTTAAATATTTCAACTTCACCCTATAATAATCGTAATTTTCTTCAATGTTGCCAAATTCAATCGCGCTTAGGAATGTTGCCAGTCATAGGGCATTATTCAAACGACCTAGGTAACCAAACACTTAGAAATACGTATATAAAATAATATAAACGACGTCAGTCTATACCACCAAGGTTGTAGGACATTCACTGACCAGTGGACAAGTGTCGGTTCTTATTAATGATCTGATGAATGAAAAACTATGGAGTTATGCGTTGATTAAGCGTGGCTAATTATGATTGGAATAACTAATGGATGTAGGCAAGAATTAATCTAATCTAGACACTAACTTTGTTGCTAACGAGGTGGTAAGTGATTTAAAGTGATTTAAAGGTGGTAACTGTTTAGTTTTAGGTGCAATTATTATTTCTGTTTTTGATTTATTCAACATTGAGCGTGTGTGAAACGACAAAGAGGAAGGAAGAGGCGTGCCAACACAGAGATTAGTGGAGCTCCAAGGGACATAGCGTGAAGTTATATATAAGAATAAGAATAAGTTTATTTGTGCGGTACGATGCAAAGTATTCATAGTCCATACACAAGTGGGAACTTAAGCATAGGTTATATTAAACTAAATGAAAATAGTGAGCAAAAGGTAACAATAAACGCTGACCTCCGAACTAGGAAGTTCCTGTATCTCGGAGGACAGGTCTCTTCTGTGACCAGTGCAAATGAACATGTGACAGACGTAAGAGTATGTCCGTTATGTATGAGTATGTACAATGTTCGTAAACTTTTAATGAAGTTGGAAAAATATACTGGCGACCAGAATTTGAACAGCGACCTTGCCATTTCGTAGCTAGTTTTGGAGCAACTGAGCTTTCGACAGCCCTTTTGTAACACATGAAAGCTGGTATTTACCATTACACTCTCCAAAATTAGGTAAAATCTTATGACCGAGGAAGTATTGCAATTAAATTAGAAAGCAAAAATTTAAATTAGTTATTTTTATTTCGAAACCCTTTTTTTTTACAATTGTAGACCTAAATCCATACAGGAAGCTTTTCAACTATAGGTATTTTTATTGTAAGTCACTGCGGCTGACGCAAACAACTTGCCAGGCCGGTCTTGCTCTGCTTCCTGAAAGCTCTCGTAATTATAACTTATAACTCCAGCGCACTCGTAGCATGTAATTTTACACGTTACCGACGTGTAGATTTCGTCGTTGAAAATACACTAATTTAATTGTAGGTAGGCCACATTAGCAAACGGGTCACCCGTTTGCTCGCGTCTTATCTTCTTATACTTACAATAATTTTTTTTATAAAATAGTAAGTATAAGCTGACCAGGAATATACAAACCCTCGCCATATCGCGGAGTTATCTAATCTTATGATAGGGGGCCCGGAATAACCCCAGCGGCACTTCGACCTTTGAGGATCTTTTGTGCCTACCCCAGTTTATACACTGGTCATTTCAGTGTGCAGGTTTCCTCACGGTGTTTTCCTTCACCGTTAGAGCAGTCGGTAAATGTACGTAAATCTTCGAAAAATACGAAAAACTCATTGGTACCACTGCCGGTGTCCTAGCCGCAGTGCCACCGACGCTCTATATTGCGGAATTAACCTTCATATCTACAGATTTGGTACAAAAATCTAGTACCTATTGAAAGGTGATCGATATAAAATTCGCACTTCCGTCAAGCAACAAAAAATCGCAATGGCAAGATTTAAATGTTGCACTCATATTTTGTGTTTTATTTAAGTGGTTAAAATGGGCTAATGCGCGTTACTATACACACGAGTAGACCTGTCCAAAGCATATATGGTTGGTTTAGTTTATTTTATTGTTACTGTAACAGTATTTAAAAGTGTACTGTGCAGAGTTACGCGCTATGCGCGTGAGCACAGAGGCGGTTGATTTCGTCACGCGGCACGCTACAAGATCAAGGCCGCGTGCGCCACTTTTATAATCCACTTGCACTTTTGTTGCTCTCCTTGTGACTGTGATACTGATCGTTTCATTATTATACTTTATTCTGAGAACGTTTTTTGTGAGATCGACGGAAAAGATTAGATCATTTTATCTGTTCTGAAGTTACGTGTTACGGATGTATAGTGTAGTGAAGGAAAATACTGTTTAGCCCTTTTATTCATGTTGGAATGATTTTTTTTTCATCCATTATTTTATCTTTTTCTGGCACTTCAAAAATAGAGTGAGATATCTAACGGTGACGGTGACCACTTGACGACTTACCATCAGGTGATCTGTTCGCTCGTCTGCTCTCCTTGTACAATAAAACAAAAGCTACTAAAATACCACATTACAACTGAGAGTTTACCCCGTAGGATGTTTTGACAATTACGAAACCAAAATATCAATAACATTTTTTTTAACCTGAATCATAATTAAAACCATCCCAACCATCTCTATTTCCAGACCGCCGTCCTCTGCGCAACACTCGCCTACATCCAAGCCCAGAACTACAACGGGCCCACGACGACCCCGGTGCCCATCCTCAAGCAGATCAACCGGCAGAACGACGACGGCTCCTACAGCTACGGCTACGAAGGGGCTGACGGGTCCTTCAAGATCGAGACCAAGTACCCAAGTGGGGACGTCGCCGGGAAGTATGGTTACGTCGATGCGGATGGCAAGCAGAGGGAGATCTCTTATGGGGCCAGCAGTAAAAGAGGATTTGAACCTCAAGGTGCGTTGGATGATACTTTAAACATTTTGTACACACCCTTTCACTCTCTTCTACACAAACACGCTCACACACATTTCCAATAAACACATCCATATACACACACACCAAAACTTATTTCTCCCTATAAGCTTTATTTAAAATAGGGAATCTGTAATTGGCAGTAGATATGTTTTGTTAAAGGACTTTTTTGTTTTTAAATTTAAGTGCTGTGGATTCTGTAATAAATAAATAAAATAAAAAATAAATTAAACCTACAGTACGGCCGTCGAGAGAAGCCCGATTTGACAGTTCGGGAAGTGGGTTGATATAACTTTGAAGTGGCGCACAAATTACGACAAAATTAATAATATCACAAAATACTCTAGACATAAAACGGAGGAAACGATATGCAATGGCAATAAACAAAACCTTAGTCACTTTTTATGCCACTCACGTGAAAAAATTGTAATACCTAATGCTTTTTGCAAACTGGGGCCACTGCTTTTATTAGTCTTTTAGAGCCAATTTTCCAATACACTTTGCTGCAAACCTGCTGACACTGACCGCGCCATTCCTGCGCAGCTCGCTTACCAAACTAGTAAACAAACATTAAATGTAATACAAGTAGAGCAGGTGTGTGTTACAGAACCTTTTATGCGAGGCCTGCTAATTCCCATGCGAGGTAGGTATTTGAGAAATATCGATCTACATGCGAATTGTGTATCTGTATTATCAAGGAAATTTTATCTATAGGTCGTAAAGATTGCGGTGTCAGATCAAGATTTGGGTCGAGTTTGGAACATCTTTTGGAATACGGTTTACTATAAAAATATCGCTATAATACTGCTCTCATTAGTTCAATAAAGTCGAGTGAAAGAAAGTGGTCGAAGAGGCCAAACTTAATAGAGTCATTTGTTGTTGGTTTAAATCTGACACTAGGTTTGTTAAACCAATTTTTAATAGCTGCAAATTAATACACAACTCCACGATCTATGGCATTCTATAGTGATCGATTGACATACGAGTAGGTAGAGCACAAAAGAAGAACCATGGTAAGAATCCCGTGTCTAACCGTGACAATAACCACGAAAGGTTAAAAAGTTATAGAGCATAGAACTTCGCTAACGTTAGTTTTATAATAATTGAAACGCGTAAAAAAAAGGAACCGCCTCTACTGAAACCCGCTCTTTTGTATTATTTTGTCGGTCGCTGATTTCAGTACAGTCGGTATATTTAATAACTGTAAATGGAAAATTCTTAATTTACAACACACATCATCATCAGCCGCCTATTAATGTCCCCACTGTTGGGGCACAGGCCTCCCCTTGCACAAAGGGATACGGGCCATGATCCACCGAGCGGGCCCAATGGTGATTGGTGGATTTCACATACCCTCGGACATTTTTCATTTCCTCAGACACGCAGGTTTCCTCACGATGTTTTCCTTCACCGTTAGAGCAGTCGGTAAATTTCTTTGGTACATGGCATTCAGCATTGCATGGTTACGAACCCGGACCTCCAGCATGGGAGCCCGGCATCCTAGCCACTAGGCCACCGACGCTCTTTTACAACACACGGGAATCTACAATAGTGGTGCTAATAACCTAGGTTTACAATTAATTAAAACAAATACTTATTTCACAAAAACCACGTAAAACAGTCTCGCTTCCCGGACAAGTGGGCGAGTGTCGCAAGGATGACCCTGCTCGCCGCTGGTCGGATGCCGCATGACCGTAAGCTACCATAGACCTTCATGCCCTGATAACGTTCGTCAATTTATACAGTTAGATTAGAGGTGATAATTAGCGGTTATAAGCTGTAATTTGCTAACTTTTGGCTGGTAATTTAGTTATTATCTTCACTTTAACATTAAATAACTCTTTATCTATTACGCTTCTATAAACTCTAGGTAATTGTGCATCTTGCATCTTCAAAGCGTCATAGAGCTCTCATTTTTGAAGATATCGGAATGATTCTTTCGATTTTAGGACTATAGGACTTCTATCTATTACGCTACAACATATATAATTATGTTTAAATATGTTAATGCTTTGGAATCGAACTATCGATGATAGAGTAGTTTGTAGAAACATCACACAAATTTCAGGATTCTGTGCAGTGTCAGCCAGGGGTGGTACTTTTACCTATGTTTCGTTTTTTTTTACGATTCTTTGCCCCTTAGTACCTCCGATTTAAATTTTTCGGAGTCGTGTGTTCTCATGTTCTCTTTTTTATTATTTTTTATTATGTATATTATTATCGTTCGTTCGTTGGTATGTTTCGGTTAGAAGGATAAGAGAGCCAGCGTAATTACCTGTACATGACAAGTAGCAGAGCATACCAAACCCTCTATATAATAAGGACGAGGGCAAGGTGAGAGGCTCTTGAGACCCCCAGCCCGTGGGATCCGACTCTGACTTAGAAATTTTCTAGAACACATTCACAGAAAAAATATATTAGAATAATGCCATTTGCTTTGAGTGTCTCAGAATACCTGCCATTGTTTCGGTACATACATAAATAAATATATATTCCGCTATATTCCAGGCACCGGCATCATGGTACCACCCCCAACACTGAACGACAACCCCTCCAACGCTCTCACCGACGGCCAGGAGGACGACGGACAGTACCGAGAGGACCCCAAAATATATGAGGACCCAAAGTACAACGGGAAGGCCCAAACCAGGCCAGCAGCTAGCTTCAGACAGTTCCACCAGCCGACACAACAGCAACAACCAGAGCCTCAATATCAGCAACCTCAGTATCAGCAACCTCAGTATCAGCAGCAACAATACCAACCTTCACAGCTAAGGTCTAGTCCATTGTACTCCCAGCAGACGAGCCTGTTCAACCAGCCACAGCAGAATCAGAATCTCTTCACCCAACCCCAGACAAATTTCTTCAGCCAATCGCCTCAGCAGTTCCCTCAAGATAGGCCCCAGAGTCAAATATATCATCAGCAGCCGCAGTTTTCGTATCAAGCGTACACCCCTCAGTACAATCAGCGCCAGACTCAGTATAATCCCCAGAATTTTAACCCTTTCGCTGGTCACCCAGCGCAGAATTTTGACCCCAATACTGGGTCGTATTCTATCAATTTTACTGGTAAATAAGTGATGCAGGGTAGTTTATAACTGTACAAATTGTTTTAAGATTGTCTTGTTATTCCCAAAGCGAACGAACGAGTTATTTTTTTACGATTTATGTAAGTATATTATTTTGTACTTAGTGCTAGTCAATATTTTGAGAATATAGTTTTGTATGAAATTATTGAAACGTATGGCTTTAATTTTTCGTAACTAACGAGTAACATGATTCGAATATTAGTTACCATTATAAAGTTACCTTTCCCATTTATATATTTTCTCGTATAATAAGTAACAAAAAAAAAGGAAACATCCATAAAGTTAAGTCATCATTAAAATTCATGCTACCTCTCGTTTTCTAATAGCTGGAAATATGACACGAGACTTAAGGAAGCCTTAACATTAAGGACGTTTCTTGCAACTCAGGGTAACACTTATAAAATACAATCTAAGTAATTTGTTGTAAAATAAAAGCATGGTAATATTATATATTTTTTCTAATATTTAATTAATAAATTCCTAATGGATTTATCTCTGTATTATCCTTGGCTAATATGCAATTTATGTAACTATATTTTAATACTCGTACATATACTATTATATTGGCGTCGATTCCGAGATGGCGTCAAACCTAAAGTTGAAACTAAATGAAACTGCCACTCTCACTAATACGCTAGATCGTGTAAGACTGTGGGTGACGTTTCGTTTAGCGAGTGACACCCCAGAATCGACGCCATTGTCATCCTAAAATATTTATTTATTTATCAAAAAATTATCAAAATATGAGTAATTTGTAACATATATTATCTAACAAGGAAAGTACCCAAGTGCCCGGCTCCGATTTGATTCATTTTAAGATATATTACAGAAAATTGAAAAATAACCGAAATGTATTTTTTTTAATCGGTCTAAATTCATATTTAGTGGGGGGAAATCGCCCTTCGAAGTTTTCGAATGTATGGGACATAGTGAAATCGGTTTGGTACATGTTGCAGAATTGATTCTTCAGATTTGATTAGTTTTAAGATATATTGCAGAGCATTGAATAATAACTAACCCGTATTTTTTATCGGCCTCAAATAAGTATTTAGTGGGGGAAATCACTGATTTTACTATGTCCATAAATTCGAAAACTTTGAAGGGCGATTTCCCCCACTAAATATGAATTTTTGCTGTTAAAAAATTACGTGGCGGTTATTTTTCAATGCTCTGCAATATATCTTAAAAAGAAATAAAACCGGAATCGGACACTTGGGGTACATTACTTGTAAGTACTACTTTACATGTAATTTGTATGACAATTAAACGCCCAATCATTGTATATGTAATAGTCTATTAAGCAATACAATCAATAATGTATGATCATGATCAACATTCGATAGAGACAGGTGTGTACGCGCAGTTTAAAACAAATCGTCGTGATGACCCAACGGCGCGTGAGGAGGGTGCCAAGTGTAAAATAAGTATTGAATAAAGTGTTACGTAAACATTACTTTTCTTTTCTTTTCCTGGTAGGGTGAAAGTGGCGATTGGGTATCCCAATCGTTGTGTAACAATTTGTGATTCACAATAACTCTAAATTTATTTAAGTAACCCGATACCATTATGGAGATCCGTTTACATTTCCTTGTTATCATCCGGTCTTTAAAGTTAGGTACCATATGTGGGTAACCAAAAGTTTCAGCTAAAATTCAAACTCGAACCTTCTAACTATTACAGTTCCAGACATTTCAACTTGCCATCAATGATACTCCTAGATGCTGGAAGCCACTGGTCCAGCTTTTATCTAGAAAATACTCTATTAAAAAGAAAAATCTGCGTTCAAATCGGATCATCCGTTGTTGATCTATGATGCCACAGACTGACTGACAAACATATTCATCAAACTTATAACTTACTTCCCCTTTCTTTTGGTTTGTCAGTTTCGGGGGTTAAAACCAGGATCAGTTGAATCAAACTAAGTAGGTAGTCTTAAATAGTGAGGTACCGAAAAAATCCTGTTATTGAGTCCTTTCCGCCTCTGAAAGTAACTATTTAAAAACACTCGTATTATTTTTTTAAATTACAAAAAGCTTTCGAAAACGAAAACCTTGAACAACCATAACTGCACATTATACGAGTATAGGCATAGTCAGATCTCCTATATTATCGAACCTTAACTTCCGGAAATTGACCGTATCATTAACTTGATTGTTGTTGTTTTTTTAAGGCAAGGGAACTGAGCTTATTCAGCCTTGTCTGTCAAGTCTTTCAAGTCTTCATTAAAATGCTGGTTTGACACATGCTATGCTATCTTGGAGAATCTTCCACGCTTCTGCACCATCCGAACCAAAGAAGAAGGCGTCCCGGACGTATAATATTGAAATATAACTAGAAACCAAAGTAGTGGAAAAGTAAGGAAGGAAGAAGGAGTCATTGGGATAGATAGTGGGCCATAACCTGAGCTTTGAAAATGTCTAAGGATTTGGCTTGTCTTATGGATACGGGTAAAGAATCCCAGAGACGGATAGCATGGACAGTGAAGGATTGGTCATAAAATTTAGAAGAGAGGATAGGGGAATATAGAAGGAGGTTTTCAGAGGAACGAAGAATGGAGTTCAACTTCCATCCCATGATCAACATTAAAAAATAATTAAAGCAGCAATGTATAGCTGCTTCTTTAATAATCCCTTCCGAAAAGTAAACTCATACATTTAAAGGTGACAGGTAGGCTTACTTTTAGTTAAGTAATTAAGGTGTAAGCACACTGCGGAGCGGAAACGCCGCGCCGTGGGCGCGATCTGCGTCCGGCTCGTGAGTGGGCGGCCTTAGCCACGCCCGCGGTTATGCTGGAGGGAACCAAGAATAATATGATGTTTACCGATTTACAAACTATGGGTTGTGTGTTTAATTATTTGGTAATTCTTTTAGCCAAAAAGTAATTAAGTTTTAAAAATTAATTCTTTAACGAGCTCATTAATTTTGAAGTATTAATTTATTTATCTTTAATATTTACTGTGTAAAATCTATAATAATACTAAAACTAAACTTAGACTAAGAGGAAAATTTAAGATCATTAATTAAAGATTAAATAATCTTAATTTTTTTTAATTATAGGATTAATAATAAAATAGGAGAAGTAAGTAAAAGCTGTTCTCATTATTTTCTGCGTCACTTTTGTGCAAGATTCATGATTATTTCTCGTAGTTTGGTTGTTTTTATAACACTTTTCTAACCCCCAGCGAAAATATTAACAACAGTGTATGGAAACTTACTGATTCTTGGGGATTCCGATTCTTTGTATCCATTGCTTAGATTGCAAACCAAATAAACCATCCGATTTTCAGATGTGAATATGGTACCCCTACACAATAGATCCTTCCTTCTAAGTCGTGTTCCTCATTGCTGAGGGTCGTGATCATTCTAAGGAATTAATCACATAGAACGACTCTCGTGGCAGATTTAATGGGGTGGTTTGCCCTTTTCACACACTGGTTATCTCAGTGTGCAGGTTTCCTCACGATGTTTTCCTTCGCCGTCAGAGCAGTCGGTAAATGTACGTAAGTCTTTCGAAAAAACCGAAAATCTCATTGGTACATGGCATTGCCTGGTTTCGAACTCGGACGTCTCGCATGGGAGTCCGATGTCCTAGCCACGACGCCACCGACGCTCTCAAACACAATAGATAGAGCAACCTATATTCTAAAAGTGAATGTATTTTGTAAATGCTGTATCTACTCATATAAAGCGAAACATTTGTCTGAGATTTTGTGTTGTTATTTATTAAAATATTTACAAACATTCACAAATTCAGACTATGCCTTGCGAGGTAGGCACAGAGAATAGTAAAACATTTAATTTGAAACATTCCTTTACAAAAAACTATATGGCTACTACCCATACATGTACCCCACCTTGTTCATACTCGGCATGGTCGACTACAGATCACTCGAAGTCAGAAGGAATCTCTCCCCTTTTAAGGACTTCCTAAGACTAACCAGGGGCGAAATAAGTAACCCATTCTTACTGGCTTACGCGTCGCTGTCCGTACCCCCTATACCTCAGTACAGCCTGCGCCCGCGCCCCCCCGCGGCCTGCTAGCGGCGCCGCGCGCGCGCTCGCCACCGCCCCGCTGCACCGCGCCCTGTCCCTCACCAACGCGGTGCTGTCCCGGAACAGCTCCTTGGACGTATTCGCGGACACCGTGGCGAGACTCCTGTCCTCGGCCGCACGTTATTTTGAAATGACCGCTCCTCCTACTTCAGTACCAATATAGAATACAATGCTATGTACCTATAATATAACTTGACATGTAACACACGATTGGTAATAACTGTTAGTGTTGTTAAGAAATATGTAAATAAACAAATTTTAATTAAAATTTTGATACAATTCTTGGTCCTCTCTCGCATGCGGCCCAGCTCTTGAAATGCCAAGAGTGAGTCGCGCACAAGGTCGGAATGCAACAAGTAACCAGCGACAATTGTAACAACGAGTATTCATTTCAAGAATTATTTATGACCAGTCCTTAAAGTTCACTTACTTATTTAAATGAGTTTTTACTTACTGGATTTTTACTGCCGTTTTTATGACGGTGTAATTATGTTGATGTATGAAGTAGAGTAGATAATTGTGTCTGCGTTTTTTTTATTGTAAAGCAAACGAGCAAACGAGCCACTTGAAGGTAAGTGGTCATCGTTGCCTATAAGACATCAGCAGCCCACTCTAGTCCACTGCTGGACATAGGCCTCTCCCAGGGCGCGCCATTGAGCCCGATCATCGGCTCTTCTCATCCAGTCGCTGCCAGCCACCTTGCGCAGATAATCCCTCCATCTAGCAGGGGCATCCCACTACGTTTGCCCAATCGCGGTCTCCACTCCAGAACTCGTCTCCCCCAGCGGTTGTCGGTTCTGCGACAGATGTGACCGGCCCACTGCCACTTCAGCTTGCTAATCTTATGAGCTATGTCGATAATTTTTATTTCTATACCGGATCTCCTCATTTCAGATTCGATGCAGTAGAGATACTCCGAGTATAGTCTTAAGACATCTCACCTCAGTATAATGCTATTAGAAGGTATTCGATGTGCTGCTAAGCTTGAGGATCGCCTCAAGTGCCAATAACTACGCTTGCTCTGGTAATGCAAGCTGCTTTACGGCAGAAATAAGTAAATAATTGGTACCACCCAAGGCCATAGACGGATTATAGACGAGGGAGAGAATGAACTGATTAAAAGACTGGTAGACTTAGTGGAAATAGTGATATTTTTAAATGATAGATGTTTGCTAGATAGATGCTAGCAAAATATGAAAAGAGAGACAATGAAGTTATAAAAAGAACAGAACATATTACAAAGTTGGCACAGCCAGGAACAGAAACAAATCTTATTTTTGAGAAGCTAAATGATAACTGATAAGAGCTAAAAAAATAAAATAGTAATAGACAACTATTAAGGTCATACCACACCGAATTTGAGACGCGAGTCGTGTCATATTGATATGGGAGCTATTATGTACCACGCCCTACATTACGCTGCACAGAGAAGCGAAGACTTCAGAGACAACATGACGGAGGAGAAAAAAGAAAAGAAAAACACTTTAGTATTTAGTTCACTCGATAATACTACTGGCAAAAGGCACCTGGCTCAGCTTATGCTTGAGTGAATACACTAGGTTGCTTTTGATAAAATATAAGTAGCTACGACTATATTGTAAAATTACAGATTACCCGTATAAAATTAATTCTAATTATCTGGTACAAAATATAAGTAGCTACGAAGCTACGAAGCTACTTATATGTTAGCTAGTGTATTCACTCAAACATTAGCTGAGCCAGCTGCCTTTTGCCAATAGTATTATCGAGTGAACTAAATATGTATTTTTTGTGAATGAAAGGACTGGTCCTTTCATAGAATATTCCATGAGGACCAAATATGCCAACATATTATATGTACAGTACGCGATCTCATAGAAAACCATTCGGTGTGGGGTGAAATCGGTCTATGACTCTGTCATACGTTCGCGTAATGCCGTCAATTACCGAATATGACCGAAGTCTCATCTAACACCCGAATACTTTTCTAAGTGCTCGCGGACTGTAATAGATTTTCTTGACAACTAGACAAGCTAGTGTTAGGCTGGCTTGCGCGTAAGTCGAATTGAGTGTTAACCCGAAAGTTAATGCCTAACTCGAGTTAAATCACAAAAACGTCTTGCACCAATGTTAGCCCTGAAATATTTAGTATGATAACCATAGACAATCCGTTAGTTTAACCAGGGTTAACTAACCCGGGTTAAGAACATTTAACCCGCACTTTCACGCAAGCAGTATCCCTATATTTTATCCGTATCCCGTATTCCCTAAGTATCTGTTTTTTCAGATTACTCTACGTCATACAAATTATTTTAAAATAAAGCTCGACACTCATGCGCCTAAATGTCACTTCCTAGTAAGAAAAAATAAGATATACGAGTATGTAGGTATGTATGTAGCAGTAGGTTAATAGTTTGGTATTAAGAAAAAGCCATAACCATTTGTTATTAATCTATTATTATTTGGTAGGTATCGAACACTAGCGATATCAGAGTTTCTTTCAGAACTTTGAACCGGATTTTGAGCACATTCCCATTTGTTTTTTAACCCGCTACCTAACCTATTATAAGTTTGACGCATATGTATATATGTTTGTCTATCAGTCTGTTTATCTGTAGCATCATATTTTTTTAAATAAATAAAATAAACATTATTTATGTAGTGTCTTTTACATTTTCTCAGATTTCCCTGGCTCCCACACTAGGATACCCTGGGTCCAAATTTAAATGGGGACAGTGGAGTGAGTTCCACGATGGAGAATGCGGGTCCAGTAAATTCCTATACGCTCTGGCCTTGAAGATCCCAAGGTTGTAGGTTTCGGGAAATACAGACGCTGGCTGGCTGTTCCATTCCTTAGCCGTTCGCATAATGAACGAAGAAGCAAATCGCTTCGTACGAACAGATGGGATATCAACAACATAAGGATGGAACCCCTACCCGCGCCTGGTAGTCCGAAGGCGGAATGGAGATGCTGGAATTAGGTCGTGCAATTCCGATGCGCACTCTCCGAAATGTATCCTATAAAATACCAATAGTCAGGCAACCTTGCGCCGGTGTTCCAGACTTTGCAGTTTAGCGCGTTTCTCCACTGAGTCAAGGGCAGCCAGTTATACTTTGCTGAGCCGTCTGGGGAATAAGTATAACTATTGTTATAAGTATACGATAGCACACCCAGTCGTAGACACCTATATCTCCTGGAGCGACATGAAAGTCGTCTCAAGGCTATCTCGTGGTACATTTCCGCGATAGCTCGTTACAACTGTATCAGGCAATTCATATACAATGTAGTCTGTAAAATGTCAGCATTTTTTGGAGGTTATATTTTTTAATAATTTTTGCAAACCATTGCCATGTGCCAGTGAGTTTTTCGTATTTTTCGAAGACTTACGTACATTTACCGACTGCTCTAACGGTGAAGGAAAACATCGTGAGGAAACCTGCACACTGAGATGACCAGTGTGTAAATGGGGTAGGCACAAAAGATCCTCAAGGGTCGAAGTGCCGCTGGGTTATTCCCGGCCCCATATGATAAGTTATGATAAGAAAAGATAAACCTGTGGCAGACATGACGGCTGATTTAGGTGTACAGTACAGTGTAGTATCAGATAATAAAATAGCCTTTTATTTTCCTTACAAAATAATTTACAGGCATGCACAATATATAATTCATTCTATTACGTATTTATTGTATTAAATTACTTATATATGTTTATGTATTTCATTTACTTATGATTTTATATACATTATTTTAAATTATGCATTTGTGGCGACGCACGACGCGCGCTACTACGATTAGTACCTACTCATATCGGTGTAGAACGCGCTATCGAAATTTTCCTGGGACTTCACATATATACGAGTTCCAAATATCCATAGTAGAACCAGTACATCTGGTCACCAGGCACGACACCCCGCCTGGTAGAATATCTTCCCTTTTCCCTTTCATACAACAAACGTTACGTCATCCATGTCCTCACATAGCGCGTCCCCTACACATTCATTATTCAGGTTTGGGCACCCATCGTCTCGGGTGAAGGCCTCCTCCATCTGTCGCCCAGTATGGCGTTCCCTCGCAACCCTGGTCCAGATCGCACCACCAGCTGTCTTCTCTATATCGTCCTGCCTCGGGGTCTGGTCTGGTATCAGATTATAGTCTCTTTAAATTATTTGACACATTCATACAAAGGTCAAAGACAACACAATAAAAACTTATTGCGACAGGGTTCCACCGAGGATAGCTTGATGTTTTGTCAGACCCGAGAGGGGCTCGTCGTAGCCTATATTAGCGAGCACGGTCCGAAAGTTCCAAGTTTCCTTTTCAAACATACGTAAATTTTTACAAGGTGGTAGATCTTGATGTTCAAGATCCAGGTACCAACCTCTTACCTATGTCTGCCGCAAAGCAGTAATGCTTGCAATGGTGTTTCGGTTTGAAGGATATAAGAGAGCCAGCTTCATTACCGGCACATGAGGCACTCCATCTAAGCCCTCAAGGTTAACAGCGCATTGAAAACCCTCTAATAATAATACGGTGAGGTGAAGTGACGGTGACCACTTACCATCTGGTGATCTATTTGCTCGGATGCTCTCCTTTTTGAATAAAAATAAAATAAATAAATATACCGGAATCAAATCTTAGATTTGAAGTTTACGTGTGCCTATAAATATTACTCCGTCAATGAGTTCCTTGACGAATGATGTTTGAAATACTGTAGATTTAAATTCTGCAATTTTTTTTAATATTTTTTTAAAACTTTTTGACATTATACTCGTACTTACTTTAAGTAAGAAATTTTATTAATATTAATGAATGATAATGGCATGCTAACATTTTATTGTTTATTTTTTGACAATGTATGATCATTACTGAAATAAATGAATATAGGTACCTATTGTTGACTACCAGCCCGAAACTTAGCAACAGACCATAGTAGTATCAAGTGCAAAGAGACAGCGCATGCGCTACCTACCTGCGCATGCGCTGGGTGTCGACCTTTGTGCACTACGACCGACGACGATAAGAATGTGGACTGCACCGAGGTTGCCGAGGTGGACCGCTTGCTTTCCTGAACCTGTGTCTACCGTAAATTAAATTAGGTACTTACTTACTCGTACCTTTCACACCATGTTACAGGCCTGCTGGCGGCCTGAACAACTCCGACAATAGGTTGAACACGACCAAAAAGAAGAAGAATTGTTAAACCATCTTTTTATACTGACTTGTAATTTAATTCAAATACCTATTTAATATAACAAATATTGGAAACAAGCAAAATAAAAGATAGATATTCCTTCGATAGGATTTGAATCCGCACCTGGCGTGTCAACCAATTCGCTAAGGAGATGGAGACCCCAGCAACGTCTGCCGAAATACTTAATTAAATAATTGTAGCAGTTTATCTGCCCTTTTATTTATAGCTGATGGGTTAGTAGGTAATTCAAAAATAACGAGTTTAAAGCCTTTAGCAAGCTATGGCGGGCCATTTAAACTCTCAACCACACCACCGCCACGAAATAAGAGTTTAATTCCCAATTTCAAAGACTGATACCGATATCTATATCACACCTGCAATCTGTCAATAAATACAAATTGTCCCTTTTGGAGTCAGCATACGACTTTGTGGCGTACGCCGTTGAGACGGCGGGCACGTAGGGCTCCAAAGCAAGGGATTTCATCAGAGAATTGGGGAGACGACTGAGGGTAGGGTTGCCAGATCAGAAAACGGTAATATCTGGTCAAAATTTCAAAATGTCGGGATTTTGGAGTTGTCTGGAGAAATAAAATAACATGACGGCGGGCACGTAGGGCTCCAAAGCAAGGGATTTCATCCGAGAATTGGGGAGACGACTGGGTTGCCAGATTAGAAAACGGTAATATCTGGTCAAAATTTCAAAATGTCGGGATTTTGGAGTTGTCTGGAGAAATAAAATAACATGAATAAAATTAAAACAATTTTCCTCGAAGTTAAGTCTAATTACTAGCTCAGCTTTAATTAAATCAAAGGTCATGCGATTCCTCTTTGTATTGGTACTTATAAAGACATTTCTGGCGGGGGATTTTGTATTTTGTCGGGAGTCTGGACATCATATGAAATGTCGGGAGAACCCAGGCGAATCCCGGCCATCTGGCAACCCTAACTGAGGAAGAAGGGGTGCGACCCCCGGTCCGGACACTTCCTCGCTTCATCTCCATCGCAATCCAGCGGGGAAAATGCGGCAAGCATAATGGGGACTTTTAGGAGGGACACGGTGAGAGGGGGCTTGTTCGACTGAACTGTCGATTAGATGGTTATACTTATTTACTGACACTGACATATTCTATAATAATAATAAATTTATAATATGTATAATTATATATTAAATTACCTACTAAACTATAAATATTTTGATACTACCTTTAGAATTAATTATAGACATTAGTTACGCTTGAAATGTCGCTACACTTAATACATAATTATTGGTTTGATCTTGTAATTAACCTCTGAAGAAAAGGTATTTTGACGTGAATAGGTCTATGGGCGACGGTGACCACTTACCGTCAGATGGTCCGTTTGTTTGTCTGTTCTATTTATACAATAATATAAAGTTTACATTTTGGGAAAGCGGACATTCAGGACCTAAGACTTGAAACTTTTTGAAAACGATAGAAATAAAATTCAATATAACTCGCCTATTACCAGTTGCACGAAACGTCCTTAACGTTAAATTTTTATTAAAATCCATGCTATCCCTTTCTATGCCATAGCTCTAGATAGAAATGATGCGAAACTTAAGGAAGCTTTAACTCCCTCTAGAGTTATTTTTATTGTACTCGTACTTATCAAGGAGAGCAGTTGAGCAAACTCGCCACCTGATGGTAAATGGTCACCGTCGCACTTAGACATCTCAACTATGTTGTTATTAGAGGGTTTTCGATTCGCTGCTAATCTTGAGGACTTAGAAGGATAGATGCTTTGCAAGGATGGTACATACCATCCTTTTACCTTTATCTGCCGCAAAGCAACAATGCTTGCATTGCTGTGTTTCGGTTTTAAGGGTAAAGAGCCAGTGTACTAACTACGTGTGCACTCCTACTAAACAGATAGATAGATAGAAACACTTTATTAATCTTTGTATACTTCTGTATTGTGTTCTATATTCTGGTGTTTACAACGCTAAATAAACGTTTTCAATGTCAATTTCAATTTTCTTTATTGTACACAAAATCAGGAAAAGTAAAGTTTTATACTATTTCGTACCGATTTGTACGAAACGTCGTAATGTTATTAAGTATGCTGTAGAGAATCTACTATAGCTAGGTGGTAGCTTCCGGTCCGAGAATAAGTAAAACATTCGAAGAACATATATTCACGTAAACCCCACGGTTGTAGCCTCGACTGCCACAATTTTAACCCATTTTTTGCCAGTGTTTTTCGAGTGCATACCTGTATATCTATGCCATCACGGTGCGCGGGTATTCAGGGCTCGGCGCCGGCCCTTGCGAGGTCGCTAGGGCTGCCATGGCGTGCCAACAGTACTAACCAGCGAGCTAGGGTTGCCATGGCGTGCCAACATTACTAACCAGCGAGCTAGAGCTGCCATGGCGTGCCAACATTACTAACCAGCGAGCTTGGACTCTAATCATATAACATAAAATTTTACACACTAAACTCATTACGTTCTTCAGTTTATTAACACTTAACTTCCCACACTCACACACCTACTCACCCTACACTACAGATGCACACTTACATCATTACACACTCCCACACAACCTAACACACCCCCACCCATACTCACTCTTACCATTATCTTTACTAAATTCCTTTATGATTAAATTATCCAAATTCCTTTAAGAATATAATTTGTAATTTGCTTGCACAGAAAGTGCGACGGAATCTCGACTTACAAGATACAGGTTTTCGACCTAGTTTGTAAATCGGAGGTCCTTTTTTTGTGCCCTGTAATAAGTAAATAAACTTTTTCACTTTCACACAATCACTGGACTGCCATGGCGTGCCAACAGTACTAACCAGCGAGCTAGAGCTGCCATGGCGTGCCAATAGTACTAACCAGCGAACTATAGGGCTGCCATAGCGTGCCAACAGTACTAAAAGCGAGCTAGGGCTGCCATGGCGTGCCAACTGTGACCAATGAGGTGTGGAATCTAGATTTGATTAGACAAGAAAATGCCCGCCAAGGTTACCGATTTCTGTTTGGATTAGAAATCTGGAAGTAGAAAATTGTGCAGGTAAATATTTCTCAGATATTCACTTCTATATATCCGGGATTTTTGTATTGGTTAGTTGTTACATTTCAATGCCCTTTTTTGCTACCGAGGAGTAGGATGAGGGTGGGGGGAGGGGGTTTAAAGATACCTAGCGGTTAAAGATACAGGGGGAGAGACCGAGTTACTCCTATGTAGGATATTTTGCCATAACACCCTCTCGACTGCCAACCTAATGAATGTCGGAGGGCTCCGGCTTCTCTGGTGGAACCCACCCCTAGCACTTTGCCACGGGTCTCCTAGAAAGTATGTTTACTAATATTTCAAGTAATATGTGATTAATAGCGTCGGTGGCCTAGTGGCTAGAACGCCGGACTCCCATGCGGGAGGTCCGGGTTCGAAACCATGCCACGTACCAATGAGTTTTTCGAATTTTTTTCGAAGACTTATGTACATTTACCGACTGCTCTAACGGTGAAGGAAAACATCGTGAGGAAACCTGCATATCTGAAGAAATAAAAAAATATATCCAAAGGCGTGTGAAATCCACCGCACAGCCCTGGGCCCGTTCGGTGAATCAAGGCCCATAACCTCCTTGTGCAAGGGGAGGCCTGTGCCCCAACAGTGGGAACATTAATAAGCTGATGATGATGAATCACATCATCAGTAGCAGCCTATTAATTTCCCCACTGTTGCACACTGCACAGGCCCTTATAACCTATATTTTTTTATTTCTTCAGACATGCAGGTTTCCTCACGATGTCTTCCTTCACCGTTAGAGCAGTCAGTAAATGTACGTAAGCCTTCGAAAAAATCCGAAAAACTCATTGGTACATGGCATTGCATGGTTTCGAACCCGGACCTCCCGCTTGGGAGTCCGGCGTCCTAACCACTAGGCTACCGACGCTCCTGATGATGTGATTGATAACGGATTATTCACTGATAACAGTCGGAAGTCCTCCGACTAGTTTCGGTCTGTTTCGAAGTCCTTGATCACGGAGAGTGCGCACTGAACCGTAATGTATAAATCAGCATGAGCAAGAGAGGAAGGGATTAAATATCACATTCATAATACGAGTATCTTTTAACATGACACTGTCATTACGTCCTTAACATAACGTAACAGTTGTAACAATTACTTATCGAAAGACCCTGCACATATTGCAAGCCACCGAGGCACGGATACGCGACCAGAAACCTAACAATGCAATTTCGGTTGTTGGTACACACGTTCGTACGTCGACGCAATACTAAGTAATATGTTCATTGGGTCGTGACAGTTTACCTAGGTCTAGGATTCTGTGACCTAGTTTTATTCTTTAAATTTGGATCAGTGTTTTAAGGGAAATTATAAACCAAGCGACCGGAATTTTATTTGACGACAACAACCTAACATCCTAATTAATGCGTGAGCGACGAGAAAATATTAAGGCTTCTAATAAACACCAACTGATTATTACGAATAAACCATCAAGTAAAGAACAACAATATTTTAAATTAGCGTTTCGATTAATAAATTAATCTCTAAATTACTAATTTACCGACTGATTGTCACCGACGGATTTATAATAAGTAACCCAGAAAAAACTGCTTGCAAGCTAACTTACATGTCGGAACGAAACCGACACGGATGGGTTAGGTTGAAGGCTACGCCTATTTGCCGCACTAACCTTCGTTAGGTTATTTTTTTATAACAACTCAGTAAAAACTGTTTGTATATGCTTGCCTGGGCGTGAGATGTGAGCGGGGAAATGTCACTAACCTTGGCTATAAAGAAAATTACGATGCTGAGGTTATATTAAATCTTTCTTGTTTTGACAATATTTAGTCGCTAAAATAGTATTTTCTCATGCTCATTGGTGGTCGGTAAACTAGTAATTTAGAGGAAAATTTAGTTTTACAATAGACAAAAATGCTATTTAATAGAAGATTCGTTATTTACCACCCGTATTTTAATAGTAGCAGTAGGCGTAAAATTAATGCAGATACTTTATGGCTGCATGAGCGACACTAGCGCCGCGCCGCCAATCGAAAAAAAATCATATCAATTAATTAAGGCATTAAAAAAATGGTTTACAGGATTAATCCATGAATGAAGCATTTTTTAGTCGTGAAACAATAAAAAACAAAAAGCGAATTTGTCAAAAGTTGTTTCAATATGACAATACAAACCTATTTTAAAAAAATTCTTCTGCATTCGTGGAATAATCCTGTAAACCATTTTTTTAAAAGCCTTATTTAATTGATATAATTTTTTTTTAGATTGGCGGCGCTAGTTTCGCTCTGGTAGCACCATAATTTCATAAAAAATATTTGGTAAGTAAGTTCCTTATACCAATGGTGTCCATTATAAGGTAAAAACACAATAGCTATTATGTAAATTATTAGCATAAAACGAGGGATTTAGCACGATTATTCAATCACTGGTACAAAGGTTACTTCTTCTATTTCGCATCCTCACCCATGAGGGTCGTGATGATTCTATGGAAATAAATACATAGAACGATTCCCTTGCCTTCCCCATTTCACACACAGTTATTTCAGTGTGCAGGTTTCCTCGCGATGTTTTCCTTCACGATTTTTCTTCACGCAGTCGGTAAATGTATGTTTCATCATGATCATCAGCAGCCTATTAATGTCCCCACTGTTGGGGCACATGCCTCGCGGACCCAGTGATGATTGGTGGATTTCACATGCCTTTGGATTTTTTTATTTCCACTGACATGCAGATTTCCTCACCATGTTTTCCTTCACAGTAGTAGAGTAGAGCAGCAGAGAAATGTACATAAGTCTACGAAAAACTCATTGGTACATGGCATGGTTTCCAACCCGGACCTCCGGCATGGGAGTCCGGCGTCCTAGCCACTAGGCCACCGACGCTCTATATAAATGTATGTTTAAGTCTTTCGAAAAAATCTAGTAACTCGCATTGGTACATAACATTGCATGGTTTGGAACCCAGACCTTCCGCATGGGAGACTGGTGAGTCACTACGCCATCCCCATCGACGTCCAAAGGAAAAAAAATAACCAATAACCTTTTCTTTCTGTATTTGATTTTTGTTACTGGATCATCTATCATTTACTGTTGTTACGCTAGAGTCATTGACCGCAGATGTATTCACGTCAAAAAAGAAAGCATGGGAGCATGGAAAGACAAGACGACATTAAGATACCACCCTCATATTCCAAACGCTCCCGAAAGACGGCACCCCAACGAATTTCAGTGAAAGGCCGCCCTGAGAGCTCGTATAAAAGCGGCGTGCGCCCGCGCAGCGCCTCCGACTTGACGACATGACGGCGCTAACGCGATTGGTACGTGCTATTTGTTCTACATTTGAAATTTTAAATTATTACCAATTAGGGATCAGGGATTTGATTTCCTTTTCCTGGTTAGAGAGGATGTGTCTTCCTGTTTTGATAAAAAAAAATGTGACAGAAAATGACATGACGTCATAAAACTGTACCTAATTATAGGTATTTTAAACTTGAGATAAAAAAAATCTCCTTTAAATTAGCTTTAGAATTATTGTTTTTGTTATTCAAAGCAAGATTTAGAGCAGCCTTCTATATTATTTTTCATGATTTTTATTCATTTTGTAGGTAAGTTTTTGCAAGTGATTATTTTATTTTTAAAACAGTGTTTTTCAATATCAAGTGCAGTGCCAGTGTAATTAAGATGTAATTAAAAAGAAAGGAACTTAACCGACTTATCAACAAAATGAAAGTGCGATTGCGTGTGATAAGGTTGTGATGAGTGACGTCACGCCGGACTGGTTTCTTTGTTAACCGACAGCTAATTGAAGTGGTGTTGTGTTTAGCAACGTAGGTATTGTGTGTGGGACAGAAAGTGATATACTTATGTGATGGTGTAACGGTGGGAGCTGTAAAAAGTGTGGAAAAATGTGTGAAATGAGAGCGAAGGTTATGCAGCGAACTCCTTGGCTTGATTTCAGTCGTTTAAAAAAAGAATGATGACCTTGGTTCCTTGACTGTGATAACTTCAATTTTATTAAAATTAAAATCAAGTACCTACATACATACGTACCTACCACAAGCATTTACAACCATAGCAGGAGTCTCACCCGTCTCATTGTAGGAGCGTTCACAGGCACACACAAGATGAGACTGGCAGACAATCCCACCTGTAGAGCCTGTGGTGACACCGTTGAGTCAATGGAACACTTGCTGTACGAATGTGACTCGTTGGCTGGAAAGCGTATGAGTCTTCTGAGGGTCGCCTACCCGAAACCAGAGGACTATAGGCTCCTTCCTGTAAGCTGTACAGCGTCCTTGATGCAAAGCATCTTTAAGGAACAGGAAGGAGACTAAGTTAAGGGGTGAGCACAAAAGATCCCTGAGGGTCGAAGTGCCGCTGGGGTTGTCCCTGCCACCCTGTCATAAGATAAGATAAGATAAGTACCTACTCCACCCCAACAAGTACTCTTCTTACGAATTTAAACTTATTGAGCATAAGTTTTATCTTCTAAAGTCAACCTGCTAACTAAAGGATACCATCTGTGTCTTAGATCAAATCTAAGACTTATGTCCGCGAAATCAGGTTCATTTCAAATAGTAAAACACGTTTTGGGCTCGATGAGGACCATAACAGATTGGGGAATTTTATCTGTACAAATTTTGTTTATAGCGTTCTCCATAACGCAGATAAGAATTATGAGCAGTCGATTCTCATAGATTCCTGGTCGGTATTGAATAGTAATTAATTAAACGAGTGCCCCACTTAAATAACTAACTTCCTCATTCACAAATTAACCTGTTCCCTGCACCAGGATACAATATAAGTTTTCTACAACTCAACCAAAGCACTGATACCAAATCAGGTTCTAAATAATAAATGAACCGGGTGGCACTGGTAAGGTACCAGTCAGAAGTTGGACCCGGTAGCTGCGTAGTGAATGTGCGTCCGTGACCTCTAAATATTTCCACTTTCTGGCGGCTGTGCAGCTGTCTTTGTGTCAATTATTAGTTAGTTATTAACCTCATAAATCTAGGACACTTGTATTTGGTAGCAAAAGTGATAAAGAGCCTTTTTGCTGTCCTATTTACTTTTGGTCTATTTATTGATGTTTACAAATCAACGTGTTTATTGCAAAATGTAATTTAAGTGCAGACATATATAAATCTTCGCATACGTGTTCAAACCTACGTTGAAATTCAATGTTTTAATTACATAAAATACCTACACATGAGGATTTCCGTCCTTTTTGACATTTCATTATTTGAAGTCATTTGACGTTTTTTGACTTGGAATTTACGCGGCGAATCGAAACTCGACTAAACCTCACTGAAAATGAAACCATTTATCATTTTGCTGAAATTCGGCACCGAATGTGAAGAAATTTTATTGTGCGAATTATCTGATTGTGCGAATCCATCGCGAACTCATAATCTTACAGTTTCCCTAATGTTTATACTTACTAGTATTAAAGATTTAGGATGCAAAAGTTTATTTCTAAACTTATCTACTAATCTGTTATGCCCTTGGAATAATTGAGCAACAAACATTCGATTAGATTTTCGATAGATATCTTGTATCTAGACCCTACAACTAATCTAGTTTACAGATAGACGTAAAAAAATATCACGACCTTTAGATTTAAATTCTATTGAGTAAAATGGCTAGGACACCGAACTCCCATGCGGGAGGTCCGGGTTCGAAACCGTGCAGTGTGTACCAATGGGTTTTTCGTATTTTTCAAAGACTTTCGTACATTTACCGAATGCTCTAACGGTGAAGGAAAACATCGTGAGGAAACCTGCACACTGAGATTACCAGTGTTCTCAAGGGTCGAAGTACCGCTGGGTTATTCCCGCCCCCTATCGTAAGATAAGATAAAATACTAGCACTAAACTAAGCTAAAATTGAAAAATACCCGTCTAAATAAATTGGAAGTTGAACATAGACATTCCGATTGATTATGTTAAATAATTAGACGCGGTAGTTTAATCTGTTACGATAATAAAAAGGTTCCTTTCAAATTGCAAGCAATATAGGCAATAAAACTTATAAATAAAGTAATGCAACGTTAAGAATGCATAATAACCTGCTATTCTAGGCAACTAGTGTATCTTGTTGCAAATAACTAGATACTATAGTTCGCCTAACTTAGCAAGAAGTTACTCGGTACAAAGAGGACCTGTCTAGTCTGGGTGAACCTGCATCCTGTTATGTTATGTATGGCAACACAAAGCAGACGGCCACACTGGCTGGTTTGGGATTTGTCTTGTCTGTGGAAATGTCACTATGTTGAACGTTCATGTTGCCATGGCGTGTTCGGCCTATTTTATTGTTTAAACACGGTTTACAGTCGTCAATTTTTCGTAAAACTAGTGTATTTTACTTAAAAATCGTCCGTGATAAGTGAACGTTATATGTGAGTGAAAAACTACACATGGTGTGAATTCGGCAACCTAACCTCCAATTGCACTTGGAATGCAAGGCACTAGGCATTCCTGATGCATACGACTCTCCCTTTATCTCGACGTTGGTAAACTGTTTTTTTTTTCAAAACACACGCCAAGACGTTCGAGTCATTTTCAAGATTCAGTATCTTTTTTCAAGATTGCAGTGTGTACAAGAGAGGCCATAATTAAAGATTAGCCCTTTATCATTTTTGGTGTGTTATTTATTGCACGAGTACGTAATGTATTATTACTAATTTTCAAGTTTACAATAATAAAACAAATAAAATAAAAGTATAAAACATTGGCACGTAAAGTTAACAATGCGTGAACTTTCAACATCGGTGGTATAAGGAACGAGCTTCTAGCGACCGTTAGACCACATCGAACTTCGTATCTTTCTAATCTGTTATAAGTCTTATAGGTTAAATACCTGGTAGGTTGATGGGTCTCTAGCGCTTCTCTAATGCATCGGGAATATTTGCGGAAGCCCGTACTGATGGGTTTCATGCCAGTATTCGTATTTTTCAAAGACTTACGTACATTTACCGACGGCTCTAAAAATGAAGGAAAACATCGTAAGGAAACCTGCACACTGAGATGACCAGAGTGTAAATGGGGTAGGCAAAAATCCTCAAGGGTCGAAGTACCGCTGGGTTATTCCCGGGAGGGGCCTCTTATCATAAGATAAGATAAGTCTCATGCCATAGTACGCAAAGAGTAGCTTCCCTCATACACGGATAAATAATAGTACTACGTAGCACCAACGGCATCCTGAGGGTATTGTCTGATAAACCAGATTGTCCAATATGGAGATAATGAGACACAATCCTCGTGGCCCATAAATATGATATTTTTTCTGCTTATACATTTGTTGTGGCAATGCGCTGGCCATGTCTGTCGCAGAACCGACAACCATTAAGGTAGACGACTTCTAGAGTGGAGACCGCGTACAAGAAAACTCATCCCCTGCCCGGTGGACCGACGACCTGAAGAAGGTTGCTGGCGATGGTTGGATGAGAAAGGCGGAGGCCCGAGTAATATGGCGCGCCCTGGGAGAGTCCTGTGTCCAGCAGTGGACAGACACGGGCTGATAGATAGATGCATTTGTTACTGTAACTAAAATATGGTGAAATCCCTCCGGCATGATAGAAAAAGATAACTATGTAACGTTGTCGACTTCATCGTCCATATCAACCTCCTTGCCATCAATTTCAACCTCATTGTTAGCGTTTATCTCACCTCATTTCGTATTGGCATCGTCATTTCTTCATCTATATTTTCAAAATTCAAATCATATTCCCATTCCACTATTCAATTAATTTCATTGTTTTCTTTGTATTTTGCACTATCTCTCTGTATTTTGTCCTGAACAGACGTTTCTACGTTTACTATTTACTGTGTTGTTCTGTTCCTTAAAAATATAATATTTATTACCAAGTTCTTCTATTACTTCATCTGCACACTGTCCTAGAACCCTGCTAGCCGGCACCTAGAGGACAGACCGTAGCAACTAACTCTCTTCTGAAGTCTATTTTCTAAGACCTAAATGGTATTAAGTACTTGTATCATCGCTCCCTCTCATCACTTGTACAACACGAATTATTTTTATAAACACATTAACGTTTACGTAACCGCTAAATAACTCGATGTCAAGGGCGAGCGTAGTATTCGGAACTTTTGTCGGTTGCGGGCAATTGGACTAGATTTCTTATTGAAATTACTATTGTTCTGATGAAACTTTCAATATTTGCGCAAAGTTTTGTAGAATTGTTATTGTATTGCAATTGTCGATGTCTCCTTAGATAGATATGTTAATACCTTTATTGCACACAAGAAGTTTACATAGGAAAGGAAACAGAATAATTGTACAAAGGCGGCCTTATCGCTCAGATCGCTCTTCCAGGCAACCTAGATGATAGAAGAATGATTAATAGGTATTTTTATTTTTTATTGACTACTAAACACGCATTTGACCTCGATCTCGCCTGATGGTAAGCGACGATGAGGTCGACGATGGAGCATTTTTTTATTTATTTTTTATTTACTACTAAACCCGCATTTGACCTCGATCTCGACGTCAAACGACGATGGAGCATGCGGGTCCAGTAAATGCCTATTCACTATGGCCTTGAAGATCTCGAGGTTGTAGGTTTCGGGAAACACAGACGCCGGCAGGTTGTTCCATTCCTTAGCCGTTCGCATAATGGACGAAGAAGCAAATCGCTTCGTACGAGCAGATGGGATATCAACAACATAAGGATGGAACCCCTCCCCGCGTCTGGTAGTCCGAAGGCAGAATGGAGATGCCGGAATTAGGTCGTGCAATATCCGATGCGCACTCTCCGAAATGTATCCTATAAAATACCGATAGACAGGCAACTTTGCGCCGACAGTACCAGGTTGCCGGTTACCGGCAGTATAGTGCAGAAAAGTGAAATATGAAATATTTATAAGTTTATATACTTTTAATACATAAGTAAATCTCGGTACGAATACCAAAATACTATGGCCCTAGCCATAAAACAATACATATAATTATATGAATAGACACCTCTATATGCCACAAATATCTGTAGATATCTTGGATGAATAAAAGAAATAGTCTTCCTTTGGGAGTTCGTTCCTTCGTGGTAGATACTACTGATCGCTTTTGCTATCTGACTTGAAAATGAAGAGATTACCTATGGCTTCATCATTTCCTTTTGCCAAGGGTTGGGGTGTCATTAGGGGAAGAAAGGAACTGAGGGAAAAAGTTAGAGAAATTAGGATTCGTTAAAAAATGAACGGTTTCATAGAGAAACCTAGTGGATGAAGAACCTACTCCGACATATTATGTATGCATTGTTACAACCACGCAAAGATCCCCGGGGCTCCTTCGACTTCTCTTCGTGCTACTTGCCCCCTAACCCAAAATCTTCAACCCCTCGAAATCAGCATATTCTAAATTCAAACTAACTGAATGAACGAATGAATACACTGAATGAGTTAGTCTCTAAAATCAGTCAAGTTGAAATACATTCAGTACGGTTAGTCTGCGATTTAGAACCTGTCTAATTAGTACACTAAATTGTCGACTAGTTAGTCGACGGAATTCAGTCTAATGTAATAAGTAGTTAACAGTATCGTCGTGCCCCGCAGGTGGTGCTAACACTGGGCTGCGCGTGCGCACAGGCGCAGTTCGCCGAGGAGCGCGCGCCGCGCTACATCGCCTCCGAGCCCAAGACCACCTTTGCGCCGCCGGTGGCCATCCTCAAGCAGATCAACAGGTGATAACCATTTTTTATATATATATTTTAGAGAATTGTCAAATATTGCAAGAAAAGTGGTAGTGGGTTTCCAATGGTACAATCGGTTGGACCCCGGGGAACGACCCGGAGTGGGGTCGTTTGTCATGGCAGAAAATGTTATATTTTTCTAGGAATTTATATGTAGAGGCATTGGCGTATTATAAATTGTATATTGGATAAATCAATTAGAAATGGTTGAAAATGGCTCTCGAATTTTTTTTCACTTATTTTCTAAAGAAATCTCTACAATTCTCAAAGTTAGCGTTTCGTAAACCCTTTATTAAGAATACAGCGAGATGAGATGTCTTTTTCTATTTTATGAGGAGACGAGCAAACGGGCCACCCGATTCCACCCACCGATTTCACCGTCACCCATAGACATATCACCTCACTTAAATATTATTAGAGGGTTTCCGATGCGCTGCTAACTTGAGGATTTGGATGGAGTACCTCATGTGCCAGTATAGACTTTCCGGAATATACACTGTCTCTCTACCCTTCAAACAGAAACACAGCAATACAATCATTGCTCCTTTGCAACAGAAATGGATAAAAAAAAGGGTGTTACCACCTTAGGGCTGCAGACTCTGCACCAGAAGGTGACCATAAGATGGCCCGTTTTCTTATCTGCTTTCCATACACAAAAATACGGCGTCGTAAATGGTCATGGTGTTAATTGTAATATTTCCAGACACAACGAGGATGGATCCTACACATATGGCTACGAAGCCGGGGACGGCTCGTTCAAGATCGAAACCAAGTCGCCCACGGGGGAGGTGAGGGGCAAATACGGGTACAAGGATGACACTGGCAAGGTGATTTAACTTTTTAAGCTTTCGTGGTTATGTTATTACTGTAGTTAAACAAGGGTTAAACTTTAGTACTGGTAGCCCACTCCTTTTATTGTCGATTCCTTGTCTGTCTGGAACGTGTTACGTAGAAAATAAAGTGGCTACGCGCGCTACGCCCGTAGAAAAGTAATGCATGTCTTTCATGAAGAATTATATACATACATAACTCCACGCTATATCCCTTGCGGGGTAGGCAGAGAGAATGGAGCGACACGAATCTCTGTCTCGGCATGCTTCTCTTGCTTCCTCTAAACTGAACCCCCCCCCCCCCCATTATTTCTAGATCCGCGCTGCCACTATTTGTTTTATAATTATCTCAAAAATTAACAGACACAATTAGTACCTATCGTTACTTTTCTTGTCATCAATTTTACAGAACAATTATGTGAGCACTTTAAAAATGCCCAAATAGTATTCTAAAAAAATTCAAATACACGTTACCAAACAGCACTCGTATCAACGTGACGAAATTTTGGTAATTTTTACAGGCTATTAACCTGCGAATACCTACTCATTTTGCAAAAGTGAGCTCCCACTCATAAATATGAAGAACTTTGCTTTGAACAGCCATGTTTATTTCTCCCTCTGACTTTTCGCTTCAATCTTTACCCTCCATATTCCAGTTGCGTGTGGTGGAATACGGTGCCAACAAATACGGGTTCCAGCCCGCAGGAGAGGGCATCACGGTGGCCCCTCCCACTCTCGTGGACGAGACCGCTAAGGAGGAGGGACGCGGGCCCAGCAAGTCACAGGTATACTTTTATTATAAGTGGGTTAGGACGATGGATAGTTGGACCCCAAGGTCATATATTGAGGAATACGGAGTCGTCGTTGATAAGCTGTCGAACTTAAAAAAGCACATCACCAGAACCTCCCCCCATCTTATCTTTAAATAATAATTTAAATAATTTATTGGATACATTACATTATACATTAAACTATACTAAACGTTGGACTCCGCACTAGGCAACAGCCTGTATCGCGGAGGCCGGTTCAATTTTCCTTATCTAATAATTACATCAATTTATATTAAGATATATTTATTTATGAGATATTTAATTATTATTATTTTATATTAATTTTATTACTTATTTATATTATACATTTATTAAAATAAACAGAAATAAAGATGAGAAAGTAATCTTCTTATCTTATCTTATGATGGGGGCCTGGAATAACCCAGCGGCACTTCGACCCTTGAGGATCTTTTGTGCCTACCCCATTTTACACACTGGACATCTGAGTATGCAGGTTTTCTCACGATGTTTTCCTTCACCGTTAGAGCAGTCGGTAAATGTACGTGTCTTCGAAAAATACGAAAAACTAATTGGTACATGGCACTGCACGGTTTCGAACCCGGACCACCCGCATGGGAGTTCGATGTCCTAGCCACTGTGCCACCGACGCTCTTACCTCCCCCCATACTCAAAAGTCACCACATACACATTTACCGAAAACCTCTCGATGAGTAACATCTATATTAGTAGGTTGCGTAGTACTTGGACACCGGACTCCCATGCTAGGTCCGGGTTCGAACCATGCAATGTCATGTAAGTACCAATAAGATTTTTGATTCTTTTTTTTGGTGCTCTATCTGTGAAGGAAAATATCAGCAGCCCGCTCTAGTCCACTGCTGGACATAGGCCTCTCTCAGGGCGCGCCATTGAAGGAAAACATCGTGAGTAAACTTGCACATTGATAACCGTACCATACTTGAAGGTACCAGTGTGAAATTAGGAAGGCAACGGCGTACTACCCCATTAAATGTTCCAAAAAAGTCGATAAATGTTGTTATTTCCATAGAACAATTACGACCCTCATCGATACGACTAAGAAGAAGAAAAAGTGGTAGATTGATTGATTACAGTTGAGACTAAACCAAATATTTTTACCATTACAGGGCGGCCGCTCACAATACCGCGCGCCCGTGCAGGCGCAAGCAGTAGACTACGACTACGAGGAGCCTGCGCCGGCGCCGCCCCCGCGCCCCGCGCCTCGCGCCCCGCAACAATACAGGCCAGCGCCGCAGCCGCAGCAGCAGTACAGGCCCGCACCGCAACAGCAGTTCAGGCCTGCGTCGCAGTCGGCTCCAGCGCCGCCTAAGGTATCAGACTAAAATGAGACACGAGAGATACCCTCGCGGCCTGAGGCCTGGCAATGGCAACAATATAAGTCTGCGCTGCAGCTACAGCAGCAGTTCAGGCCTGCGCCGCAATCTGCTCCCGCGACGCCTATGGACCTTATGGTATCAAATTAGAGATATACACCTACGGCCTAAGACCTGTCAGCAGCAGTATATAGGCCTGTGCCGCAACAACAGTTCAAGTTCACGTAGCAGTCAGGTAGCCACACAAATCTTCATTCTACAAATAGATTGCAGTTTTAGGACTGTGACATTAATAGGTATCGGTTATGTTAGAAATAAGTAGTAAGTAGTAGTATAAGTAGTTTTAGTTTCAGTTGATAACATTCTTCGTAGTGACTAGTCAGCTAAAAACAAGAAATGTAGAAGAAACGGTTCCGAAGGTACTTATGGGAAATCGACGAATCTGGGCCGAATGCTCTAATACTCCCTTGTGCTAACGAGGCCCGAATCAAAACAGAGGGGACGTTAATAAGCTGATGGATAACAATGACGAATAAAAATGTAAGGTCATCCCAATGTTGGTTACTTCCTATGCAGAGCAACAGTTGGTGTCCAAATTACCCATCCTTTACTGGCCACTGAAGTACTCCTTTACCATTCTAGCCCGCATTCTTCGCGGGAGCAGCGCCGGCGCCGGTAGACAGAGAGAGCTTCTTCAACCCCGCGCCCGCGCCCGCGCCGCAGCCGCGCCAACAGCAGTACCGGCCCAAGCAGGACTTCAGGCCCGCGCCGCAGTTCCAGAACTTCTCGCCTAAACCCCAGGTAACCTTATACAATATTTCAAATAGGTTCCACCTATATAGAGCTTCTCTCTTCATAGTGTAGGATACGCCGCAATAGTAGTATTGGCTTAAGCAGAACAAAGTAGTTCCAGAACTCCTCGCCTAAACAACAAGTAACCTAATATAATATCCCTAATAGCTATCCCACTTCTGATTCTACACTAAGGAGAGCCTCTTTCTCCATAATGTGGGAAGAGATGTGCTCTTGCTCACTCCTCCCTATTCTGAACTACAAAGAACTATAATTTTCACAAACTAGAATGCCCATTCTGTAGCAGTAGTAATGGCACAAGCAAGACTTAATGCCCACGCTGCAGTTCTAGAATTTATCGCGTAAACCCATGTTTCATATTTCTTGTGGTGCGATGTATAATCTTTGAACGAGGGCTGGCTGGTTGCGTGACACATCGATTCATTGGGATTTTTTGTGTGCTGCATTACAGACATCTTAGAAACAGATTCATAGGGACTTCATGGAAACTTGCAATTTCGAAGAAACCTATATACAATTATTATTTTCCAGCCAATCGAGTACCGATTATAATAGTTATTCTCTTTATTTTTGAGAATGAATATAAATACAGTGGGTACTTGAGATTTTAGAAAGGGTTTCGGGTCTTGATACTACGGTTATTGATAGCGACATGCAAATGTACGAAGACTGTAGTAAAACAGAGACAGACCCCGATTTTGCCTGATATCCGAATCCCCTTCTAAAAGCTTACGATTTTATAGGGATCTTATAAAAGACCTCAAGACACGCCTTCTCATAAACAATCTTCACCCAGATCGAGTACTCCCAAGACTTCGCCCCGGAGCCCCAGCAGCGCTACACGTCTGCCCAGACGGAGCCCCGCTTCGCGCCGCAGCAGTTTCCACAACAAAGGAGCTCCCAACCCTTCTCCATGCTCGACCAGCTCCTCAAGGAGTACTCCCTGCCGCAAGGGGGAGCGGCTCCGCTGCATGATATCACCTTCGGATCCTACTAGGTTAAGGGAGTTTGTAATTTTTGTAAATATGTAGCGTACTTTTTTAATTAAACAAATTTATAGTCAGTGTTTTGTTTTTTGATGATGAATTTGCGTTAACGTCGAGTGACAGTTTGGTTCGGAAATGGCGACAGATCTCAACAAAGAAGTGAATCGAATCGCGATTCAGATTTTACACTATAAAATGGTTCTAGCGCTGCATCGGATATTTTCATGACTTAAACTTATAAATATTAATTTTATAGTACCTAAGTTTCTGCTCCAATGCGGCAGGTCCGAGTTCGAAACCATGCAATGTCATGTACCAAAGAGTTTTTCAGGAGGACTTGCGTACATTTACCGACTGTTCTGACGGTGAAGGAAAACATAGTGAGGAAACCTGCATACTGAGATAACCAGTGTGTGAAGGCAATGGCAAACCACCCCATTAAATCTGCCACGAGAGTCGTTCTATGTGATTAATTCATTAGAATGATCACGACCCTCAGCAATTAGGAATACGACTTAGAAGAAGAAGAAGGTTTCTGCTAATTTTGGTGACTGGAAAATGGATATGGACAGGCCCATGAAGCCCCTTCCCTTTCTTAACTTAACACTTATAACACACTACACCGATTTTAAAACGGAATCGGACCAAACATACCTATAGAAATCTGGAAAACTGTAAAATGGATTTCTATGGGTTCAGATAGATTAAACATATTTAAAAATCGACTACAGGTTAAGGGAAGCCAATGTGCATTTAATTGATCTTGAGCAGATTTCTTTCCATAGATCCATATAGGCTATAGAATTTACACTCTACGAGCGTTCGTCAAATATAATGTGTCAAATTACAAATCCATGGGAAAGTCAAACCTTGATAACTCAGTATGATTCTCCGTATTGGTTGCCGAGACATAAAGCCGATCCAGCGTCGGTGGCGTAGTAGCTACCTAGGACGTCAAATTACAATGTTCCAGTTCTGGGTTCGAAACCATGTAATGTTCTGTATCAATGAGGCTTTCGGTTTTTTTAAAGACCTACATTGCTCCGACACTGAAGGAAAACGTCGGGAGGAAACCTACACGTTTGAGGAAAACAGTCTGAAGGCATGTGAAATCCTCTAATCAGCACTGGGCCTGGATGGAGAAATAAGAACGAAAGAAAGAAAGAAAGATTATTTATTTCCGATGCACACAAACAAACAATCAGGTACAGAAGACAGAAATAATATTAATCAAATATATTACAAAAATAAATAAACAAAAGTAATTAAGTTTCATGAAGGTGGCGTGCAGCACCGGAAAAAGGGGACTGCCTCAGCCTGTCGCCGTAGCGCTTTTAGCACTGCGGCGCTGATTTTCAGGCATCCCCTGAGTGTAATGGTGGTAGCCCGTCCCCCTTGTGCACGGGGAGGTCAGTGTCCCCGACAATGGGGACGAGACACGTGACACAAGGCTAAGTTATATTCTGTGCAATAAATCAGAACCTCCGGAAGATATCAGATGGTTTTTCCTATAATCAGTTGTAATTTTAAAAAAGTCAGAGAATGCAACAGCAACCACCTGCTAGCGACATAATTATTGCACAACCAAATACAGAACAGAATTGTTTAATAACGCACTGCTATTGTTATATTTTTATCAACACGAGGCCGTGGGACCCCCGCGCGCATAATACGCGCCCTGGGAACGGACCTCTTACCGTACATGTGTGTTTCCCACACAGTGAGGTAATAGTTACTTATTATTGTTTAGAATGTAAAATGAGGAGGTTGGGGTCGGTGTTAGACAGTTAAATGGGTTAGCTGGTGGCCTTAATTTGTCTATATAGATGTTGGTTATTGTGCCTAGTATTTATAATGTTTCAGGAAAGCTAACGAGAAAACCAACGGTCGCCCATAGACATCTCACCTTATCTTATCTTATGATAGGGGGCCGGAATAACCCCAGCGACACTTCGACCCTTGAGGATATTTTGTGCCTACCCCATTTTACACACTGGTCATCTTAGTGTGCAGATTTCCTCACGATGTTTCAGAGCAGTCGGTAAATGTGCGTAAGTCTTTCGACAAATACGAAAAACTCATTGGTATATGGCACTGCACGGTTTTAAACCCGGACCTCCCGCATGGGAGTCCGGTGTTCTAGCCACTAGGCCACCGACGCTCTTATGACATCTCACCATACTAGGAGGGTTCTCGATGCGCTAACCTTGAGTGCCGGTGATTACGCTGGCTCCTCTTACCCTTCAAGCCGAAACACAGCATTGCAGCTTTGCGGAAGAAATAGGTAAAAGGGTGGTACCACTCCAAGTTGACTCTGCACAGCACAGAGTCATACCTCCTTCAACTGGGGGAAGGCTACAGGTTAATCCATGTTAAAATTTAGAATTAATTTGGTTTAGTTCAAGGGATTTTTACTATAAACCATCAAATTTTAATTTGAAGAATAGTATGTAAGTACGCCGTGCAAAGCGGAAAATAAAATCTAAAAAAGTGTGAAAAAATTATGAGTTGAAATGGCCCCGACTTAGCTTGAACCGCACTGTACCCTGTTAGTATAATTATATATATAATATATGTATATATTTGTGTGTAGGTATATATATATATATATTTATTTATTGACGATATTTATCTATTTTTATGATTCATGATAAATGTATAGGTATATATTTTTCACTTATTAATACTACCTATCTACAATTAAATTTATTTGTGTTGTGAGTATCTTTGTCCTCTTGGACAGGTTTTGTCCAGCCATCGGTTATGGTCCAACAGAACACCAGCGCTGTAGGCATTCTTGTCTGCAGCAATATGCTGAGTTGAGGCCCTTTTCACAACAACAGACATGATTTCAATATGTTTACCTTTGACTACATAATTATTGTATTATAATTATAACTGTTTCGGTCTTTGCTGTGTGTGAAATAAACATATTACTAACTTACTTACTCTATGGCCTACAACTCTTTATAAATAAACCTGGTGACTGAATTCCTATTTCCTACGCAGTATGGATTTCTAATGTTCATAATGCAGCGAAATCTATCTGCGATTTATACGAATCTAGATAATTATGACATCCTGTAACAATATATAATATTCTCATGATTGTGATCCGTGAAGGCCGAGTATGAGACATGCATAGTGCACGTCTTAATGCTTAACGTTTCTGTATGGGCCTTGATGTGACAAGCCACTGTTTTTCAACTGTTTGTAAGAGTTGAATGTTGGTATTATATTTAGATTAAGTCTTTATGTTATTTTTGTGAATAGTGTACGGTGTCTTTACAATTTAACTCTTATTTTTAACCGAAGTTTGATGCGTCTGCTTTTCTGGGACATCGTAACTCAACGTGGATTTTTTTTATATAACAGAGAATGTTCGTCGAAATTGTCCTTCTTATAAAAAAACTGGCTTTTTTTCGATTTGCATGCAAATTCATTTTTTTCGACCAAAAGTTGTTTATAGTTTCAACAGGTTAACGAAAACAAGCGGTACATATATTTTTACATACTGGATCATCTACATTCTAAAACCTGACCTACATATACATATACATCCATATATCTATAAAGGAGGTTCTATGTCGTTAGCATAAAGTTAATTACTATCTAGAGCAGTCGTTTAGCAATGGTTCCACAGCGGCATTAGGGCCTTATGTCACAGTGTTGTTTCCATGGATATGAAGTAATCCTGCACATAGGATGTAACCAAAATTCTATAATAATGTTCATCTTTGTTCGAAAACTTTCGTGTCAAAACTAACCGTCTTCATGACGGTTAGTAAGTAAGTAAGGAACGCAGTTTTTTTTAACATCCAAGCTTTCCAAAAAAAGATATCCCTGTAGGTACATTTGTACAGACAACTCTTGCAAAACGACTTGGTTTTGCCAAGCATTTTTTGAAATTACAAAAAAAATCCCCATAGAAGTAAATTGTTGAACGGTGCAAATTCTATAAATTTGCTGAGAGATTTCTTTCGTAATTTCAAAAAATGCTTGGCAAAACCAAGTCGTTTTGCAAGAGTTGTCTGTACAAATGTACCTACAGGGATATCTTTTTTTTACTGTTGAAAACAGAACAATAATTTTTTTTTTAATCTTCTGCTTGTTGAGGCCGCCAATACGCCTGAAGGCAAGGCCTGAGATTTTAACGAACTCTCCGATGCATTTTTAATACATACTGTATGGAGAAAATATTCATGAAGATAGATTATGAAGCAACAGAGGTCAGTGTCAGTTCCCAATAGATAAGTTTTGAGATGTGGGTCTCTGTCTGTAGGCGGGAGATATGGGCAGATAAATATGTCGAGATATGTCGCCAGAAACAATAGCGGGATTTGAATTTAAAATCAATTACTATTGGTGAATTTGTCACTGTCACATTAATAAACTTGTTTGTGGGTATAACAATGCATTTGTTGACTTGATAAGTCTTCTGAACTACTGAATCTTAAAGTAATTCGTTTTTGAACGAACCTGGAGTTTTAAATTCCTGCGAATTGGTTTGGATGAATTAGAAATAATAAAACTTAGCAATATACCGATAGATTTCAAATTTTTTTAACAAAGTAGTTTATCAGAGAAACTTTAATAGTAGGTTGTCTAACTAGTGCGGGAATGACCAATGCTACGTGTGTTTATGGAGTACTTCCGATCGTGGGTGGGCACTTAGTGTGGCACATCCATTGGAGAAAATTAAACATTAATATTGATAAAATTATCTCCTTTATACAAACCACTTACAAACATATTTACAATACTGAGTATTCTACTGGTAAAGGTAAAGATATCACTTCAAATAAATTAATCTAAAAGACAAAACTACCTCAATGCCTCTGCATGGCCCTCTTGGCTTCGTCCATGGACCCCTCCTCCCCGAGGATCTGGACGTTTCTGACCTGCTTCCTGGGAGGGGCTGCCGTGGTCAGCTCCGTAGGGGGTTCCGGCGTCGGCATGAAGTCAGGACTGATGGCCAACATTAACATCTTTAGTAACAACGCCTCCCGAATCTCTGCTGGCAAGAATTCAGGAGCGTCTTCCACACGGTTGGAGGAAGCCCCTGCTGTATCATAAGCTCTAGTGTTGGTGTACAGTCTCCTTCGAGGAACGTACCGCTGGCTCTCATACTGAGGGTTCTCATAGTTATTGATCTGATTGGAATATAACTCCTGCTGCCTGTACTGCTGCTGGTCATATCTGTAGTCATACCGGTCGTCGTCCTGGTACTGACGAGGCTGGTTCTGGTATCTACGGTAATCGTACTGAGGCTGCTCGGTCCTGAATAGAGGTAGAGGCTGGTACGGGGGCCCTGGAGCGACGATCTGGTCCATCAAGGCTTGCAAGCGGTTCTGCCGTAAAATCAGAACCTGGAGCAAGCGTTTCAAGTCCCTGGTACTCACTGGGGCTGATATAGAGTTCATTTCTTCGACCGGTTCGTATCGTGGTTGCGGTTGGAGTAAAACTGGGGGTGGTGTTGGTCGATAAGAATTCACGTACCTTGCTTGGTATCCCTGGATTGGTACTCCTCTCTCGTCCACAGGCACTGGTATTATTCTTGTCACTGGTCTAACTTCGTATGGCTGAGCGGTGGCAGCTTCAGGGGCACTAGCTTTAGTCTGAGGAGGCGGAGTAGGTTCCTTCACATACTGTGGTTCCAATACTTTGTTCTCGTATTCGTATTGTGGAAAGGGCCGCTGGTTTCCAATGGGTATAGCAGAACCAGGGTTGTCCCTCAAGTACTCGTTCGTGCGAAAATGAATAGCAGTTGCGGGTCGTCTGTAAATAGGCTGATGGTATAGCCTGTCATCGATCACTCTGTTTGTTGGTATATGAATAACTGGGACTGGATTTGATGTCACTACATTTTCTTGATCGAATACACGACCGGTACTGGCTTCAATAGTCGTTTCTTGCTCGTGAACTGGATGATCCTGATATTGCTGATGTATTTTTTGCCTTGCAGCCACTAAGGAATGTATTGGGACTAGTCTCGGCCGAGGGGTCGTTGTAGTGAACAAAGGTCGCACTGTTCCAAGAGAGAGATGGCTTCCATAAACGTCTGTGGAATCATCACCAACAGATTGTTGCAGACTAATCATATGCGGATTGGGGCTGGTCCCAGATAGTTCACGTCTGATTGTATTAGCTTTATTAGTATCACTGTCTTTTTCTGTCACACGCTCATACACAGGTTTTATCGTTGATGGCAATTTCGTTGTTGTTTGTTTTGTTATCAAGTCGTCTTTCGGAGTCGCGGATATCGGTTTCAACATTTGAGTTCGGGTTTTCACAACACTATCTTCAGCTTTCGGCTTATACAGGTTCAGGATATTGCTTGTTGATTCTTCAGCCTGTTGCTTTTCAGTCGTCACTTCGGTGACCGTTGTAGCTTTAGACGTACTTGTGACTCTCCTTCTCGGTATAGGCTGGACTACGGTACCTCGAGTGGTGTAACTTCTGGATGGGTACACGACAGTCGCAAGGGGTCTCCTTGTAGTGGACGATGACACAGTTTTGTTCACTCGCACCACCATCATCGGAGTACTAGTCGTAGTACTGCTAGTGGTCACTGGCACTGGTGTAGGCGTTGTATCACTGGAAGAGGAATACGTCACTCGTTTAATTTCACCATCCTGGTCGATGTACCCGAAAGTGCCCTTTACGTTTCCCAAAACATCCCTGCTCTCGATCTTGAACGTGCCGTCGTCGGCTTCGTAGCCGATGGTGTAAGATCCGTCATCGTTTAGCCGGCGGATCTGTTTGACGATTTCGACTTTAGAAGGGTCGGCTGTTTCGCTCGCTTTGAGGATTTCTTTGGTGGTGTTTGTTTTGGGTAGTTCTGTGGTGGCATCTTTGGTGGTGTTGCTGGGAGTGGCGACTGCCCCGGCGGCGGCGGAGGCGGACACGAGGCAGGCGATGAATATGAGGAGCATCATGGCGCTAGCGCGGCCTGCGGGCGCGGCGGCATGTCGGCGCTACGGCGGCGCCGACGCACGCGCTCCCTATATAAAATATCGCGCCACTCGCCCCACCGCGCCCTCGCCGTGCGACCGTCTTGCGCAAACTCCACCATTGTTGTCATTTCATTATCTGAAACGGAAAATCTTTTTTCTTTCCATCTACTGTGCTGTAAGATCCCAATTGTTTAATTGTCCGAACCGTTCTGTAAATACCTAAGCATGTGGACACTTTTTTTTATATTTTACTCTTACGGAGCCTCCCGATTCGGAGGTCATGTTAGGTGAAATATAACTATTGTGTAGAGGTTTTAATTGCTCGATTGTTTCTAAAATATTGTTGGTTAATTAATGCAGGGGCAGCGTTTGTGTGAGGGTTCCCACGTAGTAGTCAATGTCACGATAATTGCACAGTGGTAGGTTTTTAGGTCGGGTTGTAGAATTGATGGGCTAGACGCCTTTTGTAAATACGAGTACTTATGTTTTGGAGATTTACATTTTGCAACATTAAAAGACTTAATTTTCTCATTTGCGGCGACCGTTCCGTCTGTGGTTAGTACTAACTACGCAGGTTTACAGAGCTAAATCGTTTTTGACTATAAAAGTAACTTGGAAATTAATATTTTCTGCATTCCCATAGTTTTATTTTATGGTGTGAGCTATGCGTTTTCAAATGGGAAAACGCCATAGCCTGCAAGCCGTGGGAAGTCAGGAGCCTAATTTATAATTCTTAGTCATAATGTCCCTTCTAAGGTAAGTACAGCCATTGACTGTGTCATTGTATGGTTGGACAAAGGTAGCATTGTTATAAATTGGTTGAAATACTAGAAAATAAAAATGGCTAATGTTGTTTTAATATTCGATAATTTTCTCAAAAATAACGTTATTTGGTATTTCTAACAATAATACGAAATAATTAGACCTTAGTCTACCAATTACTCCTACTATTGCTGCTGCGATTAGGTATCTGTTTTGACTTTTTTATGACTGAAAACACTCGTTACTTTCATGAACTGTTTACCTGCTTTTAAATCACTCTATATTAAAAAGCTAAGAAAGATATTATTTATTTCCAATACACACATACAAACAATATACAGAAGATAAAAATAATATTAAACAAATATATATTATAACTTATTATTACTTTTCCTGGTCATCATAAGGGCATCAAGGTTCCTGGTCCTGAAGAGCACCATGGTCCTCAACATTTGAGCTCAAACTCGAACCACCTAGCTATTACATAACACCCTTCCTCGATCGGGGGTTAAGTCTGTCTTGACCCCCAATATGGATCCCCAATAAGCTCGGCATCTGATGCTGACGCTCTTAAAACAGTAGCAAAGCAAGAAATGCCGCCAGTATTGCGCAAGCACAGATTAATATCGAAGTAGAGTGCGGTAAAAGAGCACACAAGTCTCGTGTCTCATATCTGAGTATCAGTGATATAATCCTGAGATATACGAGTATGCACGTATACTCTACATTTTTCTTGCTAGGTGTCGTAAGTTCACACTTTATGCTCGTCAAATTAAATAAATTGCTGCCTGGAAGAGATCGCTCATAGCGATAAAAGTATTCTTTATTGAAAACATCACAATGCTTGTAAGTCAAGCAATACTCAGGGTATTGCTCTCAAACTAAGTGATCCTGTATCTTGGGAGACAGTGCTTTCCCAAAAGAAGGTATTCAATAAAGGATAGTATCTACCTCATAAATAATCAGAAAATTATTACATATTGTTATTTTGATTATTAAACTGCTATTATTATCGTTGTATGATTGATTAATCTTGGTAATATATGATTGTATATTTTTTAATTATTATTTTATACCCAAATACGAGTGAGTGTATGAAAGGGTGCGTGTGATTAATCGCTAGAATGTATTAATCGCTAGAATGTATTAATCGCTAGAATGTATTAATCGCTAGAATGTATTAATCGCTAGAATGTATTAATCGCTAGAATGTATTAATCGCTAGAATGTATTAATCGCTAGAATGTATTAATCGCTTTATACGCATTGATTCATACTGTTAAGATATTAGATAGAAACACTTTATTGTACACAAATAGGGGAAAGGTACAAATTACAGGAATAGTAGCACTATATACGCCTGTACACATACACACCCTCGTATACATACATATACCCTCACCCACAATTGCACACACTCATATATAATTATATACAAAAAATGAAAACAGAAATCAAGAACATATAATATTAACAAAAGTTGAACTATATTTCATTTTAATTATATATTACAAAACGTTATTACTTTATTATCATAATACCTTTCTAAGTTATTCAAATGATGTGATGATGATAGACAGTATCATATCCCGCTGGCTGTCTATGTGAGGACTGGCATGCTGCAAGACAGCCGTTGGCTGGTGCAGTAGCCAGGAGTTGATAGTTGTAAATAGATACCTACTTGTATCATACCAATAACGTCTTCTTTAATTTCTTTAATATGTACAAAGGCGGCCTTATCGCTTACAGCGATCTCTTCCAGGCAACCTCTTAAAGACATTAGCGACAGTGTAGTGTGAAGATGGTTAATTGAAGATCTGGTCCTGACCAGGTCCGTATCTGACCTGTAAGTCTGGAATGGTACCCTACCTTTTACGTTTATGGTTAGCAGGAATAGTGTTTTAAATTTTAAGTTATTGTAAAAGCATGACGTAACCAAGAGTTCCTGGAGTCCCGATGGGTATTATATCCGGCACTGGAGGTGGTGGTATGACTCTGTGCAGAATCAGCCTGGGTTGGTACCACCCTTTTACCTATTTCCGCCGTAAAACAATAATCCTTGCATTGTTTGTGTTCCGGTTTGACGGTAGAGAGCCAGCGTAATTACCGGCCATGAGGCACTCGAAGACCTCAAGGTTAGCAGTAATCGAAAACCCTCAACATTTTAGTAAGGTTCATATAGATGCATAGGCGAGACCGTGACCTTTTACCATCAGGTGGTCCGTTTACTCGTCTGCTTTATTTTATTATTCAAAAAACAAAATACTCCAGTACCTACACGTGTACACATTATACACCCAGAACCGAACCCACGATCTAACATACGTAAAGTGGGTTGTCTATCAACTAAACGACTACGGGTTCTAATGTACTAAGATGCACAGCGCCATCTAAAACTCTGAAGTGATTCTCACGCATGTGTGAAAGAAAAAAATCCTACACACACTGGTATTAGAACGGAGTATCATAGTTCTATAAATACTGGTATAGTCATATGTTAGTAGTACGTCGGTATTGCTATAGAGGGCGCCCATCTGTTTGTGAGAAAAACCAATAAAATATCATTAAAAATAATAGTTACTGAACTCTCTTTTGAAAGGAGCGAACACATACAAACAATTAGGTACAGAAGATAAAAATAATAACAAATATATTATAAAAATAAATAAACAAAAGTAATTAAGTTTGGTGAAGGTGGTGTGCAGCACCGGATAAAGAGGACTTGCCTCAGCCTGTTGCCGCAGTGGATTTAGCATTGCGGCGCTGATATTCAGGCTTCACCTGTGTGCCAGGGATATTGTTTTATTTTGTTTTTCGCCGACTTCAGTTGAGCAAAGAAATTTTATATTACGAGTATATGAATTGTAAGACGAAATATAACTAGTCGATTTTTTTTTTATTTTGATTTTTTTTTCTCGTGTCTAAAGTCTGATCAAAGGTTGATTCATATGATAAATATATCATATGAATCAATCTTTGATCAGACTTTAGAGCCTCCGTGGAAGACACATCAAGATATACTCATACCTTCCCTTCCCTAACAATATCAAACCTAACGTATTATTATTAATAATATTATTCACACAGCATTAAATAGCGGACATTTTGTAAATTCAATATTATTGACATTGTATACATTTTAATGACATTCACTTTTTATTTTTTGTTTTCTTCTCAAAATCTGTATAAACATTATTAATTTGTGAATTTGGTGTATATGTATAAAGGTGTACTTTAGTGTGACATGTTTATGCAACTATATCTGCAATATTTGTAATTCTTACCTAAACTTTTACACAATAAATCTTATCTTATCTTATCTTAACGCAAAACTATAGAATACTAGTGTATTCTGTAGCAAAACATTCCATCAATATCAGCCCTCAAATCTACATACGCGTTGAAAACTGAGAACCTTCCCTTTCAGTTTAAAATTTAAAAAAATCTTCTGAGTGAATAAGGAGTTTTGAATTCAGATGAATTTTTAGAACTGAATCTACGTTGTGAGATTACTAGTGTGTAAAATGGGGTAGGCACAAAAGATCCTCAAGGGCCGAAGTGCCGCTGGGTTGTTCCCTGCCCCCATCATAAGATAAGATAAGATAAGATCTTATTTCGATAACTGACTAACTTGATGTTTGGTGTCTTTAAAATCCTGTTTAGCAATACCAAAGTAAAGTAAGTAAAATAAAATACACTTTTTTGCACAAATAGAAAACAATAAACAAAAGATAGAAAAGGAAATAGTGAAGTACAATTTAGGCGGCCTTATCGCTAAGAGTGAGCTAAGAGAAGAGCTTATCTCGTCCAGGCAACTTTCGGGCAGAGGTAATGATTTAGAGAAAGAGGTAGTAGGTGTGCAAGCATTATGGAAAACGTTATATAAGTGAATTTTATTTACACAACTAAACTTACTTCTATATCGTGTTCCTCATTGCTGAAGGTCGTGATCATTCTATGGATTAATCACATAGAACGACTCTTGTGGCAGATTTAATGGGGTGATTTGCCATTGCCTTCCCCATAAACTTCCACACAACAATAACATACTTATAAATACCAAGGTAACTAATTACCATACTATACTTACTAAGTACATAAAATAAATAGGCAGATATATATGTATACTTAAAGTAAAGTATAACTTAAATATGCAAAACTTAAAATAAAGTAAGTAGGTAGTTAAAAATTAAAAAGAGCGTTTAAAGATCACGGGTCAAAATCTTGCGATACTTGCGTAGGGTTACAATCGGATTCTAATGGATCGCTAATGGATCTATCCACTTAACAAGTATAATAGTGTATTTTATACTTACTATGTTCTGAGTAATGGTAGAGCACTGACCTTAACATTTCCTGGAACAATGTGTGATTTTGACAGTCCCACCTACTTGTTACAAGACTTAATAAAATACGTAGTTGAGGTTATGTTGCTGCGTTCATGCTGTCGTGGCGTGTTCGTCCTATTTTATTGTTTAAAAACGGTTTACAGTGGTTATTTTTTCGTGAAACTAGTGTATATTATCTAAAAATCGTCCGTGTTAAGTGAACGTTATATAAGACAGTGAAATACTACAGATTGTGTGGATCCGGCAACCTAACCTCCAATCGCACTTGGAATGCAAGACACTAGGCATTCCTAGTGCACACGACTCTCCCTTAATCTCGACGTTGGTAAACTGTTGTTTTCAAAACAGACGCCGAAACGTTCGAGTTATTTTCAAGTCATACCACATGAGTCCGTTAGTACTTTAGTTAAAAGGCTGACAGATTTAGAATTCTACCTCAAAGCAACAATGCTTCCATTGCTGTGTTTCGGTATGAAGGGTAAAATAGTCAGCGTATTATCGGCACATGAGGCAATCATCAAAGTTCTCGAGCTTAGCAGCGCAACGAAAACCCTCTAATAACATTATAGTGAGGTATCTGTGGGAATCGGTGACGCCTAAGAATTGGAACAGCCCGCTGGCGTCTGTAGTTCCCGAAACCTATAACCTTGGGATCTTCAAGGCCAGAGTGAATAGCCATTTACTGGACCCGCATGCTCAATTGTCGACCTCATCGTCGCTTACCATCAGGCGAGATCGAGGTCAAATGCGGGTGTAGTAGTTAATTTTTAAAAAAGACAATTTACCATCACGTGGCCCTTGCCGGTCTGCTCGCCTTAGCTAATAAAAAAAAATATTTTTTTTTTCATTTTGAGTTGTTTTTTTGTTCAGTATATTATAAGGCCGAATGTACCCGAATGTTTCTAAGAGCTCACGCACTGTACTAATGTATCTATCCAATCTTCTTCTAAGTCGTATTCCTCATTGCTGAGGGTCGTGATCATTGTAAGGAATTAATCACATAGAACGACTTTCGTGGCAAATTTCAAGAGGTGGTTTGCCATTGCCTTCCCCATTTCACACACTGGTTATCTCAGTGTGCAGGTTCATGATTTCTTTCACCGTCAGAACAGTCGGTAAATATTTATTATTATTATTATTAAATAAGGAGAGCAGACGAGCAAACGGGCCACCTGATGGTAAGTGGTCACCGTCGCCCATAGACATCTCACCGTCGGTAAATATACGTAAGTATTTCGAAAAAACCGAAAAACTCATTGGTACATGATATTGCATGGTTTCGAACTTGGACCTGCCGCATGGGAATCCGACGTCCTAGCCACGACGCCACCGACGCTCTTATTCTATTCCATAATAAATCACCAAATCATGTTTTAAACTAGAAGACCCGTTACTGGCACAGTTTTTACAAGTCTAGGCCCTAGGAATGCGGAAGTAAACCACAAATATAGGTTTGAACTGGTTTCTTACTTAGTAATATGTAAATTAAGACAATTACACATGAGGAGAGCTTGCTAATTACCAGCAAGTTGGCAATAGCCAGTAACGAGTTGTTTTTCATTGCTATTGCGTTACTTGCCTGTGTGTAAGCACTTTAAGAAGGTATTGCTTGCAGGTTGCGAATTAAAGCAAGTTTTTAAATTACAGAACATTTTTAAATACTAGATCAAACTAAAGAAAGTTGATTTCAACTGGAATCTAGTCCTTGACCGATGATTCTTTTTTGCACCTATTTCTAAGCTGTCAATATAAGCAAGTGTAAATTGAAATGCTTACATTATATGGCATACTAAATATTATTATTTTGAAATTTACCATTAGACCTGATGTCTGTGAGACATAAGTAGGTACTTATTCTTATTACTATTGGTTACTTGCGAAGCCATCTTAAATAAATTAAATAAATATTCGTATACCTAGATATATTAACGTATATATTAATATAGTTTATAAATTTATAATATTAAGTCATATAATCTAACTAAAATTGTAATTCTAATTCTGGAATCTGAAAGTTAGATTGACACATAACATTGTAATGTGGTCAGTGTTTGTACCTATGTACTCTCCACGACACAGGCAACGCCTAGTGTGGAGGTTATAGTTTAATGTGAAATGTTAATTAATATGTGTATGGCGGCTTCCCGTCACAACGTCGGCGCATGCGTGCTGCGCGCCTGTCTATCGTGAAAACAACTGCCATCGGTTTTTATATACTAACGATGTCAATCGAGTGTTGTGACACAGACAATATACATGCTTGCTCTCGATCTTCAAGACTTGCCTTTTTATTTCGTGGGCGCGTTCAGCCCCACATGTGGTTAAGGAATATTTTTTTTCATATTTTTTTTCTATTTTTTTCAATGGAACCTGATAATGGGTCTCTGGTGGGAAGAGAGAAAAAAACAACATTTCCACCCCAAGGGGGTAGCTGGGGGAATAAAACAGTGATCTTTTCTTCTTTCCAATTAAAACTTCAAGTGATAATTTAAAAAATATAATTTATTTTTAAAACAAAAATATTACAAAATTACTATTTGTTAAGTTTTTACAGAGCACTCCCGCGGGAGCTGTCGTGGACTATCACGCACAAAAACCTTTCATTTTACACTTAGGACTAAACTAGCGTTACATTAAGGTACTGATTAGACACTGTACACACGCGGCCGGCCGCCACTGTCCCGCGAACTAGATATCTTTAAGGACTGTTTATACCATAGACACGTGAAAGTTCCAAGCCGCAATTTTCTCGAAAGTAACAGTTAAAAGTAACAGATATGCAAAAATACTATAGATACTTAGACTAAAACGTTCAGGTATACTTGCAATGAATGAATACAAATGGTGAAGTGCTAAGATTTTAGTTACATTTTAATTTAACAAAAGGCGTCTTGAAACTCGCACTGGCTTATTGTAAACAGCCCTTAACACACTTTCGCTCCCGACTGTACTAGACGACCAAGTTTGAACTACACCATATGGCCTTTCGGACTGAACTTTTGGTCGCTAGTGTATTACCTAGCTGATTATCCTACACACTAGTACTGGATGCCATGTCCTCTGAGGAAGGCGTCAATCTGTCCAGTGGAAGGGTTTTCTCCTCTCGGGGCCACGAAGTAGTATTGGGGCGCTGGTCTTTGCGCCTGGCCTTGAGATATGGATAACCTCTGTGCCTGCTCCCGCGCCGCCGCGCGATCCCTCTGAAGCTGACTCTGTTGAATCTGCTGCTGTTGAGCGAATAACTGCTGAGAATTCTGGAACTGACTCTCCATTTGCTGTCTCTGGTAAACTTCCTGAGGATTCGTGTGCTGGATTTGATGTCTGAATAACGGGACACTGGGGGACTGAGATGCGGGGATAGAAGGCAGCTGGGGAGAAGGAATGAAAGGCCTGGCCTGAGGCTGTTGCCGCGCCACGTAAGGCTGCAGCCTCTGGTTCAAGTTCAACTCTCCTTTAGTCTGAGGAAGAGTCTGGAACAGCTGAGTGTTGTACGATCCACTCGCAGGGTCGTAGACTAGTTCTGTTGAGTACAGAGGGTTTCCACTCGGCGCTGGGGCGGAACTGATAGTCGTTTTCGATGGGGAAGCAGAAGTAGCTGTCGTGGTCGATTGGATCTGGTTCTCTCTGTGGAACTTGGCGAATTCGGCGGCGAAGTCGATCTGTCCGGGGCTGGGCCTACCCGTAGTCACTGCGGGGGCGGGGGACGGGGAGTACTGAGGTATAGGAGACGGAGAGTACTGAGGTTCGGGGGAGTACTGGATCTGCGGCTTCGGTGTTACTTGGAGTAACTGAGGTCGGAAGGTCGTCGCTGGTAAAGCTCTCGCAGTAGTTACTGGCAGTGGTCGAGGAGTGATAGCGATTTGCTGCGCTTGGTAAGTCGGTCTTCTGAGCGCGGGGCGTTGGACTACCCTCTGTCTAATGTGCTGGAGAGGTTCTTCCTCAACCTCATCCTCATCAGCGTCTCTGAAGTCGTTTTGGAAGTAAGTCGTAGCAGGCCGTTGTGTAGTAGGACGGACAGCGGGTCTAGTCGGGTAGTTAGGTTCTCCATCGTCTCTTTCAGCAGAATCCTGTCCCGGAGTGTCTCGTTCCTCCTCATCAGGCTTGTTGGGGTCGCAGGGATTGCCCGACACGTAAGTGAACTCGCGCTTGTTGCCGTCTGGGTCGACGTAGCCGTACTTGCCGCGGACGACACAGTCAGTGCCTCGGGTTTCTTCCTTGAAGGAGCCATCAGCTGCCTCGTAGCCGAATGTGAAGCTGCCGTCATCGTTCACCTGGAAATGAGACCAAAATTTATTTCAACAAGAGGGATTTTCTATTCTGTGTGTTGGAAAACACTTCTTCTCTTTCTTGAACGTGTACAAGAGTTAGTGTACCTCCTGATAGAGTTTGCTTTCGGGGAGGCCCTCCGACTCAATAGATTTTACTTTATAATGATATAACTTTGTACGACTATATGGTGATATTATATCTGCATTAACATGACGATATATCGTTATACTTAACAAGTTTCATTCATACATTTGACATTTGGATGCCCGACTAATGTATGGGAAAAGGCTCACATCGCATGCGCCAACTGGCAGACGACGTTTCCATATAAAACTTCTCTAGCGAGCAATCCATATAGGGTGAATTTCAAAATCTTTGATATTTCAGGATCTCGATATATAGAATTGAAGATGGTAGATCCTGAAGTGCAGGATGGCCTGGGAGGTACCACCTTTTCACCTACTTCTGCCACAAAGCAACAATGCTTGCATTGCTGTGTTCTGCTTTGGAGGGTGTAAAGACTCCACATCACACCCAGAGGTCGGGTGAATTTCTAACTTGCCACTGACCTTGTTGTAATTCCTGATGGTCTGCACAGGCGGCTGCTTCGGCTCCTGCGATTTCAGTCTGGGCGCTGGAGCTCTGCTGATGGCTCTCGGGGCGTACTCCTCGTCCTGCCGGTCTTGGGCGCGGTACAGCGCGTCGTATGCATCTGCTGACACCAAAACCACCTGGAAATGGTAGGGTGTGTTGAGAGGCATGTGTTATTTAGTCTAATTTAGCTTGCTATGGTGATTTTAATTTTTATTGAAATATTTCAAGAGGTTGTATCGCACGTACGGCGCAAACGTCGCCGGATCGAATCCACATGTGGACCATTGTAGTGAACGTCCCCAGTAGAACATGCATTTTACCCTAGTTTATGATGACCACCGTCGCTTATCACCAGTATCATCAAAGATACCGTCAATCTTGAAATACCCACAGAAATATAAATAAGAAACAAATGTAGGTACCTGGTCTCCGGCGGCTCTCTCCTGCGCCTGCGGTTCGTACGCGTACGCGTCGTCCTCGACGGGCCGCTGCTGTATGCGCGGTCTTGCGCGCGCGCCGGCCGCCAGCCCCGCGGCTAGCACCACGCACAGGATCTGCGGGGAAGAGAGATGGAAAGAGTTAGACTGTGTCGCTTTATAAATAAATCTTTACGTAAGTTTTGTATAATTAGTACAAAAAGGATCTACAGTGTTTCGTTACGAGTGCCCAGGCCTCTAAACTAGGTAGAACCTAAGTGTAAGTTCCTATCCTAAGTTAAATACGTGAAAAGGATTAATAGTTTTGCTGCAGCATCAGTCTGCTGTATCTATTGTGACAAGTAGTGCTTAAAAAACGGGCCAGTGGTCCTCCACGCAGCGGCTTCATTACCAACCAGCGTGAGTGACGTGTACATGTTGTGTTGTTGTATTTGAGTGTGGAATTGTATTTATGAGTCCAGTTCTAGAACTTTATGGGTACAGTTCCAGCATGGTTCGGTTCCCTGCAACTAATCACAAAGCGCTGATATCAATTGGGGGAAGGCGCAGCGTATGTGAACATGTGATTGGTTGAAGCGAACCGACCCAGGGCTAGAACCGGACGCGTGTGGTCCAGGCCTTTATGCCACTGTGTAGGGGATGCATGGAGGTGGACGAAACGGTAGAGCATATGCTGGTACTATAGGGCCCCGTCGATGTATGCGGAGTTGATTGAATGTCCATGCTTCCTACTGCAATACGTGCATGAACTGGTATGGATGAGGTAACGAGGGGAAATGTTCAAAGGTCCCAACTGATCGGACCAGGTACAGAAGCTGTGAATCCCCCACTTCAAACTAAAATTAGTTACTTAAGTAACTAGAAACGATATAAAAACATTGCTTTGACAAAAACGACATAATAATTCGAGTTCACTTTAATAAACCATATTAATGCGTATCTCCTTGACCATAATTACATACAATTACTAATTTGTCAGCACATGTGAGGTGTGTGCAAGCCCATGAACTTTTCGCATCGAATCACCTCTCGACGTGCAATTAGCAAATTATTTAATGGACACTGGCAAAACAAAGGATAGTAATAAGTAGAGTGCTTAGAATAATAATTAAAGACTTAGAAGTGCTTAAAGCGGTTTAATTAAAGCATTAAACCTAATTTGAGTTATAATAGGTGAGAATGGCGTTGAAATGTGTGACGAATTAACGTTTTACGAACTTTGTTAAGTGCAACTTTATTACGATACGAACAGATGATTAGATTCTCTAGTAGACTTGATACTCTCTAATAAGCATAGCTGAGCATATGCCGTGCATTATTATTAATTTAGTTTAAGAATATATTGTATAATATATGTATACATTATGTGTGTAATGCGTGTGTGCTGCAGACAGCAAATAAACGTTTTTCTATTCTATTCTATTCTATAAATATTGTCTTATTTTTCCAGTCAAACGTGCACCAGGAAAAATAATTAAACATATTTTGGAAAACATGGTATTCATGGTTTATGGCATTCCAGAAACCATTATCTCAGACAATGGTCCACAAATGATAATGCAATGAACTAAATGATTTATTCGTTCATTACAAAATACCTAAAATTCATACCTGTGTCTTTACAACCTATATTTTTCTTGAAACTATGTTCAAACCGTAAACCGAGAGCCGAGTAACCTAGGGGCGGTCTCGAATTGGAAGCCGAAAAGCCTGGCAGACCGAGAGCGTGATGGGCCGACGACATTCAAAAAGCAGCCAGAAAACAGTGGAGTCGTAATATCACCAGCAAACCCCGATGGCGAGATTTGGAAGGCCTAGTCCGATATTAGACTCAACAGGGCTGCTGATGATGATGATGATGACTATAATCACCATTTTAAGAATAAATCACAACAAATTCCTTGAAGGAAAAAGTCGGAGCTCTTAATTAACGAACAATAATAAATCACTTGATGATGACTCACTTAATAACCTAAGTTAGAGCGTAACCTTGCATTAAAATAGGATCAATTAATAGATCGATTCGGTCGTTAGTATAAATCAACGGGAAAGTGAGCTAGTCTCCTTGGATCGGTTGCGCAGGCGCCTAGCTTATGAACTTAACAACATGGCACAGTTTTATTAGCTGCGAACAAGGTCGCTTGTCCACTGTATGAGACATTCACAATGCTTTTATGAATGTAAACCTTTTTTAACGTGGATACTGAACGAAGGCGTATCCACGTCAAATTTTTTACAGCTCTGATGTAATTATTGAACTGATTTCTCCGAAGTAAGGAACGAGGAACGCAAAATAGGCATATAGGATTTAATAATATAGGTCATAACATAAAGCACAGACAAAGAATATGCCCCAAAGTTTAGAAGGAAGATGGGCACTTTTAATTTGATAAACAAGATTAATGCTACACGAATAACTACACACTACAATTTATATTATTGGAGCAGTAATCTAATCTCTATATCGTGGAAAGAAGTGTTTATCCATTCTCGTATTCTAGGAAATTATAGGGAACATATCTAACAACTCATCGACGTGCAAAGGCGTCAACAAATTACAATTTATAATAAACAAAGCTCTAGTTATATCGCATCAAACTATAGTCAGAGCTAACAGAGTACATTTCTAACTGCCATGGCCGTTAATGGCGTAGGAGCAGGGTCGGAAGGTCACGAGCTCATCTCAGGGCGTTCACCTGTCAATTACATAATATCAGCGCGAATCGACGCCTCTGTTATGTTATGGTAATTAGATGACGGGCCAGCGTCCGTTAGATTAGATGACAAATTTATAACCGGGCTGCATCGGAGTCTATTCTCTTCTGTTATCCAGACTCGGTTCGTAGTATGGATTGAACGGATTAGAATATTCCTACCGCCACTGAGCACAAGCGTAACTCGACTAACCCGAGTAACTTGTTGGTGGTAGAACTCCTTCAGAGTGCGCTGGCTAGCGACCACCTTTCTATGTAAAGTCTGTCGTCAAATATCTTCGCTTCGGCGTTAATGTGTTTTGACAGTGACCAGTAACAGAGACATAACCTATGACAGAGACAAGAGTTCATACTCTGTCTGTTCAGAGATTTTGATTCCACCCTCGTCACCAAATTGTTATATTCAATTTAAACGCTGAAATTACTGAATAAACTTTTCTTCTTTCTTTAATGAATGGTCCCTGCTAGTGTACACACTGCAATTTGGCCATTGGCCGTGTTAGAATCTTGAAAATAACTCGAACGTTTTGGCGTCTGTTTTGAAAAAAACAGTTTATCAACGTCGAGATTAAGGGAGAGTCGTGTGCACTAGGAATGCCTAGTGTCTTGCATTCCAAGTGCAATTGGAGGTTAGGTTGCCGGATCCACACCATCTGTAGTATTTCACTTCTATTTCACTGTCTTGTATAACGTTCACTTAACATGGACGATTTTTAGGTAAAATACACTAGTTTTACGAAAAATAATCACTTGCAACCGTTTTTAAACAATAAAATAGGCCAAACACGCCATGACAGCATGAATGCAACAACATAACCCCATACTTCAGTTTATTAACTAGGCAGAATGACAACCGAATGACAGAGATTTTGACACATGAAAAGCAGGGTTGCAAACTTTTTTAAATATACAGTACTTACTAAGCCCGTGTGCTCCATCTTCGACCTCATCGTCACCGGGTGAGGTTGAGGTCAAATGCGGATTTAGTCGTAAATAAAAGAACTGATCGTATAAGTCACATGTCAATTGAATCATACTAAAAAATCATTTCAAATCGTGTCTCTCTGTTCTCTTTGCCTACCTTAAGCCGGTGACTAAACAGTTGACCAAGTATTACACTTCCTCTTGCAAGCGTTGCGTTGCACCCACACTAGGTAAGTCTATTCATAGCCCTGTTTAATATTTAAAATGCGTCGCGTACTTTCGCTCGGTTAGGCAACTTGCTCTAGCCTCACGCTGCACTGCATTTAAATAAAATACTTTATTTTCAGCTTCGTTTAAGCTGTGAACTAAGTACTAATTGTTGTCAGCTTTTTGTGTTATTATCTTCTTCGTTTTCTCGGGCGTTGGTTTGGGTCCTATTTCAATTTGACCCGTCTTTGTGAGTTCGTAGACATTGCACTCCTTGTCAGACGGGTCAAGGCAACATATTACGCTCATCCCCCTCACTCACACCCTCTCACGCACACACCCCTCTTACACACACCCCTCTTACACACACCCTCACTTACACGCATAATTAATTATTTAATTAATTGCATAACCTTATTATGTCATCATAATTTAGATATATCAGAAGAGACTGGGCCAACACACAACACAGGGTATCCTAGTGTGGGAGCCAGGGAAATATGAGAAAATGTAAAAGATACTGTCTGCGTGAATATTTTTTTTTCCGATCCCATCCTTCTGCTTTTGAATTATTTTCATAATAATAATTGCCAAAGATTTTGAATTATGTGCTAGAAACATCTTTCTTCTTCTAAGTCGTGCTAGGACGTCGGACTCCCATGCGGGAGGTCCAAGTTCGAAACCAGGCAATGCCATGTACCAATGAGTTTTTCGGTTTTTTCGAAACACTTACGTACATTTACCGACTGCTCTGACGGTGAAGGAAAACATCGTGAGGAAACCTGCGTACTGAGATAACCAGTGTGTGAAATGGGGAAGGCAATGGCCAACCACCCCATTAAATCTGCCACGAGAGTCGTTCTATGTGATTAATTCCTTAGAATGATCACGAGCCTCAGCAATGAGGAACACGACTTAGAAGAGAGATATATCTTTTTGTCCTCTGGTATTTAGGTTACGAGGTTATGGCCACAATATACATCAGTGGCCATAAAAATGTGTGGCATTGTGGCCATCCCTCTCCCGAATGTGACAAGCCGTGACAGCTGGAATCATGACGGACGGACGACAATTGTAATGTTGCTCAACGCTGGACATTATCCCTTTCTGCGCAAGAGTCGATTGGTGCAAATATGATGTTCGTTTGTTATTGTGTACTTTTAGAAAGGTATCATGTGGAAATGTAAATCTAGCCGTTATAGGGCAAGAAATGGAGGGCTCTAGAAAAGTTTGTTAGTTTGTTTGTATTCATTATCCAGCTGAGAAAGTTTTTAGTGGAAAAATGCCCTTATGATTTTAATTTATTTTAAACTGTGTTTGTGTTTCTGATTTAAATTTAGTTTCTGGATATATGAATTGTATTTTTATTAATGCTAAAAAATTTAATTTTATGTTGACATTGCTGGACACCTTCCTTATTGACATACCTGATTCAAATATTTAGTGTAAGAAATTGTTTGATATGTTTGATTATGAAACTATAAATTTGACATGGAATGTTTTTCAATTGCATTTATTAATTGGAGTTAATAATTTATTCATTTTTGTGATGATTGTGTATATTTTTATACCCTAATGGGTAAAATTACATTGTAACACAAATTGCATTATAATAAGTCCTATAATTACATGTGATTTAAGGCTACTAAATAAATAAATAAATGATATGAGAAAAACGGGTGTAACAAAATTGATGGCAGGGTTTCAACTGAACAGCCTTTGTTCTACAACTTTTTAATTTCTTAACAAAAAATTTATTACAGTATTAAGTACTTTGTGTCCCGATCATTTAGTAAAGGGAACTAATGTGTTTTATCTCCTAATTTAAAAAAAAAAATAACAAAGGAAATATACAACGAATACTCATTTTTCTACTTCCATTGCGTAATTAGTTCAATAAGAAACCACAATCGACATCTATTTTATTTTAACACTGGTTTTCATTAAAGTACAGCTGCTGTATATCATGGAGCTGTTTATGGAATTGGACTCTTATTAGACAGTGGACATTTGAACATTGGACATTGGGAATTGGTTTGGTCATTTGGACATTATAGAACCCTTCTAGTCTCTCTTTAATGAACTTGTATAAACCAGTTTGAACAGTGAAAATTACCTTGTAGAGTGTTATTATTTATTAGGTATTTCATGGTCGTAGAAAAACTAGTGTATGCAACTGCACGTAATGGCGATTTTAACACTCGAATGATCTTTTATGAAACTAGTTCTCATGTTATAATCGCTATCATTACGTGGACGTTGCATAAACTACTATAGTAGCTCTACCTAAGTATTAATTGATAAAGGGTAATGTACCCAACCGATAACTCTATCACATTATTTATCGGCTGCATTGTCCATAGATCGAATTTAGGTATACAAAGATTATTTGATAAGGTTTACCTATCAGTATATCTTGCTGCGTATTTTAGTATTCAAGCAAGTGTAAATCCTATCAGACCATTATTATATTCTACAGTTATACATACAGTCAACAATGTTAGTGAAATGGGACATATTGATAGAAGAACCAATAGATGAAGTGCACAGACCTGGAGAAACAGTTTCTGGAGTCATCAGGTGCATCGTCAACGAACCTTCGTACCTGAAAACTGTCGCCCTTTCCTTTGAGGGGCATCTCAAATGGAGAGCAGGGTATTTACTCAAAGAACAGATAATACGACGACAAGGAATGTACAGAACCATTGAAACAACTGCACCTGGGACTCATGACTTCCCTTTCCAGATCACTCTACCTTATGGAATACCTTCAACGTACCAACAAGGATGCATATATTTGACGGCAAACGGCGAGATAAAATACCTTCTCAAACTGACAATTGAAAACGGATGGTGCTTCGGTTTAGAACAAAGTATCGAGAGGGAAATATTTGTACGTGGATACATTAATCCTCAGAGAATACCCCCGGTGCCTGCAACTGGATACAGTATTCAAAAATCCTTGTGTAGTTTCTGCCAAGGAAATCGAAACATCAGATTGACGGCAAGAACTTCCAAACCATACGTGAGTCCTGGAAATGGCGTGGAACTGATATTCCACGTGAAAAATGACACTAATATCGTCATCAAATGCATCAAGACGGAGCTGGTTCGTACATCAACTTTGATATCACCTCAGTGTACTTTATATGATTACGTTAAAACCAACACGTTTAGTCAGTGCACCGTCACAACGCCACCTGTTGAAGAATACTCAGAAAAGGAACTAAGGAGCTACCTGCTCACGCTGCCTGAACTTTTCTCGATTCAAGAACTGAACTCGGTGAAAGTGGAGTTCAAGTTGAAAGTGACCGCTCAGTTGCCGCTGCCGTACCTTAATCCGTGCCTGGATATTCCAATAGTGATTGGTGACGTTAGGCAGCACTCGATCCGCCCAGATCAATTTATTTCTTCGGCTATCGGCTCTGTTAATATGCAATTTTAGTCATAGACCTCAAATTTTCTTTTGAACTCCCGACCAAATGGAAGCGGCGTTATAAGTTTGACGCGTAAGTATGACGCGTTGTTTGTTTATATTGCTACAATCTGCCCTCTAGGTGCCGGCTAGCAGGGTTCTAGGACAGTGTGCAGATGATGTAATAGAAGAAACTTGGTAATAGTAGATATTATATTTATCAGGAACAGACACAATAGTAGAAAATAGGTAGTAGGAGACAATTTTATAAAACGGAGAAACGTCCGTTCATGACAAAATACACAGAGAAAGTGCAAAATACAAAGAAAACAATGAAATTAATGGAATAATGGAATTTAGAAATGGAATGGGAATATGATTTGAATTTTGAAAATATAGATGAAGAAAAGAAGATGCCAACACGAAATGAGGTGAGATAAACGCTAACGATGAGGTTGAAATTGATGGCAAGGAGGTTGATATGGACGATGAAGTCGACATCGTTACAATATGTAGCATTATAACTCAACAACCGATGATCAGATTTGGACGCGAATTATTTTATTACAATTTAGTCAGAGTCTTCTTAGCCATGTCTGATAAAAATTGGATCAGGTATTTCCATGATCTTGGAGTATTTGATGTACGAGGGTTCTCTGGAACGGTAACACTTATGTGGTTCGAGTTTGATTTGAGCTCAAATGTTTAGGACCATAGCGCCCTTCTCACAGCCTGAACAACTCTTTAGCCACACAAGAAGAAGAAGAATATACAAGAAGAAGAAGATATTACTGTAACTAACACGGATTTAGCATTAGATTCTGTAAGTTACGCTCTCCCTGACTTTATATTTGGTGATCTTATTTTGTATCCTATATGTAATCATGTATTGTAATAAAATGAAAACCAGAGTGTTTCTCAGCGTGTTTAGTTTACATGACGGACGATTTCCGCGAAAGCTACCTACCAGATGTTTTCAACCGGCGAAGTTTGATCTAGACCGAAGTAAACAAGCTAAAGCTCATATTAAAGCTTGTGAAATCATGAGTACGATTCCAATGTACTCCATCCACAGTTCACAGTATGTATTGTGAAATTATTCACTTTACAATGTATTCCATCGGGTGAATCTTATGAGGGCGAAATACAGAATGCCGATTCCAAAACAAGATCTTTTACTTCTGTTTATTATATATTAATATTTCCGTTATTTATATGTTCCGGTAGTGTATCATTAGGGAGTGAATGAATGAATGAATGAATACTCTTTATTGCACAAAATTAGTATGATACAAGAGTGATGCTTGGCACACAGGTGATGCCTTAACACCAGCGCCGCAGTGCTAATTCCGCTCCGGCAACAGGCTGAGGCAGTCCCCTTTGTCCGGTGCTGCACACCACCTTCATCAAACTTAATTACTTTTGTTTATTTATTTTATAATATATTTGTTTAATATTATTTTTATTTTTATGGAAATAAATTCTTTTTTATTCTTTCTTTCTTTCTTGTGGGCCAAATAAATGCTAATAAGAGCAACTTGTTTGCAACCATACAATTATTTTATTTTGAAATCTTAAATAAATACCTGAAGATGTGTAAACGAAACCGGTCGTAATTAATAAAATACAATAAAAATACCGTGAAACAGTATATTATTTTAGTCTAAACTTTTATTTTAAGCTCCTTGGTTTTAGCTGTCTGCCTGTTTTCGAGTTGTTTACGGGGAAATACCTGATAAGAAATTATCGGAACCCATTTAATTTATCAATCTTTTATTAGCGTAGCGCTTCACTAGCGCAAAACTAACACGGTTTGGGTCACAGACTAAGAATTACCAATTTTCTAGCAGTTGTACAACGGATCCGGTCTAAGGGATTTTGTATTTAAGGAAGAGTGCATGTCGATAATTTAAGTAATGCGTCTGTCTGGCAATAGTAAATACCATCACAATACTAGCGTAAGAACACTCTTATGTAGGCACTTTTTCAGGTAGGCACTGTCAAAATTCACGTATTGGATTTCAGTCGCCATTTATGTTTGGGATTCGTTTCGAACGAATTTCTTTTAATGAAAAATATATGGACTCTCATATCCTGTTATTAAAATCGCTGGACAATAGTCAACAAGCAGCAATGGCTATTCGGATTAGTGTTCAAACGTCGCTGGAACAGTTCCACTTCTGAACCATGACGGGTAACTAAACCATACTAAATATTAGGTACTAAGTAATGTTCTTTAACTAAACTAAACAACAGTAATAATAATAATAGAGCGTCGATGGCACAGTGGCTAGGACTCCGGACTCCCAACAAAAATCTTATTGGTACTTACATGACATTACATGGTTTCGAACCCGGACCTAGCATGGGAGTCCGGCGTCCAATTTACTACACCACCTACTAATTATTGATGCAGATGCTTCTCATCGAGAGGTTTCCGGTAAATGTGTATGTGGTTACTTTTGAGTATGGCGGGAGGTAAGAGCATCGGTGGCACAGCGGCTAGGACACCTGACTCCTATGCGAGAGGTCCGGGTTCTAAACCGTGCAGTGCCATGTACCAATGAGTTTTTGTATTTTTCGAAGACTTACGTACATTTACCGACTGCTCTAACTGTGAAGGAAAAACATCGTGAGGAACCTGCACACTGAGATGACCAGTGTGTAAAATGGCGTAGGCACAAAAGATCCTCCAGGATTGAAGTGCCGTTGGGTTATTTCCGGCCCCAAATCATAAGATAAAACAGTAACAACTCACTGTATATTTTCTACACTACGCTACAATTATGTGCGCTAAACTGATCGATAGATATGAATGGCGTTTATTTTTATCAATTTCACCTTGCGCGGCGCAATACCCTGGAATACTTTAGTGTTTTGCCAGGCGTGCGCGTAGAGACACCATCTCTACCCATCTTCAACAATGGGAGTGAAGTGGGAAATATTGGTCCACGAGCCGACTGAGAGCTTCCACAGACCTGGTGGGAAGGTCACCGGGATCGTCAGGTGTACCGTCGATAAACCTACCAAACTTAACACTATTCTTCTCTCTTTTGAAAGCAAGAGCAGATGCGTATTCAGACTTGTTCTTTTGAAGACCACAGTCATCTTGAACGAAACCATAATTCGCCCACAAGGACTGTACAAGAGCTTCGAGGATAATGTCCGTCCCGGAGTACATGAGTACCCGTTCCAAGTCACGCTACCTCTCGGTGTACCTTCCACATACAGGCATGGATACAAGTATTTAATGGCAAATGGACAGATAAGATACTTAATTAAATTGTCAGTCGAAAATGGGTGGTGTTTTGGAATCGACAAAAACCTGGAGACGGAAATATTTGTACTTGGCTATGTTACACCGGAAAGATTACTGGAAGCTCCGCCAAATGGATACAGCTTTACAAAAAAATTGTTTACTTTTTGTACGCAAAGGAGTCAAATGATAAAACTGACCGGGAAAGCGTCTAAACAGTGCGTCAGACCTGGAGACGGAGTTGAACTAACGTTCTTTGTCAAAAATGACTCTGACCTCGTCATCAAAAGCATCAGAACGGAACTAGTGCGCGAAACATCTTTCACATCTTATCGTCACGAAGTGCAATATAGGACGAGTAAAACGTTCCATGAATGTACGGTTGACACATCATGTATTGAGGAAAATAGAGAAGCGGAACTGAGGAGTTTCATAATTGTACTTCCTGACCTCTACTCCGTGCAGGAGTTGAAATCGTTTACGGTGGAGTTCAAGCTGAAAGTCACTGCGCAGTTGCCGCTGCCGCATCTTAATCCGTCTCTGTATATTCCCATAGTGATTGGAGACGTTAGAGATGAACCGATTCGGATGGAACAACTGTTGTCTTTAGCGACTGGCTCTGTCAATATGGTATTTTAGCAATTCTTTTTTTTATTGTCACTGCTGTTTTTTCTCGATATCTCTTTTATTCGTACCTAGTTAAAGTTATTATAAGTTGAGCTGAATATCAGTAGGTACATCTTTAACATTCTTTAGAACTTTTTCGAATTTCTTCAAAGGAATAGTGAAAATATTGTTCCAGTAAAGAATAAATTATCCTTTATACAAAAACGATACCAAAAATAGGTTGTAGGTATAACGATGACACTATAATTTTTTTCCTGGAGCGCGGAGGAGAGACACTTTGACACCCTCCCCCTCGTAGAGGAGCGGTGATGCGTAAGCTCTAATCTTTAAGATGATCTTTTGGGTGTCCTAAATACTCGCAGTTCGAGAAATGTGAAAATTTTCATATTCTTTGCTCGAACTGCGTGGTTCAAATGAATCCTGTGTAACATCCTCTTGCAGTATAAATCAGTATAAAACAATAAATATGGATGACGATTAGGGTTGCCACCTTTCTTTGGGACGAATAGAGTATTTTTTCATTACGGTAGAACAAAAATAAAGTACACAGCATATAAAAGAGTACTTATTTATTTTTAATAACATATTTTTTGTTACTTTTCGCAACATTTAACAAATATTTGTCTTTCTTGAAGACAGTTAGCCTCTTTAAATATATGATCAACTCGTTTTTAATGAAGTTTAGGGTAACTTTGTTCCCCTAAACTTCATTAAAAACGTCTCTCCACTTTACATTCATAAGGGAGAAAACTCTCTCAGTGAACGCTGAAGTGGCAGGCACAGACAAAATATATGAAATGAATTCGTATACTATACGTATTCGTATATTTCTTCTCAATCAATCTTTACAGTTTTGTGACTTTGGATACCAATTTATTTAGTCTCATAAGTACTCATAACCAGTGACAAGCCAGTAACAGTCAGAGTTACGTAAATAGAGTATTTTAGCGTACTTTATTGGTGTCGTAGATTATAAAGTACACCTACACGAACAAGAGGACAATACTCTATTTTATAGTACGGGTGGCAACCCTAATGACGATACACTAAACAATTTAATACTTACTTATACTGTAGGTTATAAAATTGAAAATGAAAAATGAAATGTTTATTCAAGTTTATTAATTATTATTTTTTATTTTATTTTATTTAAAGTTATAGTTCTTATAATAGAGTAAATGATCCGATATACATTTTAATCTTTTATCTCTCAAATGAAAAAAGTTAAACACAACTCCATCCCTCTCCTGTAATCCCAAAAATCCTTAAAAACATTTCAAGTAACATTAAGTTTTGAAAATCCTTATCTATCTATCTATCGCCACCTGTAGCTACGGAAAGGGCGTTGGGGTGCCGTATGCTGGTCAGTGCCGTAGGCGTGGTCTGATCTGGTGATGACCGCCGGTGATTACATCACCAGGACTGCTAAGTTTATCATCAAACATAACCTAAACCCATTGACCACCCAACTGGTCAAGAAACGACATGTGATGCAAGAATCCACGGTCACGAATTCGACGAACGTATCGCAATGTCGTCCGTACCGGTGGAACTAGATCGCTGCGGGCTATGAGTTAACGGCTTGACTGCTATGGAGAACTGGAGCATTTGTCTGACGAAACTGACGTGATCTGATAGTGTCACTTGCGGCAGGACGTGACGAAACAGCTGGAATACGACTGCCGATTAGATTAATGTTAATCTTGGAATGCTGAAAGCAATTATAAGTGTGATAAATATTGTAATATGCTCTTATTGGTTTTTTTGTTGGCCAATACCTTTTTTTTTTCTTATCTACTACTAAACCCGCATTTGACCTCGATCTCGCCTGATGGTAAGCGATGATGAGGTCGACGATGGAGCATGCGGGTCCAGTAAATGCCTATTCTCTCTATCATCTCTGATCTCGATGTGATTCGTGCTGAGTCCACCTGAGATGGTACCTATTCTGCCGCAAAGCAGCAATGCTTGCTTTACAGTGTTCCGGTTTGAAGGGTAAGAGAGCCAGCGTATTTACCGGCATACATGAGGCACTCCATCTGAATACGCTTTGCAGTCCAGAGCGTGGTCTTGTCTATAATATGGACCACAACCAGTTTCCTCTAGTGTGACTTGCGACCACTCGTCTATGAGGTTTGTCGCTAAATCTACGCCGATGCGATGATTTATAATATTCTGATAGATTTTAAAAGGCAGTCCCTCTTCTTAAGATCTCCAGCGTACGTAGCCTAGCCAAGGAATCAAAATTCCTAAAACACGGTCAATCGTTCGCTATAGTACAGATTCTGTATACTTAGGGAGTGATTAGTAATAAACCAGTATTGTTTTACACTATCTCCTTTTCAACACGCGCCAGAGTCCGATTTGATGCCCCAGAAACTCGTTTTATCCGATGCGCACACGCATGTGGTCATGAAGTTGTTTACATCACGACGTGCTTTATAATACAAGTAATCGGTCGCAGAATTAGAAGTATTAGCCAATAACACGCCTCAATAAACTGACCTACCTCAAACGTGCCAAGCGAGTTACGCCCCATCGATTAGTAAATACGAAGAAGAAAGTAGATACTGGTACTGGAAAAATATGCATGCCAACCCTAATTATAGCATAAATATAACGGGTTTTTTTCTGGAAAATGTGTATTAGTTAGTAATTAGTTAGTTAAACAGAAAATACCTTTTATTAATATTATTCGCATTCATGAATGAAACTTATCTTATCTTATATAATAAGCCGGGAATAACCCAGTGGCATTTCGATCCTTAAGGATCTTTTGGGCCAATCCCATTTTACACACTGGTCATCTCAGTGTGCAGGTTTCCTCGCGATGTTTTCCTTTACCGTTAGAGCAGTCGGTAAATGTACGTAAGTCTTCGAAAAATACGAAAAACTCATTGGTACATGTCACTGCACGGTTTCGAACCCGGACCTCTCGCATGGGAGTCCGGTGTCCTAGCCATTGTGCCACCGATGCTTCATGGATGAAGGAAAAATTGTCTCCCTCCCCAACGGGCGGACGTTCCAACGTATGTATGATTGTTATTTTGTTATATTACTCTAGTGACCCCTGCTTAGCTCCTGACGTGCGCTCGTAGGTGGCTAGCGAAGCCAAACTTCGTCCTGAAGACTCGCTCAGAGCAGTAGAGCTGTCCGGTGACGGATACGTCGTGGAGGACATCATCATCATCATATTACTCTAGTAAATTATAACTTTATACCAGGCGAGAATAAACTGAAGGATACATGTCGAAAGGCTGTAGGAAATTGGACACGGCGTAGAAAGGAAATCTCCCCGCAAATGACAAATAAATAGGTCCAATCAAATGATCATTTGAGTTTCCGTTTCTCTCCGTATATTGTTGCTCGTGGATTGAGAAATACCCACAGTTGCCCAGGGTTGCTACATTTTTATTATTTTGCTAATTATTTTACGAATTTACCAATAGTAAGTAAGTAAGTTATTTCACACACAGAAATGACCGAAACAGTTATAATTATGATAAATCATTTATGTAGTCAAAGGTGAACATATCTAAATCATGTCTGATGGTCTGCTGTTGTTGTGAAAAGGGCCTCAACTCAGCTTATTGCTGCAGACAAGAATGCCTACAGCGCTGGTATTCTGTTGGACCATGACCGACGGCTGGCCAGAAGAAGTTTGTTGCCAAATCCTACAACATACATCCTACTCCAACTTCTACCTCGGCAGTGAATCATTGTGATGCCAGTGATGTTTTCAACAGGGATTAGAAGAGTTCGCCCTTTTTGCAAGATCATCAGCGCATTAACTGTGATGTTGTTGGTTGTCAAACTGTATGCTTGCCTACTAAGCTATTGGAAATTGGTTGAACAACCCAAATCGTGATCAAAACTATGTTTATTTAAAATTGAGAATCTAAAATTAAATGACAAAGTCACGTACACAATCAAGTATAGATCTCATACCGAGTGAGTGAACAGAACGTTTCGTTTAGTTATAATAAATTTGCTAATTTTGGCGGCCACTCCGAAATCGACAAGAATGCCTGCAGCGCTGGTATTCTGTTGGACCGTGACCGATGACTATGACTTACACCTAGAGAAAAACTCTACATCGCCGAAGCGCTTTCAGCACTGCGGCGCTGATGTTCAGGCATCCCCTGAGTGCCAGGGATCACCCCCTAATGATACACTACCGGAACATATAAATAACGGAAATATTAATAAACTGATTTTAAGAAACAAAGAAAGGTATTAATTTTTAAATTATACATTAGAATACAGGAAGGTATGTATGTAGGTATTATTGTATATACAAATAGATAAAATAAAAATAAAGCAAGCAATGAAGATGAAACTGAAGGAAGGATTAAAGTAGCTATCTACTACTAGGTAGTACCGTTCACTGTAGCGAAATTTGTATTTGCTTTGTCTATGGCAACGACTTTTGTATATCAAGCAGATAAGTTTTTTTTAAATGTACCCTTTGTTTTGGAACCCCTCACAGGCGGGGGGCAGGTTGTTCCAGCATTTCGTTGCCAGATACCTGAAACTGCCTCGGAATGCAAGTGTTTTATGCATTGGCATTAACAACAAATGTGCGCTGTGTCTGGTGTTGTGTGAGTGCTGTAAACATGATCATTTGACGATTCCGTGCTTAAAACAGTTTCCGCTATAATTATATCGGATAACTGGCTAAATTTATCCAGCGATCCGCTACTAGACGGACCGTGTAATAGGTCCCATTGCAGCCAATCGTGATCGTTTATAGACGATAAATCTCTTCTAGGATAAAAGGCTTCGGCTCTAAATCCCGCTTCGGATTCCGCACGTAAACTTTGGACAAATTAATGAATATCTTTAAAGTTCATGAAGATAAGTTGCTTGTGTCTTTAGATGGGTTTTTCGTGTTGTTTTATGTTTACGTTACGTACAAATTTACGTATTATATGAAGGCCTTATAGCCCAGTAACGAGCAGGATCCGAAAGTGATCGTTCGTCTATTCTATATTTGGCATCATTGTATTTGACAGTTGAAGCGTTTTGTTACCGTTCAACTGATATTCAGTATAAACTAAACGTTTTATTAGAATGCACAAATACGTTACTGTTCGATCGATCGTTGACTCGATCGGAACTTAACTGAAATTTGATCGTTAGTGGATAGTAGCATGAAACACACCATAACGATACAGTTTAGATTCTATTTAGTTACGTTGTATTTAGTGGAATCGATCTCCAGGTCTTAAAACTCACGCACAGTTCGATTCTCGCCCAAGACATTGTGTTCCATGGCTGCTTTTTCAAAGACTTTTGCGCCATCACGACGACGGACAAACAATCAAAGAAATTGTTATTAATGAGCGATCGAGTTTCGTAAGAGCACGATACTGATCGGTAATCGGTACCGCACTGAATACCGATGAGACTCGATTGCTAATCGATTATACGGAACGAATCGAGATGTTAAGATAAGTAATTCGATCATCACGTTCGGTTTAAGCAGATAGTGAATTTCACATGCCTGAAAAAAATCTGTTTTTTATTTTGTTACACCAGGAAGGCGATTCTCGCAGCGTTCGACATACAACGAGAATCGCCGTCCTGCAGGTTTCCTCGCGATGTTCATCGTATGGCATTATGCTGAGCTGAGGCCTATTTGGTGCTGCAGCATGCCGTGCATTATTATTAATTTAGTTTAAGAATATATTGTATAGTATATATGTATACACTTATATATTATTGTATAATATATAAGTGGAATTGTGTGTGTGCTGCAGACAGCAAATAAACGTTTTTCTATTCTATTCTATGTTTTCATATTTTCTTTCAATTATAGCAGTCAATCCACGGAAGTTCAATTATAGAAGTCAATGTGTCTTCTGAAAAACCAAAAACTCATTGGTTCTTGCATTGGAATCGTATCCATAACCCCAGTATGGGTATCCATCAGAGCATCGGTGGCACAGTGGCTATGACACCGGACTCCCACACGGGAGATCCGGGTTCGAAACCGTGCAGTGCCAGTACCAATGAATTTTTCGTATTTTTCGAAGACTTACGTACATTTACCGACTGCTGTAACGGTGAAGGAAAACATCGTGAGGAAACCTGCACACTGAGATGACCAGTGTGTAAAATGGGGTAGGCACAAAAGATCCTCAAGGGTCGAAGTGCCGCTGGGGTTATCCCGCAGCAGCCTAATGCAGCGTCCACTAAGCAACTGACGCTCTTTGAAGAACTCTTGAATAAACTAAACTGCACATAAAAATTGCATAAGTTAGTCCCTATTATTTGCATAGAAAACAGCGTCCTTACAAAACACATTGTGTATGTTAAGCCGCTAACATCGATTACATAAATCGCGATCGCAAGTCGATACGGACGCGAAATAAATAAATTCAGACAGAAAAGAATCTCACACATTTTCACACAGCGTGAAAACACGTATTGTGTGAATGTAACTTGTTGGCCAGAAAGTGCATGAGTCTTCTGGGGGTAGCCTACCCGAAACCAGAAGACTATAGTCTCCTTCCTGTAAGCGGTATAGCATCCTTGATGCAAAGCATCTTTAAGAAACAGGGAGTAGATAAAGGCGTCTGTATTTCCCGAAACCTACAACCTTGGGATCTTCAAGACCAGAGTGAATAGGCATTTACTGGACCCGCATGCTCCATCGTCGACACCTCATCGTCACTTACCATCAGACGAGATCCAGGTCAAATGCGGGTTTCGTAGTAAATTTTAAAAAAGGAAAGGGGGCACAATAGATCCCCGAGGGTCTAAGTGCCGCTGGGGCTATCCCCGGCCATCCCCAGCCCCCTGTCACAAGATAAGACGAGATAAGTTTCACACCGCGTACCGTCGTTTAGATGGGTGGGATAAGTACGTAATGTCAATATATTAACACATCTATAACGAAACACGTTGCATGATCCTGTCAAATGCCTGTTCAGTTTATGGTAAGAGTCAATCATGGATATTGATCCGCCGTATATTAACGCGGGGTATAATGAAAGTCCTTGATAATCATGATACACCAAACCAATGTTAAACCGATTTATGAAGGGTCACAGAGTAGAATAACTTTTTAATGCATCAGTGACGTATGTTGACGTATGATTGTACGTCAATGAATGACATACAATCATACGTGTACGTCAAAGAATGAATGTATACAATGATGTATATGCATGTAGCAATGACATACATTGCTACATGCGCATACACATTGTATGAGTGTGAATTAATATTGTTATTACTGAAATGAAAAACAGCGCTGCATAATTGGTACCCGATTATTGCATTTGCTGATTTTTCCCCCTTTTGCCAAATATACATAGATACTTACGTAGTAGTATCTGCATCTATCTGCTACTATTCCTGTAGTTTTTACTTTTCCTGTACATGAGTACAATAAAGTGTTTCTATCTATCTATCTAAATACATTAAATTTTAATTGTTTGTTATTTTTTATATTTGTTATAATGTATTTGGCAATAAATGTGATTCTATTCTATTCTATTTACTGTTGCTTTCTACTTTCTTTCTTTCCTTACCTCGTTACTAAGATTCCCTTCTGTTATTATTTATTTAGTGCCACAGACCGGGTTGCGGCACCGAAGCCTGCGCCCGCGCCGATAACGCGCCGAGCGTGACGCGCTCGACACTGATAGGTTTATAAACACACCGCGGATGCCGGCAAATGCTAAGGGTCGCTTTCACAATAGTTTGCGCGCCTGCGCGTAGGGTATCCATTGGTAAACAACGTCTTAGGGTTTTTTTACTGTATAAGAAAAGCAGACGAGCAAACGGTAACTGATGGTAACTGGTCACCGTCTTCTATAATGTCATTAGAGGGTTTTCGATGAGCTTTTAGCCTTGAAAACTTAGATATAGAGTTTATGTGCCAGCAATTGTGCTGACTCTTTTACTTTTTATTATGTTTTAATTTTATTGGAAAACCAACATCACTTAAAGTAAAATATAAACTAAACTAACAATAAAAAGCCAGTTACATGTCACATTTACACACAATTACACTAATACTTTTACCCTTTTAATAGGGTTAATGTTTGGGATTATTTTTCATATTTCGAAAATGGAATTGTTCGTTCATCTTTCAGGCAAGAAGATTTAGAAAGAAGAAGTTTATTGAAAACTAACTAAATCAACCAACGGTATTCTAAGCCAACTGCTAACTATAGTTTTGACAGAACTCTTAACAGCCCAACTTAGCTTGATCATTTATGCAGCTTTCTAAGTGGTCTACAGTATCTTCATTGTAGAATAGAATCGCTACATGATTTTGAACCTTCAAAAGTCAAACTCAGATTCTTAACAAACCACAGCAGCACAGCCATCAAACAAACGAGTAGCCAGCGACCAGAGTGACCAATTATTCGTCAACCTTGAATATTATTGGCGCATTATAGATTGAGCTGATATGCGCAGCGCGGACGCATGTGAACAGCGCCTGCGCAGGTCTCACACGGCGGTGTAGACCGCGCCGAATTAGCACTTGCGAAACTATCGGACGCGCGCATTGTGGTGTAACGCAGCCTTACATGCGTGGTGACCACCGATATAGTGGTGGCGTGGTGGTGTAAAGATATACGAGACGACGTAGGTGACAAGATGCTGGACAACAATGCTGGAAATCCGGATTCGATTGTCAAGCCGCCGCGTAATAATGGACATTATACTTTTACTGACTGGTAACACACCGCTCTAACGGCGAAGGAAAATATCATGAGGAAGTTTTCGAAATCCACTAAAAGAAAGAAAGAAAGAAGAAAGATAAACACTTTATTCCCATAAAAAAGTAAATAAATAAAAATAAGATATAGTTAATAATCACTACTAGACTGGAACGATGGATTTTGTACCTGGAGTTATGTACCTGTCGTATAAATTCCTACCTAAGTGGTGAAGCTAAACCGAAAAAATATAACTGACCACTACTCGTATATGGACAAAATACAGCTGAAACTGAATGGAATTTTCTTATCATTTCTTTATTATTTTCTTCTTTCTTTTTTTAATTTTCTTTTCTTATTTTCTTTCTTCCTGTTATCTTGGAACCTGTGATAGAATTAGGTATTCAAATGCAAGTATTCCGTAGTATGAAATATATATAATATGAATGTATAAATACAGTATGCCATTTTAAGAAAGTCTCCTGACCTCTCTAACCTCTAAATTCATCATTCATCATCCATCATCACCGAAGCGAAGATATGAGGGTCAATAGCAAACATTAGTTTTATTTTAAAACAACCGAAAACAAAATAACCGTGTGATTGGCGTGTTGAAGAGTTGAACTTTTCGATACAACTCGTATGCAAAGATTAGTGTGGACATTACCACTATAAACAATTTTTTATTCAATAATGTTGCTATGTTTAGAATATTACAGTGGAATAATAGCAATAAGACAATTCAAAAAATTCGTAAACTCTCGCGATTCTGTCTTATGGGAAACTAGTTTAATCAAGACCAAATCGCGTAAACAAACAGATTTTAAGAGTAGAAGTTCACGAATAAATGATTGTTTGGTTGATTTATTGATTGAGTTATAAATTGGCTAATCACAACATTAATATTTCGGCTACTACAGTACGTACGTTAAAATATTCATTACTAACCTACTCATAAATAATAATTGAATAACCAAAACAAAATACGACTCGATTATGCAAGCCTGTTGAGACGAAGCTCGCTCAAAAGAATCCATTGAATTCGACATTAATGCGCAATGAATCATGTTTTATAAAACAATTATTCTTAAAAACCATTTGTACCGCATAAAATGCTGTTTCTCAATTCAAAATTCATTACTTCATTATAATACAATCGCACAATGATCGAAATCTATCTGCGCGAGACCTCGACCTTTACGTACGAGTATAAATTTATCAACGACGCGTCGATCTAGAAACGATATGATCAATGAACTATCAAGATCTATTCAAGGTGTCTCAAAATGCCAGTTATTTGTCATCAATCACATAGGGGTTACGTGACATACTACTTTCGAACCAGTTTCTCATGGAAATTCATGAATTTCTCTTTCTTTTCTTTTTTTCACTATAAGGCTATAGTAGTCGTCGACCAGGCGGTCGACCACGTTTCAACTCACTCTAACCCTTTTTCTCCACTAACAATCTTACTTACTTACTTACTCCGCTGGCGCAGCGACTCGAAGTGGATCTTGGCCTCCGATACCAAAGAGCGCCATTGCTCTCTCTCCTGCGCAGTCTCGAGCCAGTCAGGCGCCTGGAGCTCACGCACATCCTTCTCCACTTCATCGCGCCAGCGGTATCTGGGACGTCCTACCGGACATCGTCCGTGAGGGCGTCCCACATACGCTCGTTTAAGTACCCGTTGACAATCGGGTATTACTCTAGGTAATTTAAATGAACAGATTTCTTCCTCTAAAACTAAATTTATCCCAAAACAAAAACCTCAGCAGCATATACATTTTGTTCCACCCTGAACGATCAATAACTCCAGACTATTCACCGGCACATCCATTATAATCTGTCGCTTTCACTCGACCTTGACTTTACCCGGTATATTCCATTACGGTCGCTGATCATCGGCGGCCATCTTGAAGTAATTGCCTGTCCGAACTGACTTGCCCTTGCGCAGGTTGTCATGACTTGTTCGTGTGTCATGTGTCATGACTTGTCACACTTGTTGTGTGACATGATATGACAGGTGAGGACAAGCTCTTTGGGACATCTGCATTGTTGTAGGGTTATGTCTAGTTATGATTTTATAGGTAGGTATGTATTTTGGGTCCATTGTCGACCCAAACTTTTGTGAAATGGGTAGGTATATAAAGTTCTTTTTTATTCTTAGCAAATATTTGGAGGGGGGTATGTGCTGGTCATTTGTACCACTTTACACGAAAAAATAACCCTGTTACTTGTATGAAAAGTTTCCATACTAAAGAAAAATAAACCCCATTATTTTGCGCCTTGGTGGCATAAACTCACCCATGTCATAATGATTTAAAATAATTCATTCATTTGTAGAATTATCAAACAAACAAAATTGTGTTTGTGTTGTTGTTTCTACTCGAAAACCGCAACCAAGAGACGCCACTGCTCCCTATCTCGAGCCACCTTCCTCCGATTTTCTGACTTCCAACTCACGCAGGTTACTTTCCACCGCGTCTTTCCATCGATATCTGGGCGAGCTAATGGTCGACGACCTGTCTGTATCCCCAGGTATCTATCCTCACCCCCCGTTCCTCTCCCCGAGTCGTCTAAAAGTTAATTAGAAACATAAAAGTAGTATATATTATATATTATTCCATATATATTGTTTGCATTTTTTATTATTGTTATTTATATATTTGAGGGTAGTATCTATTTCATACGCCTTTTGCACTCGTATATTATGTATCTTATGATTTTTCCATCACCTGAAGGTTGCCTGGAAGATATCACCTTAAAGCGATAAGGCCCCCTTCTGCACATTGTATTGTACCTCTCTTTATGTTGTATGTTTTGTTTTTGTCCCGGGTGTGCAATAAAGTATATTTGTATTGTATTGTTCCATGTGTCCATATATATTGAAATATATTTCTGGACAGTCCATATATACTGTTCGCAACTGAACACTAGTTCAGTGATTGTGTCCAAACTACAATATGCGACTTAAAAAGGTAAAAAATAGCAACTTCCTTTTAGACCTTAACCACCTATAGTGGAATACGTTTATCTATAATTTATTCCAAAATAATTACTTTTATCGCCTCTATAAGGTTATGTTAACGTGTGTGGTGTTCAGCATCTTGTGCTTCAATAAAGTGCTAGAAATCAAAATTTTCTGTTTCCTTACAAGCGAAATTACCAGCCGCTCTGAACATTGTGAGGAACATATATCTCGTTTCCAAACAGGTTGTCAGTCTGAACCTGAACCCGAACACCCAAACAGGCTCCACGCACATGCCCCATACGACTTTCACTAGACTTGACCCCGCTGCGCCTGCGCCGCCGCCGGCCACACCAGTTTGAGCATCATGGTGTTATTAAACTCTGTTATGACTTTGACTTATGAAATACTAACTTGCCTCCATGATGTGGCCCGGTCTCTATGTCTTGGAAAGTTGACTGAGATACATAGATAGAAACTGATATATGTATATCTGAGTAACCATAGACGCGCGCTGCGCGAGCGCCGATTATTCCAACGAACCGCAGTAATAGATAAATCGAATATTGCACTACACGGTTGTTTTTTTGACACGTATAAATCCCAGAAATACTTTATTGTACAGTGGACCTAAGAATATCATCATCATGAGCCTATTAAAGTCCCCGCTGTTGGGGTACAGGCCTCCCTTTGCACAAGGGGCTACGGGCCATGATCCGTGCGGGCCCAGTGCTGATTGGTGGATTTAACACGCCTACGGAAACTTTTAATTTCCTCAGACATACAGGTTTCCTCACGATGTTTTCTCACCGTTAGAGCAGCCGGCAAATGTACGTAAGTCTTCGAAAAAATCCGAAATACTCATTGGTACATGGCATTGCCTGGTTTCGAAGCCGGATCTCCCGCATGGGAGTCCGGCGTCCTAGCCACTAGGCCACCGACGCTCAGAATATCAACGACGACCTAAGAATATCAAGTAATCATAATAAAAAATTATTGCGACAGGGCTCCATGAAGTATAGTTTGCTGCATCTTGCACTGTACAAATTACAGAAAAAGTAGCATTATACGAGTATGTACAAAGGCGACCTTATCGCTTAGGGAGATCTCTTCCAGACCACCTCGTAGTGTAGTGTCTTTACACTACACTGTCGCTATCTCTTTAATGTCTACGAGGTCGTAACACTTCTCTTTAGAAGTGTTGCGTGATGCGTGATAGATAAGTTCCCTGTTTCTAAGCAAAAACCTTATTTAAAACTCTTTTTTAAATAGTATTATTGTAATTTCTTACAATATACAGTGTGGGTAGTTAATATTAATAACGTCACTTCATAAAGTACCCAAAACCCAGTTCAATAACCCCTCATTATTCCAAACCAACGAACACTTTCCCCAAAAACGTGTACTTGCCCAATTACACCGTCATACATATCTATGTCTGCACGGTAATTAGACGAAACACACATTGCTTTCAGAAACGACGGCTATTAGAGCAAAAGATTTACAACACATTGTTCTGCGAATAAATCTGCGTATGAAAGAGGCGTTACGCAACGCGTGCGCAGCCGACGACGTCTAAAAATTGGGCGAAAGTAGAAAATACGAGACGTAAATTGTTTGTTTGAACACGAAAGCTGTGCGCATAGAACTCATTACTCCAGTCATGGATAGTGTGCAGTTATGTTATGTGATGTCATTACCGTGATAATCGTCATGGTAATGAGAATTTGTTACATTATAACGTGACTTTTATATTAAAACTGAAACAATGGTTTGCTCGCATTTTTATTCATTATTTAAAAATGAAATAAATATTATGAAGATCCTGGTAAAGATCTAAATTCGATAAAATTAAACAGTCTTTCGTGATGAGTCTATGCAGTCAATCTTACTTATGTTTAATTTGTTTCATTGTATGTTATTGTATGGTATCGAAAGTACTTTCAAAGAAATAACAAACGCCAAATTATGAAGTTTATAATGAATACTTACTTTTAACTCCCTTCGATTTCTTAAAAATTTCAAAGCGAACCCTAAGGCTCAATTTACATTACCGTGGAATGGAATGGAAGCGAATTTTCGCAACGTGATTGTACATCGCATAATGAACTTTATGTCAATTGTGTAACAGACAAACTAAATACGAGCCAAAAAAGAGGTCGCGCGTCTACCGTCGAATCCTCGCGCATTCTCGAGAATTCCCCTAGCTACTTTTCTTTTTTGACTCGTATTTAGTTTGTATGTTACACAATTGACATGAAGATCATTATGCTATGTACAATTACGTTGCGAAAATTCGCTTCCATTCAATTCCGCTGCAATGTAAATAGAGCCTAAGTGTCAAATACAGATCAAATGCGTATTTCAGCCAGATCGGGAAAAAAATCTAGACCTGTGACCAAACGAAACGTTCGCGGGCTAACAGTAGGTAGGTACCTAGTGTGTTTATATTGGAATTTCTAATACCCGCCACAAACATCTAACGACTGAATAACTCATTACCGTAGATTGCGTGATGCCTAATTAATTACCATCACATCATACGGATGTCTGATTGTTCCTGAAAATAATCATACTGTGGTCTTAATATCGATAAATACATAATATACTTTCTATTTATAACTCAAAACAGAACGTTAAAAAATAATCTACTTTATACAAATTAAAAAAAATCTTAGATAATAGATATAACATTTATTTGTAAATATGGGTTTGTTTGTTTGAAGTCTCTTTATTGTACACACACAAGAAAAATACATAGAAAATAAAAAAACATTACAATATGTACAAAGGCGGGCTTATCCCATAGGGATCTCTTCCAGTCAACCTTTGATTAAGGAGAGTTTAGACTACTTGTATGGTGGGTAAGGTTTGGAGTACAATAAATATTAAGTATAAATAAATTACAATAATTATATAGTAGATAAATAATGGGTAATGCAGATGTTATATTGTGTATCATCATATTCTGCCCGAAAGCGTACAAATTTTGTTCAATTAATAAATCAATCATAAATCATCATCAATAAATTAATCAATCATAATAAATTAGGAAAATAATAATAAAGGTAACAAAACAAAAGCATCATTTTTTTTACTGAAATATTAATTACATAACAAATTATGATATATATGTCAACATTAATTAACTTTTGATGATGTCACAGCTTATCATTAAGGAAGTCTGTTAATTTGTAATAGCATTTTTCTTAGAGCAATTTATATACATAAAATTAACAACTATGTTCGTTAATGTGAAAATAAAATAACATAAACAATGTTTGGTTACATTTATGGTAATGATAAATAACAATATCACGTAGCACACGTCATTACCAACATCTCTGTTGTGATTTGAATCAAATCTGGGCGATCTCTGTCTAATCACTGTAACGTTACATAAGGCGTCATTACCGTGGAATGCTCGCGTGACCGTCATTACCGTCTACCGTCCACCGTCGGCCACACCTGGGGTCCGCTGATCTTCCGCGTGGTGACATGTCATTACCAATGTTACATGCACCACGACTGGTTGCGAAACGTGCTTAGTTTTATGTTTGCGTATCAATTAAATGTTTTTAAGTGATCATTATTAAAATAAACTAAAAACACTCTCCTGCGCAGTCTCGATCCTTCTCCACTTCATCGCGCCAGCGGTATCTGGGACGTCCGACCGGACGTCGTCCGTGCGGGCGTCCCACATACGCTCGTTTAACTGCCCGATCCTCCCCCATCCTAGTGACGTGTCCGAGCCATCGGAGTCGAGCTACTTAAGATCCACTTCGGGTCGCTGCGCCAGCGGAGTAAGTATGTTAGTAAGCAAAAACACTCTGGTATAACCTAACCAGAAACTAAAAAACCCTCGCCATTGCAATTTTATTCATAGCGAACTCCTTAAGGCAGATTATAAAAATACCAAGCAGCATCTTGACAGTGTTTTAGTTCCTGACCACTCCATCTAAGCTACTCTGCAACCGACGCTTTATGTTCAACCAACAATTTTTTTCCACATCCTACAAGAATTTATTCTTTACTAATAATAACTTTACGCAATAACTTTTAGACACTAACAGGGTCATTGTCAAAGTGAGAGATATAATAAGAATAAGTTTATTTGTGCGGTAAGATGATAAAGTATCCATAGTCCATACACAAGTATCGTCGCTTGGTATCCGCCTCCGACCTCGACAGGCTAAAGCAGAATATCAGCGCCATGCTCTAGACTACCCTAGAGTATGGCATTATGCTGAGCTGAGGCCTATTTGGTGCTGCAGCATACGCCGTGCATTATTATTAATTTAGTTTAAGATTATATTGTATAGTATATATGTATATGTATACACTTATATATTATTGTATAATATATAAGTGGAATTGTGTGTGTGCTGCAAACAGCAAATAAACGTTTTTCTATTCTATTCTATTCTAAGTAAGAACTTAAGCATAGGTTATATTAAACTAAATAAAATTAGTGAGCAAAAGGTAACAATAAACCCTGACCTCCGAACTAGGAAGTGCCTGTATCTGTGTAATCCCCCGAAAGTTCATAACCCCCCCGGCCCAAACAAATCTTCAAAACTTCAGAATCGAACTAGAACTGCCCTCCTCACACCTCACCTCAGCCAAGCTGCTAAATCACTGTCCACAAACTAAAACACTGTCCACAAGCTAAAGGTTAACCTATAATACCTACAATTTTAAACTTAAATCTATGCAAGTCTATCAGTTTTCTGATCTTGACCTGCATTAAACTTATGCTATGCAACTTTACATCTGAGGCTGAATCAGCTCACCTTGTGATATAATAACTTATCAATTTTTATTTGATAATAAAAATTGATAAGTTATTATATCACACAAAATAAAATATCTATCGCATAAAATATACTCGGTAGAAACATTTACAAAGCTTTCAGAGTTTATGGAGATACTAGCCAAAAAAACACATGTGCACATTGACCTAGATTACTAAAATTAAGTTTAATGCAATTCTAGACTTGAATGTCAAAGGCAGAAGATGCACAAATGCCAACTGGATTATAAACAAATTGTAGACTCGGGTTGTTCAATGGAAGATCAAGCTTTACTCTGTGGAACCATTTCGCAATAAGTTTCTGTTACGATTTCTTGACATTCGTATGAAATGTGTCAAATGAGTTAAAACGACATAGTACCAAAGTGTTGGCCACTGCACTCAATACCGATGGAATACTCGTATGCATAAGTTGCTCAAAGAGAAAATTATCTTGGATGAAATTATAAGAAACTTTCATAAAATACGTAACTTTCAAAGAGCAAACTTACTTAAATACTCAGCAATTTCTCGAGAATTATTAAACACTGCAGCGACAGAATTTATTCTCATAATTTGCACATCTGTAATCTTAGGTATTCAACAGTAGGTATTTGTTTAAACATAAGACAGGTCTTTTTATTTGCCGTTTTCGTTAGCATTTTTTTTCATTATTTCGTCGGTTTCCCTACTTGGGAGCCATTACTTATTTCTATGTAGTAATTTCATAGTAATGCATCCTAATGTAGACAACTTCGTATCTGTATGTATTAGGTACATATGCAACATGGATTCTGAAAAACTCAATACGTTTTCAATGCAAAGGTGAATTCAATTCACCCTTGGATATTTTGCCAGAAGAAGCCGGGGTCGTCCTAGGCTGACCTTTAAAGATCAGATTTACAGAGTGCTCTTAGATTTACAGAGTGCTCTTAGATTTTAATATACTGAGCTGACGACCCCAATGGCGAATGACTGTAGAGCCAGCTAAAGAAGCGTGCCAAGAGAGTGATTCGTGGCGCTCCGTTCGCTTTGCCTACCCCGCAAGGGACATAGCGTGAAGGTATGTAATGTATGTATGTATGAGAGGCCGTAGATAGAAAACTTCTGTGATCTTTAGCACCTCTCTTCTCTCTTCTAAGTCGTTTTCCTCATTGCTGAGGGTGAGGATCATTCTAAGGAATTAATCACATAGAACGAATCTCGTGGCAGATTTAATGGGATGGTTTTCCATTCCGTTCCCCATTTCACACACTGGTTATCTCAGTATACAGGTTACCTAACGATGTTCTTCTTCACCGTCAGAGCAGTCGGTAAATGTACGTAAGTCTTTCGAAAAAACGGAAACACTAATTGGTATACGGCATTGCCTGGTTTCGAACTCGGAACTCCTCGAAGCAAGGGAATCCGACCTCTTCCAGATCCCTCCCTCCCCAACGACGTCCTAAGCCGAAGTCCGTATCCACCTGGGTGCCCTTAGGTAGTCGCTTCCCTCCAGGCTGGAGCGCACTTAGCGCTCGCCCCCAAAACCCCGGTGAAGCTTTAGAGGTCAATAGGATCAAAAGCAGCAGTCAGAAAAAAAGGGAGGCCGACGTCCTAACCACGACGCCACCGACGCTCTAAAGCTCTTTAGCTCTTTACTTCCACCCAACAGGAATTTTCTTAATCAATCTTACGAATTGGAAAAGCTAAGTGCTAAGTTTAAATGAGACACTGATATCAAATCAGACTTAGTGGACCTAGGAATGGCGTTAGAAAGGACCGACCCTCAAGGTTACACCGCCGCAGTAGGTACGAGACAGACAAACACACAGACTTGTTATATCTATGTACGCACATAAGTTCATGTATGTAGAGAGGAATGTGTGGCCTGATATGTGATCCTAATTACAAACTGGTATTGGTGTCATATTTTCAACGGAAATAGTATTGATTTCTGTGCTAATTACTGCAGTTGAAGTAATAGAAAAACTAAATCGTTGTAAAAACATGGCGGTGGTAGACTTGAACAAAATCGCCTAGGAAATCATCACCCTTTTCACAATTTTCTGCCGCAAAGCTAACCATTGCATTGCCGTGTTGTGATTTGAAGGGATAAGAAAACCAGCGTAATTATATACCAGCACATGAGGCACTCCAAATAAGTCCTCAAAGTTAGTGTTAGCTTATGTGAGCGATTAAAGGTTTTTTTTTCTTTAATGAATGGTGCTGCTGCCCTGCTGTAGCCCCTGCTAGTGATTTACACTGCAATTTGGCCAATGACTGTGTTATAATCTTGAAAATATTTCGGAACGTTTTGGCATCTGTTTTGAAAAAAAAAACAGTTTACCAACGTCGAGATTACATGGCGTGTTCGCCCTATTTTATTATTAGACGGACTAAACCACTGACCTGACCTGCATTAAACGTCAAATTTAGTTCCCGTCAACCAATGGGGAAGGCGTCTCAAATCGGCACAAAAAAATTTGCTGTCATTTGTATGGAGCAGCCAGTCCAGTGTCTATAGAATAGATATTACAGGTTCACTGATTCCTTAGTTCACCCAAACAGTGAGCCAAAAAGATAACATTAAATTATATATTGAAAGAAGATGGAATTCGCTCCCATACAAAGTGAGGCTCAGCGATTTAACTATTTAATTTACAAAAAAAAAATTACGACATTACAGAAGAATATAAATTATACTTTGATTGCTCAGTGATTGAACTCGGTCTTTGGTCACAACACTATCTTCATTTCATCAAAAACTGGCAACACAGGAAACGTCAGTTTAGTCCGTCTAATAAAAAATACTACATTAGACCACTCTACGAGTGACCCATCTCGTCGTCTGCTTTCTGTTATCTCCCAATTTGTCTATGAATACCATGATGCTCAGGGTCCTGGAGCTTTTTCTGATATTGGCAAGGTTCTTTTCTATAAGAGAGCGCAGAGACAGCGAGAGGGGACAGGAAGGTAGCATGACCTCTGTGACATCCCTCACCCCTCTTGCATTGCAACCGCGCCTGTATGTATTTTACTCTGTTCAGTTATAAAACTTAACCTTATAAGCTCCAGTAGCCGTTTTAATCCACCGTGAGACCTATAATTACCCACTTATCACCCAAGGCCCACTGTGCACTATACTCGTACATATAAACCCAGAACTAAAGGAACCGGTTTGGAAATATCATCGGAAAGTGGCCAAAGGTGAACTTTGTGAACTTATGAAGCAATGACTCATGGTTTACGAATCACTACTGTAGTAGATGACTATAGGAATACCTATACGAGGTGTTTAACAAACAATATGGGGAATATCTACGCTTCTCATACATAAATCTAAACGAAAAATATATATGGCTTCTTTATTCAATAAAAATGTAATGTTTTAAGAAATCCCCGACAATCTGTGGAGATACCTTTATTTTTCCCTGGTCATCATCATGTCCTCAAGATTCCCTGATTCCAAGATGTGGAAAGGGCACTATGATCCTAAACATATCAGCTCAAACTCGAAACATCTAACTGTGGTCGTTCAAAGATACTCCAAGATCTTGAAAACTCCTGATCTAATTTTTATCAAACAGGCTAAGAATACTGTTGACAAAATTTTCAGATAAAGAAAAAAATCGCGTTAAAATCGGACCATCGGTTGTTGAGTTATGATGCTACAGACACACAGACATACGCGAATTAAATAGAAAAAGCCCTTTGTTTACAATTTTGATGTCAACAGGATCGTGATTGAGGTACAACAGCATGTACCAATTAGAGAGCCTTCTTATCTAATCTTATGATAGGGGGCCAGGAATAACCACAGCGGCACTTCGGCATTGAGTATCTTTTGTGCCTACTCCCATTTCACACACTGGTCATCTCAGTGTGTAGGTTTTCTCACGATGTTTTCCTTTACCGTTAGAGCAGTCGGTAAACGTACGTAAGTCTTCGATAAATACGAAAAACTCATTAGTACATGGCACTGCATGGTTTCGGACCCGGACCTCCCGCATGGGAGTCCGATGTCCTAGCCACTAGGCCACCGACGCTCATATGGGCCCTAAATAAATTGTAAAAATGGCTTAAAAATAATCCGCAAGCAAGATTTCTACTTGCGACTTTTCCATTCCGTGGCAGTTAGTATATACCTATTCACCTATTATACGGTAAACTATAAAAAAAAAGGAAGCTGCTCAAAATAGTAAATAGTAATTAATTAATTTGACGCCGACAGGATGAGCCGCGATAGCTCAGTTGGTGAGAACACTGCCACAGAATGGCAAGGTCGCAGGTTCAGATCCTGCTCGCGGAAAATATTTCAATTGTACGCCTAACATGGAAAATGCATAATAATTTTAAAAAAATAATCGGGGGATTTACCACTTCATTCTACTAAGTCGTGTTCCTCATTGCTGAGGGTCGTGATCATTCTAAGGATTAATCACATATAACGACGGTCTTGGCAGATGTAATGGGGTGGTTTGCCATTGCCTTCCACATTTTACACACTAGTTATCTCTCCTTCACCGTCAGAGCGGTACTTCATTATTGCACGTTAAATTATATAAAGTTGATGAATAAAGATATTTGTATAATATAATATTACTCATACTTACCGAATGTCTTCTTAATTCTATAACTTATATCCGTGGAGAGATCAAGTAAAAAGTTAAGTAATCCTTTCACCAAAAGGATTAATAAGGATCAAAAAGGGAAAATCCAAAGGAATTCACTATTACTCGATAATACCACGGCAATGGTAACTTACCTGAAAAGAAAAAAAACTTTAATTAATAAAAGAGCTCAGTGAAAGTGATGTTACAAGTTCATACAAGAGCGTCCCCATGTAAACCGTGGTTTGACAATACCGGATGTTTGTACTAGGAACTTCCTAAGGAGATTCTGGTTATATCTGGGAATATTAAACGAAGTGGGTCAATTGAGACAATGGGGCAATTGAGACAATGGGGCAATTGAGACAATGGGGCAATTGAGATTTAAGTATTTATATTTTATTGTCAACCTTACTGTAAACACCTGTTTACAATAAGGTTGACAATAAACTTGGCTTAAAATAATACGATCGATTCGTTACTGGCGCACAAGCCCTGTGGCTTATGCCAGTATTATGTTTTACGACAAAATTAGTTTTTTTTTAAATTTAAATAAAGGAAAAAAAAAAGACAGACTCATTTTCATACAAATTGTGTAATTTATAAAAGTAAATTTATAAGACTAATTAGTCATAAAATTGCCAAATTTTACAGATATAAGAATGATTTTACACATGAAATAGAGGCGGCAGGCTTCATTCGGGAGCTGGGGAGGCGGTTGAGGGAGAGGGGGTGTGACCCCCGTTCGGGATACTTCCTGGCCCAGCACCTTTCTCTCGCTATCCAGCGAGGAAATGCAGCATGCATAATGGGAACATTTGGGCGGGGTGCGCTAAAAGGCGGCCTTTTTGACTAAGCTTCTCACGTAAATAATTGACATGTATAATATAATTTATAATAAGATATATTTATATAATGGTTTTTACACAAAAATTAAATAAATATCGATTCGTTGTTTTAAATCTCACGTAACCCTTGTAAACAAAATGTTAGATGTTAAATTATTTCTATTATTTTAAGACTTTAGCGTTAAGAATTATAAAGTTTTTTTATTTTTTATATCAAAAGTGTTATATTAACAATGCCTTAAAAATAAAATGAACCTGTTTCTGTCACAAATTCTTTATTCCCGACTTCTAAAAATTTACGACTTGTATAAAAGTAGTGGTAGATCCTAATGTGAAGGATCGCCTGGGGTGGTACCACCCTCTTATCTATTTCTGCCGTGAAGCAGAGATGCTTGCATTTCTGTGTTTCGGTTTGACGGGTAAGAGAGCCAGCGTCATTACCGGCACATGAGGCACTCCAAGTCCTCGGGGTTAGCAGCGCATCGTAACCCTCTAATTAACACTATAGTAAGGTGACATGTCTATGGGCGACGGTGACCCTTAACATCAGGTGGTCCGTTTGCTCGTCTGCTCTCCTTATTTAATAAAAAAAACAAAAAAAAACGTTAGCATAAAATTATATTTAAAATGACACATATATCATTAATGAAGAGGTTTTCGTTTATTTTATATAGGGTGCCAATACACCATCCTTCTTTCCGTAATCGAGACACACGGGAGTGTATTCGCCGAGTTCAAAAATAAGTTCGTTCCGTTTCAGTATCGCTCCTATTTTATAGTGCGAAATTATCAACTTTCGATCGGCTATGCATGCAGTGAAAGTAATTTTCCATTCTCTTCGTTGGATTTTCTTACCATGACCTTTTCTTAAACCTGATTTAAAATTCTGCTTCTTCTTCAAAAGTTACAATAGTGAACCAGTTTCCTAACCGATGACCTACCAATTAAATACAATGTTCACTAAACTCATGAGAAAAACGCAAATAACATAGAATCTTCCCCTCGATATTTCGACGTAAGGTCACTTCGTCCGTCTATTATTATTTTACTGTGATGAAACGTACGATGCGTGTGAATGATTGTAATCTAAGATTAAGCCAATTTTAAAATCAAGGCATTTACATATTCAATCAAAAACTGGCCAAGCACGAGTCGAGCCTAATCCAATATAGCAAAGTAACTGCAAAATAAAAACTATTGTTTTTCCGACAACTTACAAACTATTAAAGATTAGATCCCTGAAAAGGAGATTAAATAGGTTCAAGTGAGTGGAAGGAGAAGCCGGTCGTGCTTTAAAGGTCAGATTGACAGAGTGCTCTTAGATTTTGATATAAGTACAGAGTAGACGATCCCAACGGCGAGCAGGCGTGAAACGACGAATGACTGTAGGAAGCAAGAGAAGCGTGCCAAGACAGAGATTCGTAGCGCTTCGTTCTCTCTGCACGAGACAGGGAGAGAATGAGTTTCACGAAATTATTATTTACTTGAAGTTGGCGCGGTCGGTACCAGGATGGGTGACCGCTAGTTGCATATTTCATCTGAGCTCCACCGTGCCTCGGAGAGCACGTTAAGCAGTCGGTCCCGGTTGTTGTCGTTCGACAGCAGTCGTTAAGCTGTGTCAGATGCCTACGGGCGGCCTGAACAACTGTGACAAATAGGTTGGCCACTAACCATACGATAAGCAAGCAAGCATTATTTACTTGCTGACCTTAAACCGTCAATTTCCAGTAAAATAACTTACTTACTCGTATATCTAAAAATATATATTTACAAGTTTAAAATTATGAGACTTGGCAAAAACATTTAACTCAAAGATTTGTCAATAATTAAAAATAAGAATGAGAAATTGCCATACCTGCATTAAGTAATGTTTTTTCTTCTGGATATTACTATAAGTGGTAATTATTTTTCACTATTATCTCTAAGAGTATCTTAATATTCATGTACAAATTGTGAACCTGTGAAGAGCGATTTGAGTGGGAAATTGTTCTAAGAACTGCAATGTAAACTTGTATTCACGCAATAAATGATTATGATTATGATGAAGGAGAGATCACCAGAGATCCTGGAGCCCTTCGACATGAATGAAAAAAAAAAGTTTTCCTACTTTTAATATACTATGGCTTCTGAGGCTTCTGCAGTTATTCTAAATTTTTTCGTCTGCGGACATAATCTTCCCCTCTATACACCGTCGCTGTGTGTTACTATGGCGAAACATGGAGTCCGTGTGAACGATGATAATCTTACAGCTAAAGGGTAATAAATAGTGCACATTCAAAACTTAATGGTGTTTTGTTTGATTAAGTTATTACACTAAATCATACGTTTTATATTTTTTTTTATCAATTATGTCATCTGTGATAGGTTGGGCTCGTGTAGCCGTTTTAGTACGATCAACATTGTTTTACTATTTAAGAGCGTCGGTGGCCTAGTGGCTAGGACGTCAGACTCCCATGCGGGAGGTCCGGTTTAGAAACCATGCAATGCCATGTACCAATGAGTTTTTCAGATTTTTTCGAAGACTTACGTACATCTAGCGACTGCTCTAACGGTGAAGGAAAGCATCGTGAGGAACTGAGATGACCAGTGTGTGAAATGGTGAAGGCAATGGCAAACCACCCCATTAAATCTGCCACGAGAGTCGTTCTATGTGATTAAATCCTTAGAATCACGACCCTCAGCAATGAGGAACACGACTTAGAAGGATAATTTGACTCCTTGACACGACTTAGATGTCTGCATGTCTGAGGAAATAAGAAAATTCCAAAGGCGTGTGAAATCCACCGCACAGCCCGTACCCCCTTGTGCAAGGGAGGCCTGTGTCCCAACAGTGGGGACATTAATAGGCTGATGATGAAGTGTTGCTAGCGAAGATGACGCCTAGAGTAGTTAGGACTATTCTTTTGAAATTCATATCGAGATACAATATTTTATTAGCGTATATTTCGCACATGGGCAGTGTTTACACATGTTACAAGTTTATTGTTATTAACCATTGTTCCGTTACACACTATGATGCAAAGCTGGCTCTATGTAAATAATGCGTTATGTAATGACAAGAGACAAGACTTGTCAAAATTTTAATGGGAAATGACCCAACGATTACAAAGTACAAAGTTGTTATGTCTTGGATGTTATCGGGTTAAACACGACGGAACGGAGAAGTTTGTTTGATTGTTTGTTTGTGTGTGCATGTGTCTGTTCCCATCTAGCTCCGATACGACTAAACCAATTTCGATGCGGTTTTTTGCTATAGCTTTGGAATTTATCAGAGAAGGTTCTTTATGAGTAGGATCTGAGATAAGACAGAGGGGTCTGAAGATGAGTGGCCCATCTCACCTTACTATAATATTACTAGAGGATTTTCGATCCGCTGCTCAATTTGAGGGCTTAAATGAAATGCTTCATATGCTATAATTCCGCTGGCTCTCTAACCCTTCAAACGAAAAACGCAATGTTACTTTACGGCAGGAATAGATAAAAGGGTTATATTGACATATAACCCTTTTATCTATTCCTGCCGTAAAGTAACAGGCTGACTCCACACAGAGATTTATCACCATCATAAACTTGACCACTATCGCTAAATATTTTATTTAACCCTGTCTAGTGTGAGATCAAAAGCCAAACCGATGGTATTTCGAGTTAAGCACGTTTTAATTTCCGGTGGGCGTGGTGACCATCCATTATAAATGTAACTAGCCGACAGAACAGCCTTTGTTCAGTAATAACAGTGAACTGTAAATCACTTCACCATCAGCAGCGATGTTTTTGACAGTACTAAATTGTATCCTGCTTCTGAATGATACTGTGATACTAAAAGTTTTGTAACCTGAAAAAATACGACAAGAAATTCTATTCCAAATTTGATTACAGATAATAAAATTAATTATTATAATTAATGAAGTCAGGCGTTAATTTGCGGAAATACATTATTAATTATTAAAATTATTGGGGGAGAAGGCCACTCACCCTCGAATTCGCCCTCTCTCCCATAACCAAATCGTTTACAGAAGCGTTTACAATCGCAAAGGATAACAAATCCAACCTCCTCAGGATGTGATAAGGATTGAGGTCATTTGAAATGAATGGGACCAAAATAAATAGCAGTGTTCTACTAGAAAGTGCAAATTCCATTCATTTCATACTTCCTTAATCCTTATCTCTTCCTCAAGAAGTCGGATTTGTCATCCTTTGCGATTGTAAATCCTTCTGGATTGGGGAGGGAATGGAATGAATCCTAGAGTGAGTGGCAGGTCCTTCTTTCCACGATATTTTTTATATTTTTTTTCACTGTCAGCTTATACAGACGTACAGTAATGATTAAAGATATCTTTTCTTCTAAGTCGTGTTCCTCATTGCTGAGGGTCGTGATCATTCTAAGGAATTAATCACATAGAACGACTCTCGTGGCAGATTTAATGGGATGTTTTGCCATTACCTTCCCCATTTCACACACTGATTATCTCAGTGTGCAGGTTTCCTCTCGATATTTTCCTTTACCGTCAGAGCAGTCGGTAAATGTACGTAAGTCCAGGCCTTAAACTTGACTAAATTCAGTTAACAGATGTAAATCACAGACTAATCGTACTGAATGCATTTATACTTGACTGAACTCAGTAAAACTGTATTCAGACAAGTGTAACTAATATGTAACCTAAACATACTATCCGGGGCTTTCGACAAACGCTGCAGTATTGGCAACTGCCGACAAAGGAATCGCGGCAGTGTTTATGTAACACAGAACCAGTCGGGTGACCGCTCGGCTTGGTGCAGTAATGCAGGAACCGGTCCAAAGGTCGGTATGTAGAGCAATTGAAAGTGAGTCTGCATTCGTAAGGATTTCATAGTTCGGTTGGTTTTGAGGAAATTGGTATAACGTTTTTTTTTTCTATGTGTGCAATAAAGAGACTACAAACAAACAAACAAACAAACAAACGTATAATAGCGTCGGTGGCATCGTTGGACTCCCATGCGGGAAGTCCGAGTTCGAAACCAAGCAGTGCCATGTACTCGTATCAATGAGTTTTTCGTATTTTTCGAAGACTTACGTACATTTACCGACTGCACTAACGGTGAAGGAAAACATCGTGAGGAAACCTGCACACTGAGATGACCAGTGTGTAAAATGGAGTATGCACAAAAGATCCTCAAGGGTCGAAGTGCCGCTGGGTTATTCCCGGCCCCTTATCATAAGATAAGATAACTATATCTATACCTAAAAGGAATTCGGAACAAGTTGATCAAAAGGAATTTGGAATAAACCTAATCATAGAGAGCTAAGTTCATGTCTAAGAATGTGTGAGGGTGGGGGGGTGTTAGGGTGTATGGGAGGGTGTAATATTGTATAGTGTCTGTATCTGTTACTGTAGATAAACCATTGATACCAAGAATATTCCTAATAATATAGAGGTAAGTTCATGTCTAAGAATGTGTGGGGGTACTAAACACCCCCAGTGTTAGGGTGTGTGGGAGGGTGTAATATTGTATAGTGTCTGTATCTGTTAGTGTAGAAAAAACATTGATACCAACACCAACAAAGCTAAAATTCTTGTTCTATATAGGAATGCTCCACCCTCGGTACTGAGTCACCTTACTAGAAGTCAATAGAGATATTTTATAACAACCTAACCTAATAAGTATAGTAATAATAACTGGTCCTGTTAACTTAATGTATTTAAATGTACCCGAGAACGGCGACTCAGTTCCTGATCGCGTTATGAACTATATCTCAGTTCTGTTCTGAGTGATCGCGTTATGCTTTCTCTCTTGATACGGATATTTAACGTCACGTAACACGTCAGGGTTCCGCTGTTTAATGGGGAACTAGGTATACTAACTACTAGCTATCTACTAGCTAGGTATTCAAAATCTTACACTGTAAAAGAGGCTTCTTTAGAAGAAGAACCTAAACGTAAAACGATGTTTTAGTAGTATAATAGTACGGCTAAATTAAGAATGTTCGAGTACCCGTCAATTGTACGAAGTGTCCTTAAAGTTAAGTCTTCGATAAAATACATGCTGCTGTAGGTAGGGCTTCGGCATGATACGAGACTTAAGGAAGCTTTAACTGTTAGGACGTTTCGTGTAACAGAGTATTAGTATTAGTCCCTAAAACTTTGGAGCAATATAATTAAAGCTAAAAGGTCAAAAAAAATATTCAATAAAAACTTTTAGCATTTTGAAATTGCATAGAAGTATGAAAGGAATTAAAAAAAATACTAATCGAAATTCGCTAAAGGTCAAAAGGTTGAAAGTGTTGCCGATTTAGTAGATAGGTACAATATTGTTGTACTTTATCTAAATAAAATCTTATAGTACCTAATACTAGCCAAACTAATTTTAATAAGCAGCGTAAGTTGATGCGTCGAAGAAAAGACATCAACGCGCAACACTTTTCCCATGAAGATGCAATCGTAAGAAAAAACTGGAACATTCGATGTTATATCAGTAAACTTATGTTATGTTATGCATGACAGTAAGTTACTTCATTAACATACTAAATAATGTCTGGGAAAATCTTCGTTTGGTATCTCTAACTTAAAATACTTAGGTATCTTTTTTAGCTCTATCTTTTTCACTCGTATGTTTTTTATTGTATAAGGAGAGCAGACAGCACACGTGCCACCTGATGGTGGTCACCGTCGCCCATCTCACGTCATTATAATGTTATTAGAAAGTTTTCCAGCAAACCTTGAGGAGATGGAGTGCCTCGTGTGCTGGTAATTACACTGGCTCTCTTACCCTTCAAAACGAAAAACAGCAATCCAAGCATTGCTGCTTTACGCAGAAATACGACAGGTACTCTTGTTTGTGACTTGAACCTAACACCTTTAGCATACTGCAGCGATTACCGAGCGAAGCCTCGGCATACAGCGGGGCAACGCCGCCAGCCTCCTCGGGACACTCCCTGCAGGGAGCGACCTGGGCCAGGTCTTTTACTTGTAAAATAGTTAGGTATTAGGTAGTCACTAATTTTATTTAGTTTAATATAACCTATGCTTAAGTTCCTACTGGTGTATGGACTATGAATCCTTTGTAATCTTATCGCACAAATAAACTTATTCTTATTTTGTAATTTTAGCTTAAGTATGTATTTTAGTGTTATAAGTAAGTAAGTAAGTAAGTAATACGTTCATTTCACACAGAGCAATGACCGAAACAGTTATACTCGTAATTATGATAAATGAATTATATAGTCAAAGGTAAACATATCTAAATCATGTCTGATGGTCTGCTGTTGTTGTGAAAAGGGCCTCAACTCAGCTTATTGCTGCAGACAACATTGTTATTTTAGTATTACTTTTTTTTGAATAAATTATTATATGGGTTCGGTCCGATTCCGTTTCAAAATCGCTGCAATGCGCTAAAGACTCGCAATACGAGTATTTCGCCCATAGCGAAACACAAACCGCGAGCGTAGGCGGGCGACCGAGTGGGCAGCTCTCTAGAACAGCGAGAAACAATGGCGACAATCAATGGTACGGAGGCAAAAGAAATTAGCATCATACGTGAGTGACAGGCGGCCTCGACCCAGTCCGGGAGGCGAGTACAGTGGGCCTCGTGTGTAACACTGTCTGCTGGAGAAACACGAGGGAAGAATATAGTGACTGAATTAGGCAACATTATTTATCGTGTTTATACCGATGTTTACCGCTAATTGTATTAATAGAAAAATATCCAGATCTTTAGAGAGAGTCGGTGGCGTCGTAGCTAGGACGTCGGACTCCCGTGCGGGAGGTCCGAGTTCGAAACCAGGCAATGCCATGTACCAATGAGTTTTCGGTTTTTTCTTAGTCTTACGTACATTTAGTCGTAGTTAGAGAGTCGTATATGATTAATTATTGTGATTAATTCCTTAGAATGATCACGACCCTCAGCAATGAGGAACACGACTTAGAAGGATGGAATTGAGATCTGTGAAAAAAATCCTTTTCACAATCAAACATTCAAAATCTGCAAATCTGTAAAATAAACAGATAATTTGTTTTAAACAATTTTAAACAAACTGAACCATGCGCAGACAGATGTTTACAAAAGAATTATAATTCAAATTTCCTAAAACACAGTATGATCTCGTTTTGTTAATCTACCCACATTTAGTTAAACAGGTAGGTTATTTATGCAACCACGGTCTCGTTTTAACACTTAACATCATTACGTGGTATTACCACAGAATATACTACGCTAAGTTATGCGGTACTTTCTTTTAGGCCAAATTAGGCTAAATCGACGGAATAATTGAAATAATAATTACTAACTACTTTTATATACATTTTAGTGTTAATGATCTACTACTAATAGGTACAATTTTACAATTTTTTTGATTGGTTATAAATAATTATAACCAATATAAGACAGTAATTTATTTAATTTACTTATATTAAATTATCAATTATAAAAATATGAAATATGAAATTAAATTAAATTGCATCATTAAATGAAATTAGGTTAAATGTATACAAAATAAATAGAATAAATAGTCTCTAAATACGTAATTAGCAACATTCAGATCATTTACTTAGAACATTTAAGTTAAACATGTACAACATTATATAGATCTTGGGGTCTGAATCGGAAACAGCGATCACAGATTTTCATACCACCTCTAGTGCCGGATATAATAGCAAAGACTTGTTATAGTTTCTTTAGGAGGTTAATAAGTCATATAGATGCTCTTATATTTCTTATTTCTGCCAACAAACATTATTATTTATTATACTCATATATGTGACATAATATGCCCACACAATATGTCGGGAATAGGTATATTATGTAATAATACAACAAACATGAAATACCTATTTAACAAAACACTGGTATATTTTTCAATTATTGTCATGATTTCTTTAATTCGAGCATGATATTATTAACCCCCCATGGTGCAAAATTTATGTAATTTTCGATTAAACGATTGTATAATCATAATTTAGAACTAAACTGAAACTAATTTCCGGCTACACGCCCCACAATCACTACAATACAAGATAATTTGTCTGGCCGTTGATAATGTACAGTGAAACAAACTTATCTAATAACACCTGTCATTCAAAATGGACCATAGCAAAATAGCAACACAATTTAAATTGAATTGAATTGAAAATAGATGGCACACAAGCACAATGTACAATGGGTGAAAAAGCATCAGATTACCTATAAGGTGAAATTCGCTGCGCACCTACTAGGTAAGGCATACAGGAAAAATAAGTCTTATAAAAGTCGAGACAACGCTTTGATTAGTTCATTCTAGGGACATCTCTTCAACTTGAAATCATGTAAGAGTTATACCTAATTATTTGTTACAATAATTGTCATTGTCGTTTCATTTTAACTTAGGATCAAGAATTGTATAAATGTGGCTGATTCATATCATTACATGATGATTGTGTAAAAGCATCCTAAAAGACGCTACATTACCAGAAGTTTTTATAAGATTGTCTTATGATTGTTAGCTGAATAAGCGACTGATTTACTCGTTAGGGGATATGACTAATAGGTATAAGTGTAAATACAGTAGAAACTGTGATATATGTACGGTAGATAAATATAAGTTCCATACATTCATTCCTCAATAGACGTTGATAAGCTACACAAATGTTTCATTGAAGAGCCTTCCCTTAGGAGTCCTGTGGAATATCTAGGATATATATCAGAAACGCAGTCCCAGGCGATGCAGCGTCTGTGGAGAGGACACTTCACCCACGTCAGCTTTAAGATCCAGCTGCGTGGAAAACAACACGAGGAGTGGCAGTTGCCTTCGCGACGCTGCTTAAATCGTCTTCAATAGACGTATCAGGCCTATGATGATATCACAAACGAAAAAGATTTTTTGATATGGTATAAAACACACGTTTGATCGAAGTTGAACGGAAACTGGGTTGGACCTTACAACGGGAACCAGCCAAGCTATTTTGATTAAAAAAAATATCTGTCATTCTTTTACTCGAGTGTACCAACATGACGGACATGTCCGGCGAGGAGTGTGTCTACAAACAGATCATTGTTAAGATTAATGTTGCAGAAAATATTACAAAATAAACGGCGGCGCGAATCAAACGCTTTCTAAAAATACTGTTAATAATGATCGATATATCGGTCGACGGACACGATTCGATCGTGATTGTAGATCCAACAATCGATCGAAATGTATTAAGTTTCTTATTCAATTCGGTATTGCGATAACACGCATAAAAATTCCTAACAAAATGGTTTAGATTGTCGTTTGTTCGCAAAATAAATTAGTTCGTGCATGAATTGGTGAATTATATGAAGTTCAGTACATTCTTATTAAGACTAAGCTCCATTTTTTTATTAGCTGCAGATACCCGTCACAAATAAATCAAAATAGTGTTTAGTTTTGCATTTTAATACTGAAATTTGATCACTTTTTGTACAAAAATATGTATTCCATATAAATAAATCACATTTCAGGGGCTGTCAGAGTGACGGGTATCTGCAGTTAATAAAAAAATGGAGTATAACTTATTCATATATAGGATTGTGAGCAAAGTTCTCAGTTCTTCAACCTTGGGATCTTCAAGGCCAGAGTGAATAGGCATTTACTGGACCCGCATGCTCCATCGTCGACCTCATCGTCGCTTACCATCAGGCGAGATCGAGGTCAAATGAAATTTAGAAGCCAATTAAAAAAAAAAGTTTATTCACATTCTCTAATTCGTACAATTCTTAACTTACACACCTATTACTTTTATTATTTACATATATTTTTTTGTATCGGAGTAATTTTAGAAACGACAAACCGATTTGAATTACAATAAGATATTTTTTTATTTATACTGCTAAACTAAAACCGCATTTGTCCTCAATCTCACCTGGTGGTAAGTGAAAATAATTCCGAAGATGTAGCACACGGGGTAGCAAGGTAACCGCCGACTTCAATACTAGTATTTTATAGTGATTCTCTTCATTATCAATCAAGCTTTCATTGTCATCTCTATAGCGATCTCAGACTTTATTTTCCTGAAACTCCCACAATCCGAAGTAAACCTTGAAACAAAGTACACAAACACGTAATATCCAAGACAGGTTTATGTCCGATTCACTTCCATTGTTGTAATATAGTATCGTGTCGACCTTGTAGGACGTACACTTGTCCTTTATAAGATTTATTTATTTTTATTCGCTACTGCATTTTTTTTATTATCAATATTCTTGACCTGTACGAGGAATGGTCCACCATAATGGTCTAAACGCGGATTCGATCCGGCGACGACGCTTACGCCGCAGTCTCGAGTCGCTTCAAACCTAGGATAGGGGGCCAGGGACAACCCCAGCGGCACTTCGACCGTCAGGGATCTTTTGTGCTCACCCCTAATCTTAATCTCCTTCCTGTTCCTTAAAGATGCTTTGCATCAAGGACGCTCTACAGCTTACAGGAAGGAGCCTATAGTCCTCTGGTTTCGGGTAGGCTACCCACAGAAGACTCATACGCTTTCCAGCCAACCAGTCACATTCACACAGCAAGTCTTCCATTGACTCAACGGTGTCACCACAGGCTCTGCAGGTGGGATTGTCTGCCAATCTCATCTTGTGTAGGAGGTTCTTAGTGCCAAAATGGCCTGTGCACGCCCCTACAATGAGACGAATGAGACTCCTGTTATAGTTGTAAATTTTCCTGCACCCAGCCGTGCCACCATTTCCAATGAACCTCTTAGAGTGTTTTAAGTTACGTTTTACGTTACGTTTAGTGAGGACCACCACTAGTTTTGTCATGATAAAAATAATCTATGTTTGTTTCAATTTCTTTATAATAATTTCATTTAAAATAACTAACTTAATAACTTTATTTAATGCTGTAAAGTGAAGTGGACTACTCGTATTTATTAAAATAACAGCATAAAAAGGACAGAAATGAGAATAATAATAGGATAATATATTATATAATACATATAAGTGATATCTTGGTAAGTATGTGTATTATATTATATCCTATCCATATCGCGTCTTTTAAGCAAGTCTTGCCAAACGGAGACCCGGTGATAGATCGCGAGTGAATGAACCGGCACTCCGGCAACTGACCTATACTGCAAGCGTAGCTTCGCTTCACCACAGCCTGAAGGATTTCCTATGTCTTAGCAGTCGTTCAATAAACACTTCTACACTACAAAAAAAGTTTATTGTAGTTTATCCTAGAGCGTCGGTGGCACCTAGCAGTGGCTAGGGCACCGGACTCCCATGCGGGAGGTCCGGGTTCGAAACCACGCAGTGCCATGTACCAATGAGTTTTTCGGATTTTTCGAAGACTTACGTACATTTACCAGCTGCTCTAACGGCGAAGGAAAACATCGTGCGGAAACCTGCACACTGAGATGACCAGTGTGTAAAATGGGGTAGGCACAAAAGATCCTCAAGGGTCGAAGTGCCGCTGGGTTATTCCCGACCCCCTATCATAAGATAAGATTAAGATAAAACGGACCATCTGATGGTAAGTGGTTACTGTCGCCCATAGATATCTCACCTTACTATAGTGTTAATCAGAGGGCTACGATGCTAAGCCTGAGAACTTGGAGTGCCTCATGTGCCTCTTACATTTCAAACCGAAACACAGCAATACAATCATTGCTAATTTGCGGCAGAAATAAGTATAAGAATCGTCAAATCAAATCAAATCAAAATGTTTTTATTGTAAGTACCTTATAGTTCATTTTTACAACCATCGCTTCGTAAAGTACTATAGATTTTCAGCTATAGCTGCCAGTCAGCCTTCTTTCCGAAATCTTCTTCTTCTTTCTTTTTTTTTCTTTTCTTTCTATCTGGTCCCACCCCAGGATGACTCTACACAGACTCATACCAACTTTATAGTAGGTTAAGTACCACTTATTATATAGACTACGCAATCATGCATTTGATCAGGAGATCAAACCTGGAACTCATGTTGGACATTCTGGAAATTTGATAATGGACATGCTAAACCTCGAAGATACCAAGGCATCCAAAAACTCTAACAATATTCGGAGTCTTATAACCCCGGAATTTGTCAGCATTGAATATTCAACTAAGCTTCAACAACACGCACACACTGTTGCTTTCTTCGTCCGTGCAGTCACTGAGGGGCCAGCTGAAAATCAACGCTGTGGCTTGCCTCAGCATTATGCTGAGCTGATGTACCCTTTTTGGCACTGTACCGCACCGGATCTTTTGTGCTGAATATATTATATCCTTGTATACTTTCGTATTGCGTACTTGCTGTATTCTGGTGTTTACAGTGCTAATCAGGGACTACCTAGTCTCATAGAACAGCGATCAGCCAAAACACGCAATTTCTTGTTCAAATAAATACGAGAGCTAAAGAACGACCCTAACATAATTACATTTATCTCTTTACGTCTTTCTGTTTACATCAATATTCTTGCCAACATAAACGACTCACTGTATGATATCCATATTCCACACTGTGGTTCACTTAGCAGATGCGCCGGCGCAGGTCACGATGCAGGTCTGTGGTATCCAGTTTATTGGGTCACGTAAATTAATTATGTTTTTTGCTTGCAAATTGAAAAGTAGCTACGGATAGTGAATGATTGATTAGGTCTAGTATGTTAATGTGCCAATTTGTGTGTTCGATTGAAAGTATTACAGTGGATCAAATTGAATATAGCAACAAGCAGTGACATATTATACCCTAGACGAGTAACTTCCAACAAAATTCCCGTAAAAGCCGGCACCAAATCTCAAGCCACTGTGTGCGAATTGTAAATAATGCAACACATTTCTCACAATGAAACAACAAAAAAAGATCTTATGGCGATGTCACAAAGGCGAATATCATCACAGATCGATTTCAAAATTCGAAGTCAAACGCAAGGCGCGACTGACTCGCTGCTCGCACTCCGTTTTAATCCCCGCCCACCTGAGTACACATTTTGTGGCGCCACTCGCGTGCGTCTATTACATTTCTAGGCTATAATATTTCACTGACTCTGTCTAGCCAGTGGTACATACGATAAGAGAAAATGCTACTTTATATAATAAATTAATATTAATATATTTTGATTTTATTACTTTACTAAAATTAATATTCCCTTTTTACCGCAAAAAAGGGGAATAATAATTTAAAAGCTTCATTATTACACCTTCAAAAGCTCGAGAGCACACCCAAAAAAATACAGAGTGCCCTGTAAATGGATTGGCGACTTATGTATTGATCGTACTACATTTGCCAAACAGTTTTTGTAAGTCTGTATACAAAATCGTTCCCCAAACAAATCGATGAACTAATCGGTACAAATAAGGTCATTACAGGTATTTTGTATTACCTGGAATGACACAGTAATATCTTCGTTGATTGCGCCTCAACAGGTTAGCGCCCCTGTGCGCCGTGCCCCTGTTACAATACCCTAACTCCGCCTCAGTAATATGGCAATAAAAAGCAAGTGCAAGTTTCCCAGCTCATAACTTCATAAGGCACACATACAATGAGGAAGTAAAATCGTGCGAAAGAGCGAGAAAATATCACTTTCGTGAAGTAGAAAGCGAAAGACAGACAGATCCAGATCACGTATGTCTGTCTAGTATATGACAGTGCGCTTGCGCATTTGACAGGATGTCTATTTCCTTGTTAGGTCGCTGAAGTTTTTAAGTAATTCATGCATAGCACAGATATGTGTACGGACTAAATTACCAAATTATTTTTCGAAGGAAAACATCGTGAGGAAACCTGCACACTGAGATGTCCAGTGTGTAATGGGGTTGGCACAAAAGATCCTCAATGGTCGAAGTGCCTCTGGTCATTCCCGGCCCCCTATCATAATGTAAGATAAATTACCAAATATGCCGTGATCAGCAAAACCCGATGGCAAGAAATAGGGGCCTGTTTCCAAAACTGGGCTCAACAGGGCTACTGGTGATGATAATGATGATGAACAGAACAGATTACATTTTCGTAAAGGATTTTTTTCTACTCCCATTTGGTAACATGTTCAATGTGAAAGCACAACCAGCAACACAAACTACTTCATTCCTACGGGTCGTTACGTAATGAACGTCGCGGTGTCGTAATATTCATTATGACACCGCGAACCTGCATTACGATACCGTCAACTAATTAGTATAAGTACAAAGTTAATTTATTAATAATTTCATGAAATTTGATACAAAATTAGTAGTTTAGGAATTTTGAAGTTAGAAATTTAAACACCGACGCGATTAAACTCCGTTTTCATAGTTAAAAATGAATACAAAACGTGTAAGTTTAAAATCTCATACATTTTATAGTTGTAAATTTTCATAGACTTTTTCAGTACGCTCCAGAATTTAAACTGTATTTTTACTCTTCCAGTTTTTATTTCGCAATGCGAGGATGTTCCGAGATTTTCACGAATTAACCTTGCATGAGGTCGACCACTCTAGGAAGCACCTTTTGTTCCTCGTGACCTCTGAACTGAGACATGATGAATTACAGCGTGATGGACGTCGGTAACGATTTGAGTGGTTAAATGGTATAATTGGTCTGCAAGGATTTTTGCATCTATTTTGGACACTAATTGTTTTGTATAGTAAACTAAAAAAATAATAATAAATGATTGATTCGCCTAAGTTAGATATCTAGATAGATAGAAACACTTTATGGTACACAGATACAGTAAGTACAAAAGTAAAAACTACAGGAGTAGTAATCACGATATGTACAAAGGCGCTTCGCTTAAAGCGATCTCTTTTCAAACCTCTGAAGTTAATTGGACATGAAAATGAAAAATAAAATAAAAAAAAGTTTATTTACTTATTACAGGGCACACAAAAAAAGGACCTCCGACTTACAAACCAGGTCGAAATCCTGTATCTTGTAAGTCGTGACTCCGTCGCACTTTCTGTGCAAGCAAATTACAAATTATATTCTTAACCTAAAAGGAATTTGGAAAATTTAATCATAAAGGAATTTAGTAAAGATAATGGTAAGAGTGAGAATGGGTGGGGGAGTGTTAGGTTGTGTGGGAGTGTGTAATGATGTAAGTGTGCATGTGTAGTGTAGGGTGAGTGGGTGTGTGAGTGTGGGAAGTTAAGTGTTAATAATCTAATAATCTGACATTAAAGACACATTAAAGAGATTAGCGACAGTGTGGTGTGAAGATATGAAAAAAGTTACTATTACTTAAGTTCCTTGTTAACCAATTAGTTTTCAAATTATTATTAGATATAACGCGTGTACAAACTCAAGTGTGTACACGCGTTATATTTTCTGACCTCGTTCCTATTCATTTTATGACAGTATCTTGAATTAGAAGACTGGTGGCAAATTAATAAGTAGATGTAAGGTATGATAACTTTTAGTTTGATAAATACAGAATATCTTTATTTGCAAAAATGTAGATGTATTTACAGGCTGTTGTTAAGTACCAATACATTTTGCCTTGTACTAGGCGTGCAAATTATTATACAGCAGCAAAGGTATAATAAGTACCTATTTAGTAAAATTAATATCAACACAAGTATTTAATGCAATCTTAAAAATATATAATAGTGTCGGGAGATATTGTTAGTTCTAAGCATGTCATCACAATTTATCTGTCAAAAATTAATTGTAAGTACGAGAAATCCGAATTGCAAATTAATTACCTATAGTATAAAGTTTATAAAGCTTTCAAAAGAACCTAATCATACACAAGTTAGTTTTTGTGTAAATTGACACACCGTCCGTTACACCAATTTTAAATCATGGTCTATGTATTGGTATGTAGATCCTGCATTCAGCGAGTAAAATAACATTTTTGAAAGTTCATTAATTACATTTCTAAGTTGCAATTTTTAACTTTCCGAATGACAAGTTGACCACCAAAACCATGTAAATTAATTCTTATCTCTTAGATGTTAGATGCTATAGTACAGCAGAATACTAATACATAAAGTGTATATACACAACGCAGAGCCGTGGGAAAGAAACTTTGTGCTAAGCCCATATAGTACTCTATCCTTGGACCAGAACATTTAATTCAATTAATGGACTTTTAAGTATTTTAATAGGTGTTTTCCGGCTTGTATTACTGATAATGTAGACCTGTATATTAGTGCAAAAACCAAAATGTGACATTTTAAATTAATTACTGTCGTTAGTGAGGATTTAGTGTGGCAGAAAAGGCCAATGTCGATTCATTACGACACTACTGGTACAAGGTAAAATAATTATAGTCGTATTTTTTTTCAAGATAAGTAAGTACTTATAAATTAAGTAATTTGAATCATCAGCAGCCTACTCTAGTCCACTGCTGGACATAGGCCTCTCCCAGGGCGCGCCATTGAGCCCGAACTTCGGCTCTTCTCATCCAGTCGCTGCCAGCCACCTTGCGCAGATCGTCGCTACTTCAAGCAGGGACGGCCGTCCCACACTATGTTTGCCCAAACGCGGTCTCCACTCCAGAACTCGTCTCCCCCAGCAGTTGTCGGTTCTGCGACAGATGTGACCGGCCCACTGCCACTTCAGCTTGCTAATCTTATGAGATATGCCGGATCTCCTCATTTCGGATTCGATCCAGCAGAGATACTCCGAGCATAGCTCTTTCCATAGCAAGTCATTTGAATAAGAATTTAAATAAAATAAGAAATAAATTCTTAAAAACGAATGCTAAAATTGTAAGCAAGGTTTATGTATTTACTTTATCCGAAGGTTGCCTGGAAGAGATCGCTCTTAGCGATAAGGCCGCCTAAATTGTACTTCACTATTTCCTTTTCGATCTCTTGTTTGTTGTTTTATATTTGTACAATAAAGTGTATTTTACTTTACTTTAGATAGTGTTAACTCAAAATACAAATTTATTAAGATAATTATTACAATTAATCCCAGATTAAATAATATATAGGTACATCACAAAATGTATGAAAAACTAAACTATAAGCCGAACACGTTGTTCACAAGTCGTCCCCCGTGGTACAACCGCAATGTCCAACTGGTTGGACAACGGGGAAATATTTTTCCTCGTGGACCAACCATGTCCAACGGTTGGACAACGGGGATTTTTCCCCATGGTCCAACCTGTCGGTTGTCTATCTATAAATTTAATGATAATAGATGAATATTTTTTTTTAATATATAATTTGTATATTTGAATTCATATTCCTACGAAAGCCTTATTATAAAGCCGGACTTGCGCGTGAAGGGTAGTTTATAATACAATAATATTAACGACCATGAAACCGAAAAGAGAAAGAGAAAAAAAAAATTTTGTTTAAGCTATTAGTTGCTTGCTTGCTTATCGTATGGTTAGTGGCCAACCTATTTGTCAGAGTTGTTCAGGCCGCCCGTAGGCATCTGACATGGCTTAACGACTGCTGTCGAACGACAACAACCGGGACCGACTGCTTAACGTGCTCTCAGAGGCACGGTGGGCTCAGATGAAAAATGCCACTAGCGGTCACCCAACCAGGTACCGACCGCGCCAACGTCGCTTAACCTGCACGATTACTTTCGGACCGTGCTCGCAACTAGGCTACGAGCTCCTTCAAAGCTTTTTAGACCCATTCAATGTACCTTACCTCACATATTAGAATAACCGTGAAACATCGGCGCAAAGTTGCCTGTCTATCGGTATTTTATAGGATACATTTCGGAGAGTGTGCATCGAAATTGCACGACCTAATTCCAGCATCTACATTCCGCCTTCGGACTACCAGGCGCGGGGAGGGGTTCCATCCTTATGTTGTTGATATCCCGTCTGCTCGTACGAAGCGATTTGCTTCTTCGTTCATTATGCGAGCGGCTAAGGAATGGAACAGCCTGGTGGCGTCTGTATTTCCCGAAACCTACAACCTTGGGATCTTCAAGGCCAGAGTGAATAGGCATTTACTGGACCCGCATGCTCCATCGTCGACCTCATCGTCGCTTACCATCAGGCGAGATCGAGGTCAAAAGCGGGTTTAGAAGTAAATAAAAATAAAAATAAAATCTATAAGAGAAGTCAACGAGGAAATTAACTAACAAGAATTAACACATCAATCATAGTAGCTATTAGACATTATCAATTAACGTATCAAGGGCATACGAAATAATATTACAAAATGACAAAGCATTCACCCAATTTCACGTAACACTCTCGTAATTTAACAGTCTCCTGCGCCGTAATATGTGACAATACCATACCACTATAATACCGAGTAACATTTTTAATAGAACTTGTTGAAATGGTTACGAAAGCCGCGAAGGCGACCGATTAATATTTATAAGTAGGTATTATTATGTGCTTGATAATTGTATTCTTAATACATGAAGTCTAGTTACAATATTTCGATATAATAGAATAGCCCGACCCAAAAATAACTACTAACGAAACGTCTACAGACGTAGGTCAAGGTATCTTGTAATATTTTTTTAATCTTTTATAAAACTTTATTAATCTTATAGCCTAAGTTCTGAAGTGCTTCTGAAATTTTTATTTTATTTATTTACTTATTTTTACAGCTTTTTGAAAAAAGCTCAGGTAATATTTTATTGTTTTTATAAGTTCTGAAGAACTTATAAAAACATTACCTGGACATTTGTCAATTATAAATTTTCATTATGTTACTTAACATTATATCAAAAACCCAAAAAAAAACGACAATAACAAAAAAATGAAATGTTCGTGGGGGCGGTGGCGTCTGGCGGGGCTTGACGCGCTGGTCCGACACGTGCAGCTAGGTTTAGGGATAAAGATCTTCAAAAGTGCAAATAGCCTGATTGTTGCTATATCAACCCAGTGTTTCGATATATTAAAATTTTGGAATAAATTGCTGACGTTGTAATATTTCTTTTGGTTTAGGCAAAATTCAAAAGTTACTTATTCATTGTACTCTTACTTTTTTCTACTGTGTGTTGTCATGCGAAAACTTTTGTCAATTTATTATTTGATATAGTTTTTAAGGTTATAATTATGGACTCTTTTGTCAGATTTAATAAATGATTTAATTTATGGTAAAACGTTCGTCGTACCACACCTCGATCATGCATGATTCTGTTGCAAACAAATAAACAAAATCGGTCTTCAGCATGGGATGGCATAGGATAATAAAGAAGGTCGTCTAAGAAGAGTCGGTGACTAGCGTTGGAATAACTTACTACTTTGATTTTTTTATTTTTTATTTTGCTACTTAACCCGCATTTGACTTCAATCTCACCTGATGGTAAGCGACGGTGAGGTCGACGATGGAGCATGCGGGTCCAGTAAATGCCTATTCACTCTGGCCTTGAAGATCCCAAGGTTGTAGGTTTCGGGAAACACAGACGGCCGGCAGGCTGTTCCATTCCTTAGCCGTTCGCATAATGAACGAAGAGGCAAATCGCTTCGTACGAGCAGAAGGAATTTATTACAATATCTATGGAACAGATATACATACATAACATATTATTCTCCTGTCCGATTTCCAAAAAGATTTCTCGTGACAAAAATATAGTATACCCTGACCAGAAAAATAAAATCCTCTGTTAAGGGCGCCACTGGTGCTTTTATAATCTGTGTTATGGAAATCGCAATGAAAAAAAAGTTCATTTAATTCCGCGACATGACGAGGGTTTTTTCATCTGGCCAAGCTTTACTTAAAATTTATTTTCCCAAATGTTCAAAACTAAAGGTAAGACCTCACAAGTCCGCCCAGGTTTTAATCCACACGACATTTACATAAGAATGTGTGACGCACGACCGCGACAATGGTTTTTGTCAAGTTTCGCGCAGTTCTCACGAGTTGGCGAAAAAGCTTATCTCTAAAATAATTGTGGGTATATTAGTGTGTCTTTGTGTAATGAATGTTGTATGTCTGTCACGTGGTGAGGCTGCGATATACAAGTGAAACAACCGAAGCAAGTGATTAATTTCATTTTGTTTTATGGATTAATTCGTACTATATATATAACGGTGCGGTAAAGGTATGAGCGTCGGTGGCCTAGTGGCTAGGAGACCGGGCCGGGAGGTCCGGGTTCGAAACCATGCAATGCTGAATGCCATGTACCAATGAGTTATTTGGATTTTTCGAAGACTTACGTACATTTACCGACGGCTCTAACGGTGAAGGAAAAAATCGTGAGGAAACCTGCACGTCAGATGAAATGAAAAGTTTCCGAAGGTATGTGAAATCCACCATCAGCATTGGGCCCGCTCGGTGGATGGCCCATACCCCTTTGTGCAAGCGGAGGCCTGTGTCCCAACAGTGGGGACATTAATACCTGATGATAAAGCTGCGGTTACACTTGGTCGTTGACCGACCGTCTGGGGGTCACAGCATGCGGCCATCGCCTATATGTGAATTACGGCGAACGTCAAAGTGTCACTATGTTGTCTTCGAGCGAATGACGTTGGATGACGTTGTCGTCCACCGCAGGTCGGTCGCCGAAGCGGTCAACGACTATATGTAACTGCGCCTTAAGAGGCGAAATCGGGCGTCAAAATGTCAATTTTAGACCACTTCAGGTCTATCTCATGAACGGTAATATCTGTGAACTTGAAAATTGGCTAGAATATTGGCCATATCCTCTATTTACTAAACAAATACTAAAACTGGATATATAGATAGATAGAAACACTTTATTGTACACAAAATCAGGAAAAGTAAAAACTACAGGAATAATAGCACGATATGTACAAAGGCGGCCTTATCGCTTAAAGCGATCTCTTCCAGGCAACCTCTGAAGTTAATTGGACATCAAAGAGATTAGCGACAGTGTAGTGTGAGGATATGAAAAAGGTTACTATTACTTAATACACAGTAAATATAGTAAAATAAAAGTAATTTGATATACATAAATAAATATGTAGGTATACTAAAATAGTTAAATGCATAGTATCCTAATACTTGTACTTATATACAAGTACGTAGTTCTTATAGAACGAATCCCTATAGATATCCGACCCGACTCCCACTTAGCCAATTTTTCTAAGAGATTTTCTAAGTCAGGTTCGAATTCGCACCTTAATAGGTTTTTAGACTTGTTGACATCCCCAGACCATGAGGTCTCACAGTTCTCGCGCTAAAGGGCCAGACCCCCCACGGGGTCACGAGCCCCCACTGCGCGCGCGCATGTGTTAGCGCGAGTGGCGCAAGCGGCCGCGTTCCCAGCGAGGACGCGGAAGTGACGGCTGTGGGAAGATGAACCGAGTTCATCGTGACGACGAACTTGATAAGTTCTGTTTGTTTGTTTTTTAAGTAATCTTAAAAAGCGTAAAGAAGCCTAGGATAATAATCCCTAGGTGGTCACCGTTGTACTTGTAGGTAAGTACCAATGTAGTAAGCTATCTATCTATAGGCAAATTCTGAAATATATCACCCTTACCAGCAGATTTCCTTCTCTCTCCGTGAATCACTTGATTTCAATCATCATCATCATCAGCCTATTAATATGTCTCCACTGCTGGGGCTCAGGCCTCCCCTTACACAAGGGGGTATGAGCCATGATCCACCGAGCGGGCCCAGTGCTGATTGGTGGATTTCACACGCCTTGGTAAATCCGAAAAACTCATTAGTACATGGCATTGCATGGTTTCGACCCGGATCTCCCGCACGGTAGTCCGGCGTCCTAGCCACTAGACCACGGACGCTAATTTTGATTTCAATATTTAGTACGAAACATACAAAGGATAGCGATTTTTTTTATTGCAGCCTCTCCCAATATATTTATTTAAACGTTTTTAGCTGGAAAAAATGTCAAGATGCACTATCATAACGATTTTAAAAAAATATTGCCACTACAGTTTGCGGATTGTGGATTCAAGTGGCATAAAATTATTATTTTTGGATCCCCTCGTTTGTGGATTTAAGAGGAGAAAAAGGTATCCGCGGATCCACATGTGGATTGTGGATTCAAGTGGCATAGAAAATAATAATTATATTTGGATACCCTCGTTTGTGGATTTAAGAGGAGAAAAAGGTGTCCGTGGATCCACATGTGGATCCGAGCTGTGGATCCAAGTGGACGGAGCGTTAATTTCTAAGAAATAGAAAGTAATATTTTCTGTTGATTTGAAATATTTCTATACTACATGAACGTAAGACATTTTGTAAACAGTTACCTCCTTTTCTCTTATACAATATGAGCTTTATTAAAATGTACTTTAATAATTTTAGGGACCCACAGGTCGTAGAACCTAGATACCTTACAAAACAACGCGTAGGCGCCGACGCAGTCTCGAATGTGTTCCGTAGATTTATTACAATTATCTCCATAATTTACCATCGGCTATGGTAATCTCAGGCCATGATTCATTACCCGGGACAACGTGAGAAAGGTATTACGATGTAAGTACTTACAGCTTACAGGGATTACCATTAATGAGGTCATTACCCATACCAGAAATTTCACTAATGAATATAAATGAATATGAACTTTCTCTCAAAAAAATACGTCATTTATAAATCGGTTAATTTATGGTCAATATTTCATATCATAGGATGAGTCATTTGAAAACATAAAGTTTCATAACCCTGACCAGAAATTAAAAAACCCTCGCCATAATACTATTTTTTTCATAAACAACTCCGTAACACAGATTATAAGACTACCAGTGACGCCCTTTTGATAGGGTTTTTTTTAGTTTCTGGTCAGGGGAAAGATAATATACAAGCTGAATTGTTCTTTCCAAAGTTAAAGATGACCAAGGCCTGGACTACACGCGTCCGATTCCAGCCCCAGGTATCCCCAGGATCGGATAAATAGAGATGCATTTACAATTACAATCCTTCTAGCGGGTACTTTTCTCGCTACCGGCACGTTTCTGGCCGATTCTCTCCGACTCTGCGTTCTGTAAGCAGTGGTCTAAGCCGAGGTCCGTGCCCCGCGGGCGCCCTAAGGCCTCTTGCTCCCCCTTCTGGCTGAACACCTTCAGCGCTCGCCCCAAAAGCCCGGTGAAACTGTAAAGGCCGTCTGAGGCCAACAGTGAAGTCCGTATCGAAAAAAAAAATAGATAGATAGATACAAACACTTTATTGTACACAAAATCAGGAAAAGTAAAAACTACAGGAATAATAGCACGATATGTACAAAGGCGGCCTTATCGCTTAAAGCGATCTCTTCCAGGCAACCTCTGAAGTTAATTGGACATTAAAGAGATTAGCGACAGTGTAGTGTGAAGATATGAAAAAGGTTTATTACTTAATATACAGTAAAATAAATAAATATGTAGGTATACTAAAATAGTTAAATGCATAGATATACACAATATAAATAAATGAACATATATAGATAGTAAACAATAAATAGGTAAATATACATAATAATGAAAATAAAATGCACAACTACAACGACAAATAATGATGAGTGAGACCCATTTTAAACGAAGTCAGGGATTCCGAATGCCGAATTCGACGAGGAAGTGAGTTCCATAGGTGTGCTGCCTTGACAGCAAAGGAGTCAGTGTAGTATCTGGTACGACACAGAAATTCAAATTACACGTCAAGAAAAAATAAAAATGATTACATTTCATTGTAAAAACACAAAAAAAACCATTTGAATTAATAATTACATTTTAAAACATCATTGTTAATTATTTAAATAATACATCATAATAATGAAACTAAAATAAAAAATAAAAAACTGAACAATGTCAAGTAATACATGTAATGTAGTTAATGTCATTTGGATTTTAAATTCCTAAATTCATCAAAATTGAAAAAAGTCTGCTCGAACAGCCATGCTTTTAATCGGTACTTAAACGACTTTATAGTAAGCGCCTCTTTAACGTTTAAGGGAATGCGATCATATACCGAGGGGCCCATCACAGGAGTCAGTTTATCTGAATTTGAATTTGAATTTGAAAAAAGAGGAGCAGTCAGGCACAGTAGTGTCCGTCCGTCGTTCGAACGCAGTTTCACTTTCCTGCGGAACGACACTCGCTTTCAAAGTTTTCACTTTTGATACTGTGCCGCTGTTTACGATATTTTATATACCATTTGCTCGACTTGTTACGTCATTGCATTATAGTGTTTATTGCGTCACTAATATGTTATATTTTTTGTACCTACTTAGAAGTATTTTCGTGGGTAGAGTATTTAGCTTACTCAAGGAATCTAGCTAAATTAACTTAAGATTTTTATTTAATAAGCCTAAAGCCATGCTTGGCGAACTTTCAAATTAATTTTTAAATTTAAAAAAAAAAATTCTAAGAAATTGACTTTCATTCCACATACTAATTTAAAAATCATCTTAAGAAAAAACAAAGAGAAAATCCTCATCATCAGCCTATTAATGTCCCCACTGTTGGGGCACAGTCTTCCTCTTGCACAAGGGGGTACGGACCATGATCCACCGAGCGGGCCCAGTGCTGTGCGGTGAACTTCACACGTCTTCGGAAACTTTTTAATTTCTCAGACATGCAGGTTTCCTCGCTATGTTTTCCTTCGCCGTTAGAGCGGTCGGTAAATGTACGTAAGCCTTCGAAAAAATCCGGAAAACTCATTGGTACATGGCATTGCATGGTTTCGAACCCGGACCTTCCGCATGGGAGTCCGGCGTCCTAGCCACTAGGCCACCAACGCGCTAAGTCGAAAGCAATTTTCACTGAATCCTAAACTCCAGTACAAAAGACATCAACGAGCCAACTTTTTAAATTGTCAAAAATAATTAATATTTAGTCATACATTTACACATGTACTTACAGATGTAACAAGGTACCCTATTAGGTATTGATGACTTACACTGACACTCTACCTTAACAACTGAACCGCTCTTAGAATATTTTGAATCACCTTATTCTGTCTGCGCCATTTTAAATACCGTAGATCGTAGAAAACGAAAGAATACGAGGACGACCAAAGAAAAGATGAATAGACAAAATAAAAGAGGAAGCGGGAATAACGTGGAGCCACAAAACAGAAAATAGGAAGGAGTGGGAAAAATTGGGGGAGGCCTTTGTCCAAAAAATGCGATAATAACGTACATAAATAGTGAAAGTTAAATAATGTAATTGAATGATGTAATGGAAAAATAAATAGAATTTATAATTTAATAGTTTAAATCCGTAAAATAAAGACTATTTTTATTTTTATTAGATCGTAGAACAAAACAAAAGTTTTTTTAGTTGCTTAGGTACCTACTCGTACTCTAAACCTTGCAAGCACTTAATTTAGCAACTTTATCACGCACACCCCTAGTACAACCAAAACTTATTCACACGTTTACCATAAAATGAGTCCCAGGCGAGATCAACGACCCGGACAAACGTTGTCCTTTCTAGACCTAGGCATTACTCGCATTGCCTAACTAGAGACCTGGCTAGACCTAGGAGACCTAAATCGACTCGATCGCCAATTTGTGTCGTTCGGAGATGCTGCATTATAAATAAGCGGTGCTTTTGTGTACATACGAGTACATGAGGCTTAGAGCTTTAAGCTTAACTTGTATAAGAATTCAGTTTGTTGTAGAATTATTTTCAACTACTTATCTACTAACTTATATTTCTAATTAGATTGGTTCAGATTAGAAAATATTCCCAAAAAAATTATTAAAAGTCTTTTAAAAATCGGCATTTTCAGTCGGTATTTATCTATGGGCCTACGAGTATACAGCCTGAAATTAAGATATTAGATTATTATTGAAAGGTTATTTTTTAAAGTTTTCTTAAAATGTTGCGGAAATTATTAGGTGGTACGCAAGTGGGTATAGGTAGGTATATTTTATAATTTAAGGTTACAAAACCTTTGTCATTAAACTTCATATTTATTGTAAATAATTTCTTCTAACTTTCTATTTCAATAAATAGATCGTTATTTCTCACTTAAAACAAGTCATTACTATACTCGACAGTTTAAGTACATCCGTAACTTTACAACCAAGTTGTAAACTATTGCCAACTTAACGTAACAACCACATTTATTTTTTTATGTTTCCGCAAAATAAACATAAGAACTCCCTTATTATATCACACCACATAAAAGCAACATTAAAATTTTACAGCACTGCGGTTTAACATTTAAGATTTGTTTAAGCATAGGCAATTCCCAGGTTAAACTAGGATTAAATGTTGGCGGATGTGAGGCCTTAAGTCTAACCGACCGCAACTTATAACTCATTCACATGCAAAAGACATACGAATGTGGCTTAGAACCACCTCTGGAACCACTGTTTATTGAACCACTTATTGAACCACTGAAGATCACTGAAAAATCCGCAAGATCCAGGGTGCGTTCTAAAACCACATTTTTATATCACTTATTTGACACTTACGTAGATTTTGGCCGCCATTTTTGGGGGTAACTTTTAACTGTCACTTTTCACTCGCGGACGGGCGCATGCGCGTATAGCTCGCGCGGCGAATGGCGGCGCAGCGCCCGCGCAGCCTATATAACCTCCCCCCCAATCCTATAATATATTAATTACGTTTGGTTTTCACCCGGGTGGATCGCGGATCGATCTGGATACTACGCTTCCTGGATCGATGATCCTGAGAATTGTACGTTAATTTAAGGTAAAATATAGCAATAGAACTCACCCAGTAATTATTCAAGATCGATTTCCGAGACTCGTTCAGATAGAAATAACAGAATGTGTTTGGGGTTACGGAGAAGTGGAAAAAGGAAGGTTAGGCGTTTGTACAGCATTAGGACACTTTAAAAGGAGACAAAAATGCACAAAGTTTATGTCAAATCCACATCCTTCTTTATGCACAACGCTAGTATTTCTATTCTGTACCACGCCCATGTCATCCTTGGTTGCAATAACTAGGTATCTTTTCATTTTATGATAGGTGAACTGGGATAAACCTAGCGGCACCTCGACCCATGGGGAACTTTTGTGCCTTCCCCATTTCACAGGTCCCCCCACAATATTTTCCTACACCGTTAGAGAAGTCAGTGAATATTAAGTCTTCGAAAAATTCGAAACTCATTGGTATATTGACATTTGCATGGTTTGAACCTCAGACCTCCTGTATGGAAGGCCGGCATCCTAGCGACTACGCTACTGACATTCTGTAATATACTCACAATTTTTCAACAAGACAGTGAAATAGGAGTGAAAAACTACAGATGGTGTGAATTCGGCAACTTAACCTCCAATTGCACTTGGAATGAAAGGCACTCCTGATGCATACGACTCTCCCAAAACAGACGCCAAAACGTTCGAGTGATTTTCAGATTCTAACACTGTCTTTGGCCAAATTTTAAGAAAAAAAAAACAAACAAAAATTGACGCAATGGTTCCGGTTACAGGGCTTCCTGTTCTCACTCCTCTCCTACTACTACTCCTAAGGCCTCCTAATAATGCATAAACCATTTCTACTACTACTACGAGTAACCTAAGGTATACTTCACTACCCTACAATACAAAGTGGGACAGTAAAGACACACAAACCTTTGTAAAAAGCTGAATCGCGTGCCGGCCCGCAGTAACCCGTCCGCACCTCGTTAATACATGCACCCAACCCTCACTTGTTACTACATATTACCACATGTTACGTAATCACAATTAGCTTGGCAGTTTGAATGCTGATTAATTATTTATATTTGGTTAGCGGACGGTTCGCAAGAAAGTGTGACGTTAATTATAAGATTTGAGGCTTTAAATGGTTGCAATCTGTTGTCTTCAAGAAGGAAGGAACGTGCATGTAAAGGGACACTATTTTTTTCTTCATCAATTTTTACTTTCTATTGGTTTAACAAGGATTTCAATTAAAAATAATTTGAAGAATAGGGCACGAGACTGCTCCCCAAGCGTGGCCGGATCGAATCTACATATGGACAATTGTGATGAACCACTCCTATTCGTAGCACAGGTATTTATAAATAGGCTTCAACAACCAGGCAAACGGGCCACCTGATGGTAAGTAGTCATCGTAGCTTAGAGACACGTGCAAAACCAGGGATATTGCTTGTGTGTTGCCGGCCGTGGAGGGAAAGGACTTTTTTAACGTTCTTTTTGAAGCATCTCATGTCGTAGCGTTGCGGGAAAACGTCGAGTGGAAGTGAGTTCCACATTTTACAGGTGAGTGGCAGAAACGCTCGTGTAAAACGGGTCGTGGTAGACACTAGAATAATATTCGTAGTTTGACGGTGTGTAAAATAATTTAAAAAAAATTTTTTTTTTATTAAAAGAATCATCCTTTTTCGTGTCTAATAAAATCTTCATTGTACAAACATTGTACTGTTTGTAAAAGGTAATAGGTATGGTTACTTCTGAGTAGACATTTGTAAATTCACTAAATTAAGAAAGTTGTTACAAAGGCGAAGAGGAAGTTACTGTTACTGTATTAAAAGAAGGAAAAGAGGCGTTCCAAGATAGATATTGGTGGGTACTCCACTCTCTCTGCCTGCCCTATGTATGGTACAAAGACTCGACTATTTTTGTCCAAGTCGAATTTTCCAACTGTGATATAATCTCCGTGTTCAAGTCTTTGTTTTACTAATCTCATGCCATCAGTCTCACGTACAAGTTATATTTCCGTAAAACCTTTATAAAATTAATGACTTAATTGTACCTTATTACCGGAAACAACCCAACCATTCGCGTAAATAGTATCAAAAATCTACCCCCAAAAAACATGCAATACTATTACAAATCACAACACACACTTCTCACCACAGCACCTACGACACAGGATTACCTAGTGTGGATGCTTTTTAATGTTTATTGTAGTATTCATTTTACTGTACCTTCCGTTGTATATTTACATACAGTGTTGTCCTTAAATAAATTTAATTATATTTATTTATATTCCTGCACATGCGTTTGGGCAATTTATTAACTCAATTGGGCAGCTCATTGCGCTAAACGCTATTATTATTCGGTAAGCACGCTCGGTACCCCACTAGTTGTGACACGCATGTTACAAGCGTCATGCTAATTCGTTGTTTTGCATTACATTAGTCATTGAACCACGGTGGCACGCGAATTGTCCAATTCTCGCTGCATTTATTAGACTTAAGTAGGTGTATTGAGTATTAATTATAACAGCATTCATAGAGGTCTAATCTAACCTAATCATCGATCAATAATGATCGAGAGGAATGTCTTAACGTAAAAAGTAAAATACACTTTATTGCAAAAATAGATAACAACAAACAAGAGATAGAAAAGGAAATAGTGAAATACAATTTAGGCGGCCTTCTCTTCCAGGCAACCTTCGGGCAGAGGAAATGATTTAAAAAAAAATATATTGCAACAAATTCCATAATTCCTCGAGGAGTTATTGATGATATTACTATTACATATATTATATATAAATAAATAAAAAAATATTATATTAATAACATAATATATTTTTATTGTGCATTAAAAGGTAATATGCGAACAGAAGGAATCTGAACTAGACAAGCCTGTCTTCGGTACATTTTTCTAGAACACATATTTTTTAAACGTTCTGTTCTTAAGTCTGAACTAGAATAACTTCCAGAAGGTATCAACCACACCTACCCACGTAAGAGGGAGTAAGTGATGCTTAAAATAGCCTGGTGACTTGACTACTACTGTAGCGATATTGGATACCGCGCCGGCTACGCTTAAGCCGGAAGTGTGGGTTCAAATCCCACCGGTGGTTTTTTCTTTGTATTAATTTTTTCTGATATTTGTAACACCTTTTTATGACTTCCAGAAACCAAAACTTCTTCTTTATTTATCCATAACAATAATTATTACCTAACTACAAATACATTCAGTTTTTACAATGCAGTTGATATATAAACATTAGTCAAAACAAGATTTGTTTTAATCCTAAATAAGAATAAGAATAAGAACAAACCAATAAACCAACCAAAGAAACCACCGATCCACGAAGAATCCACTTTTACTTTAGAAATGCACTGTTAATCACGAGCCAATAAATCCTTCAATGTAAGTGAATAGAAACCATTGACATATCGAAGTTAATCCGAAACTAGACTTGCAAGAACATTGACATTTCGCTAATCCGACTTAACTTCTAAAATCCGGTCTTCCAAAACTCCTTGGCTTCTGATCTAGTTTCTGAGAGGAGATTAATTTTCAGTCACAAACAATCGCTTAGTACGTTAGTAATAATAGAATATCATTTCATATCTTGAAGGATGTAATGTACTTGCTTATCGTATGGTTAATGGCCAACCTATTTGTCAGAGTTGTTCAGGCCGCCCGTAGGCCTCTGACATGGCTTAACGACTGCTGACGAACGACAACAACCGGGACCGACTGCTTTACGTGCTTTCCCAGGCACGGAGGAGCTCAGATGAAATATGCCACTAGCGGTCACCATCCATCCAGGTACCGACCGCGCCAACGTCGCTTAACCTGCACGATCACTTTCGGACCGTGCTCGCAACTAGGCTACGAGCTCCTCAATCTAATCTACTGCTAAGTCGATGGAGATAGCCTGAAATACACTGAACCTTTTTTTATTGTATAAGAAGAGCAGACGATGGTAAGTGGTCGCCTATATATCTAGACATCTCATGTCACCATAATGTTATTAGAAGATTTTCAAAGTTCTGCTAACTTCGAGGGCCTATTATGCCTGATGTGCCGGTAATTACGCAGTCTCTCTTACTCTTCAAACTGAAACAGAGCAATGCAAGCATTGCTGCTTTGCGGCTGTCTGTAAAGGTCAAAGGGTGATACCACCTAAGGCTGACTACACAGAGTTATACCACCTATAAAATGAATAATAAATGCGTACCAGATAGTATTATCCGGTTCCATATAGATAGTAAGCACTTCTTTTTTTCAATTCAATTCGTTTATAAAGTTGGTACAAATTGTACACTTTTGTTCATCAATAATATTCATTCAAAATAACACTAAAATTAAAATAAATTAATGACCACTAAAGTACTTTCTGTGAATACAGTACCATTGCCCACTAAACCCATGTGTTCCATCTTCGACCTCATCATCACTTACAACTAGGTGAGATTGAGGTTAGACGCAGGTTTAATGGTAAATAAAACTCGTAAAAAAATTCAAAAAAAAACGTGATGCGTCATCTGTTACTGTCAAGTACGCGGTGGTATTGTGGTCACCATTTCACTTTCGCGGCGCCCGCGCATTCGGCGTGTCAAGGTCGCCGCGAGACCGCCAAGCTTCTGGGCTTTACGTATCGACTTTTATTTTGAATAACTTGGAAGACAATAAACGAACTGTGACCAACTTTAGATAAGTTCGGTAGCGTAGTAGCTTAGGACGCCGAATACTCTGAGCACAGTATAAATCCTTTAGCATACTGCAGCGACTTTGAAACGGAAAATCTATTTTTCGGTTTTTATGTACGACTAAACCTTCGTTTGACCCCATTCTCACCTGCGATGAGGTCGAAGATGGAGCACATGAGCTTAATAACTTTAGTAACTTGGGATTTCTGGTATTTCATACTCTTCGATAGGTCGGTTCTCCAAGGTCAATGGATTTCAGCTTTTCCCTACCCTCAACTCGTAAGGCCCGTGGGCGTATATGTTGTACTCAATTGTTATAGTCATTCAGACCACCAAACCCAAAAAAATATTTTATTTTTAAAATTTTATTGACCACTAAACCTGCATTTGACCCAGATCTCGCCTGATGGTAAGCGGTCTATTTATTCATTGAAGCCTATGGTACTTTGTGAAGATCTAATCGGTGCCTTTGGCGCTCTTAGAAATCTATTATAGACCTTAGGCGTTTATCTTATCTTTTCTTATTCTAGGAGGCAGGGAATAACCCAGCGGCACTTCGACCTTGAGGATCTTTTGTGCCTACCCCATTTTATACACTGGTCATCTCAGTGTGCAGGTTTCCTCGCGATGTTTTCCTTCACCGTTAGAGCAGTCGGTAAATGTACGTAAGTCTTCGAAAAATACGAAAAATTCATTGGTACTGCATGGTTTCGAACCCGGACCTCCCTCATGGAAGTCCGGCGTGTTAGCCACTGTGCTACTGACGCTTTGTACAGAACTAATCGATGCCTTTGGCGCTCATAGAAATTAGTACTATAGACCTTGGGCGTTTACTCCTTTCCAAGCTGAAAGCTCTGAGCCTTACGAGACTCTGAGACCACAGCCACATCGTGTTTGTGTAAGACGTTGATTCCTGGAATGGAGGTCGCAACTTTGAGCTTATTCTTTGTAGACATAGCTCTGGGTTAGACAAAAGCATTCTTCTAATTTTATAGAGTCTGAGTTTCACAAAACTTTATCTTTAAAATGAACTAGATAACAAACGGTCTAGATAAGCTCTATGGCTTCCTATGTAGGTAGATAAGTTAATTAGTTTACGAAATTGTAAGCTTAGGCTAGCATTCCTGAAGTTACAGAACGTATTTCCGCCAAAAATGACGTATTTATACAAGGACAAGTATATTAGGGTCCTATTTTATTAGCGGCAAATATTTATAGGGTGTCTTCTATAGGTAATAACCACTGATCGGAGTAGGTAGGGCTCTTTCGGGTCAATGTCCTCAAAGGTTATATTAATATGGATATGATTTCGGGATCCCGTTTTAAGTTATCGAGCAAATGTTGTAAATTACTTTTATAAACCTCGCCCTTACTCGGCGGATTACGATTTTTTTAAAATTGTGAACTTACGAAGAAGTTAAAACACTACCATAGGTACACTAGCGCCATGAATCTTAAAAAAAAATATTTCGCCACCAATCTTAAATGTGTATCAAAACAAATATAACGTTAAAAATCTAAATAATATATTTATTCAATCCCGGAAATCCCGGGATTATTCGGCATACTTATCCATATTATGACCGTATGTGGCAAGTACCAAAAACAGCACTACCTACTCCGATCATAGGTAATAACTATAAAGATAGGGCAAAAAGAATGAAACTCGTTTCATTCATAACGAAATGGATGAATTTATGCCATCAAAATAATGGGGTTTATTTTTCTTTAGTATGGAAAAGCTGGTTGCCTGGAAGAGATCGCTTTAAGAGATAAGGCCGCCTTTGTACATATCGTGATATTATTCCTGTAGTTTTTACTTTTCCTGATTTTGTGTATAATATAGTGTTTCTATCTAATTTTCATACAAGTAACAGGGTTATTTTTTCGTGTAAAGTGGTACAAATGACCAGCACATACCCGCCTCCAAATATTTGCTACTAATAAAAAAGGACCTTATAATATAGGCATGCTACCACAGATTACTAAGTATATTCACTGAGTACTACTAAGTGAGACGCAGTTTTTTTTGTGGGCAACCATATATCTTCTCCTTAATGGATATATTATATGTATCGCTGTACCCAATTATCTTAGCGAATTGATACCTGACGCACAGTCTACTGACACAGCGTATAACACAGAATATAACACTCACTACATGATAGAAAGAAAACACATTTATTCAACAATGCATTATCTTTATTTCTTTCTTTCTTTCGCTATATTATGCCAAAACGTGTTCGACAAATCGTAAAATAAAGAACTGTAGCAGCAAAACACGCGCAACACTCGCTCCCAGAAATGTATAAAGCAGTTTGGGATCGCGGCCAATCTTCCGCGCACCCTGTACGGAAGATCTAGGGAAATGTGCCCTTGGGCGACTGCTATAAAAATAGAATGTTCCAGCTGTGACGGTCGGTATTATGCATATGTTTTACGGAAATATCCTGTACCCACTTAGCTCAGCGGATAGAGAGCTAAGGCAGCCCGGGTTTGCGGTTGTGTGGACAAAGCAAGGTCGCGCATGTCCGGCTGTCCGTCCGTCTGTCCGCCTCGCTTCATGCGTCACTGATCTCACTAATACCCTAAGTACAATCCTATGTGCTACAGTTATGAATTAATTATAATTGTTTAGTTAACGCTATAATCGGTAGAGACAGTTATATGTATAATTGATATTTTGTCTCGAACAGGTGGGTGAGCGGATCGGCGTGATTTTATTCTATATTTTTAGGGTTCCGTACCAAAATGGTAAAAAGGAACCCTTATGGTGAGACATCGGTGTCCGTCCGTCCGTCCGTTTGTATGTCACAGCTGTTTTATAGTAATTTAGCACAGTTCTAGAACTTGCTTGCTCATATTTATACTAGGTAAAAAAAAATTCTGAAATAAGTAGCATTGATGGACGTTATTGTATGTACTCGTATGCTGGGAAAAATAAAACAAAGTCTGAACATTTATTATTGTTTAGAAAAAAAAATTAATATGGCCGGTTATTTTTATTTTTAACGGTACTTATGGATGGGAGTTGCCTCGCCAGAGTTTGCTACGGCTTTCAAGTCGTTATTTTATAAAGGACAAGTGTGTTTCGGGAAATGGACGAACGGACGGAGGCACGGGTGGGTGACGGTTTTTTTTAAATTTTTACAGTTGTGGATGGGAGTGGGAATGGGAATTGAAGGGTTTTTGCGGCTTGAACGGTGATAGATATAGAGAAATGCACAATACAAAAACAATTTCGTATTTAAGTAGCTAGACAAAGTTATTTGTGAAGAAAATTATTTTAATATCGAGCTAGATAGAATCTAACTGATTTTAAAACGTACATTTATTTCTTTATAACATTATTTATTTCTTTACAGAATGTTCCAAAGCACCAGACATTCAGTAACTATATGTAACAGTTTACAATTACCTACAGGTACAAAATAAACTTAAAAACTTACTTATCTTAAAGATTAACACCCGAATTTAGAAACAATGCATTTTTTTTGCAAATACTGCTCATACTTATTTGAATAAAGTAGGTATTTTTTTATTCAAGTGTTCAGTCAAGCGAATCGCTCCCACGCGATCAAATCGCTTTTTCTGATAACTCCATCAATTTGTGTTCAGTATTTGTGCAACATTCGTGACGGTCGAGTTTTTGTGGCCCATTATTCTTTTATTTATTATTTTTATTTCCTGAATCTGAACTTGGTGGAACTTGACTTCTGTAATTTGTATCGTCATTATCGTCAGCTATGAGATCTACCGAGTTCCTGCGGCTCAGTAGAGCCCAACTGCGGGAGAGCATGACTGGAGGCAGAGGAGACGGTCCCCAAGTGCTATTAGAATGCAATAAGGTTACCATCCTACCGGGCGGAAAGCCTCGGCACCCCTTATGTTATTTCCCGAAGTCCTATTCCTGTAGGACAATATCCTCATTAAAGGACTGCTGGAGTTTTTGGCGAGGTTGGGGTGGCTTGTTTTTCCATCACACCAAAATAGGCTCTAGACGTCGAGTTGCGGAAACCAGCCCTTTACTACAATACAGTCATCAGCTCTTCTCATCCCAACTGGAAGGTATAAGCCTTCTCTCTCTTGTTCCACCCTCCTCGGTACTGAACAAGCCGCGTCCAGGTTTTGTGATATCATCGACCCACCTACCGCTGAACGTCGAGGATCAAAAATAAGTTTCGCTGTTTGTGTCTGGCTTGACCATTTTTCGCTCACCATCCGCACGTTACGCACGTAACTACCACTAGCGGTCATCCATCATGGTACTGACCACGCCAAACGTTGTATATTTTTTAATTTTATATTACTTTCTTTGTCATAAAAAATCTATGAATCATAGAGAATTATGAAAGTACAGTCTCAGCACAGCGCTGTTCCGCGTCTAACGCACAACCTTGACTCTCTTAGCGGGCTGCGAACCTTTTTGTCTACAAATTGGACCGTGTAATAGCATTTGACTGTGCTTATCTGTAATCATAGTTATCTAATACATAGCTTTAGCACTTTCGCTAGACTTAAGATCATTCAATTTAATTATTGGGGTCACGTTATGAAATAATCCGATTAAATCATCATCATAGCCTCTCCTTTAACGCCTGTTCTTTATGGCAGGGGTGTCCTTACCCGGGGGTGCGGCAGGGTCCCTGAGTTCTGATCGGTCACTGCAGTGAAGGACCGCACGACACGGGAGCGCCCGGTCTCCGACGGTCAGACTTTGTCGACTCCCAACCAGTGTGCTCTCAAATTCTATTCTGTATTGCTATAACTTAAGGATTATTTTACATTGAAGTCATAAAGACCGACCTACTTATTCCACTGCCCGTTCGCGTAACCCAATCCACCATCGGTGTGATCTGCCCCAAAATTCGAACTCGCTTCGCTCGCTCCCACCGCACACACGAAGGCTAGCCTTCTAACACAATCCATCGTCTGTGTCGGATCTGTTTCGAAAATTCGAGCTCGCTTCGCTCGCTCCCGCCCTAGCTTACTAATGTTTTGCTGTCCCGGGGTGGGGGAGTTAAACTCGCACCCCGGCGCCGGATAGACTTTATGGTAAAGAGTGCAAACACTTTTCCGAGCCCGAGTACTTTTCACTTTTTATTGATGTATTTGCGTGTCCTTGTAAAGTAATAGTATGGGGAAATTAGTGTTTCAAACCTTTCGGTTGGTTTGAAGGTTCTTTTGCAACATTTTTCCATTACCTACCGTTTGAGAGCAATTACTAAAAGTACCCTAATTCTTTTTGTCGCCGTAGTTAGTGACAATCATCCTATTGTCAGTGTTGTTCAGGCCGCTTCTAGGCCTCTGACATAGCTAACGTCTGCTGTCGGACTACAGCAGTCAGTACCGACAGATTAACGTGCTCTCCGAGGCACAGAGGGGCTCAGGTGAAAATGTGCCACTGGCTGTCACCTTCCTGATCCTCACCGCGTCCAACATTGCTTAACCTGCATGAATAAGTATCTAATTGCCTTAGGATCGAACCCGGACTTCTGCTTAGTATAAAAGTTCGCATCTTTCACTTACTAGGTAGTCTAGGTGAGCCTATAAATCGTCGGAGTGTCTGCAAGCGACACAAACATCCAAATCGAGGCAACAGCATCATTATTCAGCCAATAGAACGTTGCGATGCGTCCCAAAACCGAGACGAATAACTAGCCGCGGGCTGCATTGCAAGTGAAATTATACAACTTTACATTTACCACACAGTAACTACACTTTACTAATAACACTCTTTGAGATTTCAAGTTTGTCGGTGGTAAAGTTAAGTTGGTGCAAGTGGACAGTGTAGAGTTGCTACAGTGTACCAGATATGTCAAGGACCAGTGTTTTGTAAAAACACTTTCTTTCGATACAAAGTGTGTGGCACGAGCGTGTCCTAGCCTGACGATTACTTCGAGGTAGTACATGTGTAATAACTCCTCGAGGTGCATAATTAATTTGGAAGTGTGTTTGTTTCATATTACGAGAATTCGATTTACGCTGTGATGGAGATTCCAACTAATTCTATAGTTGATCATTTGGTTAGTGATAAATAATCGTGAGCAACTTTAGTTAGCCAGTTTGACGACTTACTGTACCCCTAAGAGTTTTTAAAAGAAGATTATTTGAATGGTTACTGGATAAATGTTTCTATTCGGTTAATGAAAATTTAATAAGAATAATAGATATCACTTCATAAAAAGATTATGATTACGATTTAAATGACATTTATAATTTATCTGACAATTATATAATTTATTTATTATAAAATACCATGCATGCATGCATGCATCCGGAAAGGTGGGCAAAGATCGCCATGCACTGGGTGCCACAAGACGGACAGCGGCGCCGAGGCAGGCCCAGGCGTAGGTGGAAGGACGATATCGACCACTTCCAAAAAGGATGGTATAAGGACGCCGAGGATAGGGAAAAATGGAAAGGAGGAGGGGAGGCCTTTGCCCAGCAGTGGGACAGCCTATAGGCTATTATAAAAAAAAAAAAAAAAAAAAAAGTACCATCTTGTTTAGAAAATACCATCTTGTAATTATGTACCTACATTCTGGGCAACAAAAAAAATCTGAATCTGAATCTAGGTACTTTCGTTTTACGGTGAAATTGTATTTAATGTCTGATTATAAAGAGTAATATTAGAATAGATCCAAAAATTCAAATAATTTATTTGCAAAATACAGGGTGGGCCATGAATTAGTTAACAATTGAAAAAATCATATAAAGAAAACCATTTGACATATTTTTAAAATTGTTTATTTACAAGAAAGTTAGTTATTTGGAATTTATTTTTTAAAAATAACATCATCTAAATGACCACCGTTTCGATTTTTGCACTCTTCTAAGCGAACACCGAAATTTTCGAATACTCGTCGACAAAGAGACCGCGAGATCGCTGACATTTCTTCACTAATTTTTTCCTTTAGTTCACGTAGTGTTTTTGGTTTATGGGTGTAAACACGACTCTTCAAATAACCCCATAAAAAGAAGTCTGCTGGCGTTAAATCTGGACTCCTGGGTGGCCATGGGATGTCGCCTCGTCTGGAAATCAGCTTTTCCGGAAACATTTCTTTTACTACCGGCAGGGACTCGTTGGATGTGTGACAAGTGGCTCCATCTTGCTGAAACCATGTGTTACGGTTGTAGCCAGCAAATTCCAGTAGCTTCGGTGCCAGGAACTCCCGTAACATTTTCACATACTCAGCAGAATTCACAGTAACCGAACGGCCGCGAGAATCTTCGAAAAAGTAGGGCCCAATAATTCCTTTTGCTGAAATTGCAGCCCATACCGTTACCTTGGGAGAATGAAGTGGCCTCGCGTGTTTAGATTTGGGATTTTCGCTGCTCCAATACCTGCAATTCTGTTTGTTTACGTGTCCGTTGAGGTGGAAATGGGCTTCGTCGGAAAATAAGAGGTTATCAAAATTATTGAATCGATCTAACATTGTTTCGGCATACGACTTGCGCAAATTTAAATCATTAGGTTTTAATTCCTGCACTAACTGGATCTTATATGGATGTAATTTCATGTCTAATTTCAAAATACGGCGCAATGATGTTCGGGATAGTCCTAATTCAGCCGAACGTTTGCGCGTCGATAAATTTGGATCACGTCGAACTGATGCGGAAACTCGCTGCACGTTCTCTTCGCTCCGAGAAGTCCGTGGGCCGCCGGTTTGCTTCACGTTTAGTGTAGATCCCGTCTCTTCGAACTTCTTAACCCATTTCTTTATTAATGGAGCACTCGGACACTGATTTAAATCGTGTAAGTCGTATTCAACGCGAAATAAGCGTCTCACTGTAATGAGCGAACTGTTGTTTAAATAAAATTGTTTCACACAATAAGCGCGCTGCGGCCCCGTGAAGCGATACATTGCGACTAAATTTCCGAGAAGCGAGCTAGTGGTAACGCCCCTCCCCGCTCCCCGCGCGGCTTGTATTAGCGCGGGGTGTTAGGTTTAAATGTTAACGAATTCTTGGCCCACCCTGTACTTGTAACATTGGATCTTAATAATGGCAATATTGGAATGAATAATGATAATGAAATGATAATGATATTCTTCCTTAACTCTATCTAAAATTATAACCTTATAAGGTCTAAATTTAATAGTGTAAACCTTATAATGATTGCCAGCTTAAATCACATCAAATTATACATTGTACCGTTCAGCAATTTCATTAATCGCGGGTCCTTCTTCCCCAAACAGTTATAATAATTAATTATCTTAGAAAATTTACAAAAAAATATGTCTAGCGCAGTGATTGCCTGTCATCTCAATCGTTGCCCTCTGCAAGTTACAGCTATTGCCTACTCACATTCTCAAGTTAAACAATAATACATGGGTTTATCAAATGTTCAAACAAATAAGTGCTGAAAACATGGATTTAATACCCTGACCTGAAAATTATGTAAGTGAGAGGTCGTTTTTTTTTGGCGTGGGTAATAGGTGTCGGTCAGCAATCTATAAACGTGTTTCCCCTTTCTTCAAATAATGGATATAATAAACAAAACAGAAGCAGCACAAATACGAGTACTAACAAAACTTAGTATCTCCTTCGAATTCATAAGTCTATTATCAGACAGACCATACTGAGTGAAACTGATGAGCCTAACGTATCGGACGAGGTGAAATGGAGCGTGACGGACAGTGAGGAATGTTGTGAGGTAATTCTTTATTTAATTTAGTGAGGTAATCTGGACCATGACATTAAGTTCACTCGATTGGCGGATTCTTGCAAAAGTTCGTATTGTTTATTTTAAAATTCAACACTGCACACGTAGATTCTCTTTGTTCTCTGTATAACTCTAAATCGCAAACTGCCCAATTTTTTAGTATGCCTACAGCGTTACCGGACTAAATTCTACAGGATACATTTATTTCAAAGCGATTCTGATGCTATGTTTTTTAATCAATTGGTCTTTTTAAGGTTTTGGCCTTTTATAGGACTAAGCTAGCCTCATAGAGAAACACATACAAGATCCTAAATCACTACACTGCTGCCCTGACAGAGATAGCGCCCGGTATAGCTGAACAGTTTGAACGCTGTTTCGGAAATAGGCTGGCCTAAAACTGTATTTATCTGGTCATTGCGACCCTCCACGTCATCAAGCGCTGTATCTGGGCTGCTGTACAACCTAGCAACAAAAGATACATGTCATCTAGGTATCTAATTACAGGTACTCCGTAGAGGAGAATCGGTTCTGCTAACTAAGGAATAGGACCCAAGTCGAAATGCCAAAACCGGTATCGCCCTAAGAAAGTCGGTACTGTCAAAACATTGTTTGACAATGATGAGACCGAAGATTGAGCACGCAGGTTTAGAAACAAAGTTTTAGGTAAAGGAAACTCTTTACCTAAAAACTTATTAAACACTTACAATCCAAGAGAAATAAATTCCAAAGTCAGTCTCTAAATTGTCAAGAACGACGTCAATTTTCCAAAATGTGAACCAAAAATAATAACGCGAACAAATTGACCGTTATCTCCAACCATAGCAATAGCTACAAAATGGCGAACATGCGATAAAACCAAGCACCAAGCTTCCTCCACAACCCACATGATATAGTGTAAAGATAACTATGGTACGGGACGACTGGCTCAGTAAATCAATGCATAGTCTGCCTGGTTTTGGTCGGTCGAAGAACAATAAGGTAACAATGAAGCTGAGATTTTATCTTTGGATGGGGGTTGGGAATCCCAGCGACACTTCGACCCATTTAGATCTTTTGTGTTCAACCCCTTGTACCCCTTGACCAAATCACCGAATATGTCATGCTTGAGCAAGACTATGCCTCTTAGTGGGAAGGATTTGAATTCCCTTGGGTCTGGATAGGCAGAGCCTAGCATCCTTTTTGCCGCGAAAGCGTCAAAACACACTCACATAGGAGATGTGAAACGTGAAATGATGCTGAGATATTTTTACATCTTGGCACACTGCAGCGATTTTCAAACGGAGTCAGAACACACCCACAGAAATTATTTTTGGTTTCTAAATTTCTATGATTTCGGTCAGCTTCCGATTCAAAATCCCTGCTGTGTGATTTAGGCTTAAAGGTTTTAGAGTCGGTCACAAGCAGTGAATAGCTTTCTCAAGTCATATATATTGCTGCTTGACAAGATAACGCTCATAATAAGCTCTGTTTGGGACGAGTCCTAGGTACTAAGCAACAAGATTCAATTCAATTATCTGTTCAATTCAATGATCTATAGATAGAGTCAGTTACCTCCCTAAGGTCAAATATGGTTGGGTTGTTACCTACGACTTCGAAGACTTTGGAGGTCTGAGACCGCGCCTTGGTGTACAGAATGTAGTGTAGTGTATTGGGGATATACAAATTATAATATTATTGTTCGGGAGAATAAAAATTTGTATCCCCATAGACATGCCTATTTCCTATTGACAGGTACTGAAAAGGATAGTGAAATGCCTTCACATGACGCGCATAAAGGGGGAAGACGAGTTATCAACCTACGAGGTGCAGATGTGTAATATAGTGGCGTGGACCGGAGCCTTAGTGGTCACGTGTGTCGTGCTCAGGTCGCTCTACTTGATGTACATGAAGCCCGAGGGTTACTAGCGAGGTATTTTAACAGCGTGAGTTTTTAGAAAGGGATTCGGGTCTTGAGGCTTCGGTTATTGATGGCGATACGCGAATGTCTTTAGGACTCTAGTAAATTAGAGACAGACCGATTATACCCAATATCCGAATCCCATTCTAAGGGCTCGCGGACTGTAACTAGAGGTTGTTGAGCGTAAAATGTGTAGATATATAACCAATACTGTATTGGGGCACACGCCTCTATATGACAAGGAGTACGGGCCATAATCTGTCGAACGGGCCCAATGCTATTTAAGTATAATTATGTATAAGTGGAATTGTGTGTGTGCTGCAGACAGCAAATAAACGTTTTCTATTCTATTCTATTCTATTCTATTCTATTTGATGGATTTCACAGACCTTCAGAGATGTTTTTGCTCAGACATGCAGGTTTCCTCACGAAATTTTCCTTCACCGTTAGAGCAGTCGGTAACTACGTAAGTCTTCGAGAAAATCCGAAAAACTCATCTGGCTCAGCTAGCAACCCTAAATGGTTCATCCCTCAAGAGAAATTCCCATTTTGGGAAATCTGATGATAGCTGGGTTAAAGCTCGCGTCTGTCGTAGTTTTTGTGACTGTCCAGTGAAACCTTGTAGCTGTCAAGCATGCCTGTGAAAAAAGATTTTAGATTTCTTAGACTACGCTTAGTGAACTGTCTCATTGTCATTACCCTTTATTGTAAGAAGTTGTACCCGGCTTGAAAAGCTCAAGCTATGGACCCTACAATCGAATTGACTATGTAAGTGAAACACTAAAACCTACATCACTTTCTTCCAGGATCAACCCAACAAAGTTCACGGAGAAAAGATGATAATACAACCTATAAATGTTTTTTAAAAAGCCCACCAGGTTGTATCGATTGAAGAGGTCCATATATATGAAAACTCATGCAAATGCTCGCTACGACGCCCTGGGAGTCCGTTTATATCACCTGGTGGTAGGCACGGGGCTACTGTTTGTGGTTCTGATAGTCCTCAGGGCGTTATACCTCCAGATTGTGAATAAGGAGCTGGACGGAACCGTATCGCGACTGACCCGGCTCGGGCGACGCGCCTCTTCCACCCGCGAGGTCAGACAAGGCAACTCAAGAAACAACAACAGGAATTCTAGACCGAATAATAGTAGAAATGGGAACCGAAACGATTGCAACCATCGGCAGAGGTAGGGAATTTCAGTAAAGTTGAAAGTTCTGTAAAATCATGGCTCTATAAAAATGTAATAAAATATATTTCGGTGAAGTGAAATCAAATAATGTTTACATTTTTACCTGTCAATTGCATTACGTAGTAAATGGGTCACATGTACAATACAAATCGCAGTTTTATTTTAGAAAGAGGCAAAATGACTACCTAAATGATATAGAGGCTTGGTCCTAAAGCTCCAGCTCTGCACATTGTGTACATACATATATGATTGCATTCATAATTATTGTAAGTTATATTTATTTTAAAAGAAGTGCTGCTGAAAGTTTCTTACGCCGCTTCTTTCCTTGCAGCTATAGCACCTTACGAAGCGGTGGTAAAGTAAAAAATGACGTAAAAATTGACTATAAGGTACTTACAATAAAAACATTTTGAAAAGAAAAACTTGCAAAGTTGGAAAACCGTAAAAGTTGGCATTATTAAATTGTCCGGACCAACAATTTTGAAACTTGCTTCTGTGGCTTGGACCCGCTCGACTGTAAATAAATATATCTGTGCTTTGTCTCACCAGGCAAGATTTAGTAGCGTTGGTCTAATACAGGGGTTCCCAAACTTATTTTGTCTACCGCCCACTTTGAGAATAAATTATTTTTTAGCGCCCCCATTTTTTAGCACCCCCATTTTTTAGCGCCCACGAAAATTACCTACCTAGGAGTACTAATAACTATTAAAATGCGAAAGTATGTCTGTTACCTTTTTATTTGTTTGTTTGTGTCTACTTTCATTTCGAAACGAAGCGACCGATTGACATGATTTTTATTTCATATATTCAATAAAACAGGACAGGTATATGAACTACGCGGAGAGAAATAGCGAACCGAGTTTGAGCAATCTCTTAACTAATATTAGTTGATGTTCACAAGTTGTAGTTGAGAATCGAGAGCTCATGCAGTCGGTGTCTAAGAGGCCTCTTAGCTAAATGAAATTACAAATCACCCCCCAAGCCTCTACACAACGCCCCCATTTTTTTTCTGGGTCTCTTACCGCCCCCCTTTAGCCTGCAGCGCCCACAAGGGGGCGTTATCGCCCACTTTGGGAAAGGCTGGTCTAATACAATATAACAAAACAATAAATGAATGTAATGTTAAAAAACAATAATTGTACGTAGCCACCACTCCCGTTTATCAACCAATCTACACTACAATTACAGATGTTAATCGTAATCAGTAATCCTTGAACTTTAAGACGAAATATGGTAATGTTAGATATCCTGACAAACATTCGTAATGCAGTTAATTATTTTATTACCGCATCCGCTATAAAAACACTTTAGCAATGTTTTGTCGACACACCCTTTAACTGAGCTCTAAAGATCATAAGTTTGTACGGTAATAGAACCTAACTACCAACCCAATAAGGTCCTTTAGATTAACTTTTTTATCTGCTCGTGTATTAAGTAATCTGTGGTCTGTAGTGAAGCAAGTACTAAGTACAACATTCAAACGGTAGAGTTGTGCAACTTTACAAATTTTGAATACGTATTTTAATTAGGTAAGAAAGTCGTTTCTGATTATCTTATGATTGGGGGCCGGGAATAACCCAGCGGCACTTGGACCCTTGAAGATCTTTTGTGCCTACCCCATTTTACACTCTGGTCATCTCAGTGTGCAGGTTTCCTCACGATGTTTTTCTGCACCGTTAAAGCAGTCGGTAAATGTACGTAAGTTTTCAAAAAATACGAAAAACTCATTTGTACATGGCATTGCATGGTTTCGAACTGGGACCTCCCGCATGGGAATCCGGCGTCTTAGCCACTGTGCCACCGACGCTCTACCCCGGTACCTAACCTATCAAAAGTACCTACTAAAAATGCGGTTTGTCCCTTACCCCAGCGAAATATTATACCCTATCATAGTGTGAGAAATGTGTTGCATTATTATAAAGGAGAATGCTCACGTAGTATGGAAAAAAAAACCAGGCCGCACACGAACGGTATGTATCTCAGAATTTTACTGATATTTAGTGATGTAATTCTGAGTATGCGCCACTATCAAATTCGATGGCTAAATGTGTAATATTGCTATTTTATTTGGAACAGGGGTATTTTTTTTCTTTAAAATATATTTGATTTGGGATGACCAAATGATGTAAATACACTATTCTATAGTGTGTATATATATATTTGAACCATGACCAGTTTGATAATATATTCAGACAAACACCAAGTTTGAATCGTAGATCGAATTCTCCAAAGGAAGATCTAGGTGTCTATCTATGTAAGATAAGAACTGGAGAGCCCAGTAAAAAAATAGGTACAATTTTTAACAAGTCTAGACAAACAATCGACAGAAAAATCAGATTGGCAAGATTATGTCTTTTTAATGATTTTGTCCCCCTGCATTTGGGACTTGATCACATCACTCGGAACGAAGTGATAGACAGAAATAGGATTCTACCTAACCATATATTTGGAAGTGTAGAATGGCCGAAGGCTATTTTAATACTAGATGGAAGCTATATCTACATTCAAAAAAGTTCCAACTTTCTTTTTCAAAGGAAGAGTTATAGCCTTCACAAGTTTCAGAATTTAATTAAACCGTTTATGGTTGTTTGCGCAGATGGATACATTGTGGATGTCACTGGTCCATATACAGCAAAAACCTCCGATTCCACAATAATGCGGCAGATTTTGGAAAACCACAAAGAACCAATGGAAGAAGCTCCTATCAATTACTTCCTTGAAGGTGGTGATATTTTTATATTGGATAGGGGATTCCGAGATTCTGTTCCTCTTTTAGAGTCTTATGGGTATGTGGCCCATATGCCTCCATCTAAGGTCCGCAATGAGAGTCAGCTGTCCACGGAGGAGGCTAACAAATCACGACAAGTAACCATGTGTAGATGGGTGGTAGAAGCGATAAACGGCCGTTTTAAGCGAGATTTTAAACTATTTCGCTATAAAGTCTTCAACCGCGCGTTACCTACCACGATGACAGATTGTAAGATAGCAGCCGCCCTTATTAATTGTTTCCAAGAGCTCTACGAAGACAGCATGTACACAGATCAGTTCATTGAAATAATAAACAGAAACATACACAAACCGAACCTTCTTTCAGATTACGTATTTGAAAATAATTTAAATAGACAGAGGACACCGTTTGTGAGGATGCAAAGTGACGACCCGGGCCTGATGGACTTCCGTCGGCTAACTCGCGAAGATTTGATTTTATTCGCCTTAGGAAGCTATCATGTCAAAATCGCCCGTTCGTATTGCAGCGAACATATTAAAAGAACGGGCGTGTATCAAATGGAAGTCTACAGACATCCAGAGCTGGTTGCACTTGGAGAAAATGGAGAAAACAGCAAGTTGATCAGATGTCGAATTCAATCGAGACACGTGGGAAGCCGAACTTACTATACATATGTCTTATATAAAAGAGAAGATGGCAGACATGCTATACTGGAACATTACTGCTCCTGTATACATGGTAAAAGAACTCTGGGAAGTTGCGCCCATGTAATGAGCATTCTGTATTATCTGGGATGGGCCAGACATCAAGACGCATTCGAACATCCCGCTTTGATATTAGAAAATGTAACACTAGATATAGAAAATATATAATTGTTAATGTTCCTTGAATTGATTTTCTGACATTCTTTAATTAAATAACCTAAGAAAGTAACACGGTTTTTTTTCAATAATCGAGGTTTTTTTTTACTTTTACTTCATTGGTTATATACTTCATACTGCGCAAGTGGCATCAAAAGATAAATAAATATTTATTGATTATTTTTGCTTTTACTAACATTATTTTTATTCTGATCTTCACTAGTAACCTTTACAGTTTACACTGTAAAGGTTACTAGTATAGAATAGTGTATTTACATCATTTGGTCATCCCAAATCAAAGATATATCATAGGAAAAAAAATTGCTCCTGTTCAAAAAAATTTAGCAATATTACACATTTAGCCATCGAATTTGATAGTGGCGCATACTCAGAATTACATCACTAAATATCACTAAAATTCTGAGATACATACCGTTCGTGTGCGGCCTGGTTTTTTTTTGAGCATTCTCCTTTGCACACAGTGGCGTGAGGTTTGGTGCCGGCTTTTACGGGAATTTTGTTGGAAGTTACTCGTCTGTATACCCCTATTTAGGTACACACTGCTACCAAATATTATATGGCTCAAAGATAGACAGCGTTAGCTAGCAGCTAAGGCCGCAATTTCTTTCTTGTGATGTGGTTAGCAATAGCGGCCAAAGATTTTGAAATTCACCCTACATGCTAATAGCCCAATTTCCGTGTTAATGGTCGTACTTCTACCTATAGCGTTTGTTTTACCTCGTACAAACATCTTGCAGTCTCGCAGTTAGACCGGGTTTACCCAAGGCCGTAGTGATCTGTTAGATAAGCCGGTCCCTATTGCTCGGAGTCGGTAATAACTCCTTTAGCGGCCGTCACAACACGTCACAGGGAAGTGACCTCTGACTGATCTGATTGAGTGAAACAATGCTTGGCTGGCATTCGTAAGCAGAGACGGCTCTAGTTTTGGGTCTGTTGGTTGTTTTCGGTACTTATCAGAAGATGGCGCGGCGACCCGAACTGGATCTTGGCCTCCAATACCAAAGAGCGCCATCGCTATCTCTCCAGTTTCCTGCGCAGTCTCGAACCAGTTGTCCGCTCGGAGATTCCGCAGATCCCTCGCAACTTCATCGTTAAAGTTATACCTAATAGGACGGCCAACTGGCGGCCGATCACTCTGTTTGATACTTCGCACGAAATAAGAGGTAGGTATTTAGTCATTTCATCCGATTTCCGCCCAGCAGTGGGCGGAAATCGGATGAAATGACTAAATTACATTTTTTAAATTAAAATTACATTGCGATATGTTTGAAGTAGAAGCGTTGCAAGCTGTTAGAGAGTGGGAGGACCTCACCAGGCTGGCCCGTGTCGAGGACCAAAGAATCGTGTCGCAGCAACCTCAGCGGATATTGAACTTGCTTGATGATGAGGATGATGAAGGATGATGATGATGAGGAACAAATGAAAAAATGAACCCTGAAGCCGTGTCTGTCTGCCAAACTGCCAGGGTCGTGACCCACGACCTTTGCAGTACAGAACAATTACTCGATGAAAGGCTGACCATTCGTGTTACGTTAAACGTAGATGAGATTATTCGGTCTGTGAAACAATGAGAGATGTGAATAGATAAAAAATGCCGCCGCACAGAACTTTACTGTTTACTAGGTAGGTACCTATACCTCTTATATATTACTACCTCTTCCTTTAAAAATGTCTCTACCCAAAGTATATATATACATGTCTGGAAGGATATATGTCTATAGTTTTATGTATGGCTTTTTTTAAACTAAGTTTTGTTTAAAACAGAGTAGGTAGGTATTTTTATTTATATTTCATCTTTCGGTGACATCTACCGGAGGGCGGCGATCATTAGGGCTATTCCAACTACATACATACATACATAACTATCACGTCCATAATCCCCGAGGGGGTAAACATAGGAACCACCTTCAGCACAGGTAGATTTGGTGGACAACGTGATAGGTGGCGAGCCTATTGCCGTCTACTAGGTGTAGAATAGTATCCACTAAGATCCTAAGTCGTCTCGTACGTCACCCACGGGAACAACAAGTGTTGGGGTGGTACGACACCCCTCAGCGCCGGGTTAACCTGTAGGTAGCAAAATAAGATAGTTAGTTATAGTTGCTTAGGTCATCAATTCACGTCACGTCTCGGGATCCTTTGGCCTTGCGAAATCCCAAATAGGTCAATAATTTGCACAAATTCAAAATTTCCCTCTGTGAACTCATCGTCACCGTGAAATGCAAAATTTATTTTTATGTCATTCACGAATACCTACGCTATAAAAGAAACGGAACTGGCAATTTAGTAAATAAAACTCATAGTACTTAGTCAGTTTTCTCTTTTTTTAGCTAAATTATGGATTGTTTGTGGTAACGAAGTGAGCATTAAGCTTCTTAGGTGCACTACAGTTATGGATTGCTCAGGGCACCCATGGCCCATTAATCCGGCACTGAGTTCCCTTCTATCATAGATAGTCTTGTCTCTTCTATTCCGGTTAATACATAAACTCATAGCGCCGATCCCCTGATCCTATCATCATCACCATCAGCCTATTAATGTCCCCACTATTAGGGGAACAGGCCTCCCCCTACTCAAGGGGGTACGGCCATGATCCACCGAACGGGATTTCACACGCCTACGGAAACTTTTAATTCCTCAGACATGCAAGTTCCCTCACGATGTTTTCGTTCACCGCTAGAGCAGTCGGTAAATGTACGTACGAGTTGGTACATGACATTATATGGTTTCGAACTCAGACCTCCCGCGTGGGAGTACGGCGTCCTAGCCACTAGGTCACCGACGCTCTATCGATGATCTTATAAAAGACCTAAAATTAGCTATAGAACCTTTAAGAACATGCACCTACCTTCCGCCTACATAAACCTCCTCCATCTAAGTATTTCAATTAACCATTAATGAATCAAAACCTCTAATCGACTCCCAACGGGCTTTATCTGAAACCGATTAACCTTTGCCGCCGCTGCTGGCCGACGGTGGTCGGCTGTCAGTATGAATGATGGTGACCACCGCCGCAAGAGATCTTATTAATAGGTCCACGCGCCTTGACCTAACACGCGTTGTCTTAGTATTATTGTTTTGTGTTGTGAATAAGAGGTGATTAAACAATAGAGGTACCTACCTATAAATAGAAAAAAAAACAAAGCCTCTCCTGTGTAAATCTCAACTTAAAAATCCTACATTTCTAGCGATCTTTCAAGAACCATTTTTTATGTAAAAGAAGAGCAAAGATCAGTAGGTAGACCACCAGCCCGATAGTAGGATGACAACGGCGGGAAGAATGTGGACTAGGCTAGCCCCAAGACAGTTTATCATGCTGCACGAAAGAAGAAGCCTATAAGTACCCAGCAGCTAGTGGGCGGAGTGAAAATGATGATGATGATTAAGAGAGTAGACGAGCAAACGGGTTACCTGATGGTGAGGGGTCAATGGTCACCGTTGCCCATAGATTGAATAATGAAACCGTTTGAAGCGCAGTATCTAGAACACCGGACTCTCTTGCAGGTTCTTCGATTCGTAGGTACAGCGTGGTTGGTTGATGGTATGGAAGATTGATAATTTTAATTGACGGCTATTAGCTTCAGCCTGCCATAGTAGAAGTCAGCCAAAGCCTTCGGACCGATATATCCTAAAATGGGAACCACCTTTAGGTCTACCTATTTACAAGCCTGTCCCAGTGCAACAGTAAACATTCCAAGTATCGCTTGCGCAAGTAAATTATATCACTAGTCCCTAAGCGAGTGTTGACGTAAGAAAGAAAGCGATGTCCTTAACCGGTGCTTAGCGCATGTGCGGAATGATAAGGTCGACGCTGCGCAAAGGCAAGCGCAAGGAATGCGCTTTAGGGGCCCAAATGTGGGTCACATTATGGCCTAATGCTGGCTGACTAATGCTGTAATTATTGTACCATTTTGCGGACAAAATGTCATGGTTTGATCTCATGGATCATTGTTGATTTTGTTAAACCAAAGTACCGAGCAGTACCTAGGTAGATAGAGGGTGCCGAATTTCTGGTACTCAGTGATGGGGTGTAGATTAATTTGATCAATGATTCGTGGAAATCCACACACATGTTGGTTGTTCTTTTTTGGTTGATAACGCTGTATATCATCCTTGATTACACTACACTATATATTTTTAAATGGCCGAATGGCGTTTGCTGCCATAGCCGTCTTGTTTTTATGAAACATATTCTTGGTATTGCTGTTTTATGAATTACTTTATGTCAACGGGAAAAGCTAATGTAATTTTTAATAAAATTAAATTGTATGGTTTGAAATTCCATTGTTTTGACTGATTTGTGGCCTTATAAAACCTTCTTCTTTCGCTTTCCCGTTCAAGGTTTACAGCGGTGATTGGGTAATCATTATCAATAAGTGGCAACATTTCTTCAAAATGTCATATAGTAAATGCATGTTTTTATTTTCACATGTGAATTTGTCTAAAAATAGTTGATAAGCTGATATTTCTAACAATAAACTTTGTTCAGTATTAATAGTAATTAATATTTGCTCATAGTAATAGCTACCAAGCTATTTTATCATCGTCAACATAAGGTAACACTCTTGACTAGTTTCATTACGTGGAAACTAGCAAAAAACCGTAAAATTGTAGATCTTAGACATTTTAATACAGTAAATAATTCACAAACATTAATTTTAGCAATAATAATACAGTTTCACGTAGATATTAGTGTAATTTTACTTCAACTACTACTTTAAATAAAGCCATCATATTTTCAGTGTAATAACAAAAATCGGAGAAATGTCGATGCCCCACAGCAGTTCGAGCACAACAAGCTCAAGCACAAAACGGAAAGAGATATACAAGTAAGTCTACATTCACGTACACCACATCCTCTACTATGATATGAACATAACCTCTGTGGTACAGAATACAGAATATTTTTATTTGCAAAAATGTAGGTGTATTTACAGGTTGTTGTTGTTAGTTAAGTACCAATACATTTTGCCATGTACTAGGCGTGCAAATTATATATTTTTTTAATAAGTATCTATTTAGTCAAATTAATACCAACACAAGTATTTAGTTAATGCAATCTTAAAAATATATAATAGTGTCTAAAAATATATAATAGATATTGTCAATTCTAAGTATACGCTGCGCGCTCGCCGTGCCGGATGGCATCAGGCTGCGTAAGCCGCGACTGCACGCGACTCCCATGGTGCGCACGGACATAGCGTTGTATGCGCCTACATGGCGAGCGCTCAGATTGATTAATAGTTTTGTTGCTCAGTGCCCGGAAGTAGATTTATTTAACGATAAAATTGGCAGTATTTATAAGAATATGTTAAAATATTTGAATAATACAGACATATAGTTGTGTTATGTGTATAATTGAGCTCACATATGCTTTGGTGATAACTGTATATATGTGAGTTTTTGAAATTTATAAAATAAAATAAAATAAGTATGTCATTACAATTTATCTGCCAATAATTCATTTAAAGTATAATAAGTTTTATTCACCTAAAATGTGAACAACTCATTCCTGAACCTGTTCAAGTCAAGCATTTTGATATTTTCAGGTAACTTGTTGTATATTTTAGGCGCTAAACATACCAGACTTTTGTGTAATAGAGCAGTCCCTGATGCTACTATGCATAGTTTATCTCTGTTACGCAGATTTCTATCATGAACTTGGGCTATATTTTGAAACAGAGATGAGTTAGTCCTAACGAAGATGTTCTCTTTCTTTGATGTGTTTCGGCAGTGTTTTTAGAAGAACCAGTCACTTACTAAGTCTGTGTGCTCCATCTTCGACCTCATCGTCACTTACACCAGATGAGATCGAGGTCAAACACTTGTTTAGATCTAAAAAAAGTTAAAAATGTTGACTATGACGACGTATGTTGTAGGTATCAGGCTCCATGGCCGCTGTACTCAATGAATTGGTCAGTGCGGCCCGACAAGAGGTTCCGGCTGGCCCTCGGCAGCTTTGTGGAGGAATATAACAATAAGGTAGTGTTTTAACAACAAATCCATTTAATTAGGCCACTTCTTAGATCCCTATTTTAAAATATAGATAGGAAGCTTATTCACATCAGTAATTACAGTAGAATTTGATGATAGCAGATAAATATGAAACATTTGATACAGAAAGATGTCTAAATTTTTTTGGTACACTGATTTTAATGAATTATGACTGTATTGAATAACTTTCATCTCAAATGCATTTTAAGAACATGTTTTTCTTTCTATAACACAATCAATAGATCTGGGCTGTCTTATTTAAGATCTATATCAATACTGGAACATAAGTGACAGAAAAGCTAAAGAGAAATGTTTGTAACATTTCTTGTCTTCCTTAGTTATAGTATTTTATTTATTTTATTTTTACTAGTACATTTCACACCACATACAGACAATATTAAAATAATAAGGCCAAATGAGAACAGATCACATTGTAGGTATCTCATATTGGAAACAAAATGGACGGAAAACCGAGTTATATAAAAACGAAAACAAACCAATATACTAAATAAAATAAAATAGAGTACAGAGATGATAAGTCTGCACTACGAGGGTATGTAGGGGGTGGGGGGGGGAGTATATGTGTATGTGGGGAAGTGAAGTAAATCATTTCTTTAGAGTTATTATCACGGATTCTATAAATTTGCAGCGAGAGAGAAAGATATATGCGTGTTTGAAAGTGTTGTCATATGTGCTGACAGCCCTGACGATGACGGAGTTTCGTGCGTAGTTGGCATGCGCGTAGAGCATGTGCAGCGTAGCCCCACGAGCTGCAGCAGCTCCAGGCAATTAAGTATAGGGCTTGAACTATTACCGTCCATGTTTGCAATCTTGTGCGGACTCTACAAATTCTTGAGCATTTGCAGGTCCAAATAATATCGCTGGATGAGGAGACGAGTGAGTTCAGTGCCAAGAGCACGTTCGACCACCCGTACCCCACCACCAAGATCATGTGGATCCCTGACAGCAAGGGCGTCTACCCTGACCTGCTTGCTACTAGTGGTGAGTTACATTCCATCAGTCAAGTGGAGGGAAGCAAAAACTGACAAGACAGAGTGGCATGTAGAAAATAGAGATCTCTTGAAGGCATTTCGGGGTACCGTAGCATTTACTGTTGACTTAGGTTTAACTTGAATCTCTGTGGATAATGTGGCGACGCACGACGCGCGCCACTATGATGAGTTCCTACTCACATCGGTGTAGAACGCGCTATCGAAATTTTCCTGGGACTTCATATATATATATGAGTTCCAAACATCCATAGTTGGACCAGGACATCTGGTCACCAGGCACAACACCCCGCCTGGTGGAAAATCTTCCATTTTCCCTTTCGTACAATTGATGTTACGTCATCCATGTCCTCACTTAGCGCGTTCCTACAATATTTTAGAAATCTGTCAAGTTTAACCAGAAGGATTAAATGTACTCTTTACAGTGATGAAATTAGAAATCTTCATTATTCTCTTCAAGAAATTTCAGTCTGATTTCATCATAATTTACTAAATTAATAAAATTGTAAATAAAAAATACTAGCATAGAAAAGACTTTTCTATGCTAAAACTGAAAAGAATGGATTTTCATGGTAGAAATGGTATGTGATATGGTCAAGCCAAGACAGTCTCCCTATGTAGTCAATTCCATAGAATGATCATGACCGTCATCAAAGAGGTATACTATAATACTACCAAGAAGAAGTAAGCTCAAGCTGTGCTTAATTTTATTTCTTGTAATGTATTTAGGTCGCTGAGTCAGCGGAGTAAGTTTGAAAATAATATATTTCACCATTTAACCTGTATACAAATAAAAAATCTAAGTATGAAGCTGTAGAAATTGTGAAGCCTAAAATCACCAGGCAACTACTTTACTACCACTGTGGCGAATAGCGTGCCGGCTACGGTTAAGCTGGAGGTAGTCAAGTCTGGTGACTTGTGGTGTGTCGTACGAGGAGAAAGGGTCTTAGTAATAAATAAATAAAATCTTTTTTGAAAAAAATAGTACACGATGGTTGTACAGCATGATTTGTTTCGAGCGCCTGACCTCTAAACTAGGTGGAACCTGTGCCTTAGGGGACAGTGATCCTGTATATAGCGGCTTCATTATCAACCAACGTGAGTGATTATGTATAGTGGATATTCTACAGTTAGTAGACGGCGATAGACTCGCCACCTGTCACGTTTGTCCACCAAATCTTACGGCGAAAAGTGGGAACTACCTGTGTACCTCTGTGTACCCCTCGGGGATTATGAGTTATGTACCGTCCGTGCCCCCCAGGAGACTACCTGCGCATCTGGCGCGCGGGCGAGCCGTACACGCTTTTCGAGTGCGTCCTCAACAATAACAAGAACTCCGACTTCTGCGCGCCGCTCACCTCGTTTGATTGGAACGAGGTCGACCCCAACCTCATCGGTATGTCACCTCACGTTGGAAATAACTATAAAATAAAACATAATTGCTTGCGAAGACCTGATAAGTGCTTTGTAGCATTTTTTTTAATTTTTTTTGTTCCATTCCTTAGCCGTTCGCATAATGAACGAAGAATGGACACAGTACTACTAGCACTGTGTCCTAGCTAGTTTTAATCAAATCAAAGTTAAGGTTTTGGTGAAATTATTGGCTTTGTCACCTCTCAAACTATCTTATCTTATGATTGGGGTCTGGAAATAACCCAACGGCACTTCGACCCTTGAGCATCTTTTGTGCCTACCCCATTTTACATACGGGTCATCTCAGTGTGCAGGTTTCCTCGCGATGTTTTCCGTCACCGTTAGAGCAGTCGGATGTATAAGTCTTCAAAAAATACGAAAATCTCATTGGTACATGGCACTGCATGTTTTCGATCCCGGACCTCCCGCATGGGAATCAGGTGTCCTAGCCACTGTGCCACTGACGCTCTTCGACCCCTCAAACTAAATACGTAAATACGTGAGAGAATAAAATCGATATATCTGAATATGCCATCGAAAAAAGCGATCAAATTACTTAGCATGCCATTGAAAGCCAATATTAAATTAATTAATTAATGGTTAATACTTGCGGTTGTTGGTACTTGGTGAAACTTGTAGTACATGATTAGACTTAAATAGTATACTGTTTCACAGGTTTTTTTATTGTATTTTATTAATTACGACCGGTTTCGTTTACACATCTTCAGATATTTGTTTATAATTATTTTCTTAACTACATGTAGGTAGATAAATAACTTTGCGTTTTGTTTTTGCAAGTACTAATTAATAAAATACAACAAAAAAACGTATATTATTTAAGTTTTCGCACACAGCCCTATCATATCTTGTAAATAACATCCAAAGGTGGATTCGGTCTAGACTTAACCCGGTGTTAAATATCGCAATTCCTCACTGAGTCAGCAATTTGTGGAGTACAATCATCCGAACACTGACATCCGTCATCACACGTCAAACTGAGAATGACGGATAGGTGGTATGGAGAATAATGTAAAATTAATATTATATATAAATAATGTACTTGCAATAAAAAATGAATGTTACGCAGGAACCAGCAGTATCGACACGACGTGCACCATCTGGGGTCTGGAGACGGGGCAGGTGCTGGGCCGCGTCAACGAGGTCTCCGGACACGTGAAGACGCAGCTCATCGCTCACGACAAGGTCAGTGTCACAGGTCGACACACACACTACGATTGGTTCACTCTACTCGCCGACAGATGTCGCTGTACAACGCGCTATCGAAATTTTCATGGGACTTCGCATATACTCCGTGTTTTTTTTTTTGTTTTTTCTTCGACACTGTACTCAGAACACCGAAATAGTCATTTGATATATTTTAATATTAAAATTCTATTTTTTAAATTTTAATTAAAGAAAATATATTTTCAAACAAACTATATACCTTGCCTTAAGTTACCTAGTATGCATACTCTTTATCCGAACTGGCAAAGTCGCATTTTGATTAATTCAAACTTGAGAATCATGACATAAGTTATTCATGACATAGTGTAAACGAAAGGCAAATAGTTTGTTTCAGGTTTTCTTACGGGCATAAATTAAGACCCTTACACATTGTACAACTCAATTAAATTTATTAAAATTAAATAGCAAGTAACTCGAAAACGAAGCGTTTTTGAGGATCACTTCCATTGTCAAGTATAAGCTACAGAAGTGTTTGGCGAATTTAATTCGCACACAATGTATATTGTTTTTCGAAATTGAATTGAATTGCGAAGTGGGTTAGGACAGTGGAAAATGCAAGTGGCAAGTACAGTGGCGAGTATGGCCAGTGCTTGGTCAAGTCACTGTCCTAAACTCACTCTACTTACCCACTTCGCTGAACACTCGACACTAAAACCACGTGATATGTTTTACAGGAGGTGTACGACATAGCGTTCTCCCGCGCGGGCGGCGGGCGGGACATGTTCGCGTCGGTGGGCGCTGACGGGTCGGTGAGAATGTTCGACCTGCGACACCTCGAGCACTCCACCATCATATACGAGGTCAGTACCATGGCAAATGAATGAGCCAGGGTGCTCACGCGGGATAGCGATTGTATAAAAAATTGCGGATTAAAAAATGCAATATCTAAGTGCTTTTTGCGTAGTCAGGCTAGGATTTTGAAAATAGAATAAGTCCTGGAACACGAGGAAAGGTGACTTATTCTTAGGATAGGATAACTATAACAGGAGTCTCATCCGTCTCATTGTAGGGGCGTTCACAGGCCATTTTGGCACTAAGAGCCTCCTACACAAGATGAGACTGACAGACAATGCCACCTGTAGAGCCTGTGGTGACACCGTTGAGTCAATGGAACACTTGCTGTGCGAATGTGACTCGTTGGCTGGAAAGCGTATGAGTCGCCTACCCGAAACCAGAGGACTATAGGCTCCTTCCTGTAAGCTGTATAGCGCCCTTGATGCAAAACATCTTTAAGGAACAGGAAGGAGACTAAGGTTAGGGGTGAGCACAAAAGATCCCTGAGGGTCGAAGTGCCGCTGGGGTTATCCCTGGCTCCCTGTCATAAGATAGGATATTCTTAGGATACGCATTGACCTGTAGACACCCGGCGTGGGAGTCGTCCAGGCTTCGGTTTCAGCTCTTCCTGCAGGAACTTTCACGGTCCATGCCCGGCACCACACAAAGAGTCTTAGCACACAGATTTCAGCGGGTTTCAGGTGATAATTAGCGGAAAATTAAATAATTAGCGAGAGCGGTTACAGATCATGCTATTAAATCAGACGTGGAATTCGTACCATCTATTGTGATAGATGGTACGAATATTTCAATGGCTAATTACATGCAATTGTATACAATACTTTTTCTAAGCTTAAAAAGTGAAACCCTAAAACTGCCATGATGCTGTCGAATCCTCAGGACCCGCAGCATACTCCCCTACTACGCCTGGCGTGGAACAAGCAGGACCCCAACTACCTGGCCACGGTCGCGATGGACGCGTGCGAGGTCATCATCCTGGACGTGCGCGTGCCGTGCACGCCCGTCGCCAGGCTCAACAACCACCGCGCATGCGTCAACGGCATCGCCTGGGCGCCGCACAGGTAACAGCATCTATATCGTGGAAAGGCAGGAACTTCTTGGCCACGGTCGTACAGTATTATGACGTCACAAATTGCTATTGCCGTTTCTTTCTACCGTCTGATTCCTGATTGCCGATAGCTATTTTATTTTTCAACGAATTTCAGTTTTGTTTCACATTTTATCTTCAACGCTTGTCTAAATGCAGAAACAGGAGCACAAGCAGCCCAATAACCTAAGATTCAGATCATTCACCATATTATTGTTCCTACCCATCTCTCGAAAGACATGAGATCCCAGTTGTGATACTCACGGTCCCCCCACAGCTCGTGCCACATCTGCACGGCGGGCGACGACCACCAGGCCCTCATCTGGGACATCCAGCAGATGCCGCGTGCCATCGAGGATCCGATACTAGCCTACACGGCCGCAGAGGGAGAGGTCAACCAGATCCAGTGGGGCGCTACGCAGCCCGACTGGATCGCCATCTGCTACAACCGGCACACGGAGATACTGCGCGTCTAAGGTCAGTTTTAGGGGAACGTAGCCCTATTGCACATTGTCTAAGGTACTCTAGTTGCATTGCCAGTAAATTTTGTGTCTTTCACTCGAACTAAATAACTTGGCTGATATGAATGTTGCTGTATGATAGTCATATGAGCCATTCAGCTCCGTCTGCTGTAGCAGCTGTACACGTACATGAGTCAACGATCGATCGAACAGTAACGTTTTTGTGCATTCTAATAAAACGTTAAGTTTATACTGAATCGCAGTTGAACGGTAACAAAACGCTTCCAACTGTCAAATATAACGATCGAACATAAGTTCCTCCCGAGGTACTTTTGCCCAATAGTAAATCGAAAGGTGGCAGTGGTAGAGTTATGCGTCAGCAGAATGCGATTTGGTATCCAAATAGAATTGGAACGAAAACTAAATTGAAATTGGACAGAAATAGAACTACAAACGTTGTAATTTAGACGAATTGGGCCCCTGGTCTAGTGTGCTAGTCAAATTATCCTTCTAAATCGTGTTCCTTATTGCTGAGGGTCGTGATCATTCTAAGGAATTAATCACATAGAACGACTCTCGTGGCAGATTTAATGGGGTGGTTTGCCATTGCCTTCCCCATTTCACACACTGGTTATCTCAGTGTACAGGTTTCCTCACGATGTTTTCCTTCACCGTCAGAGCAGTCGGTAAATGTACGTAAGTCTTACGAAAAAACCGAAAAACTCATTGGTACATGGCATTGCCTGGTTTCGAACCCGGCACTCCCGCATGGGAGTCCGACGTCCTAGCCACGACGCCACCGACGCTCCCAAAGTCAAGTCCAATTATATGTACTTTTATATGCATTTTTTTACAGAAGATCCGGTGTCCGTGGCTTTCATTATGAAAGGCGAAGTGGGAGGCAAGGAAGGTGAACTTTCGTGTTTAAATAGACACGCCTTTTGGATGTCTATGGATAACCATAGACATCCAAAAGGCGAAATAATCAGGAATAATCCTGTGACAAGTATAAGTCGCAGTATCGATTGTCGTTTGTATATAATTGGATGTGTTTGGTTGGAGCCCACCTATAGTACGCGACACCCCGGAATACCAGTTTTTAGTACCGGTACCCATCTTATCTTATGATAGGGGGTAGGGAATAACCCAGCGGCACTTCGACCCTTGAGGATCTTTTGTGCCTACCCCATTTGACACACTGGTAATCTCAGTGTGCAGGTTTCCTCACGATGTTTTCCTTCACCGTTAGAGCAGTCGGTAAATGTACATAAGTCTTAGAAAAATACGAAATCTCATTGGTACATGGCACTGCACGGTTTCGAACCCGGATCTCCCGTTTGGGAGTCCGGTGTCCAAGCCACTGTGCCACCGACGCCGGGGTGATACTGCTTTTACTTATTTTTGCCGCAAAGCAGCATTGCTTGGGTAAAAGAGCACCGGTGCCCATACTAGAAACCGGCATTCCGGGGTGTCTCGTACTATATGAATATTTGATTTAATCTGAATTGTAAGATAAAAATAATTATAGTTGGGCTCCTAGAAGTCTGGAGATGATTAATGGTTGACACTTAAAATTTTAGAAGACTGACTAAATTGAAAAAAAAATTCAATAGACTTGATCCTACTATAGTCTTGTAGGAACGCGCTATGTGAGGGCATGGATGACGTAATGTCAGTTGTATGAAAGGGAAAAGGGAAGATCTTCCACCAGGCGGGGTGTTGTGCCTGGAGACCACATGTCCTGGTCCAACTATGGATGTTTGGAACTCCTATATATACGAAGTCTCAGGAAAATTTCGATAGCGCGTTCTACACCGATGTAAGTATGTACTAATCGTAATGGCGCGTCGTGTGTCGCCACAGTCGCTTTGGAAAGAGTTGTAAAAATCGCAAGGAGTATAGGCAAAGCGACTGTCGCTGTATGGGGGAGGCGTTTTTATAATACCACAGAATACTTATCAACTCTCGTTAAACAGACTAAAAATTCTGGCATCGATGCTGGGATGACTGCCTTTACTTTAGCGATGATAGGTAAAAGAAATTTCCCGCTCACTCGTACCCAATCTGTAATAGCTTATGAGTGAACACGAGTTTCATTTCATTTTGAGCGTCGGTGACGCCGTGTCTAGGACGTCGGACTCCCATGCGGGAAGTCCGGGTTCGAAACCGTGCAATGTCATGTACCAATGAGTTTTCCGGTTTTATCGGAATATTTACGTACATTTACCGACTGCTCTGACGGTGAAGGAAAACGTCGTGAAGAAACCTGCACGCTGAGATAACCAGTGTGTGAAATGGGGAAGGCAATGGCAAACCACCCCATTAAATCTGCCAAGACAGTCGTTCTATGTGATTAATCCTTAGAATGATCACGATTTCATTTATTATTTCATTTAGATTTAGATTTGGCCGTCATCCTGAAATCGAAGCCTTTATACCCTGAAATATAAAAGCTCTTGCAATATTGCGGAATTAAATGGAACCATTTTTTTCATAGCGAACTACATAGCACAGATTATAAAAGTACCAATAGCGCCCTATTGACAGAGTTTTTATATTTCTGGTTTATTTTTTATTTTATACCCTGTAAAATCAAGATAAATATGTATTTTGCTAAATCTGGAAGGCAATTTCCGCAACTTCGACCTAAATATCACTAGATGTCTGATGTCGAAAACATATTTTTGATATTATCGCAATGTCGTCGGTTTTCGACATACTTTCCTACATAATGCTCTACTTTTGCCTTCGACATTTTACTTTCTCGAAGATATATGTCGAACGCTGTAAAGTAGGTAATAAAGATCTGTCTGATGCGTGAATGAAATAGGAAATAGACAAGTTCTGTCATTTTAATATAGTTTTACGGCTCTGAGTGCAATCCCTTTGAGGTCAATGTCTCAAATTAATATTGTTATGTAAGTATTTATTAAATGACACCTGCATTTATACGTAGAAATTTTAGGATTCCTTATAGAAACGCAACGTTACCTGGGTGTTTAGGATTGTTGTATTGTACGGTTCCGTATGTGTATTTATTTAGAGTACCAAAACGGAAAAGAGTTGGGTTTTAATTATGATAATGTAAACGCAGTTTTCTTAGAAAGTTGCACCGTGTAAACGGCGGCGCAAGTACTAAATATAGTCCTTGCTGCAGTTACTGAGCATCGTGTGCAATGGGCATTACGAATATCTAACCAACCAATTAAAACGACAATGGCTCAAAGGTTAGGGACGAGACTGCGGCGCAAGCGTCGGCGGATCGAATTCACCTCTGGACCACTCCTAGAACAGGCATTTTAGCCAAAAAAGAAACAAACTAACAATTAGGTACAGAAGTTAAAAATAATATTAAACAAATATATTATAAAAATAAATAAACAAAAGTAATTAAGTTTGATGAAGGTGGTGTGCAGCACCGGGCAAAGGGGACTGCCTCAGCCTGTTGCCGCAGCGGATTTAGCACTGCGGCGCTGATTGTCAGGCATTCCCTGAGTGCCAAGGATCACTCCCTAATGATACACAACTGGAACACAAATTGATATTGGTAATTATAGATTGAATAGTTATAAATACCTTTTTTTTAATAGCCTATAGGCTGTCCCACTGCTGGGACTCCCCTAAATACCATTAAAAATATTAATAAACAGAAGTAAAACAAGAAAGGAAGGTATATATATTTGGTTGGTAAGAATATTAGTAATGTTTAAACATTACCTTCAGTAGACAAACACCTCTCTGTTCCGTTTTGGTGAACAGGCACCGGTTAGAATTAGAACCCTATATAAAGACTAGCATATTAAATTATAATCATAAGTTGACTAGTTTAGATCTATAGTCTATGTCTAGCCTAGATCTAGACTAGCCAAAATCTAGCTAGACCAGTCTGGCTCCAGGCTAGCTAGTTTAGTCGAATATTTTTACCTGTGGTGCCCCCAATGAGTTGACTAAAGAACTGACAGCGCTCAGTAAATCCTGACAAGAAAAATGAAATATCTCGCCTACGCCATCCTTATTGCGGAACCCTCTAATAACATTCAAGGGTAGTAAGGTGCCTGTGTGCGACGGTGACCACTTACATCAGGATCTGGTGGCCAGATTGCTTGTCTGCTCTCCTAATAAAAAAATAATCAAACATTTTGAACTACAACCTTGGGATCTTCAAGGCCAGAGTGAATAGGCATTTACTGGACCCGCATGCTCCATCGTCGACCTCATCGTCGCTTACCATCAGGCGAGATCGAGGTCAAATGCGGGTTTAGTAGTCAATAATAATAAAAAACATACTAAAAAAGTACCACTACCATTTCGACGAATGTTTACAATTAGGATCCTCTTTACAGGTTTTTATTTTATTTTTCTGGTCTCTACTACAGTCGTCGATGTATTCATTTTTGGTATTTATGGATAAGCCCCAATGTATCTATATAATGTCTTAGTCAACTCGTTATTGTAAAACTTTAGCAATTATGTGATTAAAATGATTTATAAGGAGTAAATTAATTTAATGTATTATACCTACAAATAGTAGGTCTAAGATTTCGTACATTATATTGATTAAATAGGATACGATGTTTTTATTTCTTCGCTGTTAGCCTGGGACTGTTTTGTGTTGGTTACGGAACTAGTATTTTTCTTTTTCACCGATCTGGCTAATATTTTCAGGATTAGCTTTGAACATTTTCAAGAACATCTATTGAATTTGAAGCAACTTAAAACCCAGATTGCTAAAATAATATAAAACTTTGTAGTCCATATAATTCGATTTCATTATAGCTCTTAATGTACATTTTACATTCATCTATAACATTATCCTGAGTGTTATCCCAAAGCAAACTCTTCATAAACTTTCAACAATGATGTCGGCGTTCTCGGTTTAAAATCTTTCAAAACATGTTCAAAGTGCTCCATGGCCACTGCTGGACAATCCAGATCCCTTTCCAAGGCTCTCAGCGCCGCTTCATGGCAGAGAGCTTCCAACTCAGCCCCTGAAAACCTCTCCGTCCTCGTCGCCAAACTATGCGAGTTCACATCGTCACTGATAGTCATTTTACCAAGCTTCAGTTCAAGAATCTGCAGCCTCGACTCGAAATCTGGCAGTGGGACGTAAATAAGCCTGTCTATGCGACCGGGCCGAAGTAATGCTCGATCCATTCTGTCGGGGCGATTGGTAGCTGCCAGGATAGTGACAGAATTCAAAGGAACCACTCCGTCTAATTCTGTTAACAACTGAGCTAGGACTCTCTCATGTACCCCCGCCTCTCCCGCGCCTCTTTCGCCTCCTATAGCGTCCATTTCGTCAAAGAATATGACAGAGGGAGCCACTTGCCGGGCTTTAGTGAACAAATCTCTAACAGCTCTCTCAGATTCGCCCACCCATTTAGAGAATAATTCTGGGCCTTTTATTGAAAGGAAATTCAGCCCACTTTCAGTTGCCAATGCTTTCGCTATCATAGTTTTGGAGCAGCCTGGTGGACCGTACATTAGGACGCCGCCTGGAGGTTTTACTCCCAACCGTTTGAAACTTTCAGAATGTTTCAAAGGCCATTCCACAGCTTGACGTAACTTTAACTTCAAGTCGGCCTGGCCACCAATATCTGTCCATCTAACATTGGGTATTTCTATTAGGAGCTCCCTCATGGCACTGGGTTTCACTAAAGTCAATGCTGCTATCAGATCTTCCCTCTCTATTGCATCACCTGACCTTTTTATACATTTCATTGATGCCTGAGTGCAGAGGTTTACTAAATCAGCTGCCACATATCCATGTGCTAAATCTGATATTGAATCTATGTCTTGGGAAGATACTTTATTTGGCAGATTTTTAAGTAGGTTGTACAAAACTTCTTTTCGCCTGATTCTATTTGGCACTGGCACTTCGATTTCTTTATCTAACCGTCCGAATCTCCTCAACATTGGATCTATTGCTTCTGGTTTCCTTGTCGTAGCTAGAATGAAAACTCTGCTACTTTCCTCATGCAAGCTATCTAGAAGGGACACAAAAGCGGATGTGACTCTTCTCTCCTGCTCCGTGCTGCCCGAGGAGCGTTTTGGACATATTGTTTCAATTTCATCTACCAAAATAATGCTTGGTTCGTTTTCAATAGCTTTAGTAAACAAATTTTTCATAGTGCTTTCAGTTTCACCGAAGTATTTACTGAATATGGCTGGCCCATTGATTTCTATGTGATGGCAATTGAGATTATCGATTAAATATTTACAGATTGCTGTTTTTCCTATTCCAGAGTGTCCATAAATTAAAAGACCTCTTACAGGTTGGAAGTTCGCTGCTATTCCATTGGTGTTAAAAGAAATTTTTATAAAAGTTTTGATTTCATCTAAAATATCGTCTACACCTCCTAAACTCACGGGCTTTTTCTTCACTTTTTGTATAACATTTTTTTCTAAGCTCCAAATAGTATTTTCACTGAGCAAATGCCAATCTTCATTCATATTTTCATCTTGCTTCTCAGATTTTATGCTTACTACTTCTATTTCCAATTTCTTACCAAAGTAATAGTAGACCAAAGTGCTACCGATATGTACAAAATGCTTAAAAAAATGGTGTTTCAGAATATCACAGATATCAGTGTCTGTTTTATGATTCTTTAGTTTGATTGCTATGTACGATGCTTTAGGCACTTCTCCTTGTAACACTGAAACTGATATCTTTTTGTGGTCACTGCTCCAATGTCCAGCTAAATCTGAAACATAAACAATCATTTATGACAAGTTTTCCTAGAGGTTTGCCCAAACTGGAGCTTTAAGTTAGATAATGTCTTTGACAGAGCTAACTCCCGAATTCTGAATTTGACAAGTACAATTTAATTTAATCTAATCTAAGCGTAATTCAATCAATTTAATCTAAGCGTAATTTTGTTATCAAAAGATAAATATATTAAATACAAAATATGTATTAATTATTCTGGGGTTAGTTACATTGTATTGTGTCGTAAGTTTTCAGCATATAGTTTTATCTACTAAATGCAGTGGTGTTATTCATTTATTCCAATCTACAAACTAAAACAGCGCATGGATTTATTACACAGAGTGTGATCTGCTTGACTTTGTATAAGAGAGAGTGACTGTACTTGCACAATATATTATATGACAAATCCAATAAACTTACCTGCGGCAGGTAATATAACAGCAGCCGGTGCAGACGTCTTCGAAGGCCACATTCGCTTCACAAGCGTCGGAGCTCCCTCTCTGCTCAACTCCAAAGGTCCTCCGATTACTGCCCCAATCAATGTACCGGCAGATGGATGCACGAGCACTGCATCTCTAGGAGCTCCTTCAGGCGGTGCCCCAGCCCTCTCCAACCAGGAGTGAAGCCTCCCGTCTTCTACATAAGGGCATTTCACTTGATCCTTCCTACAGTCGAGATCGACGTGAATATTTTTATCGTTTGAGGTTATGCTGCAGCCACAACGCTCGCAGTCCACCCATAACGTCTTCTTAGCCGTCTTTAATGATCCTGGTGGCATATTTTAGGCCTTGTTCTGATACTTTTTGAGAAAAAAAAAAACTTAGCAAAACGAAGAGGTTATGTTTGTTAGATCACCCTTGGTCCTAAGATAAAAATCACCCAAACCAAAGCCAAAAGTGGCGATCGAAACGCAACTGTCAAATCAAATGGAACTAGGTTGCGTTTTGTTTTTGACAGAATGCTTTAATTCCCTTTGCGTGCATCAAGTTTACGAATTTAAAAAATAAACTGTCATTTTTATTGAATTCGTTGCAGTGATTCATTTTTAATTTTTTTCGCAAAAATAATTCATTTATTTAACATAAATGCAGCAATTTAGGTTCTTACACTATTACTGAATAAATTGCTGCTATAGAGCAGCGTTGTATTAGTGTAAATTAAGTGCAGTGTACATATAACTCTAGACGTAGAATAAGATGACTCTTGCAGAGTTTTTTAGTTGTTCCCTGCTGGCTTTCGGGGCGCCGCTGGTAATGTTCGCGCTGACGGTAGCCAATGACCCTGTGCGCATCATTATCATGATAGCCGCAGCGTTTGGATGGCTGTTATCGTTTCTAATATCATCCCTAATTTGGTACGCTGTGGTGCCTTTACGCTCGTATCTGGCATTTGGGATGGTGTTTGCGATTATATTCCAGGTAAGTAATCCCTAATTTCTTTACACATTCAATTTTTTAAACAAGAAGCTCAAGAATAAGGTTATTTTAAATCTACTACAAGTTAGGTAGTTTATATTTTTCAAATTTTTAGGAATTATTCCGGTACGGTATGTACGTCCTACTGAGGAAGACGGAGGCAGGCCTCAAGGAGATATCAGAAAACCACGACATCGGCAGCAACAAGCTCAAGATGGCATATGTTTCGGGGCTCGGTTTTGGAGCAATGAGTGGAGCATTTGCCCTTATCAATGTATTAGCTGATTCTGTAAGTATTCATTCTCTATATAAACAATGAAAATGAACCCTCACAACTTGAACAGAATATCATAGAAAGACTTTGTTACATACAATTTGCAGTACATATCAAAATCCTGCAATATGAAGTCAATAGTGCCTCAAATTTTGTGTACTAGTTTCATCCACATACATTTTCTCCATCCATTGTCTTCTATGTTACCTAAAAAAGCCACTACAGGAGGCAACACTAAAACAATTTTCTTTTTTAGCTGGGTCCAGGTACACTGGGCCTCCACAATGGAACAGAATACTTCTTCGTGACAAGCGCAGCAATGACTCTGTGTATGATCCTGCTCAATACATTCTGGAGTGTCATATTCTTCAGTGGCTGTGACGAGAAGAACTACATGAAAATCGTCTGGGTCATCGGTTCCCACTTCTTTGTGTCTGGCCTTAGTTTGTTGAACAGAAAGGAGATATACGCAGCTACATTAATACCGTCATACATAGTGCTAGTTACTACAGCAGTTGTAGCATTCAAATCTGCAGGTGGTTCGAGCAAAAGTTTCATTCAAAGTTTTGCAAGTAGGACATAGGACTATATTGAAATTGTTGACTTTGCACTAGTTTAAGATGAAACATGACACTGATTTGTTTATAGTTGATTAATTGAAAGTCATGGACTGCTACTAGACTGGATTTCATAGCTGCATTAGCTCTTCATAGCGTTTTCTAATCACATTTTTAGTTTTAATATTCACAAATATCAAGGTACAATAATTCAATCGTCATCGTATAATAATTCAATACACCTTATCTATTTAATTTTATTTATTTCCATTAGGTATCATTATAATTATAAGCTACATTCCCTTAGTTCTATACTTAACACTACATTGGACGGAGAGGCGTTTGTTAACAAATGAAATTGCTAACCTGTACTCATGCAATAATTATGTAAATTAAAGCAAAGATTTTTTTACAAAATAAAAGTGATATGAAATAATCATAGGTACTGTAAGTTTTTATGTCTTTATAAACCTATTTATTGCACAACCTACTAAACCGAAGCCAATTTGGTCCTTACTAGAAACAAAACAGTAAATCTAAGAAAAATTAAATACATAGTCAACTAAAGAACACTATCCAATAAGTGACATGTGGTTGACTGTACCTGATTCACAAACATTTTATGGACCTTTGTAATTTCTCCTTGCACAATTCTTTCCTCCTCCCTGGCTCTACACCTTGAAGAGGTCTCAACTACAACACAGCCTCCTCCTGGCTCTCGTCGGCAAACTGTGTGAGCAATGAGTCAACAGTCCACACTGTGTCTGCCACATCTGTCTCTACTGAAGGGATGTAGAACTTTAGTACATCCAGAGCAGCATCTATCCCCTCCACTGAGCCGCTGATGCCTCCGCCGACTTCGGCCAGTGCGCTCACTGTTTCTGTGTCTTTTTTGTCTGATCTGTAAAAATACGCAGCAAGTTACCCTCACAGAAACGCTTTATTTCGTCAAGAGACATTAATATACACAAAGCATGTGTTTTATTTAATTTTTTAAATTCTGGAAAAAAATCTGTCTTGTATAAATTGATGGTGGCCGAAGCGAAGGTCACTTTTAATAAAAGCCTCGAGAGAAAAATTTCCCCATACAAATTGATTGGTCAAAGTCACTTAATTTGGATAAGGATGTAAATATTTTTGGGTAAAGTAGTTCAGTATATGACGTGATAATGCCTTAGCATATTTTATAGATATTCAGATTGTTCCATGACATCTTTAGCATAATTACTTATAAATTATGACTCACACAGGTGGCACAGATATTTCCTTCTCCAATATGTCTTGCAGGTCGTCTAGATCTGGTATCGTGGGGATATCATCACTGGAATCTGGCGACTTCTTTGGGATTACGAATTCTCTAGAAAACGGAGAAGTTATTTAACAAAAGACAGGAATAAAATGAAATAGCATTCAGTATATTGAATGGGTATTTGAGACAAGGCAATATAGCATGGTATTGTTATCATATCACTCAGTCACCTCACAAAATTACCTAAGGATGCCTGATTTGAATATGAATTTTATTAGAATTAAGCTAGACGTATTTTACATTCTTGAGCCATGTCTGCCAAAAAATTTAAGAAGCGGAGGAAAAGGAAACGAGTTTTCATGAAAGATAACGAAGTAAAGTTACCTTGGCTATTTCTACAGTTATGTACTCACTTTGCTTCGATGTGCGTGCCCTCTGCCCAGACGCCCACTCTCCTGGGTTCTGGCACGTTGGAACTAAGTGAATCATTCATTATTATACAATTTGTATACCGTTCTCATTGTTATTTTCTAGATTTTTGTGTAGTTTGTAAGGTTTGTTTTATTTTTATTTACCGTTGTCATGGCGACCGATGACATATTGACATTACTAGTGATGTGCTCGAAATAAAAAAAATATCGGCATATACCGGTTTTTTCAAATGATCTATTTCCCGCGGTTATTTCAAGGAGTGAATGTCTTCAAATTGAATCAAAAAACATCTATTTGACCAATAATAATTGCATTATGGAGTTTACATTTCTTTCCCGGAACATAAGAAAATCTTTATTATTTCAACACAAATGACTACTTATTCCAGCAGGGTCGGTCAATTGCGCTGTGATTATTTTCATAATTCAAACTAAGGTATGTAGTTAGGTTTAAACACCCATTGAATTATTATAACAGGTTAAAACGTCGGTGGCGTAGTGACTGGGATGCCGGACTTCTATGCGAGAGGTCCGAGTTCGAAACGATGGAATGTCACATATGAGTTTTTCGAATACTGTACAAGTACATTTAGCTACTGCTCTAACGGTGAAGGACAACAGCGAGGAGAAAAGTTTCTGAAGGCTTGTGTAATCCACCAATCGGCACTGGGTTCGCTCGATGAATCATGGCCCGTATTCTTCTTGTGCAAGGGGTGTGTCCCATGAGTGATAAACTGATAACAGGTTATAAGAATGGGAATAGAAGGAAAATAATAAAAGACAGTCAACCTTAAAAATAACATAATTTTTATTTTCTTTCAAAAAATACAAGAGATATGCACTTATTGCACGTTTAACGTGAGATGTGATGTTTTCCTTAATTGATTACAAAAATATTATTAACTAAAGCAACATGAGGTTTTAATTTAGGTAAAGTATTGTCTTTTGAATAGAGGTAATCAAAATATACAGGCTTTGTAACCCTCGAATTCACTACAAACTTGTTCTAGATCTGAACTTTAATCAAGTTCTAAATACCCACTATAAAAACAATGGCTTCGATCCCCAGATGGCCGCCAAATCTAAACCTATATGAAACTGTCACTGTTTTGGCGCGTGGCAAAAATCGGAACTAACGCCGCCATTCTTGTACAAAAGTTACTTCATGACAGTTCGCTATACAAAATTTTGTATAGCGAACTATCATGAAGTAACTTTTTTGAATTGCAGTTTGACACCTGTCAATGTCATCCACGCGCCAAAAGATCCGTGTCGAAATGTAGAATTGTAGATTGTGGCGAGTGATCGGAACGCTGTTTTAGCGATCATCACTCAAGGCGGCCATTTCGGAATCGATGCCAATGTTCCTTGATTGCAAATTGTTATTACGTTACGTTATACGGTTACAATAAAAATTGTAGGGATGGGCAAAAACCAAATTTTATGTGGCTAAATTTGTTGTATTTGAAAAATACTTTTCACAACCTTTTATTGTTCAATTATATTATTACAATCAATTAACAATTTGTGCTACCATTTACCACTACCCTTTTGTAATCTTAAGATACATAATGTGAATTAATGTGGTTACCGGAATTCTACTTTGCAGCATCGCGTCCAAATTTAACACAAAACGTATTCAGGTAAGGTATTATAGCATCTACGATACTCTTAAATATCGGTATCAGTTACCGATATTTAACCAAAATAATTTTCTGCAGTATGACTGCGTTTTGGGTTCAATTTTACAAGTGTTTCAACTGCTAAATAGATTCAGGTTTTCGTCCCTCTGCATACATTGAGATGTTCTCTTAACAACTGTCTATTTTATTTGATTTCTGTTATTTATAAACAAACGCTTTTAAATGCCAAACAAATGTACAAACATGATGCTAAGACAAAAAAAAAATCACAATAAACTCTTTAGTATTTGGTACCAAGTCATAACCGTACAAACTTGTATTTTATACACAAACAAAACCTACATATATTTACCTACAAATCTATGCGAAACGAACAAATAAACATAAATTTAATCACATTTAAAGGTACCATGATTGTCTTAGAACAAATCTCACAAATAATCTCTTACAACACAAGCAGGTGTCACAAAACAAAATGTATCATTTAGCCATTAAACAAAGGAAAATGATAAACAAAAACCGGCCAAGAGTGTGTCGGGCGTACACATGATAGGGTTCCGTAGCCGATCAATAAAAAAAAGCGGTCGATTTCAGGCAATTTGTTCCAAATTAACTGCACTTATAACTTTGGTTCTATTTATATAAAAACGCCCAAGCGTCCGCTGCGCGACGCGCAACATAGAAAAACGCCGGTTCATATTACTCGATTTATATTCCACCGCGCGTGCGAACCGCGTCATCGCGCGGTTTCAAATAAATCGAGTAATAATAACCTTTGTATTTCGGGGAAAAAACGCGGCAGGCGGTTGAGCGTTTTTAAATAAATCTAACCTTTGTCGAGTTCTATTTTACAACGTAGCTTTGGTACGTTATAAATATAATTTACATTTTCATTGAAAGTACTTATTACTAGGTAATTTCAGATTTTATACACAGATTTTTTGTAACTATATTTTTTAAGTTAAAGGGGATGCCCTGTGTAACATACACGTGATGAAACTATAGGAGGCCACGGAACACTAAACATTATGCTCTATTAGGCAACCTACTAACCACATGTAAGTTCAAATATTACTCAGATTTCATTGAAAAGCTAGATTTTAACTACTTATTTGTATTACAAATTGCATATTTTAATATTTTTTTCTATTTATATTGGAGATTTTTTAATTACTTACACTATATTTCATCCCAACTACTATCAAATACGGCAGTGAGAGCTAGCCGTATCTTCACCGTAGCTACTGTACCCTGTTCGAAAGCCCTCGATATCAAATATCATGCCCAACTAGCAAGTTTTTTTTTTCATTCTCAGTAAATTACTAGGTCGATAGACTATTTTTGTAATAAGAACTTGTATTTACAAATATATGAATTGCTTAGTGCTTTGTAATATAATATGGTTTCTGTAAAGCTGCTGTAAGCAATAAAAAATAAAAAAAAGTTTAGTCGTAACAACGTTTTGTGATTTAGTATTAAGTTGTATAGCCGTGATATAAACGTCTATACGCCAAGGGCTTGGGTACTTATACGACTTTATAATTTAATGTATCTGTTGACTGAAGACATTTTAGTCGCATTTTACCTTAGTGAATACTGAATAGTCGAACAAATGTTATAGGACTGTATTGTAAAGTTACATAATACAAATAAAACTTTAAACAAACCAAGGTTTTACCACATTTTTTGCTAGTTGGGATGGGTTCACTTCCCAATGGACACTTCTAAACTTGTAGAAGTGTTATTGGAAGCTTTTGCCTTATCGTAAGTAATATCAAATTTATTCTATACTCTTAAAATTAGGCTTAAAAGTTGTTGAAACAGAAAAGTCAAGATTTTGCAAAGTAATTAAGCTGTACTATTTTGAGAAAAGTATTGAATTTTTTTTATTTCTCATCGTTATTTTAAGTAGTTCGAAATGCAGAACGATATATACAAACATAAGCACCTATATTTATTGGGGAAAAAATGTATAGCATAACACTTTTCCGAGAACTGGAAGACATTTCTCATATATGGAAGCACCTTACACGAAATTGAAACAGCATTTAATGCTTGATAGTGTAACAAAACTTAATTCAATGAGTTCTTAATTATACTTAGCATTAGATTTAACAAACACTTACATTCATACAAACAAACAAGGTTTTTAGAGACCCTTACTATGTAATTGATACGATATTGGTAAGGTTCGATTTATATTAAGTGGTCCAACCGTCGCGGGCCGCGGTTTCTATGTTGTGAACATACCTACGTGTTGTGAAATCCGTTTATTTATTCACGCGGCGCCGCGACTGTTCGAACGCTGAATATAAATCGACCCTAATTGATCCTCACATAGAAAAGGACAAACATTTCCAAGCCAAGCGACACTTAGATTACTAAAACTTAGTTTACCAATGTATACTATGTATATTCCCTCCACATAACTCTGCAATTATTGTAACTTAGAAGTCACTTCACTTTACTAACTCTAATGAAGATCATGAAAAAAATTGTCCAAAAATATATATGAAATTTTCTTATAAAAGTTCTGCATAAAAAAACATTTTGAAGTCCATAGTTTATCTATGATATGAAGCAAGATCTTATGTTTCAGTCCACATAGCATATATCTAGCACCACTTCATATCTAGGCACCGTCACTAGCAAGAAAGTGCGTCATTAAAAAAAATCTATGTTCACTTTATAACACTGAAAAACAGTTTATATTCTTCACTTTTACACTGTGTAATTAAGGCAGGTTCACTGCAATGCACCGTTGAGGGTAGATTCACTGCAGCTTTGCCGGTTCGAGGACAGATTCGATTAGATAGATAGAGTTAAGGATATGCAGGGATGCAACTCAGCCGGGGTGAGGATTGATTCACTGCAATTCGGCCGGTTTGAGGATAGATTTACTGCAGCTCGGCTGAGTTAAGGATATACAGGGACGCAACTCGGCCGGGTTGAGGATTGATTCATTGTAACGGCCGGGTTAAGGATATGCAGGGATGCAACTCGGCCGGGGCGAGGATTGATTTACTGCAATTCGGCCGGTTTGAGGATAGATTTACTGCAGCTCGGCTGAGTTAAGGATATGCAGGGATGCAACTCGGCCGGGTTGAGGATTGATTCATTGTAACTCGGCCGGGTTAAGGATATGCAGGGATGCAACTCGGCCGGGTTAAGGATATGCAGGGATGCAACTCGGCCGGGTTGAGGATTGATTTACTGCAGCTCGGCCGGGTTAAGCAGGTCAGCAGTAGATAGACGCGTGAGACTGTCGCTCAACTCATTAGTGCGGTACGTTTGGTTCAGCAGAGCTGACAGGTTGGACAGATCGCCGGAGTTGAGTTGTATGGGCGTGCCCGTGTCCATCAGTAGGTTGTTGAGAGACGGGATGCTGTTCGATTCCATGGGCTGCTTGACAGAAGAAAGAGATAATAATATAATATAAAAATACAAACAGTAGTGGCAAAATATCATAAAGTTTATCTTAGAATATGAACATAAACACAATTCCACACCTGGCAACCCCAGACGACCGGCTTCTACGTATCTTTACTCTGTGCTCACCGTTCGTTTGTGATTTTATTAATTATCTAATTAAACCAAGTTTAAAGTTACTTCCGTCTATTTAATGTTATTTACAAGTGTTTATATTATATATCTGAATGTAATCAATTGAAGTTTTAGCTCCCACTACAAATGATACACATCAAATACAAAACGTATTGGTATAAAACTGAGAAGCTGGTCTCGTGATTTTCTTCTTAAAAATCTGGCGATGTTGCGGCGGTCCCAGCCCACTTCCAACAGGGAAAAATGGAGGGAGGTCTTTCCCCAGCAATGGGACAATGTATAGGTAGGTTTAAAAGGAAAAACCTGTACTTGCACGTGACATTACTATAGTGAAACCGCGTAACAGGCGGATCGCCACACGGCAAGAGGGGCGCGGGGCGGAACGACAGAGGCCGAGTGGACTGCGAGCGGGCGGAGCACATCCCGCGCGCCGCACGCTCGCCTTTTGTCGTTCCGCCCCACGGTTTCACTATAAGAAGCAGCAAGACCACTCATCTATCACTGGTAGGGTTGTTTTCACCTCAGAGAACCATTGTCGATCCTGGATCACAGGAGTAACAATGGGAGAGGAGTGGAGGCGGTTTTTTCTCGATAAAAAAGACTCCTCACCTGCGCCTGCGCCTGCGCCAAAATCTGCTGCCCCATTGCGGGGTGGCACGCGCTGGGCGACACGCCGCACCTCTCCGGGTCCATCGGCTGGCCCATCATCGGGGATATCACCTGGCAGGACAAAAAACGAATGCGTTAGGAATGCACCTTCCACCCACGCCTCCAAAAACAAATTGAAAGCATGGTTGTTTGAGAGTCAGTTCTACGACTATACGGATCTGTTGCAGCTGCGTGACTGTGTGACTTTCCAATTGTCTTCCGCTTATAATGAACATAAATAAAATAAAATAAAAACAGCCTTTAATTCCTAAAATAAATTAAAATAAAATTAATATTCATTATTTCACTAAATTTTATGTTATATAATTTTTACCTAGTTATAGTATGACATTGATTTTATTATTTTATTTTTATATTTTTATATTTTTGACATCATATTATTGACATGTATTTTCCATTCGTTAAGTTAGTCTGTACCTAGGTATATAGAGCAAAAAAACATTTTTGTTTTACGAGTACTAAAATAATCTATGTATAATTATAATATGACAAGTTGGCCACTAGTATTAAATATTAAATTATTATAGGTATGTCAATATATATTATATATTTTTAGTAGTTGCCATCTCTGGCATAGGCCTCCCCCAATTTCCAATATAATGAACATATTCCTACTTAAATTTTATTATGCAATATTTTATTATTATTAAATATTTTAATTGTATCGCAAATAAAATTATGATAATTCTGTAATTTTGACTTGTAACACTGTTATCAATAAATTTTTCATTTTCTATGGCCTTTCGCACACGAGGCTATTTACAAGCGACTTCGAGTTTCCTACGCGTACGCTACACGTCGCTCGTGAATCGCCGCCATACAATTTCGCTAGCGTTCGCACACGGCCTGCGTCGCGTGGTGTGCGAACCGTGACGAAATTGTATGCGAAAAACCCTAGGGTACATATAAAAAAATCTGACTTGTACCCGAGGTGACATCACTTGTACCTGAGGTGACATCACTTGTCCCTGAGGTGACATCGCTTGTACCCAAGGTGACATCGCTCGCTGCATGGCATGATGTGGTAAACTACTACTCCACCAACGTCATTAGAAAATGGTAGGAATGCGGTGCCCTTCCCGCGTCCCGCCTCTGTCCCCGGGCATCCCCATTTCTTGCTACCTGAGTCCTTAGTACCGTTCGCACAGTCATCCATTAAGTAACGCGAATGTGACCCAGAGTCAACTTTTCATACATTTTGTCAACTTTTGTCCAAAGGGTGATATTTTATTTGTTTCAAACTTTTCTGCATACTATACTTGGTCTCGAAGTTCGACAGATGACGTCACGTTTCTCATTTTATAATTACGTTGGTGGATTAGTACAATATTTATTATCCAATAAGAATCTCTCACCTGTCCCTGAGGCGACATCGCTTGACCCTGCGGCGACATCGCTTGTCCCTGCGGCGACATCGCTTGCTGCATGGGAGACATGATCTGCATGTTTGGCGACATGGCGTGCATGTTGGGTGACGTCACTGGCATGCTCACTTGCATGTTTGGGGATCGCGACTGCATTGGTATCTGTGTAGTTTAAGTAGGAATAAGAAGCAGGGTTATTGAAGCTTTTTTAATTCGAGACAGGAACACCGGGAATTTGCAAAAGATTAATTCGGATGATGTAAGTTTTTTAGGAATTTGTTATTTTTCTCTTTATTAGGAGCCATTACAACCTTTGTTGTTATTTTCAAATAGGACATAAAACGCAAAGCGTTGCCTAGATGGAGCCACGAGCACACTCCGTAAATAGAAAAGCGAAACGAAACGTCATTTTTGAAGATATCACAAACTCGTTATTTGGGTTAATTTAATTTCTCAAAGCTATAGTTAAATTGTGATGATATCATGGCATCATATGGCCATTTCAAAATAGCGGACCTAAAAAATCAGTTAAGACAGCGTGGCGCGTGTCTGAAGGGTAAAAAAAATATTTGCTGGAAAGGTACTTGTTGATATTTGGCTTTATGTGCTAATTTAAAGTTTATTAAGCAAAAATCTTGTTAAATCATCACAACTATTGAAAGCAATAACTTATTTTAGGTTATGTTTAGAACAAAATCATATTATTTACGTAATTGTGCTAGTGGCGCCTCTAGTGGTAAAACATTGCAGGATTATCTCCTATTAAGTAACGATTATATTTTCAAATTATACCTACAAATCGTATTCTGCTATCACATTATGAGCGGATCGTTGATCTGGTGACTAGGAGCACACTAAAAACGTCAAGTCGCTGCACTTTGAGAAAACGTAGGTATTAGAAGTCTACCATATAAAATTTTTAACAAATTGATTTGCTGAAAACTATCTTACAAGTATCAAAAAATGTGAATTGTGAGAGGAATTCATGCATGAATGTAGCGAACCGAACGTGGGCTGGAACCGGACCCATGAAGTCCGGGTGTAAATCAGATACACATTATTTGATAGACATGAAAAAGATCTCGGTTGAAGTGAACAAGCCTACTTTGTAGTCTCATTCTGAAACGTGCTTCATACCTTTGTATTATACAAAGTTTTTCACTGTATTCTGCTTTGGAAGCCAGAATTTGAAGAGAAAGAAGGGAAAAGGATTTTTGATTACAGATCCCGCAAATCCCGCTCTCGTACAGTTTTGACATCAAAAGCTAATGTACCTGCATGTTGGGCGCGGGCTGCCCGTAGGAGCCGGCGGGCCACATGTCCTGCTGGTAGTAGGGCGGCGAGGCGACGCTGGGGCCCGCTATCAGGCCCTGCATGCCCGCCTCCGCCATCCACTGCTGGAACCACACACACCTGTTCATGCACCATGCATGCACAAATCAGACTAGTAGAGGATCTCCTCTAGAATGATGAGAGGCACTGACAACGAGGCATAGGATTTGGGCAAACGCGCGTATTCCATACAGTTGACATTTCAATGCCGTAAATAATAAAAGATCACTTTATTCATCGGATCAACTTGGATCCATTTTGTTAGTAACAATGCAGGTACTTAAAAAGGCGTAAAGGCGTAGTTACACATGGTCGTTCACCGATTCGGCGACCGACCTGCGGTGGACGATCTACGGCCACCGATCTCCGTTGTTTACACACAGTCATTGGCCGAAGTCGCCCAACGTCATTCGTTCGATGACAACTTAGTGACACTCGACGTTCGCCGAAAACGGTCGACGACTGGTAATTCACATTATAGCCGGTGACCGCCTACTGTGACCAACCAGACGATCGGTCAATGACCATATGTAACCGCGCCTTAACGTATGGGAAGATGCTTACATCGCATGTGCCAATTGGCAGACACGTCTATAAAACTTCTCTGGGTGAATTTCAAAATCTATGGCATGTATTATATATTGCGCCGCCTGTGGCTCTAGGCTTTCAATGCCCTAGGCACGGTTTTAAGGATTAAAGGCCCTCCCCATGCTCTCTCTACGGAAGACCTTTGACCCACTATACTACCCTCATAAGTCACTATTAGGGTGCGTCTACATTGGCGAATGCGCTGCACGCGTGGAGTTACTGCAACTGTTAGTGTAAATGCGCGTGGAAAGTTTGGTGCGCCACTTTAGCGCAACTCACGCAAGCACGCGAACCCTTCAATTTTTCAATTTTAATGCACGCGTTCAGCTCGCAAACAGGCATATTCGCGGCACATTCGCCAATGTGGACGTACCCCCATACTAACCTGGTTGTACGCTGGATCTGGCATCTGCTCCAGCGGTGTATATCGCAGCGGCGACCCGCCCATGTGGCGCGGAGACTTTTCTGCGGTCAAATGACACTACTGAATTAAATGATCCTCACGTCGCATGTGATGTCGTGTGTTTACTGGCTAACATATTGGGTGTTTTCACATTATACGATAACGACACCGACACGATACCTATATAGGATATGGTGTCATGGACGTGGATGAAAGCGTCTAGTACTAAACTTCCATTCAACAAATTTAATAAGGAGTTAAAATGTTGGTTAGTTCAAAGATGTTTTTACAATACTAAAGAGTTTTTGGAATATAAAGACTGGTTCAAATTATTAGCTTAAGTATGACATCTGTTTATTATGAATTATGATTATATTTAGAATGAATACACAAAAAAAAAGCTAAATCCGCTGCGGCAACAGGACGAGGCAGTCCCCTTTTTCCGGTGCTGCACACCACCTTCATCAAACTTAATTACGTTAGTTTATTTATTTTTTATAATATATTTGTTTAATATTATTTTTATCTTCTGCACCTAATTGTTTATATGTGTGTATCGGAAATAATTCTTTTACACTAGAAGAACTATAGTGATGATTATGTTATGATATGACATTTATTTTTAATGAATTTATTAGGAATGGTTATTGTATGGACATGACTAATTATCTTTGATTAATTTTGTATACCTATTAATATTCGTGTACAAACTGTGTACGCCTGTGAAGGTAGAATTTAGCGATAAGTAGGAAATTGTTCTAAGAACTGCAATGTAGAATAGAATAGAATCATTTATTGCACTCATGTTGTTATTGTTGTTGTTGTTTTTTTTTAAGGCAAAGGGAACTGAGCACATACAGCCATGTCTGATGTAAACAACTCTTGCAAGTCTTCATTAAAATGCTGGTGTGACACATTTCAATGCTATCTGGGAGAATCTTCCACGCTTCTGCACCATCCGAACCAAAGAAGAAGGCATCCCGGACGCAGTATGGCTCTTCAAAATCCAGCCAAGTACGCATCGGGCTGCAGCGTCTTATTTGACTTTACTTCACTGTCCCACACATTAATCACATTTTGTAGACGTTCTTCGAATAAAAAACACCATTCTTACTTGAAAAGCACTACTGTAAAACAATTTGCAAGACAACGAAAAAAAGGTGGTGTGGACGCGACAAAAGCGCGGGAGAAACTCCTCATGTTGTTATTAGGCATTATATTAGAATTAAAAAAAATTCATTCATTATAAACCTATATAATCGCAATTTAAAAACGCCAGCAGCGTATAAAACGAATTATCAACCAAAAAGATTTTTTAATAATACTTTAAATTTTTTTAGGTTTGATTTGGGGGGGGGGGGGGGGGAGTTTGTTAATTAATCTTAAGTGACGTGGTCGTGAGTATTTTGGGAAAACTTTAATGTTTTTCTTTACAAATACACAAACTTCTAAAATGTATATGAAGGTGAGGGTCAAATTGTATATGAAGGTGAGGGTCAAAATGTATATGAAGGTGAGGGTCAAAATGTATATGGAGGTGAGGGTCAAAATTTTACATTGTTTAAAAAACGGTTTGCAACTGTCCGTGTAAACCTAAATTCACACCATTATTATGATTAACTAACTTCCTACAATTTGGGCGATCAATGTCAATGGTGAGCGACATAGTCGCACAGGTGACTAAGCTCAAAAAATAAAGATGTAAAAAAATATGTCAATGGTCACTATTATTATTAGTATCACATTACTACTGAATAATAAAGTAACACTTACCAGGAATTGGTTCCAATTTGATCGGCTTCTGTTCTTGTATCCACGAGGCCTCTGGAAAATGACCAAACGGTTATTAAAATGCCACATAAAAGTTTATAATACCTATTTTACTAAAACCACACTTAAAAAACAAAGAGACTACATTAGGACATAAAACGCAAAGCGTTGCGTAGATGGAGCCACGAGCACACTCCGTAAACAGTAAAGCAAAACGAAACGTTATTTTTGAAGATATCACAAATTTCTTGTTATTTGGGTTAATTTGGTTTCTCAAAGCTATAGTAAAATTGTGATGATATCATGGCATCATATGGCCATTTCAAAATAGCAAACCTAAAAAATCTGATACGCGACGCGAGTCTGAAGGATAAAAAGGATTTGGTGGAAAGGATCGTATCTACATGTTGATTGGCTACGTACCATTGTGCTAGTGGCGCCTCTAGTGGTAAAACATTGCAGGATTATCTCCTATTGGATGACAACGAATAAGTACCTTAATATTAATGCAATAGTGATACAAGTCGAAAAACGACGGTATACAATGTACCTAATTAATAAGATGTGACGGTATAGATTTTAAATCATACTTTTGCAGTTATAAATATTATTATTAAGGACCAATGAATGGAATAGGGTACATGACTATTTCTTTTATATTGTATCAATCAACTTACATAGACGTACTGAAGATGGATCTGGAATCCGTTTATCTCTACTAACATCAGCGATATTAATGGTTAAAGTTAGTAGCCGTCCCTTTCTAGCAAAACAGTCTTAATATGTAGCCAAGGTCGTGCTTGTATGGCGCTACTTAGGAGTGACGTCACACTATAGTAGCGCCATTTCTTTCTTTCGTCTGATTTTTGATTGCCTGTAGCTGATTGATTTTTCAACGGATTTTAATTCTGTATTCACATTTGACCATCAATTTATGTCTATTTCTTAATTTTTATGAAATGCAAATAATATTTGATATTTGTTATGTACCCTATTGTAGGTATGACGTATAATGTGTGCCTGAAAAGGTAAGGGTGTTACTATACCAATCGATCGACGGCATCGATCGATGGTAGAAAGGATTGGTCGACGTCGATCGATAGTTTCTACCAGACCAATCGATCGATCATCGATCGACGGCATCACCGATTTTTAGGTGGAAATGAATTTCTGTAATTGGTATCCAATTTTGCAATTGAAGGGGCCACCAAATTTAATAGATTTTCAATATCACTATTACTCATTCGAAAAGCGTCTAAAAAACCGCTATTTAAAATTTCAATTGGATAAGATAAGCGATCGTTGGCTTTAAAAAACGGTTGCATCCAGATTCTCCTGCGTTTGCGTTTTCGTAATAATAGAACTAGCAACATCGTACTGGCCAACAACAACACGTCCTCTTGTGAATCCATTCTAAAGAAACTGATGAAATATCGACGGGGTAAATCGATCAACGTCGACCGATGCCATCGACCGGCAATCGATCGATTGGTTAGTCGAATGGTATCCGTCGATCGATAATCTCTACCAAACCAGTCGATCAACTTCGATCGACGTTGATCGATGCCGTCGATCGACTATCGATCGATTGGTGTAGTAACACCCTAAGACTCAGTGAAGCCATTAAAATTGTAATTACAACTGCATGCATGTAAAACCTGAACTCTTTACAAGATTTCATTTCATGAAAAAAGAATTGTTGTCATCCTGAGACAGCAAACATTTTTTTTACTTATTCGTATCTTGTTTGTAGAAAGTACAAAAAATGTTTACTGTAAAAGCATTATTTACAAAAATCAAAAATGAAGCAGTAAAAAAGCATGCATAAAAGACTGACCAGAAATTAATGAATTAACTTATGTTTAAAAAAATCTAGGACGAGGTCCGTCAAATTTTAATTCGTTATTAATCATAATCACATATGTGCCTTAAAACACAATACCAAAAGCCATTAATTTAAAAAAAACCACATATTTTAATGTCAAATATTTGTGGTCAAACTTTGCAGTTCAGAGTTCCAAGTTATTACTACACTACATATAAAGTACTATTGACAAAATAAATGATTGACCATTTTTCAAGCACTAACTAAATAAATAGATTGCCAAGCCTTTGATTTGTCAACGGTACGCTGAAACGTATTTAATCAATGAACTAATAATATTTTCAAAACATGCAATTTTTAACGCCAATTATTCTAATGCCAATATGCATATGTGTGGAAAAATAAAATTAATAGAGAAACAAGCTTAAATAAAACAAAATAACCTGCAGTTAAGGAACAAAAATCGAAAGGAAATTACACAACCATGCCTCAATACAAACTTCCATTTACCTTTTTAGAATATCTGGGTAAAGTTTTGGTATTTTGCTAAGACTACAAATAAAAAAAAAACATTTGTTTTTATTAGCATATTATTGTAGAGTTTCGCATCAATCAAGCTTTGCCTTTCCAACTATTACTTTGTATAAAAGTGTAAAAATCTAGTTTACAACAAACCAATCTGCAAAACTATTAACGCTATATTCCGTTAAATATTCTAAAATTTTGATAAATAAATAATGCAGAGTATATAGTTTTGCAACTTGGCTGTTTGGAATACTATTTCACTAAGTGTTTGAGTCGCGGCGTTCGTATATCAATCTAAAAACATTCATAATATGTAATACACTATAATGAAGATATGTTATGCTTCACCGCATACACAGTTGTGAAGCATTTCTTAATATGAACAATACAAATACATTCTGTAAAATGTAACAAAATCCTAAACATTATATTTTTCTATGACTGTAACATGCCGATTTCTACATAATTTATTTTATTTATTGAAAATCTACATAATAGGGAACTTGCATGTTTTTTTTTTGTTTTTAATCGAAAGATACTTGAAAAAGAGAAACCTTACTGAACACAAAAGATTTTTAATATGCTTATTTAAAGAGATATAGCTTTGTAAAAACCCATAATACAATTTTCGCGCCAAAACGCATTCATTTTCTCAAGTGACGTAATTGGATTTTATGTAAACAAACGTGAGCTGTGAACAGTCTTGAACTTGTCAAAAGATTTTTCGCTTTAGAGGTTATTTTTATATGTAATCCTAAGAACAATAACTGGGGTGTAATCGTAATGATTCGTTGTTTTAATTACAAAAGTTGCCAATTGCAAAAAATATTTTCCTTAGAAGTTTATCAAAGTTTATGCAGATTTGGATACGTGTAAGCGTTACTGCCAGTTATTTCTATATACAGTTATGTATAATTATTATAATAGGTATATAATTTATAAAAATAATAATAGTTTATAATAATAATATATATTTATTCAGATAATTCCGCCTCACTTGTAAAAATATTCCCTAAATTTAGGGTAGAGAAATCCTATGACGTCACTCAATGCTGATAGGTGTTTGAAATTACGTTCCATTTCGCGCTACTAAAAAGCTAAATATCTCAATAAATACAAATATATAAATATTACTACTCACAATTTAATCTCTTTATGTACTATTCTATCGACTGCAACACATAGTTTTAAATTTTAAAATTCATGCAAGTTCCCTATTTCATTCAAACATTTACATTCACAGTGTAACAAAAACCAATATAGGTTTGTTAAGAACACTGGCAGACCGTCGACGGTCGCATGATATTTGTGAGTGTGTGAAGAACAGCCCTGTGCTTGTGCATGTCCAGTGCTGGTGCACTGCTTCGGCAAGGGAACACGTTCATTCCCTCGTGTGCGTTATCGGACAGTACTGCACAGTAGTGTCCGTATGCTGTGCCCCACACAGTCACGGGTACGCTGCTCATCACAGGATGTTACCATTTCCAAAAAAAAAGTTTAATTAAATATTTTTAGTTATAAATTACATAATTTCTTGTTTTGTCTAGACGAACTGAAACATGTAGATTTACGTTTACAATATTTGTGAACACTTTTTGTTTCCGTGTTAAAAATTTTGTTTATATGTATTTTTATCTATTTATAAACTCTGTGTGTTCTTTATATGTATGTTTGGGTATGGGGGTAGGTATTTTTAGCGGAAATACCCACTGGGCTGTATTTACTTTTTTAGTTTTTTAATTCGCATAGCTTCATCTGTTAATTATTTCTCAAATCATTTAGTTTTACAAATAGAGACACCAACATTACTCACACAATTCTACTTCGCCAAATCACATGACTTACAGTACATTTAGGTACAACACAACACACACTCCCCAGCACAGCGCCCACGACACAGGGTTACCTGGTGTGGGTGCTAATCGTAGGCTCGGTATTAGGAAATACGTATGTTATTTTTTAATTTTATTTTTTGTAGTATTCATTGTACCTTTCCGTTGTAGTGTTGTCGTTAAATAAATTTATTATTATTTATTTATTTAATAAATAAGTTAAGTTCGCGGTGGAGACAACGGGTTGTTGGGGGGCGGAGGCGAAACAATTCGTGGCAGAGATTGTCCGTCGCCTCAGGGAGAGGGGCTGTGACCCTCGCTCCGGGTTGTACCTGGTGCAAAGGTTGGCCGTAGCGATACAGCGCGGTAACGCCGCGAGCGTTATGGCCACCTTTGCACCGGGGACGACAAGGGGCGGGCTGTTTGATTGACATTATTTCTTTATTGGAAAATTATTATTATTATATGACATTTTATGAATAAATTACTTTTTTTATAAATAAAATAAAATAAATAATATTGGCGTCTTCAAATAATACATGAAGTTCCTAAGAAAGAAACGGCAGTCACGTCAGTTTAATTATACAATATTAGTAATTAATTACCGAAAAAATTTGATACAATATAATTTTGTATCCAAGAAGGATATAATTTCAAATCTGGCAACATAGTTGTATGTCAAACTACCTAATATAATAAGCTTATGTTAATTTAATTCGCTCACTAAATATACGCATTTAGGAATTATACTAATACAGAGAGCTTGGTTCTCTTCATAAAAATATTGGTTAACGGCACACATATCCACATTAGCACTAAATTATTAATAGAATTCGTTCAAAAGACTGATTTTTGTACTTATACCACTTTCAACTATAGAACAGTATGCTATGATGGTCATAGTAAATCTCTTAGTTCCAATTAAAACTAAAATAGTGCAACAACATTTTTCCAAAAAAAAAAAAATGCACTATTTAACATAACTGTGAATAAATATCCGAAAATTTAACATTAAAAACAAATATTAACTTAAAATTATTGCATCGATTAACTACGTTAAAGCCACCAATCTGCTATGTCGTATTTAGAACACATTCAGAAGTACAAATCAACTAACTTATGTACTATGATCGGAGTAGGTAGGGCTGTTTTTGGTACTTGCCCCATACGGTCATAATATGGATAAGTATGCCCAATAATCCCGGGATTGAATAAATATATTATTTAGATTTTTAACGTTATATTTGTTTTGATACACATTTGATTCATGGCGCTAGTGTAACTATGGTAGTGTTTTAACTTCTTCGTAAGTTCACAATTTAAAAAAAATCGTAATCCGCCGAGTAAGGGCGAGGTTTATAAAAGTAATTTACAACATTTGCTCGATAACTTAAAACGGGATCCCGAAATCATATCCATATTAATATAACCTTTGAGGACATTGACCCGAAAGAGCTCTACCTACTCCGATCACTGATTATGATAAAGGGTCATATCTGAAAATCTAGTAGTAAAATCTCCTTACGTGTTGTTTTTTAATACGTAAGTCAAAAGTAGTAATTTTTCTTCGTATTACATCTTTAAAATAACGTCACAAAAAAGCTCAAATAATTAACAGCATCCCAATAACTTATTGTTAGTAACATAACACCATCACCAATAAACTTATTAAGTACCTACATTATTAATTTAAAACAATACTATTGAGAAATTAAATATCTTAATGTAATAAGTATGTGGTATCCATTAATTAATACACCATGATAATTCCCATGTTAAATTATATTTTCCTATTTTTTTTTAATGGCACAATCTAGTAAAGCACAACAACATATGTCGCTTAAAAGTTCATTTAGAATTATTTTTTTCGCTTTTACTTGTAATGTGCACATAATAATATATATATATATATATATATATATATATATATATATATATATATATATATATATATATATATATATATATATATATATATATATATATATATATATATATATATATATATATATATATATATATATATATATATATATATATATATATATATATATATTTATTAATGACTAAAAATAATGTATAATGATGTTTTTTTATAAAGCAAAAGGTGGCAATTTATTCGATAGTACAGTGGAAGACACATCACGCTATACTCTGTGGAATCCTGTAGTTTTTTTTAATGATTTCTTGACAATTGAAATTGTCAAATAAGTTAAAAAAAAGTAAGTAAGTTACTAAAGTTAGTAACTGTAATGGGATCTCCGTAGAAACAAAGTGGCCCCGTTCGAAACCCTGTTTACAAAAAGAGAGTAACCAATACATACTGGAGTAGCCATAGTTGGGAGTAGGGCATCCCGTCTCTTTTCATCGTAACCTGTGTTACCAGAATTAATAGTTCTGCAATTGAATCATAGGAAATTTAGGAATTTATGGTTACTGTTCTGTTACGGAGCGCGACAGTCCCGTGTATTGTACCTAGGTTAAGATAGATGTAATATTAACCTAGCGTAAGTATTGTTGCTACTAACATTATTTTTTTTGTACTGATAATTGCTGTTGGTCCTAATGACATTTACAGCTTCACCGGGTTTTTTGGGGCGAGCGCTATATGCGCTCCAGCCTAGAGGAGGACTTAAAAACTACTATAAGAAGCGACTGCCTAAGGGCACCCAGGTGGGTACGGACCTCGGCTTAGGACGTCGCTGGGGAGGGAGGGGTCGGGGAGAAGTGGCCTGGAATACGCCGATAGCGCGTGTAAGCGCCAGAAGCGGGTCGCCGCCCGCGCCGGCGCGGGCGGTATGTAGGTGCTGTGTGTGAACTACTATCGGGTGGGGGAGTGGCTTCCGCGATGGAGATCGTGATGGCGTCGTCGGGGTCGTCTAGGACGTGTCTAGGCCGACGTCGTCGACGGGATGTCGGTAAACCGTTAGTCGAATAAGCGGCGGCGCTTACTACTAGAGGGTTTGGGTGGTGGGGAGCTTGCTCGAAGAAGCGTCGAGACGCTAACTTCATGTATTGAGCGATCGTGGGGAGTTTGTCACTAACATAGAGTAACGGTATTTTTATAGTAAGTCTCGCCGCTCATGGACTTCAGGTAGCCGGGGACCCTTGCGTGGGTCCGGGAATAAAACTAGTGTGAGAGCGCCCGGCCAGCCAGGTGTCTGCGAGCGGCCGTTGTTATAGTATATTGAAATTGAACTGTAATTACCATTGTGTGAACTGTACTGTGTGCGTGTTGATTAAAGTATACGGTAAAGTGTTTCCATATTTTATTGTAGCATCATACACCCTGCGCCTGTCGTCTTTTTTATGTACTAAAAGAGATAGGATGCCCTATTCCGTATATCTCACTTACTCTTTTTTTTTAAACAGCGTTTTGACGGGGGCCACTTTGCTGAAGATGCATTTCCAGTTTACTACATAGTAGTATTGCAGCTTTCTTGGGTGTAAGACGTGTTGTCCACTGTACATAATAACTTCACATGTAATCTAAATATAAGAATATAATGAATAATAATTGCAGAAAGTGAACAAAACTTACTTTCCTGTTCAATTTGTTGCAAGATAGTTAGCGTTTTCTGCCTTTTGCGCTTTAAATAGTCCGTATCTAGAACACAGCAAGTATAATATTAAACAAAACGTTGGGGCCGATTCTAGCTTGGCTGCTAAATCTGAAACTAAAAGACACGTCACGCTTACTAATATACTAGATTGTGTTCGAGTGAGAGGACGTTTCATTTAGCTGTTTTTATTTAGCGAGTGACATGCCAGAATCGATGCCATTGTATAACAAAACAATACGCTTACAATCCTAAAACATTGTTTTATCGTAGAAAAAGTAGTGACATTTTATGGTTAAAAATATTTCAAAAGTTGGTATAAAAGTTACTACAAAAATTTGGCATATTGGGCGGACTAGAATGGTTCAAGTCTTATAGAGTTAAAAGGGAGTTAACTTGTAGACTAGCTGCCAAAAACGTCGACTGGTCTCAGTCTTCACGTTTACAATGACTAAGGTTCGGACTAGAAATAGATTATACATTAGAATTAAGATTGAGAAATCGTCTTGTATAGATTGACAATATTGGAAATAGAAATCCATTCAAAGGACAGAAGGAGACAGCGTTCGCACTTCGATTAGCGCGTTTCACCGATCACAGAAACGTGCCAATTATAGTTCAGAACATCTGAAATTCACTCCATGTAAATTGCTCTTTAGAGCGTCGGTGACACAGTGGCTAGGACACCGGACTCCCATGCGGGAGGTCCTGGTTCGAAACCGTGTAGTGCCATGTAGTTTTTCGTATTTTTCGAAGGCTTACGTACATTTACCGACTGCTCTAACGGTGAAGGAAAACTTCGTGAGGAAACCTGCATGTCTGAGATGACCAGATTGACCAGTGTGTAAAATGATCCTCAAGGGCCGAAGTGCCGCTGGGTTAAACCTGACCGTGGAACTGTTGAAGTCGGCATGTGCCGTAAAAAATTGCCGCCCCGTTCCATAAGTTTGGTTACGACACTAGTTTTTTATGATGAGTCAATCTGATGACTAAACCAATGCGAATGAAACTAGCTAAGAAACAAGGTCTAAGCTAAGGCCCCCCCCCCCTCCCCCATACGCTTACGTGAGCATTGGTATAATTTATACAGATGGTATAAAGGTCACAGACTTTGCCCAGGTGTCGGAAATTAATAACGTTTCAAGGAAAACTGCATGCGAATATTAACAGATATCTAATTAATTATAATAATACTAACCCCACGAATATAAAAATGGGGAATAACATTCTCCCATTAAACCCTTTTCAAACCGAAACACAGCAACGCAAGCAATTCTGCTTTGCGGCAAAATTAGGTAAAAGCAGTATCACCCCAGGCGTCGGTCACTTGAGGACTCCCATGAGGTCCATGCAGTGCCATGTACCAATGAGTTTTTCGCATTTCTCGAAGGCTTACGTACATTTACCGACTGCTGTAACGGTGAAGGAAAACATCGTGAGGAAACCTGCACACTTAGATGACCAGTGTGTAAAATGGGACAGGCACAAAAGATCCTCAAGGGTCGATGTGCACCCCATCAGATCACCCCAGGCTGACTCCGCACAGCTTCAAAATATTGCCAATGACCTCGACCTTTGACCTCTTTAAAAGGTCATTAGTTCTGAAACTTGCTGCCGTCTACCGGCGAATAGTAGCAGCTGGTTTCGTCGAATTCCGACACAGTGGCATGCGGCGCCACCGCCATATACAACGCATAGTGTTCAGCCTCCGTCAAGTCTAAGTCATCCTGCAGCTTCTTGAACGACGAAGCGTCTAGTGCCAGAACGCTTTCAGCCACTAAAATAGTGCCCCCATCCGTAGGGGGGAGCGGATGCAAGCTATTCGGACGACGTAAGGAGGTCTGAGAAGTAGATTTCTCATTCTCGTCCCCGTGCAAGGAAATGTGAGTGATACTATCCGCGTAACTCAAGCCGGTTGTGGACGCGTTGTCTTTCAAAGAAGTATGAGACACAGACGATTTGAACTTGGAAGGACGTAGGCCAGAAACGCTGCTTACCGAACGGCCTACAGGCTTACTTTTCGCCTCTCTTTTCCCCTCGGATTTAACACTGGGAGCCGGAGATTTTTCCTTTCGCCGAAACAGACGGGAGAAAAACGATCGCTTTTTGACCGGAGGTAACGCCGGCTCGCTCCTGGCCACGGATAACTCTGTACGATCGCGGGTCAAGACTTCAACGTTACGAGTAACAGGGATTTGACGACCGGGTTTTAGGATGCTGTCTACAGAAGTCTGACTGGTCTTAAATTGCTCGGTGCTTTTGCGGACTCTTTTAGGCGGGAGCGGAGGAGCTCTTTCCTCCTCCGTGTCTCGTTTTAGCGGGGAAAACTCTATAATTGGACCGCGATAGGTTTGCACTTGTACGTCTTCGTACGGTTCCGGTTCCGAGATTAAAACGGGGTTTTTAAATGCTAGTTGGAGGCTGGTATACGTTCCTGCGTCGTTAAAGTCCTCGCCTTCAATCTCGGTGTCATTATTCATTGAAATGTTTTCAAGACGCGTACGATTTTCGGAATATATCTCGTCTAGCTCGGCGACTTGGTCTAGTAAATCGTCGAGGCTTTTCTCGTTGGATTCTATTACAGGGGAGTCAATTACGTCAATTTCGACGACTTCGTCGACGTTGCCGTTAACGTCAGCTAAGGTTGCCGACCCGCTTTCGTCAGAAACGTTTACGCTGACGGTGTCGCTTGTGGAACTGACGTGAGCGTCAGTTTTGTCAGCCTTATCGTTGTTGTTGCCGTCGATTCGCTTCTCAGTGAGAAGTAAAGACAACAGAGAGAGGTCTGGCAGAGGCTTGCGCGCCGCGGTACCTTGGTAGTCCGGGAAGTAAGTGAAGGGGATGCTGTTGCTTCGGGCGCCGTCTGACACTCGTTTCAGCTGGATGTGTACCTGGAATGAACGATTGTTGTCTTAGGAATGGAATGTCTTAGGATTTTCAGGGGAAGACAATCGCCATTGTCGATTTTAGACGACATAGTTCCTTGGCACATATTTCTCTATATCTTTACCTACAACTTTGGGATCTTCAAGGCCAGAGTGAATAGGTATTTACTGGACCCGCATGCTCCATCGTCGACCTCATCGTCCTTACCATCAGACGAGATCGAGGTCAAATGCGGGTTAAGTAGTCAATAAAAACATATTTTTTAAATCTAGTTTCAGAGTTACTGACCCATCTCAATGGTACAGCCTGTAGATCAAAACTACAATATAGGAGCACACAAGAATGCAGTTAGAAGTGTATTTGCAATAAAATTCAAGTTATTCGTCCTATCAACCGTTTCTGGAAATGCAGACAAGGTAGTTCAGAAAACTAATACAATACATGATATCAATTTATGTATAATATGGAACAGAACCAAGATGTTGTACATGTAGCAGATTACAGGTGATTCGTGGCAGATTACTGTTGATATTTATGTATAATATGGAACAGAACCAAGATGTTATACATGTAGCAGATTACAGGTGATTCGTGGAAGATTACTGTTGATATTTTGGCAGACTTTACACCACCATTTGACCATGTAGCAGATTATTGATAACATGTAGCAGATTTCCGTTTCAGAATCTAGCAGATTGCAGTTACCGTACAGCAGTTACTGCTATCAAGTAGCAGAGTGCAGGTGACATGTAGCAGATTACAAGTGATAGTTTTTCTTATGTTATCTTATGATAGGGGCCGGGGATAACCCCAGCGGCACTTCGACCCTTGAGGATCTTTTGTGCCTACCCCATTTTACACACTGATCATCTCAGTGTGCAGGTTTCCTCGCAAAGTTTTCCTTCACCGTTAGAGCAGTCGGTAAATGTACGTAAGTCTTGGAAAAATATAAAAAACTCATTGGTACATGGCACTGCACGGTTTCGCACCCGGACCTCCCGCATGGGAGTCCGGTGTCCTAGCCACTGTGCAACCGACGCTCTTCTATTACCTTTCTATGTTTATTAAAGAGATGTGATGATGACAGACAGTATCATATCCCGCTGGCTATCTTTGTAAGGACTGGCATGCTGCAAGACAGCCGTTGGCTACTGCAGGTGGCAGGAGTTGACCTCCAGCATGGGAATCAGGTGTCCTAGCCACTGTGCCACCGATGCATTACAAGTGATAGTTACCCGGTGGTGGTCCTGCGTGTGCGGCAGGCGGTAGGGCGGCGTGGTGAAGGCGATGGCCACCTGCTTGTGCACTATGATGATGTTGGCGCTCTCCTCCCACACGATGGCCTGGGCGTCGCCGCCTTCCTCCAGCAGAACTATGCTGATGTCTTCACGGGTCACCTGCGGAAGTCATGTGTGGTATGGTTACATAGGTTGTTTTTAATTGTTTAACACGTTATTGTGTGTTAGCCATTACTTGCGCAAAACAGTCGAGTTTTATGTATTTTTAATCCCCGACCAATTGAGGGACAGCGTGTTAAAAGTTTGTTTGTTTGTCTGTCTGTTTGTGTGTTTGTCTGTGGCATCATATCTTAACAACGGAAGATCAGATATGGACCCGGTTTTTAAAAAAACCGGATCCAAATTTAACACACACAATCGAACACTCTCGTCGAAATTTTTATTGTGTTCTTAGCCCTAGCCTTCAGGCGCCGCAGGTCTAATATGCTGAATATCCTTAGTCATGTCAGATGAAAATTGGATCAGTGGTTCTAAGATTGGAGTATCTTGGGATGTTGGAGTGTGATGGGATCTCTGGAACGGTAACAGTTAGGTGTTTCGAGTTTGAGTTCAAATGTTTATGACTATGGTGACCTTCCCATATCTGAAACTTTAGAGGACCTGATGACCAGGAAAAAGTAAGGGGATCTCCGCAATGGTACGTCGGGGGTTTCTTAAATTTTTATTTTAGAGCTACCTACCTAGTGTAAGCGTCAGTTCACACTGGCGTATCGACATGACGCGACGCGGCCATAAGATGATTAAAGAGGTCAACGTACGCAGGGGGGCTGGGAATCCCAGCGACACTTCGACCCATTGGGATCTTTTGTGTCAGCCCCTTGTACCTATCCCTTGACCACGTCACCGAATATGTCATGCATGAGCAAGACTATGCGTCTTAGTGGGAGGGATTTGAATTCCCTTGGATCTGGATAGGCAGAGCCTAGCAGACCCATCCTTTTTGCCGCGAAAGCGTCACATTCACCATCTTACAGCTCAATAGTGGCTAAGTGGCGTCGCGTCGCCAATCTGAACTGACTCTAATGGTAACAGGTATATCGTGGAATTCCAGTTGGAAACGTGCCCCTGGTGGATTTGCATTGCTTGTGGGAAATTCAGGACACAGGTTGGTTTTATTAAATATCAGTTTAGAGGCTTTGATACACGACAAGGTGACCATGTCAGCCTCGTTGGGGCACTAAGAAAAGGGAAGGGAAGCTCAAGTATTATTAGACTCAGCCCTCACTTTGAGAGCCAACTTAGCAAACAACAGTAAGTGTTTCATATTACCAGAAACACTTTTGGATTTAGATTGGATTTAGATTTGGATTTAGCTACTTCAGTAGATACTAACCTTCTCACAGAGCAGTATAACCTCAGTGCCGCCCTTAGCGGGCCCCGAGGGGCGGCTGATCCTTAGGATCTGCAGGTCGGACATGGCCTTCTTGTCGTAGATGACCTCGGACACGACGGGCGGCAGCGAGTGGCGCGTGCGCCCCGCCTCGTCCGTCAGGAACACTTGGAAGCACAGTCGCACCGCGTTCAGGTCGATGCTTTGCGGCTGGTGCATGTGTCCGTAGCCCGCTGAATGAAAGAACGTATGGTTTATTTAGAATATAGAATATATCAGAAACATTATTTGCTTAAAACATGGTGAAAGGTGTTATGTGTTACAGAACATTCATGTTTTGCTAATATACAAATATAGCTTGCAAATGTTTACAGTTATGTTTTGCCATATCAAATGTTTACAGTTATGTTTTGCCATATCAAATGTTTACAGTTATGTTTTGCCATATCAAATGTTTACAGTTATGTTTTGCCATATCAAATGTTTACAGTTATGTTTTGCCATATCAAATGTGTACAGTTATGTTTTGCCATATCAAATGTTTACAGTTATGTTTTGCCATATCAAATGTTTACAGTTATGTTTTGCCATATCAAATGTTTACAGTTATGTTTTGCCATATCAAATGTTTACAGTTATGTTTTGCCATATCAAATGTTTACAGTTATGTTTTGCCATATCAAATGTTTAAAATTATTGAATATGGTAGACTGGGTCATAGGTAACCCTGTTTCGTTTGATTCATAATTTCTGGGACACTGTATGCCACAAAGGCATGCCAGGTAGCGCGCGGCAGCTCCGAGCGGCGCCGAGCGCGATTTAGAGCCGCTCACCTCAGCCTCTACACCGCGTTCTATCCCGCGCCCTGATCCGAGTCGTTTGCTTTTGTCATTCCATTTTATATCTTATTTTAGTGTTGTTAAGGTCTAGTTTTTTTATATAAATAGGCTACGACAAACAGGCAGGCGGGCCACCTGATGGTAAGTAGTCACCGTCGCCTAGAGACACGTGCAATACCAGGGGTATTGCACGTGTCTCTACACTTTAACTACACACGTGCAATACCAGGGGTATTTCACGTGTGTAGTTCAAATATTATCGAAGAAAGACCCCGCGCCGCCACTCAAGCGGTGTGTGTTGGGCCTTATGCGTGCCATGTTTTTCCTGATTGGGAAATAAATACACAGAATCTTCCATAACTATTGAGGGAAGGACCAAATTGACGTTACGAATCAGTTTTTAATAATTTTATGCCAGTGCTGCGATGCCAGCCAGTCAGTGATTTAACTTACAGTTTAAATCATTCTGATATCAAACTTCAGTCACTTTTCATAATTTTTCACAGCTTGTGATTTTATGGGTTTTTTTCTGCTATTGAAAGAAAAATAGGCATTTAAGGCGATGCAATTATTTAAATATCTTTTAGTCATTTATTAATAATTTCCATAAATTTTTGTCCTCTTAAAAATTAAGAATTTATGGGTTTTTTCCATTATTGAGATAAAATTACGTATGATGCGATTAGACTGACCTCATAGGGTGCTGAGCATCATAGAGGAAAGAAATTAGACAGACGACTGCGGGATTTAACGCACAAAAAACCAACGGAACAAAAACCCGACGCAGTTTTATTTTTACTTGTGTTTGTATGAGTTGGATATTACATTGTGATAATATATCGAAGATTAATAAACAACACGCTGCGAGGTCGCCGTCGGCGTGGAGCCAGTTGTGCCTGCGCAGGTCAAAGAACCGGAAAGACCACTGTTTTTTACCGTGATCTATGTCATTTAATCGTCAAAGATTCCCATTGCTATTGCTACCCCGTCCGTCCGTCCGTCATGCGGGTTTAGCACCTTTTCTTCTTCTTCTAAGTCGTATTAAAAAAATAAACATATTTCAAAAGTTGGTAAAAAGTCTACAAAAATTTGGCATTATGGGCGGACTGGAACGGTTTAAGTCTTATAGACTTAAAAGGGAGTTAACTTGTAAACTAGCTGCCAGCTGACTAAGGTTCGGATTTCTTCTTAGTGGTATTCCTCATGGCTGAGGGTCGTGATCATTCTAAGGAATTAATAACATAGAACGACTCTCGTGGCAGATTTAATGGGTTTTCCATTGCCTTCCCCATTTCACACACTGATTATCTCAGTGTGCAGGTTTCCTCACGATGTTTTCCTTCATCGTCAGAGCAGTCGGTAAAATGTACGTAAGTCTTTCGAAAAAACGGAAAAACTCATTGGTACATGGCATGGCATCTGGTTTAGAAATTCGGAACGGGTTTACTTTAGCGGGTTTAGCACCTGAACATTGTCTAAACCAACATTTCACATTATATGTATTTCAAACAATAATTTATTCAAACAAGTCTGAGTTCAATCATGTAATAAATAAATTAAGAGAACAGTGACTGGGACAACAAAAAATAACAGGAATCAAGCAATCAATTTGTTTATAATTATTTTTTATTTGGATATTTCAATATTCATATTTTGTATGATTGATTATGATTAAACAAAATATGTAGGTAAGATCAAAATATTAAATATCTAAATAAAACAATTGACAATGCCCTTTTCTATCTATCTATCTCAGCCACTCGTGGTCCGCCTTCGGACATAGGCCTCCTCCAACTTCTTCCACTTCCGACGGTCGCAGGCGGTGCGCATCCAGTTGTGGCCCGCTATTCCCCGAATGTCCACCCATCTCATAGGTGGGCGACATTGTCCCCGCGTGTTTTGCCGTGGTCTCCACTCAAGCGTTCTTCTGGTCCACCGGTCCCTATCCATCCGTGCAATGTGTCCCGCCCATCTCCATTTCCGGCTTTCGATGAGGTCTACCACGTCTCTAAGCTTCGTCCTTTGTCTGATCCACTCGTTCCGTTTGTGGTCTAGCAGTGTTACACCGAGCATCGCCCTTTCCATCGCTCTTTGTGTCACTCTAAGCTTCTCAGCGGACTTCTTTGTCAACGTGGTAGTTTCCATTCCGTACGTAAAAACTGGCGACACACTGCTCGAATACTTTGCTCTTTAGATGTTGGGGGATGGTTTATGAGCGCATAATGTTAGCATTAGCTATGCCCTTTTACAGCAGCTATAATTTATTATAATTATTATTTGTAGGACAATGCCCCTTTACAGCAGATATATTAATTTTATTATTTATTAATTTAGATAAATGACAAAGCCCCTTTACAGCTGCTACAATCTTATGTTCTTTTAGCCTAATTTTTTTCTATGTAAATAGGCTGGTCTGTTCGCTCCTTCCCAGTTATGTTTGTGGTTAACATGAATTGTGTGTTAAATTTTAAGTTATTGTAAAAGCATGACGTAACCAAGAGTTCCTGGTGTCCCGATGGTTTTTAATAAATGAATATGAGTATAAAATATAATGATAAACAAATGCGTCGTTGTAGTACGCCGCATAGTAGTAGTAGTAAGTATTAAGAAGTAGGTATAAGTATACTGTTTTGTTAATAAGGGTCCGCCGGTGACAATATAGTAAAGTAAAGTAAAATACACTTTATAACGACTTGTGAACAACGTGTTCGGCTTATAGTTTAGTTTTTCATACATTTTGTGATGTACCTATATTATTTAATATGGGATTCATTGTAATAATTATCTTATTAATATTGTATTTTGAGTTAACAAAATCTAAAGTAAAGTAAAGTAAAATACACTTTATTATTGCACAAATATAAAACAACAAACAAGAGATAGAAAAGGAAATAGTGGAGTACAATTTAGGCGGTCTTATCGATAAGAGCGATCTCTTCCAGGCAACCCTTGAGGCAGAGGACATGATTTTGAGAAAGAGGTAGTAGGTGTGCAAGGTTTATGGAAAACGTTATATAAGAGAATTTTATTTATAACAATAACATATAAATACCAAGGTAATTAATTACCATACTATACTCGTACTTACTAAGTACATAAGATATATATGTACACTTAAATAGATAATGATAAACATACATAAAATAATACATAGACTATATAAACTAAAATATATAGTTTCCTAAAGCGATGGGAACTAGGATCCTAGGATCCAGGTGACGTCACGAGGGTTCCTCTGTTCCCTAAGGACATAGCGGCGGTGGCGATCGCACGCAAACGGGCGCTGCGCGGGCGCACGCACCGGCTCGAAATAGCGCGCGCCGTGCGCCAGAAATAGCTGTATTGTTACTCGCTCGGATCGGGATTGGGAAGCGTTGGCTCGATCTCTTGTAGCGCGCTTTTGGGCAGACGGGATCCGGGAATTTGTGGAGTTCACAAGTAACATGGGGCAACTGAGCTTATTTCAAGAGTTTGGATTTCACTGCATTGAAACAGGAATTGTAATAGGCTATTTGATATGTCTACTTAAGGTGCTACTTGCGACACAGTTTTCACACAATTATTTTACACATTCCTGTCGTACTTTTAAAATAATTAACTGTAACATTGTTACTATTAGTTTTTCTTTATTTCATCAATTTCTGAAATGATAGATCTAGGCATAGACTAAGAAAAAACTAAACTTAAAAAAATCTTGTTAAGTTTTTTTAATTTTATTTATTTACTACTAAACCCGCATTTGACCTCGATCTCGCCTGATGGTAAGCGACGATGAAGTCGACGAAACAGTAAATGCCTATTCACTCTGGCCTTGAAGATCCCAATGTTGTTTCAAGAAATACAGACGCCGGCTGGCTGTTCCATTCCTTAGCCGTTCGGAAGTCCCCCACATCCGGCAATGTACCCAAAAGACTGGCTGCGTTGCCCCGTTGGATAGCAAAGCCAATCCGCTGGGTCAAATAGGAGCCAGCTCTTGGATCTTTTGACGCGTCGACCAGGCGCATTGCTTTCTTGAAGTTAATTACTATTAGTTCAGTCGTAGATATAGTATTGTATGGAAACTGAATCGTAACGTTGGACATTATAGTATACTAAGAAAGAACTGGAACTCTTTTAAAGAACGAAAAAACAAAAAAAGAAAGAATAAAGAGTATTCATGCATTCTTTCGTTTAAGGTGCAGGCAGTGGTATTGTGGAACTCACTCCCGTACAGCGTGCGTGATGCTTCTATCGGCATTTTCAGGAAGCGTTTGAGTGAGCACCATCTAACAAATCGGGAAGTCAGTTTCGGGGGAGGGGTTTATTAATACCACCACCACTACCTATGGGAACCTCAAGAAACCCCAGAGGAATGAACTGATTCCCAAGGCTGGGCATTTATCCTTATACGGGGTGTAACATTAAGAACGGTCAGTATGGGAAAGTCTGAAACTATAAGACATACGAAGATCTGTTCTTAGGAACCATGTCATCAATTTTAGTAACAAGAAAAACTGTATTCATACATTTTTTAAAAAACCTGTCTCAGCCTGGGAATCGAACCTGGTTGTTTTGAAAAAAAATCCAACACTATTTCTATTTAGATATCGATTGTGTAGGTCTTAAGGAATAAATGTTAGTATGAAACGTGATGTTTAAAATTAATAAAACGCATTGTTTCCATATCTTTTAATTTATTTTAGTAGGTGTTCGAAATGACTACCATTTTGTAAAATACAACATTCAACTCGATTAGGTCAAAATTGTCTCTATGGTGTAGCATAGCAGCCATAGACACAATTTTAACGCAAATTCACCACCTGAAGATACAACATTCAATAGTAAGATCGTTACCTAAACGAGTTGAATGTTGTATTTTACAAAATGGTAGTCATTTCGAACACCTACTAAAATAAATTAAAAGATATGGAAACAATGCGTTTTATTAATTTTAAACATCACGTTTCATACTAACATTTATTCCTTAAGACCTGTATATAGGCCCGTGCGAAGCCGGGCAGGGCAGCTAGTTATTTTTATAATATGTATATTACCTTGAGTATATAAAATTAATTTTTCGGTATATTTAAGTACTATTTCTTTAGAGATTATTAACATTATTAATTTCTTCTTATTATTAGTTATTGAATTTGATCTTATTATTCGTTTTTCTTTTATTTTGTACACGTATCATATATCTATTATCACGTATCACGTATCATATATATATTTGGTAGTGGTAGATCCTAAAGTGAAGGATCGCCTGGGGTGGTACCACCCTCTTATCTATTTCTGCCGTGAAGCAGACATGCTTGCATTTCTGTGTTTCTGTTTGAAGGGTAAGAGAGCCAGCGTAATGTCCGGCACATGAGGCAATCCATCTTAGTCCTCAAGGTTAGCAGCGCATCAAAAACCCTCTAATATTAATACAGTGAGGTGAGATGTCTATGGGCGACGGTGACCACTTACCATCAGGTGGCCCGTTAGCTCGTTTGCTCTCCATATTTAATAAAAAAAAAAAAAAATTATTCATAAACAATCATAAATTGTGTTTGAATACAAAAAAATAATCATCCCAAAAAAAATAATTAAAAATAATAATTAAACTCTTTCAGTGTCAATATTAGCTACAGTATAAGCGTTATAAAAAAGAAATTAAAAATACAAAATAATAATTATTAATATCCATGTCACAAAAAATAATAAATAATAAAAAATCAATGTCAAAACAAATACAACCCAATAGGTGCCTACTTACATTATAATTCTTCAACTGAATACAAACTCCTTTCTAAAAGAAGCGCTTTTAATTTGACCCTAAATGTATGGATACCCTACCCTATTATATTGTACCTCTCTTTATGTTGTATGTTTTGTTTTTGTCCCGGGTGCAATAAAGTATATTTGTATTGTATTATATGGAGGCTATTTTACCTTATTATATCTCCCTATGTTTTTCCCTGGCGGTCAGGTGCAATATGCTCGCGCGCAGATTTGCAAATTGCTCGAAGGATGTCAAGATTACCTTGTTTAAAGCATTTTGCCAGTGTTTTTATACTTGCTAGTTATGGACCAGGTATACAAGGAAAGCCTTCAGCATCCTTCGAGTGCAATATAACAATGCCTTTCGTATCTTAATGAAGTTACCAAGATACTGCAGCGCGTCGAGCATGTTCGCGGACGCCAGGGTCCCGGACTATTTCGCGATCATTAGGAGCAGGGTCGCCATGTTCTGGCGGAGGGTAGGTGACACAAATAACGAACTTTTGAAAGTTGTCGGTCAGGATATCCATAGAAATAGATTCTATGGACACTGGCTGAAGATGCACCGGTCTGCGAATAAAAAGTAGAAAATTCACTTTTATTATGTTTAACTTCTTTACTTCTACTTTTAATTTAATTTTCTGTTTTCTGGTTATTTTCATTTCTTTTCAATTTTTTTATTATTTTTTATTTTAATTAATTAACTTTTTATGTTTTATTCTAATTTTAATTATATTTTTATAAAACTTAGGCACTATGGGTGTATAGTATAACCTGACGATAAAGACATTTTATTTATTTAGGTTAGGCTGGAAGAGATCTCTTATTAGAGATAATCTCTACCTTGTGTACTACATTTTATTTCTTGTATTGTATTCTTTGTTTCTCTTGTGTACAATACATTATAAAGTATAAATCTACAATGATATCATGAATATGAAATCTTTGCGTGTGCGTGTACGCATTGAGTCGGCCGCTTTTTGTTGTCAAGCCTCGCCCAATAGAAATCCGTTCTCTAGCAGAGTTAAATCGTGATTTTTTTTTCGTTTACGAGCTAGTAATGGAGACCGCGATTAGGCAAACGCAGTGTGGGATGAAGCGACGCCCCTAGCTAGATGAAGCGACGATCTGCACAAGATCTGGCAGCGACTGGACGAGAAAAGCCTAAGATAAGGACTCGGACTATAATATAACGGATAATAATTGTTCCATGACGTATCTAAGCGTAACTTTGTTATCAAATGATAAATTTAAAAAAAAACTAACTAACTCCTGGGAGAGGCCTAAGTCCAACAGTGGGCTAGAGTGGGCTGCTGATGATAGTCTTTGACAGACGGACGGAGTAGCCACAGCAAATACAGCGATAGGAGGTTTACACGAATAATGTCCAACCAGAAAATTGATCGTTTGCCCTTTAGGTACGGTTTAAAAAAAATCTCAGACAGTACTTAGCGAATCCGCCGGAAAACGCGTAAATATTCCACACGTGATCAAGGCGATGGACTGGATTTTTTTTTCTGTGACCAAGGTTAAAGAACAGACGCCTCAAACGATTACGAATAGCTGCGATTGGCCTTGTGTGGGGAAACTCGTGCAACTAACCACGTGAAATGGCTCGTAGCATTTCATCATTATATAGAGTGGGACAGCTAAGTGTTTACAGGCGTCACTTCGACAAAAACTTAATAATTCAATCAAATTCGACGATTTAAAAAAAAATATATCAGATAGCCTTGTAAACTAAACACCAAAGTTGCTAACGCCTATATACCTTGAAGAAAGGGGCTGTACACTTTCATCTGTTTTACTAAAGTAAATATTAATAATGTAATAATATTAATTTAATATATTATTATTTTTACCCACTACACTACCGCTCCTACTAACATCTTGGAATAAGGGGTGAAATGAAAAACAGCGCTGCATAATTGGTACCCGAGTATGTCAGCATTTGTTGATTTTCCCCCCTTTTGACAAATATACATAGTGCTTTGTGGTCTGATTGTTCTCTATTTGTTGTTATCTGTTGTTTTATAATTGTGCAATAAAGTGTATTTTACTTACTTACTTAAAGTCAAGTCGAGAGCGTCGGTGGCGTCGTGGCTAGGAAGTCGGACTCCCATGCCGGGAGGTCCGAGTTCGAAACAATGCAATGTTATGTACCAATGCAAAACCCGCCCAAAGCATTCCTACCACTATACATACAACAATGCCGGACAACTCTACTGCGATCGCTGTAACCGGGTCTTCAAGAGCAAGTTCGGATTCGCCAGCCACATTCGAGCGCATGCTAGGAACTGAAGGGGGTCGCCGTCGTCGGTTTCGACGAGGAGGACTATATATGTACCAATGAGTTTTTCGGTTTTTTCGAAAGACTTACGTACATTTACCGACTGCTCTGACGGTGAAGGAAAACATCGTGAGGAAACCTTCAGCTACGAGCTATGTCCATAACTTCTGTTCTACGCCGGATCTCCTCATTTCGGATTCGATCCAGCAGAGATACTCCGAGCATAGCTCTTTCCATAGCACACTGAGCGACTTTTAATTTGTGAACCAGTCGCACCGTCAGTGTCAACGTTTCGGCTCCGTAGGTCATTACTGGTAGGAAGCGCTGGTTAAAGACTCTTGCCTTTAGACATTGAGGTATGGGCGACGAGAAGAAGTGACGTAACTTCAGAAATTTTCATTTTTTCTCTTAAAACAATAACTAGTTGCTAATTAAACGTTTTTGTATCTACCAGGTTTTGCGCTTCTCAAGAATTTCTTATCATCAAATATCTACTTACCAGCATACAGGCCACTTTTATTCAACCAACGAATCCCACCTTCGACACGAGGTGTTGGCTACAGTTTCACTTTGGAAAGAAACCCTGTGAGAACTTTGTTTGTAAAAGTTTCTTACCATATCACCAAGTGGAGATAAATTATGTAAACCGCGCGATTTAGACCGATCCCGACTACTGATCAGATCGGATCCCTACCGATAGACAGTCCACGTGCCAAACTCTGAGCCAGGAACGCAGCGGCAGTAAAATCCTAACGCCCGCTTGTCTGTTTTCCATCTCTTATTGATAGTTTAATGGCGCTATAACCGCTTTGGCTCCGACCGTCGGATTTTGAACAGTGATTCATTCAATATCCAGCAACAATGCGAATAGTATTTTGACGGTTCCGAGGTGTCGGGTTATTATGGTTTTGGAAGGAGGATGTGCCGCGAAAGATGAATCCCTAGGAACTACACATGAACTTCAATTATACCTCATCCAACCAACGATGTTACGCCTGTCAGTGACTTACGACAGTACTTTTGTTTTCGTAGTACCTACCAGTTATTTTTTTCTTTTTTTTCTTTTGAGCAGGAAATCTTACAGCAGGCAATCTTATAAAATTTTACATAGTAAATGTTCTTTAAATATTTGTATGGCAATCCAAGATTCCACTCATTACATTTTATTAAAATAACAGCATAAGGACATACACTAATAAATGAATTTTACAGAAAAAATAATATAAGTGATATCTTGGTAAGTAAGTTAAGTACATACAAATTGTGTTAGATACTCTGTGAAGACTCATCCTGAACAGGTAGTAGCTTAGTTACATATTTCTGCCGCAAAGCAGCAGTGCTTGCTTGTAATCTAGAAGGGCAAGATAGCCAAAGTAACTCACTCTTGAAGGGGTCGACGCGCAGACTCTCGCGCACGCGCAGCGCGTCCGCGATGTCCCGCCGCTTGACGCATTGTATGCCGAGGTTGCTGAAGGAGACCAGAGGCCCGTCTGTTCGGACGGTGCACACGCCCGACCGGCAGCGCTCGCGACCAACCAGGTTGTGAGGGTGAGGTCTGGTGACACGGACAAGTTACAGTCAGTTAATAGGTCTAGATACTAAATATGTCAAAGGAAACTATTATAAACACGGAAAGGTAAAAGGCTGGGCACGAGACTGCCGCGCAAGCTTCGCCGGATCGAATCCACCTTTGACCACTGTGGTAGACAACTTAGAACCGAAATGTACCTAATATTAGAATGGAAGTAGTTGTTTTACTTAGCTTAGAGTGACACAAAGAGCGATGGAAAGGGCGATGCTCGGTGTAACACTGCTAGACCACAAACAGAACGAGTGGATCAGACAGGACGAAGCTTAGAGACGTGGTAGACATCATCGAAAGACGTAAATAGATGGAGATGGGCGGGACACATTGCACGGATGGATAGGGACCGGTGGACCAGAAGAATGGGTGGGTAACCTATGAGATGGGTGGATGACATTCGGGGAATAGCGGGCCACAGCTGGATGCGCACCGCCTGCGACAGTCGGAAGTGTAAGAAGTTGGAGGAGGCCTATGTCCGAAGGCGGACCACAAGTGGCTGAGATAGATCTTATCTTATGATAGGGGGCCGGGAATAACCCATTGGCACTTCGACCCTTGAGGATCTTTTGTGTCTACCCCATTTACACACTGGTCATCTCAGTGTGCAGGTTTCCTCACGATGTTTTCCTTCACCGTCAGAGCAGTGCAGAGGCTGAGATAGATAGATAGATAGTTGTTTTACACTGATTTTGTATTGAGATATGTTTATATAGTTGTACAATGCTGACAGCTGTCTCACCGTACCGTGTCGTTGTGTCCCCGGGCCCTGCCTGACAACCAGCGCTGCGGCGGTGGCTAGCGTCTAGCTATATCTTCACAGAATAATGCTGAGTCAGGGACACTTTTGACACATATGCATGTGAACTTACTCTAAGTCATTGTTACTTTTAATTAGTGAAATGTTCGTGTTATGTGTGCAAATAAATTATAATTCATTCATTCAACTTCACAGGCGTTGGAGTGGTTAATGAATGTATAAAACATTATAGGTTATTACCAGGGGTAAAATATATCTCCCGTGGTATCACCAGAATGGTTAGTAGTACTACGGAACAATAAAACTTCCCGTGGTAGGTACTACGGGTAGTCGCCCTTAAATTCTCCAATACAAGTATACATGGGCTCTCAGATAAGACGGACCTTATGTAAAAAGGGTTATTATAAAATAAATGACTACTTAAATGATAAAGAGGCTTGGTCCTAAATCCAGCTCCAGCTCTGCACATTGTGTACATATATGATTGTATTCATAATTATTGTAAGATATATTTAGGTATTTCAAAAGATGTGCGGCTGAAAGTTTCTTGCGCCGCTTCTTTCCTTTCAGCTATAGCACCTTACGAAGCGGTGGTAGAGTTAAAAAAATGAAGTTGTAAAAATGTACTATAAGGTAAGTACATTATAGATTTGTCTCCAACTGTTAGTACTTTCGGGCGAAAGCTCAGTTGAGTGAGACTCTTATACAGGTATATGTGTACGACAAAACCTTAGTGACTATAATGCCAGCATCACTACTAATATTTCCAAACATTGCATCCAGTATTACGCAATGATCCAGTAACGAACCGTGAAACGGTAGCCGCCAGTAGTCAAATAATTTACAGTCAAACGGAACCCGCTGTTTAGTGCGGGCTCATGTTTGGGCTATAAAAATGCAGCGGCTCAGTTGGCCGCTCGCCACGGTTTCGAGAGATCAATGCAAGTTTCCGATTGTTTGCACTGAACCATGAACAAGTAATTCGTAGTCAGAAATTGATTTGGAGTGTGAGGAATGTTAAGATTTCAGGGGAAGTTTGAGGTGGAGGGACAGTTTTCCGGTTTCGGAGGGGAGGGGGCCAATGTATTTCGGGGTGGTGGTGGTGGGGTGGTGGGGGGTTAAATCCCCCCCAACCCCCACCTGTCTACGATCATTACTGTGATATTTTAGTAAGACGAAGTTAACGCACATAGAGGCCGAGCACATCATGGCTCTTCATGATCGACGTCATTCTAATGTAAGATTATAAATCTCTCATCAGCCTATTAATGTCCCCACTGTTGGGGCACAGGCACACACAAGGGTGTACGGACCATAATTAATAACAATAATTCACCTAGTAGGTAGTGGTAGATCCTAATGTGAAGGAGCGCCTGGGGTGGTACCACCCTCTTATCTATTTCTGCCGTGAAGCAGAGATGCTTGTGTTTCGGTTTGACGGGTAATTGAGCCAGCGTAATTTTCGGCACATGAGGCAATCCATCTTAGTCCTCAAGGATAGCAGCGCATCAAAAACACTCTAATATTAATACAGTGAGGTGAGATGTTTATGGGCGACGGTGACCACTTACCATCAGGTGGCCCGTTTGCTCGTCTGCTCTCCTTATTAAAAAAAAACCAAGCGGCCCAGTACTGATTGGTGGATTTCTTTTTCGTTTAAAGGTCTTGATATTTTCCAATTGAAACCACGTATTTGCAAGAAGCAGTTAGCAGTTAATGGCTCGCCTAATGTACACCTTTTTATTTTGTGCATTAAAGTATAAATAAATAAATAAATGGCTGAGATTGGGTCGAGAAGCGCAGGCTCTATTACATGATAAGCGTGCAGTTTACACACACAGAACATAACAGAAATCTCCCTCTCTCTCACACACACACCCTTCCAACACACATACTTACACACTCTTACAACATACATACTTACACACTCCGTATTCCACTTTCCCACCTCCATATTTTATTAACTTTCAGCTGTATAAATTAAGCGACCTGGGAGACCTGTTTTTAGGCTTGCACGAGTGTTAAAAAAAAGAACAATTCAGGAATTGTATAGCTGTAAGGTTTCTCAGAAATTAAATTAAATTATTTTTTTCAGACTTGCAGGTTTCTCAAAGTTTTCCTTCCTTCAGCGTTGGAACAGTCAGTAAATGTAAAGTCTTCAAAAAAATCCGAAAGACTATAACTAACGTGATATATTAAAATCAACCAACAATCGTCACGTCACGAAAAAGCTCAATACAATAGAGGTACCTTAATAGAGGTGAGATGGTAGACGAATTTACACCTACACACATCCTACACATTTATAGAATCACGGCTGACTGATCGAGTGGGCATCTGTGACGTGGGCTCTGACGATATCAGATCAGCCGTGACGCGCGGTGTTAAGAAACTAAGGAAATCTTGCGACTACATTCAATCGATGGTATTTTTAAACGATAATAGGTTTTCCGGCGACTGACGTACATTTTATTGTTTCTCTCCAAATTACATTTCAACAAAGAATATTAAAAAATATCGTACCTTGTACATTTATTGATAAACTAATTAAAAAAATAAAAATAAAATAAGGGGCGGTATACTTATAGCACCTGGGGTAATTCACCTGGGTGCATTAAGTACACTACTTAGTAGACTTGATTCACTCAGGTGATTTGCAGGTGATTTTCAACCTTTATTGAAAACATGACAATACTTGTAAATCGAACAATATCCTGACTCCCAAACTAGGCGAACCTGTATCTTGGGAGACAGTGCTTTTCCAAAAAGAAGGTATATAATAAAGGTCAGTATTCATCCCACAGATAACTAAGGATGATTCTAGATTCAAAACATCGTTGGAAGTCTAAAGCAAGCAAACAATTTCGACCAATCTGCACTTGGTCGATCATAGTCCCCCACCAGTGAGGAAAATATCATGATAAAATCCAATATGGCAAAAAAAATAAGACGTCGGTTTATAATGGGGAAACATCTTTGAACCTATTGATCAGGTAAATGGGTTCTTCTCGAACGTAAGTTGTACAGAACCTTGAAGACAGAAAGCGAAGAAAAACTCGGCCAGACTAAGGGTCGATCTGTATAGCGTCCTTGATGCAAAGCATCTTTAAGGAACAGGAAGGAGACTAAGGTAAGGGGTGAGCACAAAAGATCCCTGAGGGTCGAAGTGCCGCTGGGGTTGTCCCTAGTCATAAGATAAGATAAGAAGGGTCGATTTTCATTTCACGAGAAAAAAGACCGAGCTCCGCGTAGAACAGATTCTTTCGCGCCTCTGGGCCTAGCCCTCTGTAGAGTTTTCTTAGGCTGATTCTTTTTATTGTTACAAGAATAGTCGAAAGCTTCATCAATTCTGGAAGTTTCAACACTCCCAACTTTAAACATCTACCCCACGTCCAAAACACTTTCTAACTAGACGAATATCCAATGGTGAGGTACGTTGAATCTGTCCAATCTACTCACTTGTAGGGCTCGTCGCGCGTGACGCACGACACGACGACAACGGCTTTGCCCGTGTAGCCGCATATCTCTATGGTGGGGTACGTTTTGCGGTCCGTCGTGCTGTTCACTCCGGGGATGGAGCCCGCGGACCGACCCTCGCACTCGTATCGAAACCTGTGGACAAGGATGCTTAATTAGGACATGATTTACAGCATAGATCAAAGGACAGAATTTTGTATATTCGTTTGTGTAACACAGCAGGACATCCATATATGACCATCCATTATGACCGCCTCCTTGCTGCACGGAATGGAGGGCGGCAACAATGGCATTCTGAAGATGATAGCGGGCCAGTCTGATTGTCCTACAATCAGACACTGGGTTCGTATGTCGACCGGGGTCGGGGAGGTACCCGATGAACGCACGAACTCTCTGTCCCACATGCCTGTCTAAAATGTTCGTTATAAATAATTACTAACATAGTCTTAAGTACCTGCATTGTTACTAACAAAATTTGAACCCCGTTGTTCCGAGGAATAAATTGATTTGATTTTGATTTATACCAAAACGCCACAATTTTTTGCGTTTCGGGGTTCACAAACAGCATTCCGAACCCAATTCCATAGAAGCACCCAAGCTAAAGACGTCTGAAGATAAAATAAAAAAGAAATATAGTCATAAAATATACGCAGATATTGTATACGCGTATAGTTCGTCACATTAAACAACCAAGTTGTAAGTATAGGTATTATATTAGTAGGATTCCTCAGGTGAACATTGAACTCTGAATGTTCTCATGATTCTGTCTGGCCGCTGCGACAGGAAAACAAAAACAATCTTTATTATAATGGACACGAGTTGATACTATGTCATTAGCGGACGTCGACGTGCAAACTGACTGATACATACAGTATAGCAACTGTCTGTGACAATAGCAAAGATTTTATTAAAATAATGTTCTTTGGATAACTAAGTGATAAGTACATCTTCGTCATATTCATATTCTACATAATACAATGGGTTACTAAAGTGATTGTGCGATCCCCAGCGATTCCAGGGATCTTTCGAGGGCGAAATAAACTAAGGGGAACGAAATAATGTCCAGGGTAGGCAATAAATACCAATGAAAAACCAACTCATCAGCGTCTCAGCCCGAGATCACCCGTCGGCGCCGACAATGTCCAAAATTGTGGCAGTTTTTTATATCACCGAAGCACCAGCACTGTATCAGCACTGCGAGGAGTCCATGGAGGTGATAGTTCATATGCGATGACGAAATTCGGTGACGCGCGCGCAAATCGCTGCCGTCTCAAGGGCTGTGTTTCGGAGACTGTGTCAGCGAGTGGCAATCAACGATAAAAACTACTGGACATTAATATTCGACAGAACGAAACAAAAACGAAAGCTAAAACTACCTACAATAACTGTCGCTAATGTAAACAAAACTTATGAACTAGGTATGCGTGGTACGGATTGTACAGTGATGTCAGATCTGAAAGGAGATAGCAACTCCTGATTAAGTCGGACTGAGCAGGTGGACAATGGACATACGCTCAAACAGTCGGTCGACAACTGACAACTCTTGTTTTACATACTCAAAAATTCACAAAGAAAATGTCATACAAAATGTGCCAATTTCGGATTTATAGAGATGTCAATTTTCAAAAAAAACCTATATTATTATTCATTAACTATTCTTATTCTTACGTAAGTTATCAAACGCATTTCGCGCCTTTTCCATTATTACATCCAGTTTTAAACACAGTGAGTGTATGTGTATGCTGCTCGTACAATAGACCACAAGCTGTAGCATACCATCTGTCAAAACTTCGATTAAATTTCAACCTTCTGCCTGCGCAATGTGATACATTTCAGACTCTCAAATTTTGACGTTTTGGGTAGGTTGACCTGTGGTCGTGTGCCGTGGGCGATACGCATTCCCATTTTCACTGGTGGTGCAAAGACTCTGGAGTCGACACCACGGACGGATCACAGACGCTACTGAATGAATGCACCGCGTTTGAACAATTTTATTAGTGTGATTACAGACAATTACAAGCGTCGCATTATACCTCGGCTGGTGTTCGACTTCCTATAGTTTTTCCTGTCTAATAGTACACGCATGCTCCGTACAATACAAACACAAATTCTTACCTATTCTATTGATATGAAACATCCGCAATAATTAATTATTATTGGGTGTTACTCACTGGCTTCATGATTGTCGCGGAGGTTGCTCTGAAGTTATACCCAATTAGTTCTAAAAGTCGTTGCCATAGACAAAGGAAATATAAGTTTCGCTACATCGAACAGTAGTAGTACCTATCCTTCTTTAGTTTGTATGTTACACAATTGACATAAAGTTCATTATGCTATGTACAATTACGTTGCGAAAATTCGCTTCCATTCCATTCCGTGGCAATGTAAATTGAGCCTTAAGCCTTAAGCACCTACGATATCAAGTTCGATATAAAATAATTATTAATTACCGGTTTCCTCAATACCATTTCTTAGTACTAATTACTTAGTAGTAATGAATTGTAAAGGGTACCTAAGCTGTTAATCCCATACTGCCTATTTCCTTTAATGTTGCATGTTTAATAATATATATTATAACATCATAAGCTTTAACTTAAATTGTAATTTTAAGTTGTAATTCCGGAATCTGAATATTAGATTGACACATAACATTGTAAAGTGGTCAATGTGTGTATCCATGTAATCTCCACGACACAGGCAACGCCTAGTGTGGAGGTTATAGTTTAATGTGAAATGTTCATTAATATGTGGAAAAGAATACATTTTTTAAATATATTTTTTTCAATTTTCATTCTTTGTTGGAATCGGTAGATAAAATCACGATTAAATGTACATTTTCCTTCTAATATTCCTTCTAACTTTCCTATTTCCTTCGAATAAAATCATCAGCGTCAAACATACAATACAATTATTATACTAACACCCCCCCACCCCCCACCCATACTCACTCTTACCATTATTAACACTTAACTTCCCACACTCACACACCCACTCACCCTACACTACAGATGCACACTTACATCATTACACACTCCCACACAACCTAACACACCCCCACCCATACTCACTCTTACCATTATTAACACTTAACTTCCCACACTCACACGCCCACTCACCGTACACTACATATGCACACTTACATCATTACACACTCCCACACAACCTAACACACCCCACCCATACTCACTCTTACCATTATCTTTACTAAATTCCTTTATGATTAAATTTTCCAAATTCCTTTTAGGTTAAGAATATAATTTGTAATTTGCTTGCACAGAATGTGCGACGGAATCCCGACTTACAAGATACAGGTTTTCGACCTAGTTTGTAAGTCGGAGGTCCTTTTTTTGCCCTGTATAAGTAAATAAACTTTTTCATTTTTTTAATATATTTTTAATAAAAATAAAATATATAACAAATAAATCTGAATCAGTATAGCTGTAGCTTGCTGTTCATTCCGTAGTACGAAGTGCGCTCCAATAAAATTAGAAGAGGATTAAATCAGCACCCACTAATAGGGCAATGGCCTAACAAAGTGTTTTACAAGATTATTTTGTATTTTTCACAATTATTCTTATAAATTGATAAAATCATAAGACTTTTTTTAATTAAAAAGATACTTAGAAAAATTTCTGACACCTTGGACAGTCACTAATTTTTAAGAACGTTTTTAATATTTACAAATAAAAATAAAAAATAATAATAATAAATTTCTATTATTCTTTTTTCTATTATTATTTTTCATGACGTAAAAATTTTTGTATGCCAAAATAATGTCGAAACATGATGATCTATTCCAACAATACTACTATCTTATATGTACCGTGTTTCGTGCGAATAAAATAAAATTCATTTAATTTTTTTTTAAATGGAATATTTTCTCATTTTTTGTTTACATCATTGATTTATTATGCGTTATTGTTTAAAATAATGCTCTTATCAATTAATAATGATGGTAAATTAATATTTTTCAAACAGGTGGAAGTAGCTATGAGTGGGTTTAGATTTTCAAACGCCAGCAACTTACCACACACTGCATCGAATTTGAACGAAACCGAACCGAAACAAACTGAAAACCAGATTTCTATGGGTACGGTGGTAAAGTAGACGAGTATTTTTATGTAATGGAAGACTCTAACAGGTGTCCCATAAAATAAGTTTGTATATTCTGGTGAGTCTAGTCTTGAGCATGACCCAAATAAAAACATTTTTTTTCTTTAATTATGGCCCCTGCTCGTGCAATTTGGCCAATGACCGTGTTATAATCTTGAAAATCACTCGAACGTTTTGGTGTCTGTTTAGAAAAAACAGTTTACCATCGTCGAGATTATGGGAGAGTCGTATGCATCAGGAATGCCTAGTGCCTTGCATTCCAAGTGCAATTGGAGGTTAAGTTACCGAATTCACACCATCTTTACTTTTTCACTCCCATTTCACGGTCTTATATAACGTTCACTTATCACGGACGATTTTTAGGAAAACTACACTAGTTTTACGAAAAAAATGACCACTGTAAACGGTTTTTAAACAATAAAATACGACGAACACGCCATGACAGCGTGAACGTTCAACATAACCTCCCAAATAAGAATTACCATCGCTCTTAATATGACGTACTATTTATGTGCCCCCGTATTGCTATAGTAATCAACTTGACACCTACCTGTATGTAGCAAGCAGGGTCAAGGCCGTGTTCAGTTGGCAGACAAAACATTTACTCGCTGCTTATTTGGAGACCAACACTCGGATTTACTATTACAATTAGCGTTCGCCGTCGCCCTTCCTCTTTCGTCGATACGTATTTCGACATCATGGATGAAGATTATAAATAAAAGACAGACAGACAAAGAAAAATAAAGTACACTAGCGTTGTAGCTAGATACATGTAGTGAAGACTCTAACGAACACATTTACACGTTACTGGCGCACAAGCCCTGTGGCTTATGCCAGTATTATGATTTACGATATAATTAGTTTTAGTAATCATCATCAGCAGCCTATTCTAGTCCACTGCTGGACATAGGCCTCTCCCAGGGCGCGCCATTGAGCCCGATCTTCGGCTCTTCTCATCTAGTCGCTGCCAGCCACCTTACGCAGATCGTCGGTCCATCTAGCAGGGGGGGCGTCCCACACTACGTTTGCCCAAACGCGGTCTCCACTCCAGAACTCGTCTATCCCAGCGGTTGTCGGTTCTGCGACAGATGTGCCCGGCCCACTGCCACTTCAGCTTGCTAATCTTATGAGCTATGTCGATGACTTTTGTTCTATGCCGGATCTCCTCATTTCTGATTCGATCCAGCAGAGATACTCCGAGCATAGCTCTTTCCATAGCACGCTGAGCGACTTTCAATTTGTGAACCAGTCGCACCGTCAGTGTCCATGTTTCGGCTCCGTAGGTCATTTTAGTAATAGAGGGAAAAAAACATACAAATGTACACACCCCTTTCACCCTTTCACTCTCTTCTACACAAACACGCTCACACACATTTCCAATAAACACATCCATATACACACACACCAAAACTTATTTCTCCCTATAAGCATTATTTTAAAATAGAAAATCTGTAATTGGCAGTATGTTTTTTTAATGGACTTTTTTGTTTTAAAATTAAGTGCTGTGGATTGTGTAATAAATAAATTAAAAAATAGGAGAATTATTTCAGAAAAAAAATAGTCCAAATTTCATTTATTTATTGCCTTTAACATTCATTGCTGAGGGTCGTGATCATTCTAAGAATTCACATAGAACGACTCTCGTGGCAGATTTAATGGGGTGGTTTGCCATTGCCTTCCCCATTACACACACTATCTCAGTGTGCAGGTTTCCTCACGATGTTTTCCTTCACCGTCAGAGCAGTCGGTAAATGTACGTCAGTGTTTCGAAAAAACCGAAAACCTCATTGGTACATGGCATTGCCCGGTTTCGAACTCGGACCTCCCACATGGGAGTCCGACGTCCCACCCACGGCGCCACCGATGTATTACGTTTAATTATTTTTTTAAATATAGTGAGCCGTTATCGATAGCGGCCATGTTCGAATTAAATATATTTTTTCATTCGCAAATTGTGCATAAGGATGGTGCTACACGAGTCCACAACAACATCAAATACCCAAGCTACAAACAGTTTACAGTAGTTCACAAACGCTACTAATGGAACGCGTAACGCAGCTATTCAGAGAATCCGACCGTACGTACGAATGCGCATACGCTTGGGTCTGGCTGAAAATACCTGCGATTGCGCCCACGCCGCCGCGTCTATCGGACGATCCATCAGAATCATGGTCAATTTGTTTTCATTGACCAGCAGATGGTAATGAGATCAGATGTAAACTTAAATTGAATCGGGGCTAACTGTTGTTTGAAATAGAGATGAAACATAACGTAAATATAATAAATATTCGTAATGCATTTCAAATTTAATTTTAGGTCAAGTAAAAAAATAATTGATTATTGGCATAATTGGCATGGCATTACATAGCAATAACATACATGAAAACATTTGTATTAATTATTAGATTTAAAAACATCATAGTCAAGTCAATAATTAAAATAAAAATATATCATAATAATAATAAAAGAAAAGAAAAAACTGAAAAATATATTTTAATGTCATTTGGATTTGAAATTCATAAATTCATCAAAATTGTAAAAAGTCTGCTCGAATAGCTTTTAGTCTGTACTTAAACGACTTTATAGTAAGCGCTTCTTTAACGTTTAAGGGAATGCTATCATATACTGAGGGGCCATCACATGAGTCAGTTTATCAGATTTTGCCAGCCTCCTAGCGACAGATCTCAGACATTTCCTTTCTGCATCATTGTTAATCACAATAGAACTAGTAATTTATCTCTACAGGCTGTAACAAAAAAAACCTATAGAACCAAAAGGGGGAATTCAGTATCTATAACTGACCAATTTTTATTATGGGATCAACTCTGAAATCGTGAATAATAAATCTGCTGTTTCATACAAAAACTCATTAAGTACTTAGCTATACCTTATACATACATGGCCGAAACGTATGAAAAAGCTGAATTTTTCGCGATTTCAGAGTTGGCTCAAAGGCTCAAAGTGAAAGTTGTTATGCTCGGAGTATCTCTGCTGGATCGAATCCGAAATGAGGAGATCCGGCATAGAACAAAAGTTATCGACATAGCTCATAAGATTAGCAAGCTGAAGTGGCAGTGGGCCGGTCACATCTGTCGCAGAACCGACTACCGCTGGGGTAGACGAGTTCTGGAGTGGAGACCGCGATCGGGCAAACGTAGTGTGGGACGGGCGTCTCTGCTAGATGGAGCGACGAACTGCGCAAGGTGGCTGGCAGCGACTGGATGAGAAGAGCCGAAGATCGGGCTCAATGGCGCGCCCTGGGAGGGGCCTATGTCCAGCAGTTCGAATATGGATACTGAATACCTCTTTCGGTTCTATATGGGAATTTTGTATATTCCATATCAATCAATCCAATATTGCTAAGCAGACAGAAGCTCGAAGAACATTGACTCTAATAAAAAAGAAACATCTATTTCATATGATTCATCATTCTCTCAAGCCCATAAAATACAGACAAACAAAACCTCAATTAACAACTGAAATTATAGCTGTCTCACTTCTCTGACGATACGTCGACCCGGCCGAACCAATCGTACCGGTTCCATTAAGGGCGACCATAAGTAAGAGTGTATCTTGTTTGCGGTCAAATTTGTTGTTCAATAGAAGCCACAAAAATGTGATGTGGTCGGTGGCAACGCAGCTGGTCCTTAAAGGACCACACGTCAAACTACAAATATATGAAGTGTCACTCATATAGTCATATAACTAATGAATAAAACAGGAATGTTTCCCTACACGCAACGCAACTTTACAGCGATACAACTCATTCATTACTACAAGTTACCAGCGGCAAAAGAACCTATAAACACAATGATCCCCCAGTACATACCGCCAAACAGACCAAAAATAGTTTACTGTCATCGCGCTCTTTCATCGTACGCAGCCGTGATTGTATCGAGGATCAATTTGGCAGCGATTCAGCTGCTAAGCAGTCCACTACTAGACTTCCAAAACTTGGTAAAGCATCACCCAACTCAACATCACACAACGCTCTGTTTGCTCACCATTCATCTGAAGAAAAGAATAGAAGTGAAACCATTCAGGAACAAGTAAGAAGACGAAAAGTATTCTGAAATAGAAATAAAACGCAAGGTCAGTCTCACCTGATCGGCCTGAAGGATGAGATTCCATTAACACTTGGTCTGAAAACAAATCAAACAGTTTATCTTAGCCAGCAAGTAACTTTTTCAACCCCTTACAGGATCTTCCACGGTACATTGAAATAAACGAAACAATTCGCCAGTACGGCGGAAGAAACGTCAACGTACGAATGTTCCAGTCTTCTATACTCTACTTATTCTTGACCATAAGTCATTCATCAAAAATCCAATACACGAACTAACTGTATGTTTCAAGATAATACTTTCTGCTAAAGTACTGGATGTGTTAGGCATGCAACAGGAAATCATAGCTCTTGATAGCTTGCCAAACACAATCACACACTCCAATCACCAGCTCATTTTCTTTCATATAGGGCTTGAAGATGAAAGAAAACACCACAAACTTACTTGTACAATCGACAAGAGAAATATCTGTAATACTAGAGAGCATCAAAGTACTGAGAGAATAGTACGTGGTCCAGAAGTGGGGAAGACACAAAGATTTAAATAGTTTCGGGAAGACATGAAACTATTAGAATAAGAAACAAGGTTTTGAAAAAATGTAAACTGTAAAATGTAAACTGAGTTTTATTAGTTCTAATACATTTCTTTCATAGGGCTTGAAGATGAAACAGACTAACTTGTACAATCGACAAGATAAATATCTGTAATACTAGAGACCATCTCGAGAGCAAAATACTGAGAGTATAGTACGTGGTCCAGAAGTGGGGAAGACACAAAGATTTAAATAGTTTCTGGAAGACATGAAACTATAAGAATAAGAAACAAGGTTTTGAAAAAATTTAAACTGTAAAATGTAAAATGTGTGTTTATCAGTACTAATACATACTAAATAGTTTTAACCTGTGAAGGCCCCTTAATTCAAAAATAATCACGATAATCGGTGATGAAACTTGCCACCAGACTTACTTATTTATTAAACCTTTAGGTACAGTATATAATTGAAACATGTATGTAGTTGCGAACCACAAAACCTGTCCGAAGATGCCGAATTAATTTTAGCAGAAAACGTTACGAATCTTGTTTTGAATGTTTGGAACCTGCGTCTCGTTCTCGGAAGGCGTCTCTCTGGCGGAAGTCCAGATAACAGTGCATGAATGTTCCTTAAAATTAAAATTACCTTAAGCTTCCTTATGTCTTGTTATTTTTCTCTAGTTAGAGTGATGGAGAAAGTCACAGTCAGAGTATGTTTTCTTAGTCGTATCTCATTGGTAAGGGTCATGAATCATGATCATTCTATGAAAATGACTACATAGAACGACTCTCTTGGAGATTCCGGAACGGATTCGGCAGATTTAACGGGACGGTTTGCCATTGCTGTCCGTATTTCACACGAGTAGTCATGGTCATAGTCAACAAAGTACGGAAATTCGTTTCACCACTTACGTCTATGTACGAATGTTGTGGAATCATAACAACATCTTATTACGACAGGGTCCCACAGATGTGTCTTCCACTGTACATACAGTATTAACTTCAAACTATTAACGTAACGTCACAGTATAGTTTGGCCGGCTCGTAGGCTATTATAGTAAACAAACACTCATGATTCATGCGCGTGCGCTGGCTCCGCTCACATATCATAGACTCATGGACCGATGTATGAAAACCGCAGGTTTCCTCAGAAACTGTCAGGGACAGTGACTTGTACTTTTGGTCACAGAGAATTAGCATAAAACATGTATTTGAGACTACTTAGTAGCTACTAGGTGTTATCTTGTTATGGGTTGTTACATTGTTTGAATTTGTCTATTAATATATTTTTATTAATTTCTGAGAACAAAGGTCTATTATATTTAGTTGTTGTACCAGAAATTATTTGTATAAAATAAATAAAACACAAGTTAAAAGTACGTACAAAAATCAGACACAGTACACTTTTCATATTAGGTTATTTTTTATTTAAGTATATATTATTATATTATTTTCTTCTCTCTGTCTCTATAGTGTCACAACACATACCATAACCGCTTCCCATCGGAATGACGAGCCGCATAATGGACAGACACTCACTCTGTATTCCTATCACTTTTCTCTCCAGTTTTAATTGTTATCTATTTCATCTTTAGGTATTTATTTATTTATTTGTTTGTACCTTTATTATTTATACTTTTAATATATTTTTGTTTTCGTCCCCGACTGCCGTTTCGCCCGCGATGCCTTCGCCCTTCGCCCTTGGCACAGCTGAAAACCAGCGCTGTGGTTTTAATGTTGCATTGTTTTTTTTTTAATTTCAAATATTTTTATGTTTAATTATTTATACATAATGCAATGATATAATATAATACATAATAAATGTTTTTCTTTCTTTCTTTTTCTTACTTACACCGTAGATAGCAGTGGCTAGGACACCCGACTCCCATGCGGGAGGTCCGAGTTCAAAACCATGCAATAATACGTCTGTGTGTCTGTCACCAATGAGTATTTCGGTTTTTTCGAAAGACATCCCGAAAGATTCCTTCACCGATTGCTGAAGGAAAACATCGTGAGGAAACCTGTAATAACCAGTGTGTGAAATACGGACGACAATGTCAAACCATCGTACCATATTAATAAGTATTGTAGGTATATACGTGTGACGTTTGGGGTCACAACCGGAAGTTGTACCGCTGCCAGTGTCCTCTGATAACCTTGTATCAGTAGCCAGTACCCCTACAGCATAGCAGATCATTAAAACGGAGCAGATTTACCGTGAGTTTCAAGAAAGGTCCTTAAAGTTAAACTTCTTAACATATTTAATCTTTTTGATTTTTAGTTTTTAATTTTAATTATTTTTTTACTCAACACTATCGGTCCCACTAACATCTTGGGATAAGGGGTGAAATGAAAAACAGCGCTGCATAATTGGTACCCGATTATGTCAGCATTTGCTGACTTTCCCCTCTTTTGCCAAATATACATAGATACTTACGTAGTTCATAAGTATCTGCATCTACATTAAATTTTATTTGTTTTTTTTTGTAAAATATGTTATAATCTGTGATCGGAGTAGGTAGAGCTCTTTCGGGTCAATGTCCTCAAAGGTTATATTAATATGGATATGATTTCGGGATCCCGTTTTAAGTTCTCGAGCAAATGTTGTAAATTACTTTTATAAACCTCGCCCTTACTCGGCGGATTACGATTTTTTTTAAATTGTGAACTTACGAAGAAGTTAAAACACTACCATAGGTACACTAGCGCCTTGAATCTTAAAAAAAAATATTTCGCCACCAATCTTAAATGTGTATCAAAACAAATATAACGTTAAAAATCTAAATAATATATTTATTCAATCCCGGGATTATTGGGCATACTTATCCATATTATGACCGTATGTGGCAAGTACCAAAACAGCTCTACCTACTCCGATCACTGGTTATAATGTATTTGGCAATAAATGTTATTCTATTCTATTCTAAAAGAAGCTACCCCTAGCCGCAGCGGAACTAGCGCCAATACCGAAAAAATCATTTCTCGTGAATTAAAGCATTCATTATAAAAGTGGACTGTAGAATTGTTCCATGAATGTCAAGTGTTCAAGGAATGTCATCACGTTAAGGTTTCCTAAAGTATCATGCCATCTATATCTAGAGCTATGGCGTAGAAAGGGATAGCATATATTATAATGATAGCATATATTATGCGAACGGCTAAGGAATGGAACAGCCTGCCGACGTCTGTATTTCCCGAAACCTACAACCTTGGGATCTTCAAGGCCAGAGTGAATAGGCATTTACTGGACCCGCATGCTCCATCGTCGGCCTCATCGTCGCTTACAATCAGGCGAGATCGGGGTCAAATACGGGTTTAGTAGTCAATAAAAAAATGAAGACTTAACTTTAAGGACGCTCCGTGCAACTGACGATTAGTACCGATACCTAACACTAATTAATCGTATGACTTAGTAGCTTTTGATATTCAGCTGTAACTTTGCGGAAAATATATTAATGACGAGACTGTGAAATGTTCACAGATTAATTATAATATTTAGTAATTAATTAATATATAATTAATGGAGGAAGGACCCGCCACTCACATTCGGATCCTCCCGCCCCCAACGATGACTAAACCCAAAGGATTTACAATCGCAAAGGATGATCTCTGCTGGATCGAATCAGAAATGAGGAGATCCGGCATAGAACAAAAGTTATCGACATAGCTCATAAGATTAGCAAGCTGAAGTGGCAGTGGGCCGGTCACATCTGTCGCAGAACCGACAACCGCTGGGGTAGACGAGTTCTGGAGTGGAGACCGCGTTTGGGCAAACGTAGTGTGAGACGCTAGCCAGCTAGATGGAGCGACGACCTGCGCAAGGTGGCTGGCAGCGACTGGATGAGAAGAGCCGAAGATCGGGCTCAATGGCGCGCCCTGGGAGAGGCCTATGTCCAACAGTGGACTAGAGTAGGCTGCTGATGATGAAAGGATGACAAATCCGAAATAAGAGAATAACCTATAGAAAATACATAGTATACCTATTGTTTTGACTCGAATAAAACAATATACATAAAGGAATCAAACCAAATGGCAACTGCAAGTCAATACTTAATCGAATCCTAAGGCTCTATTTACATTGCCGCGGAATGGAATGGAAGCGAATTTTCGCAACGTAATTGTACATAGCATAATAAACTTTATGTCAATTGTGTAACATACAAACTAAATACGAGCCAAAAAAGAGGTCGCGCATCTTCCGGAGAATCCTCGCGCATTCTCGAGAATTCCCCTATCTACTTTTCTTTTTTGGCTCATATTTAGTTTGTATGTTACACAATTGACATAAAGTTATTAAAGGTATTTGTTTATAATAATTTTCTTAACTAAGTAGTAAGGTAGTAAGAAAATTATTATAAATAAATACCTGAAGACGTGTAAACGAAACCGGTCGTAATTAATAAAATACAGTAAAAACCCGTGAAACAGTATAATATTTGAGTCTAATCATGTCCTACAAGTTTCACCAAGTACCAACAACCACAAGTATTAACCATTTAATAAGAGTATTATACATTAGAAATTAATAAGTAATAACCTTAAAATCACGTCTACCGTACACATTGTTAATTACTTTTAGTTTATCTTGTATTTCCCTTGGATTGTATCGTACATATACCATCTTTTACAATTTACAAGTATCCATGTAGGTAAATATTATGTGTTAATATTGTATGCGCACTTACATAGCATATTCTTACATATATATGCACACTTATGCATACTCATCTTATAGGCGAGTATAGACTTATGTCATATTTAACTATGTTTTATGCTTTGGCGTCGTGGCGTCCGACTCCCATGCGGAAGGTCCAGGTTCGTAACCATGCAATGTCATGTACCATTTACCGACTGCTCTGACGGTGAAGGAAAACATCGTAAGGAAACCTGCACACTAAGATAACCAGTGTGTGAAATGGGGAAGGCAATGGCAAACCACCCCATTAATTCTGCCAAGAGAGTTGTTCTATGTCATTAAGGAATACGACCAAGAAGAAAAAGACCTATTCCAGTATTAAAAAACAGAACGGCGTTCGCATTCCAGCATCTACAATCATTAAGTGTACAATAAAATAAACGAACACCTTGATATCTACCCACTAAATAAAAATAAATGTAAAGTAAAACTTAATAGATGGCTACTCTCTTTAGATTACGACAAAACTGAGGCTCTAATCATATAACATAAAATTTTACACACTAAACTCATTACGTTCTTCAGATTATTAACACTTAACTTCCCACACTCACACACCCACTCACCCTACACTACAGACGCACACTTACACCATTACACACTCCCACACAACCTAACACACCCCCACCCATACTCACTCTTACCATTATCTTTACTAAATTCCTTTATGATAAAATTTTCCAAATTCCTTTTAGGTTAAGAATATAATTTGTAATTTGCTTGCACAGAAAGTGCGACGGAATCCCGACTTACAAGATACAGGTTTTCGACCTAGTTTGTAAGTCGGAGGTCCTTTTTTTGTGTGCCCTGTATAAATAAATAAACTTTTTAATTATTATTTTTTCAAACATTAAAAATAACCTCCTAAAATGTTGAAATACGAGTATCTAAATTATAAAGCAAATAGTCAATTATCTAAGGGGACGTGTGTCACCATAGGAAGCACCAATAATACCAAGTTATGTGACCGTAAGTCAACTTGAGGTTGAGTTACAGCTCAGCGCATGGTGGCCCTTTGATAACACATGCGAGACACATCTACATGGCATTATATAAAGTTTTCCTTTGCACTTTGTCTAGTCACTCATTGTTTAGTCAGCCAGCCTGCATATCAGAACCTGGTGTCTCTAGGCGCGGTGACCAGTTTAGAAAACTCGTCTGGCTGGTGTCAACCGGAAACGTGGTATTATATATTAGTGCAGTAGATGATATTGCTTTGAATATTTCACAAACACACCTGTGGCGATAAAAAATCCATCAAAATGAATGGGCTACGAACATCAGATTACGTAAGATTTATTACAAGGGCGTATTATTTTGGGTAGATCGTCGCAAAGACCAATGATGAGATATATTACATTGAATTCTGCCTATTTTGTGATTTTAATTGTGAAAAGTAAAGGCGTCTTCCTGACAAATCAAAATATCATTCGCATGAAGGCACAAACGACCGCCAGGGAGACTATTTTTTCTTTCATCCAAGATCATATCTCAACTATTCTGTTTGTCTCAAAAACTGTACAACCAATTCTTGTTTTATAAAACATTAGTTTTATTTATACTAAAGCTAAAACTAAAATTAGACTAAGAAGAAAAAAAACTAAAGATAAAAAATTTGGGGTTAAGTCATCCGGCAGCGTACCCAAGAGACTGGCTGCGTTGCCCCGTTGGATAGCTAAGCCAATCCGCTGGGTCAAATAGAAGCCAGCTCTTGGATCTTATGACGCGTCGACCAGGCGCTTTTCGAGGTCCTTGAAGACGCGGTGCGCTCCCCAGAGTTCTTGTTACTCTCATGAATGACTCGTATTTTCGAAATTGCCATTAACCAAAGAGAAAAAATGAAGATCATCCGACATTAAAAAAGTAATCAAACATACAACTTTATGAGTATAGACGTAATAGTTGGCAGGCCCGCGGCATTCCGCGGCCTGAGGTGAATATATATCACTGCATATTATTTTCTAATTTACGTAACCTATACTGGGCCGATAACCTCATCCAGTATGCTAATGTGGAACATATCGCCATGCAAATGCTTCTACATGTGCATAGGAGTTTGTACAGAAATGAAGTGAGTAAATACCCTGTTAACTAATCAAATATAATATTGCTGTGTGGTGCCGGCCCTGAAGAATAGCACCACCCCAATTCTTCCCGGGGGGTCGTACGAGGCGACTAAGGATCTCAGTCGATACTAACTTACACCGAGTAGACGACGGTAGGCTCGCCACCTATCACGTGTAGGAACGCGCTATGTGAGGATATGGAATGACGTAACGTCAGTTGTTTTAAAGGAAAAAGGGAAGATCTTCCACCAGGCCTGTTGTTGCCTGGTGACCACATGTCCTGGTCCAACTATGGATGTTTGGAACTCGTATATATACGAAGTCCCAGGAAAATTTCGATAGCGCGTTCTACACCGATGTGAGTAGGTACTAGTCGTAAAGGCGCGTCGTGCGTCGCCACACACGTTTGTCCACCAAAACTTACGGTGAAAAATGGGAACTTCCTGTGATTGAAGGTGGGTCCTCTATCTACCCCCTGGGAAGGACGTGAGAGTTCATGTATGTATGTAACTAAGGTTATTGGGAGTGAAGTGACTGGTTGGGAAGATACGAAGTTTGGTGAGACCCATGGCGTGCCTTGGGAGAGGTCTATGTCCAATAGTAGACTACCTATAGAACAGGCTGCTGATGAACTAAAGATACATCACGAAGAGTATAGTGAAATCTCGGGTGTATTTAATTAACCGAGAGCAAGAAACGTTCTTAATGTGAATCGTTCAAACCGAAACAGCAATGAAAGCATTGGTGCTTTGCGGCAGTATTTGGTAAAAGGGGGTGGTACTGCAGTCGTACCTACAACCTTCAAAACTGAATTGATTTATGAGAAGACAAACGGTCGCACTGGCTCAGACATGTTGAGTTGAGGGCATGGGAAACTTAGATCTGTTCACGACGCCGTCGCCGATCCAGTTCGCTACCGGCATCATCAGACCTCCATCAGAGAGTAGTTCCATAAATAACTGACGACCGAGCGTAGGCCCGGCACAAAAGCGTCTCGTGAACACAAGTGGCGAGCACAACACACATGGCGAGTGGCGAGTCAAGTGCCACGCAGGGAGGCTGAGCGAAAGACCAGCGCTAGCTCCAACTCCAAACCAGCAACTGGCAGGAAACAGCACAGGATAGAGACGTGTTGTGTTGTCACCTGCAGATTGAGAACACGGCGGCCCCTGGGGGCACTAGCAAATGCGACATGGCGTCCTCTAGCGCCCTCACACACAGACATAGTACTCACCGCAGCGCCTTGCTGGCGGGCTGCTCCACAATGCGCACGAAGGGGCCCCCCTGTGGGGGCGCCGGCGAGCGCGACATGGCGTCCTCTAGCGCCACCGCGGCGTCCGGGTCGGCGGCCGAAATCGCATCAACTGCAACAAACATGTTATTATCCATCTCATCAGAAGTGTGTCGTGTGGTGCCGGCCTTAAAGAATAGCATCACCCCAACACTTCCCGTGGGTGTCGTATAAGGCGACTAAGGATCTCAATGGATAGTATTCTACAACAAGTAGACGGCGGCGGTTGGCTCGCCACCTATCACGTTTGTCCACCAAATCTTATGACGAAAAGTAGGAACAAACGCCGAAAATTGTGACTGAAGGTAGTTCCTCTGTCTACCACCTCAGGGACTATGGAGTATCTCTGCTGGATCGAATCCGAAATGAGGAGATCCGGCATAGAACAAAACTTATCGACATAGCTCATGAGGTTAGCAAGCTATGCAGTGGGCCGGTCACATCTGCCGCAGAACCGACAACCGCTGGTGTACATTAGTTCTGGAGTGGAGACCGCGTTTGGGCAAACGTAGTGTGGGACGGGCGTCCCTGCTAAATGGATCAACGATCTGCGCAAGGTGGCTGGCAACGACCGGATGAGAAGAGCCGAGGATCGGACTCAATGTCGCGCCCTGGGAGAGGCCTATGTCCAGCAGTGGACTAGAGTGGTCTGCTGATGATGATGGATGATGATGATGTATGTATCAAAATTATGAGTATTTAAGTATATTATAGGTGGCAGGCGTGCCCGCAATCCATATCGAATAACGTTATTTTTATTTTATTGAAAAACCAACAGTACTTAAAGTAATAAAAGGCCAATTACAGATCGGGTATCGTGCTCTTGCGCTGACGTTTTAAAGCAAAAGTCACTGCACGGGCGCGCATTGATTTAGTATTATTTTAAAAGGATAAATGTCTTGGCAAAAAAATAGTACAATATAAAAAAATATTCTAGTAGGAAACACAACTGTAACTGATGTAAAATATCTATAATTTTGACAAAATAAATAGTTTCATACCTTTACATACCTTTACTAGAATCCATTGCATTTAAAACACTGTATTAGGCACACCAAAATAAATCGTGAATTTCGCGATTACCTTATATCGAATAAAGTTGGGGTAATCGCGAAATTCACGATTTTTTTCATCATCTGTAATCTTATAAGATATTTCAGATTTGAGTTCATCAGTAATCTTACAAGATATTTCAAACTAAAATACGCAAAGTCCCGCTAGTTTCGCCAATTCGCAAAGGCCGATTAACTAACTTTAGGTTATAACAGGCAAGTTATCAAATGATTCATACCATTATTTTCCTTCAAAAAATAATTGACGTCATTACACCATACCGATAAGCGTCAATTAGGGATGTTACGGAGGTGGTTTTACCGGAACCGGAGTCGGAGGCGGAGGTAGAAGAGAGATGTTCAGAAGAGACATGTTTTAAACAGTGACGTTTGCGGCAATAATACATGTGTCCAAGAACACACACATTAATTACATGTGTAATTAATGTGTGTGTTCCTTTATGAAGTCCTACACTATATAAATAAATATTTATTGGTTAATACTTGGCGCTCTTTGGTATCGGAGGCCAAGATCCACTTCGGGTCGCTGCGCCAGCGGAGTAAGTAAGTAATACTTGAGGTTGTTGGTACTTGGTGAAACTTGTAGTACATGATTAGACTTAAATAATATACTGTTTCTCAGGTTTTTACTGTATTTTATTAATTACGACCGGTTTCGTTTACACATCTACCTTCTTCTTCTTGGTGCCTGTAAATACCTGTAAACGAAACCGGTCGTAATTAATAAAATACAGTAAAAACCTGTGGAACAGTATATTATTTAAGTCTAATCATAAATAAATATTGATATTTGAATATGTTTGCTTACAAATTTACGGTATAACCTCCGATTCAAAATTATCGGAGCCGAAGTCGGAGTCGGAGGTGTAAAATCAATCGGAAGTTCCGACCTTTCGGAGTCGGAGTCGAAGCTCCGTAACATCCCTAGCGTCAATGTTACCAAAGAAGGATAAAATGGGAAAATAACTCTCGTCTACTTTCGTCGGTTTGAGGTAATGAACAACTACCTCCAGACCTTGGAAAGGGGATCGCAAAGTTGTACAGACGCTATGGCGAGACCAAACCAACCCGTTAAATGTGCCAAGATAGTCATTCTACGCGATTAATTCCTTATCTTATCTTATGATAGGTGGCCGGGAAATAATCCAGCGGCACTTCGACCCTTGAGGATCTTTTATGCCTACCCCATTTTACACACTGGTCATCTCAGTGTGCAGGTTTCCTTACGATGTTTTCCTTCACTGTTAGAGCAGTCGGTAAATGTATGTAAGTTTTCGAAAAATACGAATACTCATTGGTACATGCCACTGCACGATTTCGAACCCGGACCTCCCGCATGACAATCTGGCGTCCTAGCCACTATGCCACCGACGCTCTATAGATTAGTTCCTTAGAATTGTCACGATCCTCAGCGATGAGGAATACGACAAGAAGTAGAATGAAAATAGGGGTTATGATCAGAAAACAATTTCGTTTTATCAGGTAATAGGTACCTATAATTATTTTTTTATCTCAGTTTAGCTATAAATTGCAATGAATCCTTATGTCGGCTAATAATTACCTGTTATGTAACGTTAGTGCCGTGTGGTGCCGGCCCTAAAGAATTCTACCACCCCAACTCTTCCCGTGGGTGTCGTATAAGGCGACTAAGGATCTTAAAGGATCGTACTACCTCTTTCTCGAAATCATTTCCTCTGTCCGAAGGTTGCCTGGAAGAGATCGCTCTTAGCGATAAGGCCGCCTAAATTGTACTTCACTATATCCTTTTCTATCTTGTGTTTATTGTTCTACACCTGGTAGACGACGGCGGTTGGCTCGCCACCTATCACCTTTTCCACCAAATCTTACGACGAAAAGTGGGAACTACCTATGACGAAGGTGGTTCCTTTCTATCTCCTCGGGGATTATGGACGTGAGAGTTATGTGTAGGAACGCGCTATGTGAGGACATGGAATGACGTAATGTCACTTGTATGAAAGGGAAAAGGGAAGATCTTCCACCAGGCGGAGTGTTGTGCCTGGCGACCAGATGTTCTGGTCCTACTATGGATGTTTGGAACTCGCATTTATGCGAAGTCCCAGGAAAATTTCAATAGCGCGTTCTACGCCGATATGAGTAGGTAATAATCGTAGTGGCGCGCGTCATGCGTCGCCCGCCCACATATGTATGGAAGATAATCTTAGGAAGTGAATAAAAAATAAAATATTGATGCAGACAGTATCTTTTATATTTTGTCAGATTTCAGACACTAGGATACCCTGTGTTGTGGGGTCCAGTCTCTTCCGATAAATATAAATTATGAAAACATAAGGTAATGCAATAAATTAAATAGTTAAGTATGCGTGTATGTGAGGGTGTGTGTGCGTCAGAGGGTGTGTTTGTGTGTGTGTGTGTGTGTGTGTGTGTGTGTGTGTGTGTGTGTGTGTGTGTGTGATGTGTGGTGTGTGTGAGGGGCTGTATGTTAGTAGGTGCAAGGGTCAGTGTGCGTCCATAAGACTCAACTAATTGGTAACAATAATGAATGTCAGGCGGGATACTCACTAACATCATTAATGTTCAGATTGGAGGACGTGGATGGCTGGTCGCCGTCGCTCGGCGCTACCACGCCGGGCGGCAGGCCCCCCTCTGAGGACAACCACATCACGTGTTACCACCACAGGCTATAGATACCAGTGGAACGCTTATGTTACCTGTACTTTACTTAATATTTACAAGGTAAAGGAAGGAACGCGGACAGTGCGCGAAGTATGATAGATGATAAAGCCCCTTTACAGCTGCTACAATCTTAATTTTTTATATGTAAATCGGCTGGTCTGTTCGCTCCTGTCCACTTATGTTTATGGTTAACATGAATTGTGTTTTGAATTTTAAAGTAATTGTAAAATCATGACGTAACCAAGAGTTCCTGGTGTCCCGAAGGGTTTTAATAAATAAGTATGAGTATGGGTTCAATTTTTGATCGAAGGGTGTCAGTGATACTGACCGACCCTGTAGTGAGGGTGACGTGTGATTCAGTAATATAATGCTATCGCTTTATAACGGAATACTGCAATTCATTTACTTCCCATTCCCATACTCTGTCTTTATATGAGGTCGGATTGGTCATCCTTGCAATTGTAGGTAAATCCTTCTTGATTTGGTAACCGTTGGGGAGGATGAATCCGAGAGTGTATGGCGGGTCCTTTTTTCTCCCGTTATTATACCAGACAACATCTATTCAAGGAAATAAAATAACAAAGACCTACTCCTGTACATATAGGTACAGTCGACCACAGTACACCATCAGTCAAAAACCTTCAATAAAGTCTCAACCTTATGCCTGCGCAATATGATACAATTCAGCTTCTCAAATTTTGACATTTTGGGGAGGTTGACCTGTGGTCGACTGTACAGTGTAGTTAGCCTCTAGGTAAAGTATACTATCTGTCATAGTTCTACAATTCTAATTCGAAGTCTATGGCGAATGCATTAAGGTTCACTTCGGATTGCAGAAATTTGACAGATGGTATACATTAACTAGATGCCGACTGTACATTGGTTAGATCTTTAGAGGTTGCGCGCCAATTCATTAGCACCTTGTGGCTCGGACTACACGACGACGGTTCCTAGGCCGGTTCCAGTATCGGTCGGTTCCATGGAACCGGTGATTCATATAAACTCATACAAAAATGCGCTGTCAACTACACGTACAACGGTTCCACTTGGAACCGGCCTGCTCGATTCCTGAACCGAGTGGGCGGGGCTTGAGCGCAACGCATGAGTTTGAATGCAGTCGACTACACGGCCAGTACCTGAACCGAACCGTCCCTGGAACCGTCGTCGTGTAGTCCGAGCCTAAATCTACATGCATTTAAAAACCATCATAGCATGGTGAACAGTGGAACTAACATTACATATTGGTGCGAAAAGATGGTGGAAAGGTAAAGGTGTGGACGTCAAATTTAGTAAAAAAAAATTAAAACGTTTATTTAGCGCTGTAAACACCAGAATTCAGAAGTATACAAAGTTTAATACATTCAGCACAGAACATCCGGTGTGGTACAGTGCCAAACAGGGTACACCAGCTCAGCATAACGCTGAGGCAAGCCACAGCGCTGATTGTCAGCTGGCCCCTCAGTGACTGCACGGACGAAGAAAGCAACAGTGTGTGCGTGTTGTGTTGTATGAAAAAATACGCATGCGCATGCAATTCGTATGTTACTCATCGTTAATGTGTTGTGCATAGAAGTGCATTAGAATTAGAAGCGTTGAGCGAGCAGCTCTCCAGCTATTACCACGTAAGCATAATTACAAACTAAAAAATACATACGACCACAAAACAATTATGGTAAACTCCGGAAATTTCTTTATTTTTTACAGGACATAGCTTAATACTATACAAAGAAATTTTTCACCGACACATCTAAAGCACTTATTATTTACACAATCTATACTAAATTCAGCATTCCTGAGTTTAGCGTTTGTTACACTTGGTTATTCAGTCTGACTGCATTCAAGTGTAAATGTTAGTCACATTAGTTAGTCTGTGACAGACGAAATCGTTGACTAAATAATCGACTGAATCCAGGTAAGTGTAATAGGCACTTTAGTCTCTTGAATTTAGAAAGGTACAGGCAGGTAATAGCATTCAGGATGGATATTTCAAAAGATGTGCTGCTGAAAGTTTCTTGCGCCGCTTCTTTCCTTTCAGCTATAGCACCTCACGAAGCGGTGGTAGAGTAAAAAAATGATGTTGTAAAAATGTACTTTAAGGTACTTACTTACAATAAAAACATTTTGATTTTGAGGAATTTTACATGAGCGCTCTAATGAAGATCCTAATCATCCTGAGTTCAGAGAAACCCGCGATTGACAAGTGACGATGAGGTACTTGCTTGCTTATCGTATGGTTAGTGGCCAACCTATTTGTCAGAGTTGTTCAGGCCGCCCGTAGGCCTCTGACATGGCTTAACGACTGCTTTCGAACGACAACAACCGGGACCGACTGCTTAACGTGCTTTCCGAGGCACGGAGGAGCTCAGATGAAATATGTCACTAACGGTCACCTATCCAGGTACCGACCGCGCCAACGTCGCTTAACCTGCACGATCACTTCGGACCGTGCTCGCAACTAGGGTACGAGCTCCTCAAGTAAGTGCTGGCTCTTCTATAAACACTGCTGAAACACATCAACGCCGAAGCGAAGATATTTGACAGATTTAGGGTCCCTTCAGCAAGTACTCGGGTTACGACGCAAGTACTCGACGACACGCTTGCCCAGTTACCCAGTGGAGATTTCAGAGATTCCAGAGCTTCGGTGGCACAGTGGCTAGGGCACCGGACTCCCATGCGGGAGGACCGGGTTCGAAACCGTGCAGTGCCATGTACCAATAAGTTATTCATATTTTTCGAAGACTTACGTACATTTACCGACTGCTCTAACGGTGAAGGAAAACATCGTGAGGAAACCTGCACACTGGGATGACCAGTGTGTAAAATGGGGTAGGCACAAAAGATCCTCAAGGGTCGAAGTGCCGCCAGTTTCCGGCTTATCATAAGATAAGGAATTAATCGCATAGAACGACCTAATTCCAGCATCTCCATCCGCCTTCGAACTACCAGACGCGGGGAGGGGTTCCATCCTTATGTTGTTGATATCCCATCTGTTCGTACGAAGGGATTTGCTTCTTCGTTCATTATGCGAACGGCTAAGAAATGGAACAGCCTGCCGGCGTCTGTATTTCCCGAAACCTACAACCTTGGGATCTTCAAGGCCAGCGGAGATGGGGATGTCTTATAGATTTGGCACATGATACAAAGCTACCGTAGTGATCCTCTGTCCCTAGCGCAGCCGATGCGGGGAAAAACATGTGTTTGCTACAGTACGCTCCATTTTAACCTTGAGTGATGTTTTCCGATTTTCTGGTGTCGGCGAGTTGGCGGTGAACAATGTCAGAATGTCATGTAGCAGACAGTATACAAGGCTTCTAAAAATATAGGTATCTTCTTCGGCGTATTCCTCATTGATGAGGTGCGTGATCATTTTATATCATATCATATCATCATATTATTTATTCATAAACAATCATAAATTGTGTTTGAATACAAAAAAATAAACTCGCCAAAAAATAATAATTAAACTCTTTTAGTGTCAACCTTAACTACATTATAAGCGTTTAAAAAATTAAAAACAAAAATTTTTTTAAATCCATGTCAAAAACAATAAATTTTGATTTGCTAATTAGTCATATTTCCGTCACAGGTACCTACTTACATTATAATACAAACTCCTTTCTAAAAGAAGCGCTTTTAATTTGACCCTAAATGTATGGCGGCTCATGTCTGTCCTATATTCGACGGGCAACTTGTCAAACAGCCGCACAGACTGATATCTAGCACAATGCTTCACCACATTTAGTTTAGGGATTACTTCATTTTTCAGTAGCAGTACTTCATAGAGTTAACATGGACTAAAACGCAGTTTACAAAAAAAAAATACAAAAATATGTATTAACCCAAACAATATTCAAATTATAATAAGTTAACAACAGTGTAGTTACAATGTATAAGTAAATATCGGTCTCTACCACCTGCACTGGCCTCATCGGCCGTCTTGCAGCGTAGTAGATAGCAAGTCTAATTAATGGCCGGGGGGGGGGATACACACTTATATAAAAATTAGATAAAAAATATTATTATTTAAAAAAAAACTGTTGTGAGAGGGTGTTTGAGGGTGATTGTATGTGTGTGTGTTAGTTTAGTTTCGCTTTTATAACTGTCGCAATGTAAGCGTTTAATACAGAACTTGCTTGAGCTTATTATAGTTATTACACTTGACTGAATTCAGACGGCAAATTACTGAACTATTACTACACAGATAAGCTAAAACTAAAACTTTAGAATACTAAAATGGCAGGTACTTAACGTGGAAATTGTTTTTCATTTGCTTATCTCTTTTTTGTAAATTAAATGTTGTTTGTCAGACTAAACAAGCGTCTATATTAAACTTTAAACAATTTTACTTATTAAGTAAATGGTATAGTACATAATACAAACTTACAATTGTGGCGACGCACGACGCGCGCCAATACGATACAGTACCTACTCACATCACATCATGGCTTATGAAATAGATACTACCCTCAAAATAAATCTAATATTACGTAAATACTATAGTATATACAAAAATATAATACTTAATACACAATCAAAAATATAATAAACAAATAAATAACCCACAACAGAAGCTAAAATTAAACTGCATAAGAAAAGAAATGTATCGTATGTATCGACACTGCAATTCGTAATACAATTCGTTGTACATTAGTATTCAGGTAGAAGTTTGTGGTGATTTTCAATATGAATGATTTTGAAAGTGGGAACTACCTGTGATTGAAGGTGGATCTTGTCTACCCCCTCGGGGATTATCGACGTGAGTTTTTGGTTCTTGTATGTACGTATGTTTTTTTAAATTGTATTTGGAGAGCAGACGAGCAAACGAGCCACCCTGACGGTAAGGTAAGTGGTCACCGTCGCCAGACATCTCATCTCACTATAATGATTTCGATGCGCTGCTAACCTTGAGAACTTGCTGCTTTGCGGCAGAAATAGGTAAGAGGGTGGTACCACCCCAGGCGATTAGGATCTACCACCTATATGCTTTAGAAAGTGTAGGGACACTGTGTACAGACACAGTGCACAGGGTTTATTATGTCAGCAGTTTTAAATGTCACGCGTCTACGCCCGCGTCACGCTGGTCGTGTCTCTACCACCGTCATGTATGGTATATTGTTTGGAAATATAAGTATTGGTTAATAAGTCCAGTATCTCATTGAAGATGACTCCTCGAAGACATACCCTGGCTAGGACGTAGGTATAGACACGTGCCGAACTCCTAGGCCAGTAAAGAGGTACAACTCATATACCTCTAAAGTCAAAAGTCAAAAGACAATTTGACAATGCCTTATGCAGCAGCCATATTTTTCTTTTTCATTTGACAATGCCCTTTTACAGCAGCTAGTAGCATGTAAGTAATAATTTAAATGTTGTAATATTACGGATAATAATTGTTCCATGACGTATCTAAGCGTAACTTTGTCATCAAAAGATAAATTTAAAAAAAAATTAAAAAAAAGTCAAAAGAATTCGCGCTCGGCCGCGGCCGCTGGCGCGCGTCACGTGCGGGTTGCATGATGCGTGAGTCGGCGCGTGCGGCGGCTGACTCATATCCAAACCAAACCATTGAACAAGACCCGTGCGACCAGCCTGCCGTCCAAAATACGCTGGTCTTACTGACAATAGACCCAGAGGGGTGAAAGGAACTTATTTTGAATTTGAAACTGGATCAATAAATTTTAATCAGATTCGATCAAGGGCCATCGCCCACGCCGACTTTTTGTGGCGATGCAGTCGCGCGTTTTGCGAACGCGCGACTTGGATCACGTTTGCCGCATTTGCAACGCGCTACTGAAGCGACTCAGTATTGCTACTGCATCGATTCAAACGCGCGACTGTGTCGGGCGACATCGGGGTAAAGGGAGAGAGAGGGGCGGTACGCATCACAGCGAGCCGCGATAGGCCAGTGTTTCTAATTTTGAACAGACTACGCCATTATTTTGAACACGCTACACAACGCTATACCTATAGTTAAAAATGGATTCTTTTGATACCGATTTTTTTATAAGACACTACTGCATCGCGGCTGTATAGCTACAGTAGCGATACAGAATCGTGACTGCGTGGGTCATGCTACACCGCGAGCGACTGCATCGCGTCTGTATCGATGCTGCATCGCGACTGTATCGCCACAAAAAGTCGCCGTGGGCGATGGCCCTAATCCGGACGTCAAGAGGTCAAACTGTCAAACTGGTCAAATATTATTATTTATTGAAAAACCATTACAATTTCATAACGGGATGTCCCAAATCAAAATTGTAGTCAATAGTTCATAACACTATACATTATTAATAAAAGTGAAATTTTTGATTTTTATAAAATGTCAAATAATAACTTAATATATAATAATAATAATAACTAATGCAATAATAACTATTATCTTCAATAAAGAATAGGTAGATTTAGATACCAAAAAATTGTAGGCAGGTACAATTTACATAGATAGGTATTATTTTTCTAATATAAATAGACCAAAAACATTTATTTGAAGGAATAAGGTAATTTAATTTAATTAATATTTTACTGAGCTACTTAAGGGTAGCAGCTCAGGACCAACAGAAATGATGCAATATGGAGGTGGTCGAGAGACAACCTAACCAACAAAACGATCAAGGTTGCTGATCCCATCTGTTCGTACTAAGCGTTTTGCCTCTTCGTTCATTATGCGAACGGCTAAGGAATGGAACAGCCTGCGTCTATATTTCCCGAAACCTACAACCTTGGGATCTTCAAGGCCAGAGTGAATAGGCATTTACTGGACCCGCGTGCTCCATCGTCGACCTCATCGTCGCTTACCATCAGGCGAGATCGAGGTCAAATGCGGGTATAGAAGTCAATAATTTTTTATTTTTTTAAATGTCTGTCAGCATATTAAAGAATAATTATAGATTAAAAAACTAGTATCAGGTTAGAGAATAAAGGCTCTTTTTATTTATTTTATAATATTTTACTGTGCAGTGCAGTGCATCAAATGCATTAATGCATTCTGCATAGTTAGTCTACAATTTAGAACCTGTAAACAGGAGCCTGTTGAAACTGAATTTAGTTATTCACTAGCACTTGACTGCTAGTGCAGAGTGTCACTTTATGTTTATTATTTATTTACTTATATAGATATCACTGTATCATAATTAAGTCAAGAGGGATCAGTATAACAACAAGCACTGGATATTTACAACTCCCCATGGTATTATCAACCAGCATGAATAACAACATCACAAGGAGTGCCTATCAAAACAAGACAAACCCATTCATCGACAACACAAGAAACCTATGGCTAGATAAGAGTCCATATTATGTGGGATTACTGATTAGATAGCACGATAGATGCCCAGATACAATACCCTATAATATCTATATTATCTACGTGATAACTACGAAGCAATAAATCAAAAAAGATAAATATCTATTATCTACACAAAATGGTGTAGTCGGTGTTTTATCTGGCGTTTATGTAATTAGAATAAGGTAATGTATAACAATATTTATTTATTTTTATTTACTACTAAACCCGCATTTGACCTTGATCTCGTCTGATGGTAAGCGACGACGAGGTCGACGATGGAGCATGCGGGTCCAGTAAATGCCTATTCACTCTGGCCTTGAAGATCCCAAGGTTGTTGGTTTCGGGAAATACAGACGCCGGCAGGCTGTTCCATTCCTTAGCCGTTCGCATAATGAACGAAGAAGCAAATCAGTTCTTACGAGCAGGTTGGAAACAACAACATAAGGATGGAACCCCTCTCTGCGCCTGGTAGTCCGAAGGCGGAATGGATATAATGGTAATCAAATGACTTAGCTAAACTAATTTGGGGGTCTGACATAACTGACATAAGATTTAAAAACCTAACAGTTGATTCAATATTTCTTTGGATATCTTGATATATCCGAGGGGGAAAAGGAATAATCCATACTCTTAGGGACTTACCTTCTCTCCGGGATAGAACTTGCATCTTGCAATATTATCAATTATCATTATCAAAAATGTATGATCCAACCAGCTAAATAAATATTAGCATTTATTTTAATAACATTGTAAGTAATAAGTAAACTATGTATTAACTTCTTAATGACTAAGCAGTTTTCATCGTTGTATCTTTTGCAATGGTTTGCAATTACTTTGCATTACTTTTTATAATATAATATAAAAATAAATTACTTTGCATTAGTTTGCAATAGATATTAATTGGTATAATTTTAGAAAATACTTAAAATTCATATCAGTGGCTACTAATAGCCACATAAATTAACATTGAAACTGGTTGATAATTGTAAAATAAAAACATGCAATCAAAAGAGTATTAAAAACATGTTTATCCCTAAATAAATGTGATCCCTTAACCTAAACTAAAGGGATATTTATTATTTAATTACCTAATAAGTTTTCTTTGTTTATTACTGATAAAGACCCTTTGTGGGGTAGGCAGAAAGAATCAAGGAACAAATAATAAACCTACTATTCCACAGTATGGGAAGTGGACATTGTAAACTGTAGGTAGGTACCTGATAAAGATTCACAAGGAATTATAGCATTGTTAATTAATTATAATTAGATTGTTCTCAACTTTATTCAGCAGCGTAACAGTGTTATTATTTATTAGCCGGTTCCTGTTAGGAAAAGTGACATGCAAGGCAAAACATTGATAAATTACAACAAAGTTGCTAGTGCACTACCATTAATACAAGCATACATGCAGCTAAGTGTACATTATAGAAAATTAAATATCTACACTGGCCTACTTACTCTCTTGCAACGAAATATTAGGTCAAACTGAAATAGACGACTTGTGTACAGTACGAAGAACTTAAAGCTAAAAATAGTACCAGTATCTGTGCTACCACACTACAAAACAAGGAAGAATTGAAATTATAACAACTTTGCATCGGGCCAACATCTAAAGGAAGCACTATACTCCATGGGAGTGTACCGGCCTACAAGATATTTATAGATCTACGGTCAAGCAGAGTCTGAGCCACAGCCACCGGCTGCTCACTCAGACAAGCGATAGAGGCTGGGAGTGCACGACACCTACGTTACCTTCGGTCCAGGGCGTTTAATGGAAACTTAACGTGCAAAGTGCTACACAGTGTTCATCATGGCTGATGCATGCAGGTCTCACACTGTTTACCTCCACAGACGTCCATCGCGAGATTAACTACGCGTCGCGCCGCGGACACCGCTGTTCCTTCCGCAAACGACAGAATCACTATTATTTTAACTCCGTCATAGCACTGACTTCACACTTCGCAGTTTCGGGTCTGTATGAACTTTGATCGCACTCAACCTCACAGAACTAACTTTATCCAGGAAAACGTGCACACACGATCGGCTCGCACTAATTTTGTAAACTAAAGACGTACCTCCATAGGCATGATCCTATACGACTGTCTCCTCGCTCGGTCGTCCGAGGAACAAGTTATCAAGGTCTCGTCTCGGCGCAGCATGCACGGTTCCAAGAATCGTAACACAGGTTATCGCTATTTGTGACACTCGTTATCGAACATATAAACACCAAAATCACAACGTTTCCAGCGTATATTATAACAATAAAAATGTAATTTGCGAATAATCACTGAAATAGTCCACTCGTTCGAGCAGTGAACGTCAAAAATAATGATAATTCGCGCTGGTGTGCGTGGCCACCGAACCGCACACCACGAACGACTGATGACGATTGGCTGCGAAATGTCACATGGCCACCGTGTGACGTATGCGGACACGGCGCATGCGCGTTGAGAATTCGTAACTTTTTACGCAAGTATGAGTGAGAAGGTAAATGTATTGCTTTTCCACGTCCGCGCGTTTTCCCGCGTTTTGCAAATTGAAAATTGATAAAAATAAAACGTTCTCTACACGTTCGGACGGATCACCTGATAAAGACTGTCTGGCCTGAGGCAATGTTCCGTGCCTGAGACAGGCAAGCTAAATCAACTTGTAAAAAAGGTATTGCTTATATTATAAAGCAGACAGCGACAAGAAAAAGAACTCAAGTTTTAATACAATTGTACCTACATTAGAAAAAAAAAACAAATTTTAATATGAATATTGTCTCACGGTTAGCGTCCACCGATGGGCACGGAGTTTTGAGGTGGCCCTGCAGATAGCGCACTACATTCTGGAACGGGTGGCGTTGGCGGGCCCTGGTCAGTGGTGGTGGAGGCGGGGACGGTGAGGATATTCGTAAGAGGCTGAAAATGTCTTCTTGCTTCAAATATTCACCGTACACTGTGAAAAGATTGACAATGGTATTTTTTCTAATACCCCCTGTAACAACTACCACCTATAGAGTAGTAATAGTAGTTCAGTATCCTTGAGTGAACAACTTTTACTATGGGACCAGCTCTAAAATCCCGGAAAAAAAACAGCCGTTTCATACATTTCGGTCGCATAGGAAGTAGCTTGGAACATGTGTTTTCAGGGTTGTTCAGTTATGGATACTGAACACCGCTCTATCGACTCTGAACACCGCTCTATCGACTCTTTATGGATCTTTTGTTACAGCCTGTATTTAATGTTAGGGGTGTTCATAAATACTACCGTACATATTTACCGTACATATTTACATTGTACATACATACATTTTCATATTTCTTCCGCAAAGCAGCAATGCAAGGGCAAGACAGCCAAAGTTTATAACTGTGAGATGTTAAAAAAACGTCCTTAATGTTAGGTTTCCGTAAGTTTTGTGTCATCTTTATTAGAGCTATGGCATAGAAGGGGATAGCATGTTCTTTAATAAGATTTTAATGAAGCCATAACTTTAAGGACGTTGGTTGCACGAAATGTTTAAGTGTGACCATTTATGATTGTGCTCTAACAGTCATACTTAAATTCGTGTTCAGGTTGGTGTCTTCGATATTTTCCTGTCTAGAAAACATGTACGATGTATGGAAATCATTATTATTCGCTGAGCCTTAGGAAGGCGATAAGGAAAAAATGTAGAAATATTGTTGTTATAATAGCTTAGGTAGATATCTAGACAATTAATTTAAAGGTCACTCATCTATCCCAGTCATATTCCAATTTACGAATAAACGTGAAACACACTCGTAATAGGTTAATTTACGAATAAACGTGCAAAGCACTAGTAAAAGGTTAATTTACAAATAAACGTACAAAGCACTAGTAAAAGGTTAATTTACGAATGAACGTGCAAAGCATTAGTAAAAGGTTAATTTACGAATGAACGTGCAAAGCATTAGTAATAGGTTATTTTCGTCTAATTTATAAACCCACTAAAAATCAGAAGTAGGTGCCTATGTTTTTCTTTCGTTAACGTCCAAACTGCTTAACGGAATTGGATATTTTATTATACACTTTTACAGGTGGTACCTAGATCCTGATATGCAGGATCGCCTGGGGGGTAGGGACCAAGCTTTTATCTATTTCTGCTTCAAAGCAGAAATACTTGCGTTTCCTAATTTCGGTTTGAGAGCCAGCATAAATATACCGGCACATGAGGCACTCCATCCAACTCCTCAAGGTTAGCAGTGCATCGAAAACCTCTAATAATAATACAGTGAGGTGAGATGTCTATGGGCGACGGTGACCAGTTACCATCAGGTGGTCCGTTTGCTCGTCTGCTCTCCTTATTTCATGAAAAATAAACACTACTGGGAATAGACGCTGATTTTTTTAAGACCCATTCAGAGAAGGATAGAAGCTACGAGTATATAAGTATATGTATGCGACGAGGGACCCAAGGGCTGGCGGCTATCTCGCCCAAAGGATCAGCATAGCGCTCCAGCGGGGCAACGCCGCCAGCATCCTCGGTACCCTACCACACGGGCCATTAAGACATTTTATAAGTTACATTTAATTTTTATTTGTGTAAATTTTGTATCAAATTTCATGAAACTATTAATAAATTTATTCCAGTACCTATGTTTTACATAGAAAACTTCCACAAAATCAGGCTGTCATGGGACACTCGATGTGTAAAAATAAAGCTTACAGTCGATATTATCTTTCCACGAACAAGTCGGCTCGCTGACCGGAACTGGGAGATGCTCCGGTGAACACGCTGGAGCCAGCAGCGGGCGCCGCTCGAGACGAGGTCTGGTCGCCAGGGGGGACGGCGTTGACGACGGCGAAGTCAGGGCGAACACCTGGTCCTCGGTTACGTAGTACACTGTGGACATTAGGAATACCTATAGGCGCACATCAGGTTCAGGGTGACCGTAGATCAGTTTGGCTGTAGGGCCAGTGATGGATCCAAGTAGGGGCAATCGCTTCCTACCCCCTCACTCCCACCTAAAACCTATGAAATCCTTGGGCCTTGAGATATTTTTTTCAATTTAATTAACCGATGAAATCCCTGCCCCTCTTTTTTCCCACCCGAAATGACTGCCGTGTGAGTTGCCTGGAGAGAGTTTTGTGATTTTACAATTATAATTTTAGATTGAAACTCCACTGGCCCCATCCTAAACTTCAGAACGGCCTTTCCTGTCCAAAAAATCTACATCCTATTAGTTCTGTATTATACCTACTATATAAAGTACAAGTGTGTTTCTAATAGGTGGGCTTGCTAGTGAACGGGCGAGCTTATTTTCCATAGCTTGTTATGGCCTCGTGCATAATGGAGGGCTACAGGATCTCTAGAGGAACGCACCGGTGTCCTCCTAGCATTTACCTTGGGCTCTTCCTAGGTTGTGTATTTTCCACTTCTCGGTTCCTCCCGTCACAGAAGCGTGCGGTCATGGCACGCTGCTGCCCTCCCCAGGGTCGCCAGCCAATGGACGGCCAAAGCCCCCACTTTGACCGCCCGCGACCCTGATGACAGCTGTTAGTCGCCTTTTAAGACAGGCAGGAGTTACCGTAGCTTCTTCTTTGCCCTAGACTACAGGGCTGAAGATTCTAAATAACCTACCCTAGTAGTTACATAATTTTGAATTTTAAATTGAATTGTTGTTATGCACGTGTAAAGATATTCCAGTTGTAAAATAGGCGATCCCTAACTAGACAAATTCTTTCAAAGTTGATCTATTTTCATTCAAAACGGATTCACCCGTGAATGGAATGGTATGAGTCAGACGGTTCGTAATTCGTTTCAGTGCGTGGGTGCAGAATATTTTAGTAGGTTGGTTTTGGAGCGTGAGTCATGCTGCGTTACGCATCCCCTAGTGAGGGGTTGGCTTTCTTGTATTGACTTTGTTATTAAAATACTTTCAAACGATCTTAGTAGTATCAAGTTGTTACGAGTATGTTACAAGCAATTTTTTTCTCTTTATTAGCCTATGGTTTTATAATTATACCCTGACCATAAACTAAAAAAACCCTGTCAATGGCGCCCATCGGTAGTTTTATAATCTGTGTTATGCACCCAAATACGTACAAATGTCCAGCTCCAAGAAAGGACCCACCAAAAATATATATTGTATTGTATATTATTTATATTGTATTGTATCAATATCTGTTTTTAATATATATTATTTTGAAAACCATAAGTAAGAAAAAAAAATATATTCATAAATCACAATATATTTTTTTTCAGAGCCCACTATTGCTTGTTGCTATATGTCTGTTATCCTTTCATTTTTTTTAATTTTTAACTTTTCTATTTTTGCACATAGTTTTCATTATCTTGTCTATTAAATCTATGATGGACGCTGTTGATTGTCCAATAAAATCAAAATATAAAAAGTCGCAGATGATTTTTTCTCTATTCGGAGTATGGAAGTTTCAGAAATAAATCGAAAAACATTCCAGTTGTTCATTTTCCCATTGGTTAGATCGTTAGTCAGTCTAAATAACGGGTAAAAAGTTCCAAATTCCCACTAATCACAATTGGGAATAACCGACTATTCGTACTCGCCGACACCTATGATCGGACATCGAACTTGGACAGTTATCTCGTATTAGAAGTCCAAATTAGCAATACCATGGCAATATCCGAAAATAACAAGATCGAGATTTCAAGAAACGCTAAGTTATGTATTGTTAAAAACCCGTGTAAAATGCATTGTTTGTTTTTCTCTGTCATCAAATCCACTTTACATTACTAACCATAATAAATAATACTAGTTTACCTGTTTATTTAATTTCGAATAAGTTTCACAATAGACATACGAAACGGATTTTTTTCAAATTAAAACATGTACCTACATATAAATATCACAGAGTTACCAGTAATGTAATATAATATTTGATTTCTGTGATAAATATATATTAGGTACCTACCTATTTCTTTTTAAATCCGTACACATTTCTCAAATAAGAAACCTATTCAAAATGGTTTCAGTTCATAAAAAAAAATTCAGATTCATCTAGATTCTAGAGGCATCGGAGCCGGCGAATTTACCGGCACATGAGACACTCTAACAAGTCGACAACGTATCAAAAACCCTGGATATCAATGGATATCCCAAAGATTTTGAAATTTCAGAGGGCGCTACTAGTCAGGTTTTTGTGTGATATCCCTTTTCCCTTTTATGTGTAGTTTAGTGACATACGTCACTAATGCACTGACAGTGATCGATCACTGATCATCAGACAGATATTTTAGTGAGGTGATATGCCTATCTGGGTAATCACCGTCTGTCCGATTGCTTTCCTTTAATATACCTAATAAAAAAACTATAAAACAATTCATTCAGAGGTAGTAGCACAATTGCACCAGACGCCGCGCCTGCCAGCCTGCCGCCATCGCGCCACCTGCCGCCGTCGTGGTAGCGTGAGGCGCCATTCATCCCCTACCAAACACTTTAGCCCTGAATCACTCCCTAATTTATATGTAGTCCAAGTCACCCCTGTTTGTGGGAACGATTATGCTAAGTTAGGTAACCGTTTGTTACGCAAAGGGTTAAAAAGGGTTCGTGTTTTCGGGTTCGTAAATAAATATGATAGGAGAATGGCATACGGAAGACGCCCAGACTCCCATGCTCCGAGGTCCGGATGTACTAAATCATGCAATGTCATGTACGGTTTTTCGGTATTTTTCGAAAGACTTATGTAGATTTCACCGTCTGTTCTAACGCTGAAGGAACACAATCGTGAGGAAACCCGCATACGAGATAACCCAGTGTGTGAAATTCAAATTCAAATTTTTATTCAAAGCTTATACAATACATAATACTACAATACAATACAATAGAATATAATTTGAAACAAGTAGGTAGGTATCTATTTATAAAAACAAATCCTGGCACCTGCACTAGCCAACGGCTGTCTTGCAGCATGCCAGTCCACACTAAGATAGCCAGCGGGATATGATACTGTGGGTGTACAGGGGAGAGGGTGTATGAAGTTGTGTGTGTGTGTGTGTGTGTGTGTCTGTGTGTGTGTGTGTGTGTGTGATGTGAGAGGTTAACAATAGCCACGATAATATACCACTTAACGTAATACATCTATTAGCTCTTCCGTTTCAGCATAGTCCTTCATCGACAGCCAGGCTACAACGGAGAAAATGGAGAAAACATTTGCAAACCACCCCATTAAATCTGCTGAGAAAAATTTATATCCCTAGAATGATTTTGACCCTCATCCATCAGCTTAGAGTTTATCTGTGTTTTGTATATGTGTGCGTGAAAGAGCGTCGGTGGCACAGTGGCTAGGGCACCGGACACCCATGCGGGAGGTCAGGGTTCGAAACCGTGCAGTGCCATGTACCAATGAGTTATTCGTATTTTTCGAAGACTTACGTAAATTTACAGATTGCTCTAACGGTGAAGGAAAACATCGTGAGGAAACCTGCACACTGATATGACCAGTGTGTAAAATGGGGTAGGCACAAAAGATCCTCAAGGGTCGAAGTGCCGCTGGGTTATTCCCGGCCCTCTATCATAAGATAAGATAAGATGTGTGCGTGAAAGTTAGGATGTGTTGTGTACTTTTTATGTTTGAAAGTGTTGGCTGCAATTTTACAGTTGTAGGCAAAAGTGTATTTGTAGTTTTACCTCGCTCCCTTCAAAAACTGACAGAATATTTACTATGGAAAACGTGCGTTAGGGCTCCTCCTTCCTGACTACTCTAAGCTCACCAGTGAGGAATACGAAAGAAGAAAATTAGAACAATCAATGGCTATAGCGGTCACCCATCGCGCTCAACGTTTCTTATATTGCAGTCACCAGATGACCTTATATCGTACCTAAGCTAAGAGCCCATTGAACTGAGCGTGCCATCACATCATCTTTAAATTTATCAGTAGGTATTTTAGACATCTAAATAATAGTATTAGATACCAAGAGACCCGACGGTCTGTGCAAAACAATCTTCTTCAAGCGTTCATACAAAGCAATGTTTATGTTTCTCCAGATATGTACGAGTAGGACCTATACTAGCGACTTGTTTGTCAGTTTCAGGTTTTACCATGTTACAGATTCGGAGACTACGTAAAGGTAATGTCGTTAATAAATTATTTTTAATTTAATTTTTATGAAAAATAATATGTACTCGAAAATACCTTTGTTGAAGAATATCGCGATAGTTATAAGCTGTGATCGGATTAGGTAGTGCAATTTAGGGTTAACGACCTCAAACTTTATATTAGTATGGATACGCCCGCGGGATTGCGGGATTTCGGAAATGTTCTGTATATATAAAATATTTTTCTCCTAATGGGAACTCCATAAGGAAATCATCTCATCATCCCTTTGCGAGAGAGAGACAAAGATATACCACTATTAGGACTATATTCTGGATTTATTGTCTTTTTCTCACATTCACACTTTCTCAGAACGCTCTTATCAGTCGTCGCCTTTGTAAAAGTAAAGTGCACAAATATAAAACAACAAACAAGAGATAGAAAGCGAAATAGTGAAGTACAATTTAGGCGGCCTTATCGCTAAGAGCGATTTCTTCCAGGCAACCTTCGGGCAGAAATTATACATTTTCTAAGAATTTTTGTCAAGTGTAAAGTAAACAATATAGCGGCAAATTTAGCCTCGTAAAAATCTCATATGTTTGATAATATTTTTGAACGATATCACTGTCCAACGTAACCAGCTCTTAGCGAATTTGTAATCCCGCGATATCGTTACTCGTTGGGCATGTCCATGTTCATATTTCGTCATGGAATCCCGCAAAATTGCACTACCTAATCCGATCACTGGTTATAAACTGGAGAAACAATGTAAAAATAGCATGAATGTGACCATGCTACGACCCTACGAGTCCTACGACGTAGCGATACGTAGCGCCCGTAGCACCATTCCCGTCTGCTAAAATTTTTAAGTAAATTAAAATTTAAAATAAAGGGCATGAACAGTCAGGTTTGTATTCAAATACCTTGAACTATATCCTATCCTCTGCCTTGTTAGAGATAAGGAGCAAACTTCAATCGAATACTACTTATCTGTTCTTATGGGAAACAGTATGGCGCCAAACGAAGGCCACACTCGACGTAATTAGAAATAATTGAAATGTAAGGGGTGGCTCGAACAGGGTCGCGTGCGGCGACGAGCGGGCGCCGCGGCGTTGGAAGGCGCCAGCCGCGGCGTCGCCCGCGCCTCGCCGCCGCGGCTGGCGGTGACGCACCCGAGTCAAAGACCTGAGGGGTGAACTACGAAAGTAGATTTCACTTCAAGTTGATACGTTCAATGGCCCCATAGATATACGATACGCTCCAAGCCGTATCTATAAATTCCCGGAGTCCATAGAAGAGTTCGAAACCAGGCAATTGTACCAATGAGTGTTTTGTTTTTTTCGAAAGACTTACATACATTTAGCGACTGCTCTAACGGCGAAGGAAAACATCGTGAGGAAACCTGCACACTGAGATAACCAGTGTGTGAAATGGAGAAGGCAATGGCAAACCACCCCATTAAATCTGCCACGAGAGTCGTTCTATGTTATTCATTCCATAGAATTATCACGACCCTCAGCGATGAGGAACACGACTTAGAAGGAAACCTATGTGGAATTTTATCCACTGAACCCTCTCAATGACCAATCTCATGCAACATGTCGGAGGGCTCCGGGATCTCCAGTGGAACATACCGATGAACGCTTGAAATAAGAGTTCGTCCCTGATTTCACTGGAAGAAATACTTACCATAAAAACTTTTTAGTCAGCACTGGCCACCCACGAAAACCAAAAACGAAAAAAAAAACCAGTTCGAAAACAAAATCGAATCTACGTCAAACTTTCAAACTGTCAAGCAAACTGCTGTGTTTTTGAATAATTTTGTGGATAATTATTAGTGGAGGACAAAAATGCCGGAGAACCCGTCCAATTTGAACAAGATACCGCAGCCGGAGTCGCCGGTGGCGCGCTCTGGCGCCGGGGACATCTCGGAGAGGGAGCTGTCGCGTGAGAGGCACAACCTGCAGGTCACACCACCCGCGTGAGTTCATATATCTACACCTTGGCCCTGGCTAATGGCTGATAATTATTAGGGCTAAAGTGGGGCTGAGTGATAAATGCCGGAGCCTCCGATAGCGTGCTCTGGCGCCGAGGACATCTCGGAGCAGGAACAGTCGCGTGAGAGACAACCTACAGGTCACACCACCCGCGTGAGTGTTCATACACGCTGACCCTGATTGTTGTTGTTGTGTCGTCCATGAGATCTCTCCACGCCGCTCTGTCCTGAGCCACCTTCCTACCCAGGCCCTGTCTAGGCTAGGCTAGGCTGATAATTATTAGGGCTGAACTGGGGTTAAGTGATAAATGACGGAGTCTCCAGTAGCGTGCTCTGACGTAGACGACATCTGAGGATACAACTTGCAGAATCCACATACATAAACGAAAGTAGCAAGATGTTTGAACTTGTCCCTGAATGTTGAACACCATTACACAAGGTATTTTCTCCATTGTGTAAGGCATAGAGATTTCTCCACTCCGTATCCGCCTGTATGTACCTGTCTAGACCCAGTCCCTGTGTTGGAAGTTCTATTAGAGCTTTCATTTAAAAAAAAAACCTGTGTCGTATTTTTTATTTGCCAAGGTAACGTATGTTCGAATGTTCCCTGAATTAAAGAATTCAACTTACTGTTTCGCTTTTCTAGTTCCGACTTTACGAAAAACTGCTGAGTTCAATATTAGAGATCCATCAAAGTCACAATAACGAATGTCTATTAATTACTATTACCTATATTTATGTATTGAACACAATCACTGATAAAACACTTCAAACAGACAAACACCCACTTCCAATGAATACAAAAAAATAACTAAAGATGATTCACAATAAAATGCTTTATATATGCATACCTAGTTATAAAAGAAGCAAAACAATTTATATATAATTTATGTATGCCGACTATATCCTCATTCATAGGTACCTTATTAATTTCGTTTATGTGCTCTGAAAATCTATTTATCTTACTGAAGTGTAATGGTCTATATATTGTATGAAGTATTTTATGATATTTATGCCTAACCCAACTCTACAATAACCATAAACATAGTATCTACCTATGGTAGGAACCTATTTATCAGTTTGTAACTTATAATTTATTTATTTGTCGCGCGCGTTAGGATACGAGTACTTATTTATCACAAAGCAGTAAAGTATGTCCGCCAAGTTCGAAAAAAGGGCGAATAGTAGTGTAATTAAATACTCAATTCACAGATTCAAACATATTTTGTAGATTTAGACTATCAGGTAGGTACCTACTTTCCCCTTTTTCTGCCATATTTGACGGAAACCTGTTTCAAGAGACTCCTAAAAGGCTCAGGTTTACAATGACTAGAGTATCAAATTTTCTACGGTATCAATTGGACCAGTTTCCCAAATCGTCTAGTCACAAAATGTCCAGTATCCTATAATGACTAATATCACAAATAGTATACTGTACCAATTAGACCCAGTTTCCAAAATCGTCCAGTCAGTGTCCACACAGTCTTCTCTAATAGATGGCCCCTTTTGCAATTTATATGAACCTAACCTAACCAGACCCTGAATGAATCCGCACCACAGGCCTCAACAAGAGGTAGATGGCGCAATGGTGGTACAGTGTGCTATTAAACGACACGATTACTCTGTCGAGAGTATCCAACTTAAAAGAAGAGATCTTGCCAATAATCTACCTACCTATTTCTTTCCAATCCTCAGACGGGTGCAGCCAGCCCACCCCAAGAAGCAGCTGTTCTCTGTGCCAGTGAACAAGTTCACGGCCAAGTCCTCGCCGCAGAGCCCCAACCTGGCCAGAATCCGCAGCTGTCTGGCCGACTACCAGAGCAAGACCACGCCGGCGCGGCCGGCCAAGATCGGACCCAAGGCCGTCTCTATGGAGGACTTGACGCCGACCAAGAGAGTCAGGCGAGAGAGGTAACATTTCGAATCGTTAACATTCCAAGTGCGCGCCGCAGAGCCCCAACCTGGCCAGGATCCGCAGCTGCTTGGCCGACTACCAGTGCCAAGCCACGCCGGCGCGCCCCGCCAAGATCAGACCCAAGGCCGTCTCTTTGAAGGACTTAACACCGACCAAGAGAGTCACGAGATACGTAAGTTTCAAAGATAGTTCTTTAGTTAAGGATTTGTCTTCTTGGCTGATTTCTGTCATAGAGCATTGTCTTCAAAAGACTTGTCGCCGACTAAGAGAATGAAAGAGAATTAGTTTAGAGTTTGTTTACCTCAACTATATCCTGCTAAGTTCAGGCCTGCCTAAAGCGTGTCTTCGAAAGAAATGACGGCGACGAAGAGAGTCAGGAGAGAGGTAACATTCGACGTTAGTCTTTAGGGTTTGTGTTTTTAGTTTATATATAGCCATTGATTGGTGGCTGGCAGCGACTGGATGAGAAGAGCCGAAGATCGGAAGATCAAAGGCGCGCCCTGGGAAAGGCCTATGTCCAGTAGTGGACCAGAGTACGCTGATGATGATGGATGATGATGATAGCCATTGATGCAGGTGCCAATTCAGAAAAAAAATTGGGGTGGCCATTGGTTACTGAGACCAGAAAATAGTAAGTAGGTACTAATAATAAATGGTCAAGGACGAATCAAGCTTTGCATCCTATAGGGATCTTACAAGCTTTGGGGGTCATGACCCCCCCTAGCCTAGTCTGAATCCGTCACTGCAGTAAGGCTTTCGAATTTGAATACAAACCGACCTAGTTTCACTGCAGTAATCAAATCGGTGCTAATTATGTGAAAACTCTTTTTGCACAGATTGTGTATAGAAAGCTTATGATATTGAGTAAATACAGATTTTAATGTTCATTTAATTTTCTAACATTTGATTACTACTGTGGCGACCCACGACACGCGGCGTCACTACAATTACTACTGTGGCGACCCACGACACGCGGCGTCACTACGATTACTACTGTGGCGACCCACGACACGCGGCGTCACTACGATTACTACTGTGGCGACCCACGACACGCGGCGTCACTACGATTAGTACATACTCACATCGGTGTAGATCGCGCTATCGAAATTTTCCTGGGACTTCGCATATATACGAGTTCCAAACATCCATAGTTGGACCAGGACATCTGGTCACCAGGCACAACACCCCGCCTGGTAGAAGATCTTCCCTTTTCCCTTTCATACAAGTGACGTTACGTCAGCCATGTCCTCACATAGCGCGTTCCTACACAACCTATGACACCTTACGGAAAAGATCTTGGGGAAACAGAATACCCACGAGACGAGATGACTAATTTGCGAAATGGGAAAAACCCAGGAAAAACCCACGATAATTATTTAACCACATATAAATCATGTATTGTTCTGACTCGATTTCATTTTAAATAGTTATACTTAACATTGGTAGTGTAGTATTGACTTAGCCAGACACTGCATGAGGACATCGATCTAAGAAACACTCTGCGATTTGTGACCGGCTCCTCTCACCTAGCAAATAAATTAAATAAAAAGTTGATGTGGGGGAACCCCCCCCCCCCCCCCCCCCCTCCCCCCTCCCCCCACCATTAATAATACCATTAATATAAGTAGGTACAGTCCGTGAGAAGGTCCTGCGGAGTCCTCTTAGAAGGGTATTCGGTTTTTTTTTAAAAAAATTTATTTACTACTAAACCCGCATTTGACCTCGATCTCGCCTGATGGTAAGCGATGATGAGGTCGACGATGGAGCATGCGGGTCCAGTAAATGCCTATTCACTCTGGCCTTGAAGATCTCAAGGTTGTAGGTTTCGGGAAATACAGACGCCGGCAGGCTGTTCCATTCCTTAGCCGTTCGCATAATGAACGAAGAAGCAAATCGCTTTTATTGGTTAAAAGTCTCCAGAGTCCAGTCTCAAGACCCGAAGACCGTTCTCAAAGCTCACGCACTGTATTTCTTTATTTCATTTAACGTCACACTAGTAATAATAGACTCTATATTTTAAGGTGGGTAAGTACCTACTGACCGGGAGCATTCACGTGTAATGTAACAGCTCGGATTCCAGCATTACCTATATCAGTGAATACATCGCGTGTAATGTAATCCTCCTCCGGTCAGTACCGCGCTATCGAATTCTTATTTAATACATTAAACGAACGTGCTCCCGGTCATGATCACACTGTCGACAGAAGCGACCTGCCCACGGTGCAGTCGCCAGGGCTGCACAGCGCGGTAGAGCGGCAAGCGGCGGCCATGATCAGCCGGTTTCTGCTGCTGGCCGTGTGGCGCCGGCGACGAGAGGACGTGCGCTGTCTGCGCAAGACTTTGGAGTCCCAGGTACGATGCGAGCCTGCACTCTGCTACGAACGCACTACGTCTCTCTAACTGTTGAACTTAGGCCTCTTCTAACTGTGATAACTTATATCATTGATAATACGCGCCAATATCACTTTGTCTTCCACTTGTCCAGCCGTCGCCAGCAACCTTCGCTTCTATTTTACTTTACAAGCTTCGTAATTTTCGTGAATGAGCGTACCGTAGAAGGTGATAATAGTATGAGTATTACGCTGCCTTCCTTTCAACAAATATTTGATTTTGTCCCATCAATTGTCTGCATCATGACAAACAACATAAGTAATTTAACTAGAGCACAGGTGCAACAAATATCTACCGAGCGAGTACCAATTTCAGAGCGTCGGTTTGAAGACTTGTATACCCTGACCAGAAACTCAAAAACCCTCACCATATTGCGGAATTAAATGGTACCTACCTACCTACTCATTTTTTCATACCGAACTCCTTAACACATTTTAAATGTACCAATGCGCCCTCTTGGCAGGGTTTTTTAGTTTATGGTCAGAGTAAACATTCACCGATTGCTCTAACGGTAAAGGAAAACATCATGAGGAAGCCTGCATGTCTGAAAAAAAAGGCTCCGAATGTGTGTAAAATCCTAATGAGATGATCAATTCGAGGTCATCGAAAGCCACTAACTGCCCATTTGTGCAGGTGAGCTGCTCCGAGCGGCTGCGCATCCAGGTGTCGACCCTCAAATCGCTGCTGGACTCTGACAACGCAAAGGTGCGACTCGCCATGCGCGAACTGGAGCGCCTCAAACAGCTGCTACGTGACAAGGAGCTGGAGAAAGCCGTGCTGGAGCGGGTAAGAGCACTAAAGAGCACTAACTGTTAGGAATAATATTGTATCTTACTTTGTGAACGCACTCTACCCTAGCCTAATGAATAGTTTGTATAATCTGTGCTATTACTTGTCAAATATGGAGCCAAAATAAAGGGCGTTGTCTGCAGTGAAAATGCTTAATTTCCACGGAAAATCCTAATTTATTAACACTAACGTCAAGATGCTGGTAGTTATCCTTTCGGGTGTTGAGGCTGACTCCATGTACTGCTAGACTGGGACATCGTGAAGGTGCCTACTTAGTTTAAAGCAGCTGACAAAGTGGATTTTACTGGACCTGAGCAATGTTAAAATGTCTTAGGGAACGGCTTAAACAGCTGTCGCGTGACAATAGGAGCTGAAGAGAGCCGTGTAGGTGAGGATAAACAAACAACAGCGCTGGTGTATCCCAACCAGAGATGATATACCTACTCTGATCCGGTAAAATGCAGTACCTTGATGAACTAAAAGTGGTGATGGATGTTCTATTTACATTGGAAAATAGCAGTGAATACGTTGCTGACCACCTAGCAACATTGTTGATACCTTCTCTTTTGTTTACATATAGGAAAAGGTTGCTCTGGAAAATGATGTGTGCGCAGCTGAGGACCGAGCGTCGGAGATGGGCATCGGTAAGAATTGCACAATGTAAGAGAAAATGTTGAGCAGTGTGTCAAGCAAGACGGGACTAGAGGGCACGAGCAGCTGGTTAGACGGGACGACGGAGGATGGCCCAAGACGCAAACGGTATGGTGGCCCAGCAAAGCCAGCCCAGTAAAGCCAGCCCAGCACAGGACCGGTTCAATATGGCGCATGAAAGAAGATAGGCCTATACCCAGCAGTAGGCGGAAATCGGCTGGAAATGAATTAACTCCCAAATATATCTTTTTAAACATTTACCAATATTCTTCATTCACTCCAACTGGGCTGAAATGCCTGTGCTTGGAGTAATCCATCAAAATGGTCCTAACTAGGACATGGGAGGCCATAGTCGCTCCATGTCCTGGTTAGGACCTACGACCCTGACACTATCACGCATAGAGGCATCTCTCGATCGTGTGTAACTTGCGCAGGCTGGCGCAACAGCCGCAACGAGCTGGAAGGAGTGCGTGCAGCTGCGGCGGTGTGCGAGCACGCGCTGTCGCTGGAGCGCGCCGCGGCAGCCGAGGCGCGCGCGCAGAGGGACCACGCGTATGACAGGGTACGCTTGTCTACTCGGAAACGTTAGCAGGGGCGGATTAAATAATGGGGGTAGGAATTGGTTGCTGGGTTCGGACAATAGCGCCTCGCGCTTTTTCCAGGTTTCGGAGGGGGGAGGCGGAGGTTCTTGTTCCTAGCCCGCTCCCTTAACCCACCACTGAGCGTTGGGTACATGCAAGTTTACGTTTTTCACAGTTCCTTCAGGGTACGACGTTTGGCTGTAATATCTACCCTCAATCCACTACCGTCAGTCCAAAGAACACATAAAGCCACGTCATTCCAAAAGCCGCGTTAGACTATCAGGGTATCGACGCTTGGCTCTCTTCAAACGCGAATGTTTAAGAAGAAGTTAAGAATTAGAATTGTGCAAAATCGCGAATCGGAAGAACTGAGAACGTCGACATTCTTCACATTCTCAGTTCTATTTTTTTAGTTTCCTCGCCTACTTACAGCTGTCAGTGATAGAAGAGGAGCTGGCGCAGCACGAAGAACTGCTGTCTGCTGCCGAGGCTGAGGTGGCGGCGCTGCGGCGCGACACGGACGACAAGCAGCGTCTGTTAGAGAGCACCGGCGAACAGCTGCGGCTGGAGCAGCTGTTAGTGCTGCCTTTTAGACTGAAGGCGCAGTTACATCTGGTCGTTCCCCGCTTCGGCGACCGCCATGCGGTGGACGACCTACGGTCACCGATACTTGGCCGTTGACCGAAGTCGTGCAACGTCATTCGCTCGATGACAACCTAGTGACACTTGAACCGACACCGAATGCAGTCGATAGAGCAGTCGGTAATTGTACGTAAGTTTTCGAGAAACTTATCGGTACATGGCATGGTTTCGCAACCGCACCTCCCGCATGGGAGCCCGGCGTTCTGGCCACTAGGCCACCGACGACGTCCTAAACAAAACATCGCCTCACTCTAATTTTGGAGTAGTGTGAGGTATGAGCGTGCCAGTTTTAACTTTAGATTTAGCTACCACGCCTGTTTATCACCACTATTAAAAATACTTGCATTACAGCTAACGAAAGACATTATTTTCCAACTATAGGGATTATGCATGTATTATTTTTATGGTTTTTATTGGTTGTATACGTTGGTACCTTAAAAAAAGAGAGAATTTGTGTGCAGTGGAGTGTTAGCCAAAGCTAATTACTTGTTCGTTGACAATGCAACATGGACGCTGACGTCACGTTTCGGTCTAACCAATTGCGTTGCATTTTGCTATTTTGATTCTCTCAAATTTTCCCTACTTTTAATCATTCAATTCGTAATTAAAAAGCGATTAATTAAAAACATGGTATAGGTACAATTCTGTAGAAATAGGGAATACAAAAAAATACTGGACCTATATTTGAATAACATGCCTATTATGAACACACCTACCCCCTCTGATCTCTGATTCACCCCTTCACCCCCAAGAGCCCGCGAGCGCTGTTCCCGTGAATGTGCAGTGCTAAGCTCCCGCATCACGGTGGCCACCGAGGAGACAGACGCGCTCAGAAACATCGTCAAGGAGCTGCAGGGAGAGATCGTGCGTCTGGACGCCGCGCTTAGAGTCACCCGGGAACAGTTGGAATGGTGGCCTCGTCCGCTTACTAAGTGAGTGCCTGCCTTTACAGTTTCCTGACGTACGAGTAGTCAATTAGGTATGAACACCGCTCTCAAGAACATGCTCCAGAATTAAAAAGAAAGATATCCCCGTATGGACTAATGTGGTCTCTTGAAGAAGTTTCGAAGCGAAACATGAGGGGTGAAGATTCTGTATTTAAACGGAATTCTATCGAACACTCTCCCTTAACTGGACAGTCTGAAAGCGCTAGAATTTTAGAAATTCTTTAAATTTTACAAAAAAAAATCATCCATGTATACAAGGGATCCTTGTAGGTCGGTTTGCTTTACAATCTCATCATCTGATTATTAATAAGTATTCTCACTTTTTTGGACAGAAGCCAAAATCCTTATCTTCACTCGAGGGTTCCCCATGATCCAGTACAGTACTGGTTAGTTGATTAGGTATGTACTTCGTTGGTCTTCGAAAACTTCCACAGACGTGAACAAATTTTTCCACGATGTTTTCCTTTTACTCGATAAAGCGTAAGCTTCTGCTACTAACGCGTCCAGCTCATGTAATACCAACTGGTGCTCCAGAATGCTGGGCGCGGCGCGCAGCTGGTGGCGCTACCCCATGTCCGTCCCGGAGGCTATTCTGTGGACCTTCGTGCCGGCGCGACACGGCTGCTAACACTATTTACTGCATCATTATAATGTGGGGTCGTATGCATCCAGTTGCCAACTAGAGCTCTATACGTCGACGTGTTCGTGAAATAACGGAAAACCTTATTATAATAGGCATTAGTACTAACTTTTGATCTACTTGCCGATTATACGTTCATATACGAGTATATAACAATACTCCTAATGACATTCGTAAATTAGAAGGCAAACATTTGGATATAATGCTAAAAAAGTGGCTATGTGATATGTGTTTCTATAATATGAATGATTTTTTTGTTTATCGAAAGTTTAAGAAATAATAATTAATGATTTACATTTTTTTAAACCGTTAATTATCTAATATTGTATACCCGAACAGGGTTAATTGTGAGAAGTGAGAACCTTGCCATATTCTCATTCATAAGACCTTATATTGTAAACCACAATTATAACAATAAATTATATCTTATCTTATACTCAATAAGGAAATACTCAAAAAGTTGACTCTCAAAAAAATGGTGACCAACTCTCTCCATAGAGTCGAAAAATTGAAAATACGTCTTAAAAGGTTTTTCATTTGTGAAGAGCTTTAGTGTGTAAATGTTCTATTATTGACATAATTATCTGCAAGAAATTATTCCTTACGATTTCTATATAATTATGTTAAACCTTTGATGCACCCGGCGCAGTAAAACGGTAGGTAAAATCAGAATCACGCAGTTTGGTAAGTATATTTTAGATTTCGTTTAGATGATATACAGGTATTTTGTAGGTATTTTGAGGGAAGCTGACGATTGTTAGGTAAGTTTTGTGTTCGTTACATATTTAAGTAATTGTTATAGTTTGTACCCAATTAGTATTGTAATGTTAGTAAAGAATAAAGTCGCAAAAAGTGTCGTAAATTGTTTATTTTTCATTTTCAGTCTTACAATTCTAATCAACAATAAGTCAACTACAAAATATCAACATTTGGAATGGTTCGCTATCACTTGGGGGTCGAACTTATCTTATAACCTATTCCTATACTTACTTATTCAAAATAATTAAGAAAATAAACATGAGTAGCCGTTTTCTACAGGTCCTACTAAGTTGTACTGTTAGTAGGGCCATGTATTTTATGTGGTCCTATTAACAGGTTCGCAGTCCGATGAGGCACATGTGTCTCATGGGTGGTTTCACTGGTATGTCTCCATGAGGCAAATGTGTCTCATGGGTGGTTTCACTGGTATGTCTCCATGAGGCACATGTGTCTCATGGGTGGTTTCACTGGTATGTCTCCATGAGGCACATGTGTCTCATGGGTGGTTCACTGGTATGTCTCCATGAGGCACATGTGTCTCATGGGTGGTTTCACTGGTATGTCTCCATGAGGCACATGTGTCTCATGGGTGGTTCACTGGTATGTCTCCATGAGGCACATGTGTCTCATGGGTGGTTTCACTGGTATGTCTCCATGAGGCACATGTGTCTCATGGCCAGTGAACCTAGTATACGAAACTTCATGAGCGTTAAATGTCATTATTACTATGGGGACTGTCAATGGGGACTGGGGAATGTCATTATTACTATGTCATTTATATTATTATAGAAAGAACGCTGCAAATTGCTTCGTGACTGCGAACCTGTTAAGCTTCGAAAAGTTATCATACAACAGAAGGGACGGAGAGTTCACTGGATAATCAGGATGTAATATAAAGTATCTAGGTACCAGTTTTATCTGAACAAAATATGAAACAATAAAATCGCAAAGAAAAATGTTAAAAACCTATAACACGTTGACAGTCCAGTGACCCATATATGGGTCACGACGAACTAGTTCAACAAGTCCGTGGCCCATATATGGGTCACTAAGAAACGACCAGGTACGCACTAATGGTAACTTAGCAAAGGTTAGTATTACAATGTCTTTGATGAATGCTACTGTCCACCTGTTTGAAGACTGAAGTGACTGAAGGTTGAAGTAAAAATATTCAAATAATTAAAAATATCTGTTTATTCAGCTCTACTTTTTCAATAAAGAAATTGAACTAAAACCAACCACTTCAGTTCAGTCGTAATTAAAAAACGTTCGTATAAAAACATTTTGTATGGGGACTGTCAACTTGTACGATTCCTTTGAAAAACGAAGTCTGTCATTCCGAAATCATTAAAATTGTCACTATTATAATATTACTGACATATATACGAGCGCTCCATAACCAGTTGAAATAATTCACGTTGACAACTGTCCATGTTCCATTACCGCGTTAACAGCTGAAAATGTATTTTTTTTATATTATTATTATTGTTGTGTACATATTAGGTTTTACTAATCTTCGCGCCCTGAAACCAGAAACTGGTTTGTCTGGGCGCTGCACAATCCACTCAATTAAATGAAACACCAAATATAAAAACAACTTAACACGTACAAATCAAAAACATGACAGGCAGGTAGGCATCAACCACGGGAACGCACGCCGCGGCGGCCGACAGTTGCTCGAGAAACCAGTCTTCATTACGTATCAAACTTATATTCAAAACAAACAATGGAACGTGTATATATGTCAACATGAATAATTTCAACTGGTTTTGGAACGCACTCTAAGTTACCAATTGACAATGACTAGTGATAAACAAAGGTATTTTGAAACACACAGTGAACAGGATAACACGAGATTCTAACCCCCAGTTTAGATTCACTTACTATTTACATTTCTAAAATGTAAAAAAATTATCGACTAGACCGTTTGAGTAGCACTGGAAATTAAATAAATAATAATTACTTAAATATACCTTTTACATAATTATTGCAAATTATTTTTGATTTGAGTAAATTAAAAATTACCGATGACAATGATAAAACAATTTAGTCAGGCCTTTTACTTAGAACAACTTTTAACATAAGAACTACCTATGTATTATTTTTTTCTAATTTATATAAGTATATCTAGCATGAAAAATGCATAATAAAAATATATAAGAACAACTGCTTTACACCCGGAATCGGAATCTTATCTCAAACCCTATTAAAAAAAATCTCCGTACTTAACAAATTCACAGCACAAACGCAGACCTCAACTCAAAATATTTTTACAAAGGAAAGTGACTTTAGAATGTATGCAACCGTCACAGTATGCCATTCGGTTGATAAGTAAGTAATATGTAGATTTTAGAATTTACAGATAATTTTAAGAAAAAAAATACTATTTCTCTTAAAATTAACACTAAACGGAGTGATATGCCAAAATCGGGTTAATTTTGTCAATAAATTAATCCAATTAATAAAGGCATAGTTTTTTTAAAAAAATACTGACTCTAAACCCTCATTTGACCTCGATCTCGCGACGATGGAGCATGCGGGTCCAGTAAATGCCTATTCACTCTGGCCTTGAAGATCCCAAGGTTTCGGGAAATACAGACGCCGGCAGGCTGTTCCATTCCTTAGCAGTTCGCATAACGAACGAAGAAGCAAATCGCTTCGTACGAGCAGATGGGATATCAACAACATAAGGGGTTCCCCCTCCCCGCGCCTGGTAGTCCGAAGGCGGAATTGAGATGCTGGAATTAGGTCGTGCAATTCCAAAATGTATCCTATAAAATACCGATAGTATATATAGTAATCCCACTAGTCCCGTTGCGTAGCCTCGTGATGGGATTAAAAATTAAACGTAGATAGAATATAAAAATTAAGGGGTTTCATATTTTGATGACTAGACAATAACGCTATAGCAAAATTGGTCGCCCCATTACAGTTTCCTCCTTGAGTATTAATATCCAACACATTTGTTAACACCTTGTCGCTTAAAACTTTATTGCGACAGAGTTCCCGCAGAGTATCCCCCTTACAAATATTTTGAAACACATGTTAAATCTCGTTATCTAATATCTAATATCAGAATCAGAAAACTGCCAGTCATATCGTATAATGGAGTTATAGTTATGTTTAGGCCTGATAGAGTTTGTACTAAAAACAATGGATTAATATATCGTACGAAATTTTTTACAGGGTGAACCATCAGGTGAAATAACTTTAGGAAGTGAAGCTCACTTGGTCCTGGACCCGTGAGCTTCGCTCTCAACTGACCCCAGAAATAGGAGAAAACCTAACAGGTTATAATTTTAATAATAAATATTCTACTAATAGTGAATTCTGAGTTCGAAGGGAGGATATAAAAGTAAGTTACCTCCTGAAAACTACAACAAAGACTATATCTATAACTTGAGGAAGTGAAGCTCACTTGGTCCTGGACCCGTGAGCTTCGCTCTCAACTGACCCCAGAAATAGGAGAGAACCTAACAGGTTAGAATTTGAATAATAAATATTCTACTAATAGTGAATTCTGAGTTCGAAGGAAGGATATAAAAGTAAGTTACCTCCTGAAAACTACAATAAAGTCTATATCTACAAACTGAAGTCTATTTCCTGGGGTAAGAAGTCTACCTAAAATCTATTATATTCCTTCGTATATACAAATGTGAACTTTTTTTACACACTAGGATTCTTTTGTTTTAAAATTATTCAATTTATATTATAGATAGGTCCGTATATTACTAATTCTAACAAACTATGCTAAGGTTTAGGGTATATACCGAAATTACGGACTGCTCGTATTGCTTTTCTACCTAATATTATGGTATTTAAACCGCAAATAACTGGTAACATTTCCATCAAACTTTGAAATTCAAATATTCTTAGAAACGTTTGTTAAATTGACTTATGTGCGGTCTAGAGGTACCTTTATATTTTCAAAATTTATTATTTATGTACATTTTTAACAAAGTTTTACACTATTGTGCTGTTGCGAATTTTATTTCAAATTTAGACGAAATAGATGCCTCCTCACGAAGATAATATTATGTTTAAATCTTCTGGAATTTCGGCGTTTTCAAATCTGAGTAAGGTTGTTATTACACCTGCACGATCGACATAGATCTGTGGTATGATAAACATCGAGTATATTACACCGAACCGATCTGCCATCGATCGTGCGATTGATCGATGAAAATATTCGGCTTTGATTGATCGCAACTAGCACAAGGTTGATCAATCGTTCGACGTGTTTTACAAGCTGCAATCATTGATTTACAAGGATTTACAAGGTGCACACTTCGCCTGCCTTTCATATCAAATTGTCACTTTATGGGGTTTGCTGGAAGAGATATCTCTTAGAGATTAGTCACGCCCTTTGTGCTTCACAATTGTTTGTCTGTTTGTAATATATTCTGTGTGTGTACAATAAAGAGATAATTATTGATCAACCTGAGCTCTTACACCTGCGCGGCCGACGGTGATTAAGGCATCAATGGGACATCGACCGTGCAGGCATTTACCACTTAAGAATATTTTTATTTAAAAATACCTCCCAAGAACAGCATAATTTTCGACTAACATTCATACACGCGTACAATAGGGTATTTGACTAAGTTTTTTCTATTGCATCAATCAACTTACATTGCCATCTGAAAATGGATCTGAAATCCGTTTATTGACTAACATCAGCTATTCTTCTCTCTTCTAAGTCGTGTTCCTCATTGCTGGGGGTCGTGATCATTCTAAAGAATTAATCACATAGAACGACTCTCGTGGCATGGGATGGTTCTCGATTTAATGGGATGGTTTGCCATTGCCTTCCCCATTTCACACACTGGTCATCTCAGTGTGCAGGTTTCCTCACGATGTTTTCCTTCACCGTCAGAGCAGTCGGTAAATGTACGTAAGTCTTTCGAAAAAACCGAAAAACTCATTGGTACATGACATTGCATGGTTTCGAACCCGGACCCTCCCGCATGGGAATCCGGTGTCCTAGCCACTGTGCCACCGACGCTCACAACATCAGCTATATTAATGGTAATAAGGAATGTTTTGCTAGAAAGGGACAGAGCATCCCCCCACTACTAACTTTAACCATTATCATCAGCTATATTAATGGTTAAAGTTAGTAGTGGGGGATGCTCTGTCCCTTTCTAGCAAAACATTCCATATTATGTAGCCAAGGATCTGCTTTTATGGCGCTACATAACAGTGACGTCACAATTCTCTCAATCTATTGCAGTCTCTTTCTACAGTTTGATTGCCTGTAGCTATTTTATTTTTCAACAGATTTTAATTCTGCTTTCACATTTGACCATCAATTTATATCTATTTTTATGAAATGTATTTAATATTTGATACTTGTCAAATACCCTATTTCCTTACAGTTAATAACCGACAATAAAGGAGATGTTACATAATCGTTATTGTCATACGTAGTTAATTCCACGGCGTGGACTGGATGGCAGGATCCTTTACAAATACATTAACGTTAGAGCAAGTTACTTACTTACTTACTCCGCTGGCGCAGCGACCCGAAGTGGATCTTGTCCTCCGATACCAAAGAGCACCATAGCTCTCTCCCCTGGCACAGTCTCGAGCCAGTCAGGCGCCTGGAGCTCACGCAGATCCTCCTCCACTTCATCGCGCCAGCGTTATGTGGGACGTCCGACCGGCCGTCCCACATACGCTCGTTTAACTGCCCGATCCTCCCCCATCCTAGTGACGTGTCCGAGCCATCGGAGTCGAGCTGCTGTCGATTCTCCAATAATGTTCGGCTCGTTCACCGTATCTTAGAGCAGGTTAGGTTTTTTTTGGAGAGCAGACGAGCAAACGGACCACCTGGTGGTAAGTGGTCCATAGAAATCTCACCTGACCATGTTATTAGAGGCTTTTCGATGCGCTGCTTGGGCTTAGTGCTTAGATGAAGTGCCTCGTGCCGGTAAATACGTTGGCTCTCTTACCCTTCAAACCGAAACACAGCAATGCAAGCATTGCTGCTTTGCGGCAGAAATAGGTAAGAGGGTGGTACCGACCCAGGCGATCCTACACATTAGGATCTACCACCTGGTTTATGATACCACCACCAAAACGTAGTGCAGGGGGCGGAGTCACAATACTTTTGGCGACTTGCGATTGGTGCCCTTGGTGCGAAGGGAACGTCATCGTAGATTATAAACTAAATGGCACCTGGCGTTACCTTAGTATCAATATTTACTGGACTACCTAGAGATATATATCAACATTCTAGTGAGCCGATTCCGTACGTAAGATCCACAGTGCAACCCCTCAGATCACGCCGCCCCTCTCAGATCACACCGCAACCCTCAGATCACACCGCACCCCCAGATCACACCGCACCCCACAGATCACACCGCATCCCTCAGATCACACCGCACCTCTCAGATCATGCCGAACCCCTCGCCGCCCTCGTTGATGGCCCAGAGCAGCGCGTGCACGAGCTGCTCGTACGAGTCGTAGTCGGGCAGGCACAGCTGGTTGAAGCACGTGTGCGCCGTCGGCAGCGCGCCGAACGTCGGCGCCGCCGTGATCTGGAACCGCGGGTTCAGCTCCTGCGAGAGATTGGTGAACCGTTACTAGTTGCTATGAGTTTTGGGCTGTTGATTGTAATAGTTGTAATGAAAACAACCTATGGAAAGTGTAACCCCACAAATCGAAGGAATCTACATCCTGCATCCCATTCTTGGCTTCGTTGGGGCCAGGGACCACCAACACATCTCCTGCAGGATGTCCTGCTACTGAGAGGCAAGATGTAGCCTTCCTCAGGATTCATTCCTACAAAGGTATGAAAAATAGCATGCAACACTACAAGAAGAGCGTCACCTGGAAGCCGCCGGAAGGTAGCTGCGAGCAGCCGGTGGTGAACTGCAGCAGGCGCGCGCGCTCCTCCGTCGACAGGTTGGCGAGCGCGGCCCAGAACCAGCCCAGCAGCCGCTCCCAGTCGCGGCCAGCCCCGGAGACCAGCGCATGTGCCCTCCAATCTGCCACGGATACTTCTCCAGTACCGCACACCAGCAGCTAAAATAAACACGTATCAACGATTACAAACTCTGCTGTTGGTTAGAAAGAAAATTCAAGCCATGTATAAAAGAACCCTTGTTAGCTTTCTGCGCCCACTGACACACTGACACACGTACCTCGAGCTCGTTCTCGTCGAAGATGGCCAGCAGGTTGTCCGGCACGAGCAGCGTGAGGCCGCGCAGGAAGGCGTCGCTCTCGAGCCGGCAGCGCGCCGCCAGCCGCCACTGCGCCAGCGCGTCCAGGTATTGAAGCTTCGTGCTGTTGCGGACCTGGGAACATATCAGACACAGACCTGTATCACATAACCAGTATACGGAAAAAGGATACAGCGTGTGGTTTTCATGTGAATTAAATAAGATTAAGTGATGGATCGAAGTGTTTATCTGCATAAAGAAACTCTACAAACCTTTGGTGAGTACTTAATACATTAGATTATTTTTAAAGATAATTTGTTTTGAAAAATAAGAATTGACATAAATGTATTGCTGTTAAACACGCAATTAAAAAAATATCTTTATTTATGAAACCTACAGAAAATGCAAAAAAACCTAGATTAGAATAATGCAAAGCAGAAAAAGCAGATTTACTCTAAGAGAGATTCTCGTCCAGCAAACCTCAAAAAGACAGTTTCATTAGAGTAAGTGCACACATATTTTTTTTAAATCTATCTGATATTAATTTTATTATAAACTGCATAAAAATTATTTTCATAAAAAATGGTAGAACTTGAAAGAAAGTTACGGTAAATTATCTTGGTTAATTTAAGTTAATCTATTAATCGTAGTGATAAATTAGACGGCATGTGGCTTCTGTTTTACGCTCATAAAACTCTTAAACCTAAGTATTAATATATTACGACGCAGTGAGAATACAGTCGCCCACAAAAATCTAAGGCAGTAAACACATAATATTGGCACGACTTTGTATGTTTGAACAATAGTAGTGCGTTAACGCGTGCGACAATCGATGTGCGACGCTAAAGTCGCACCTATGCGTCACCGTGTTTGATAAGGAGAGCAGACGGCTGATGGTGATTGGTCACCATCGGTTTAAAGACATACAACCTTCAAATTCTTTTATCTCACCACCACCAAAACCAGTATTTCCAATAACCAGAGCTCGGTACCAGTATCAGTTGAACTTGACCCGTATGGAGGTACCGTTGGGCGCGAGGTCTCGCGTCTACACAGACTAGTACCAGTGACAGTTGATCCTCGTCCGTATGGAGGCACCGTTGAGCGCGAGGTCTCGCGTCTACACAGACCAGTACCAGTGACAGTTGATCCTCATCCGTATGGAGGCCCCGTTGGGCGCGAGGTCTCACGTCTACGCTGACCAGTACCAGTGACAGTTGATCCTCATCCGTATGGAGGCCCCGTTGGGCGTGAGGTCTCGCGTCTACGCTGACCAGTACCAGTGACAGTTGACCCTCACCCGTATGGAGGCCCCATTAGGCACGAGGTCCCTGGTCTCCACGAGCCGCCCCGAGCCGTCGTACACGTCCTCCGCGAAGTATATCTCGGGCCCCGCGTCTGCTTCGTCCAAGTCAGTCTCCAGAACGTACTTGATCTTCGACAGGTAAAGTTCGGGGTCGTCTTGCTCGAAGTACTGAAATTAATACAGGCAGTGCTTTTAAGATATTCCAGGAAAGTGGACCCTGGCCAATAGACAGGATATCGCGATAGGAAAAAGGATAAGTGCTTAAGATTTTTTGATATCAGTTGACACATATGGGGCTGGTTCGTATGTTCAGTGACCGTGCAAGTTAACTTCAAGATTTTCATCCCGCGCAAGTGTATTGTATTCCAAACTCTTTTTACCACCATCGCTCCAGTTTTCACGGCATTCACCGCGGTCTGCATGACCAAGGTTTTCAAAGCCCGCGATAAGCTCTATAGTTTAAGACTAGAATGAAGGTAGTAGAAAATTAGAATTAATGTGCATGGGATGAGGGACTGTCCAGTTCCATGCCTCGGAGAGCGTATTCATTGACAACAGTTGTAAGGTAGGCCATGTCAGACTATTTTTTATTAAATAAGGTAAGCAGACGAGCAAACGGGCCACCTGATGGTAAGTGGTCACCGTCGCCCATAGACATCTTACCTCACCTCAGAGGGTTTTTGATGCGCTGCTAACCTTGAGGACTAAGATGGAGTGCCTCATGTGCCGGTAATTACGCTGGCTCTTTTACCCTTCAAATCGGAACACAGAAACGCAAGTATTTCTGCTTTGCGGCAGAAATAGGTAAGAAGGTGGTACCACCCCTGACGACCCTGCACATCAGGATCTATAACCAACCAAGGATCTCCAACCGCCCTCGCACTCCCTCGCGAAGAGCTCTAAAACCGTCCAGGCTATGGTACCTGCAGTGTATGACAGATTGCCCAGCGATGTCACTGGCGCCCCGAGCTCATTTGTTTTTAAAACAAATGAGCGGTATTGGCTTGTCAAGCAATCGTTTTACTCATATGACGAAATTCTAAAATTAAAATTAAATTAATCATTGCAATAGGTACCTATCTTTACAATAGGTACCCGCTATTATATTTTTTATTTTTTTATTTTATTCATTATTGACAGTGGGAAATGATTAAATTATATATTGATTTTTTTTTAAATTTGAAATTATAATCATTTTTATTATTGTTATACCTCTTACATCACTATGAGTATGTTGTACTGAAAAATAACTTGTTGTTATCAATAAAGTATTGTAATGTATTGTATAGAGTGCGCGTCAATCTTTATGGCCGATCTGAATATAGACACGAGTCGTGTTCCAGCACATTTTTCTAGGTGTAGAAGAGCGAGGGAGCGGGGCATGTCCTCCCCCACAACGCGCGGCGGCCCGTACTCATCCCTCGCTCTTCTACGCCCCGCTGAAACGCGACACTCAGATTAGCAATAGATATTTTTACAGTTACATAAAGTTACAGTAACACATTAAATTCGATCTTAATCTAATTATGTATACCATAAGTTAAGTTGTTTTATACGCTGCGATCGCCTCCAGAAAAACGTAGTAATATATGTTTATATATATGGTCATAGAGATTGACGCGCACTCTACCACCTGTAAATGGTATAACAATAGGACACGACAGTACCTTGTAGTGCACGCGCAGGCCGATGATCTGCGCGAGGAAGGAGCGCGTGAGGCGCGCGCGCACGAGCTGCCGGTAGGTCCCGCCCAGAGCGCTCTCGTACAGGCACTTGCCAACCAACTTGCCGGCCAGCTCGAAGTGTTTCAGCTGGAACCATTCAAGTGTTCGGTGTTCATTTATTTATCTGGCTTTTTTCTCTTTTATATATGTCAGCGCAAACAACAAGCGTGTGTGTGTGTGTGTGTGTGTGTGTGTGTGTGTGTGTGTGTGTGTGTGTGTGTGTGTGTGTGTGTGTGTGTGTGTGTGTGTGTGTGTGTGTGTGTGTGTATTGGGAGTATGTGTGTAATGTATTATGAAAACTGTTTTAAATAATGTAATTAAGAAATCTCTCCGCGTCTTCATAGCTTAAGCTCTGTATCCATCATGTAATAAGGAGTTGTTTACAGTCATGATAAGGTTTATCGTATATATGTCTATTCACTTTAATGTACATAAAAGCCGAACGTTTGCTGTACTGTATGCTTGCAAATGCACTTTTAGTTTTAGGGACAAATGTTACAACATATTTACTTCTTTTTGTTTCTATACTAGCGTCGTAAGGTAAAGGTAAAGTTTACAGTACCGATAGGCACAAACATGAGTGGCTAACCCTAAAGGGGTTAGAACACTCTAAGAAATTAATTGGGGACAAAGTCACAGGCTGGAACAACAAGATCTGGGGGCTGAATAGACGTCAAGTGCGTCTACTGGTCGGTGCCTTCACCGATCACTGTAGCACCAATGCCCACCTACACAAGATGAAGCTGACTGACAGCACATCTTGCAGAGCCTGTGGTGAACAACTGGAGACCGTTTCAAATCTCCTATGTGAATGTGACGCTTTCGCGGCAAAAAGGATGGGTCTGCTAGGCTCTGCCTATCCGGACCCAAGGGAATTTAAATCCCTCCCACTAAGACGCATAGTCTTGCTCATGCACGACATATTCGGTGATGTGGTCAAGGGATAGGTACAAGGGGTTGAACACAAAAGATCCCCATGGGTCGAAGTGTCGCTAGGATCCCCGGCCCCCATCCAAAGATAAGATAAGGTAAAGTTTTGTGTTTCTTCAAAATTATATTTACTATGTATAGTTTTCTAACTGACAGCACATTGGCTATTTTGTAAAGAGTGTGAGTAGGGAATGTGCGTTTTATGAAGTGCATAACCTTTAGCAAAGCACGCTGTGCTCTCTCGACCTCTATGGACCTCGTCTTGGCAGCACCACCCCGTACTGCAGTGCAGTACGATAAGACCGATTGGAGGAGAGCCACGTATACGAGGGCTGTTCTGAAAGTTATTAGCTACTTCGTTAATATTATTCAAATATCCCTATGTTTATAACCGTTTGCAGGCTTATTTCAATGTAAATCTCTATGGTAAAAATCACTGGCCAGTTTCGATTAGTTTTTTTTTAATGAATTTTTGGCGGCAAGATGTCATCAATAAATTGATTGCAACAATGGACGTGTCCCGTGAAGCATTTCGTGCAATGATTTTCTATGACTTCAAACGAGGGTTAACGTTTAAGGAATCTCATGAAAATTTACAAACTGCTTTTGGTGAGTCTTCTCCTTCGTTAGCCACCGTCACTTACTGGTATCGCGAATTTAAACGTGGCCGGCAACCACGGGACTTCAACTGTTACCCCATCCACCCTACAGTCCAGATCTGGCCCCGTGTGTTTTTTTTTTATTTCCCACGGAAAAAAAATGCTCCGTGGGCGAAGATTTAGGACTTCGGACGAGGCCGTCGATGAATTTAGGCTACTGTGTTTCGACCTTCCGCAAGAATCTTTTTTTAAATGTTTTGAAAGCTGGTTCAGTCGAATGAACAAATGTATAGAGGCAGGAGGGGAGTATTTTGAAAAACTGTAAATACATTTTTACGATAAACTTATAGGTACTTATAACTTTTGATTTTACTAAAAAAATTCGGAACAGCCCTCGTATCTCCTTCAGAATTGGTTGAGAATTTGTTTATCTTTGTCATTCATAATTTTATTTGGAATAACGTGTCTCAGCGTTTTGAAAATCCAGCACAGCTCTCTAACTCTACTAGTAAGTTGTTCTATGTGGGTTACCGAGATAATTTTTGATCTACAACGATGCCTAGATATTTAGTACTTGCTACTTTATTAATAATTGGACAATTACAGTTTCTATTTTATGAGTCACCACAATCTATGGTGTCTATTTCGTGTAGTGTTGTTAGTGTGTTATTATCCATATGACGATGGGACTCTAGGTACGCACGTCATTTTAAAGTCAGTATTATAGGCAGGCTTGACCGCGCGGAGGACGGCGTAAAGAACACGATGACCTACGGTATACCCAACCCCAAGGACCTGCTCGTCGTCACGGGCAGCGCTTGAAACCACTGGCAGGGGGTCTACGCCCCGGAACAGTCACTCCGCTCCCCTGAACAAGAGGGGCGAGAAGATTTTCGAGAAGGTGGCATCATTCTCTTGCGAATCGTCGACGGACTAGATATTTTATTCAAGAATATTGCATTTCCAAATAATTAACCGTAACTGGTTGCTATCAGGGGACTCTCGTATGGCCGGTTACTATTGAACGTCTAACCGGTGACTAGTGGTTGCTGTCGGGTGACTGGACTGCGACTAGTTGCTGTCAGCTGGCTGAGCAGTAACTGGTTGAAGTTAAGGTTATTCCGGAAGCCATTGGAGTTCTAATGCAGTTTCATTTTAGCATATGATGTGTGTTATTTATTTATTTATTATATTTTTGATTATATATTAAGTATTATATTTCTGTAATATTATTACTACTGCTTTGCAGCTTGCAAAGGTTTGCATTTTTTAATATTTTTATTATTGTTATTTATTTATTTGAGGGTAGTATCTATTTCATACGCCTTTTGCACCCGTATATTATGTATCTTATGATTTTTCCATCACCTGAAGGTTGCCTGGAAGATATCGCTTAAAGCGACCGCGGCCGCCTTCTGCACATTGTATTGTACCTCTCTTTATGTTGTATGTTTTGTTTCTGTCCCGGGAGTGCAATACAGTATATTTGTATTGGTTGCGGTTAAAATGATTAATCCGTGACCATCCGTAACCGGTTACCGTTGAGGGATATGACGGTAGCCTATTGCTGTTAAATAACTCTGAGTTAATTGAGTCAATATAGTTATTAAATTATATTTCGCTTTATTTTTAAAAGCAAAAATGGAACCACAGGGTGAGGACAACCCGGGGAATGATAGCGGGCCATCTATGCCCTTACCCCGAGATCTGATATATATATATATATATATATATATATATATACATATATATATATATATATATATATTAGTATTACATTTATTTTTTATTTGGACATTTATTTAAAACACTAAACTATGAGGAGATCGAGAAACTCCTTAAATACTAGTATTTCTCCCCTTTTTGACTTAAATGAAACGTGGTTTACACAAGATATTTTTAACGCAGTTTTTCATTTAACATCTCTCATTCATTTTGGCATAGAACACCATACATCTCTCTTGCACACACACATACACCTCTCTCTCTCTCTCTCTCTCTCTCTCTCTCTCATACACACACACTCACACACACACAAACACACTATTTTATTATTATAATATAGTAAATAGGTACACAAATAAAGAGGTATGGAAGAGCGTGGCCCTCTGACACAGGTGTTGTCACACTTAAAAGAGGGCCTCCACAAATAGAAAAAAATGTTTGTACCTTTTTGTTACTGAATAAATCTTTTTTTTATTTTTATTTTTTTATTATTATATATTGTCTATGTATATGTATATGTTGAGGGCGTCGGTGGCGTCGTGGCTAGGAAGTCGGACTCCCATGCGGGAGGTCCGAGTTCGAAACTAGGCAATGCCATGTACCAATGAGTTTCGCGGTTTTTTCGAAAATATTAAGCGAATAATAAAATAAAATAAAATAAGCGTCTGTATCAAACTTTAAACAATGTACTTACTAATTAAATTGTACACTACATAATACAAACTTGTAATCTTTAGTAACTAGAAAACATATTATTTCAATAATAACACCGTAGACTAAATCGTTGACTGAATTCAGATTAATTAATTTTCTACAATTCTTAGTATTACTCCCTTTCCCTAACTTAAAATTTTTGTGGTGTAGCTCCCCGAGGGCCCTGTCTGGGACAGTTTATCACGCACCTTGAGATGCGGCGGGCGGTCCGGGTTGGGGTGCACGAGGCCGGTGGGCGAGTCGTGGAAGGACGAGAACAGCCCGAACTTGGCGTCGAACAACTGCGCGCACAGCAGGGAGAACCACTCCCGGCGCACGCCGCCCCAGTCCACGCCTGCGCAAGTTACAGTAACAAAGTAGAGAAAATTGATTCGCGGGACGCGAGGTGGGGTCTGCCGCCCGCTCGGTGCCCTCTAGCCCTGTCCTCCTGCCCTGCGCCCCTCTGGCCGCGCAAGATACCCCAGTTAAGCAGTTTACCTATAGTAAAATTAATGTCTAGCACAGACAATGGAGAACGGGAGGGCCCCGACAAAATTCACATTAAATGGAGGTCGGGGGCCCCCCAATTAAGTATTTAAATACAAAGTAGAATCAAAGGCCTTCGCTCCTCTTTAAAGGAAATGTCAAGCGTAAACAATAGAGGTTGGGGACCCTGATTAACGTAAGTAAACAGCAAGCAGAGACAATATAATATAAGGCATTAAGCTCACCTGTACACAAAAGTGTAAAATAATAAATAAATTTTAAAAAATTGGGGGGGGGGGGGGGGGGGGGGGATTAAAGTAAACGGCAAATAGAAACAATAAGCTTAAATTGCTAGCAGAAATATTGAGCTTCGCCGCGCAATAAAGTGAATGCCAAGCACGGACAATGGAGGGCAGGGACCCCCTTAAAGCAAACCCTTTGGATTGGATTCGTATAATGTAGAGTACGCACCCTGCTCGCCCTGGAAGGTAACGTCGAAGTTCTTGCACCAGTCGGCCACCGTGAAGTGTTTGGTGGCTTTGAGGCTGCTGCGGACCAGCTCGGAGCGCAGCACGCGGATGGCCACCTTCTCGTGCGGGTGTCGCGCGTGCGCCTTGCGGATCTCGCTGTAGAAGAAGTCTTGTTTGTTCTGCAAATGAAATGAAATGAAATTTATTTGCCAGAACATAGTGAAAATTACAGGTGATTTAAAAAGCATAGGTATCATATGTTCCACCGACAACGGTGTGCAATCTTTTCAGCTATTTGTTAGTGTCGTTGAGATACTCTTTTATGGAGTAATAACATTTGTCTAGAAGCCACTTGGAAATATTGGTTTTAAATTGGCTAGCGGGACCATTTTTAAGGCGACTAGGCAGATTATTATACACTAAAATTGCTATACAGAGAAAGATAGATATGCAAGAGAAAAATAGTGGCTGGTCAAGAGAAAATGCTGTTTTTTTTTCGATACGGAATAGTCTGTTGGCTTCAGAAGACCTATATAGTTTCGCTGGGCTTTGGGTCGAGCGCTGAAGGTGTTCAACCAAAAGCAGCAGGCCTAAGGGCTCCCATAGGGTAAGGACCTTGGCTTGGATCACTGCTGACGGGTCGTAGAGTCGGAGAGAATCGGTCAGGAACGTTACACACCCGAATGTTATACACGCTAGAAGGAATGTTCCCATCTGTTCGTATAAAGCGATTTGCCTCTTCGATCATTATGCGAACGGCTAAGGAATGGAACAGCCTACCGGCGTCTGTGTTTCCCGAAACCTACAACCTTGGGATCTTCAAGGCCAGAGTGAATAGGCATTCACTGGACCCGCATGCTCCATCGTCGACCTGATCGTCGCTTACCATCAGGCGAGATCGAGGTCAAATGCGAATTTAGTTTTAAATAAAATTAAAATAATATAAAAAATGTTGTGTCTTCGCCCTCGTAGAGAAAATGCTGGTGCAAATTATTGACATCCCATGTCCATCAGAGCTGTAGGAGGAAGCGAGCGAGGTAAAAATCCGCCAATAGGATTGCTTCATTTTTATCGTGATGTGCTAATAAATTTTAATTCATTCATTCTAATGAAGTAATCTTATTGGTGGATATTTCGTCCACGGACAGATGGAGACAGTACCTTGAAGTAGTCCTCGCTGCTGCAGTTGACAATGAGGAGCTGCGTGAATATGGCGGCGATCAGGTCGCGCTCGAGAGACACCAGCTCAATGGTCGGCTGCACGCCGTCGTTCAGGGTCAGCTGGAGACAGTACAGTACCTTGAAGGAATCCTCGCCGCCACAGTTGGCAATGAGGAGCTGCGTGAAGGTGGCGGCGATCAGGTCGCGCTCGGGAGACAACAGCTCAAGGGTCGGCTGCACGCCGTCATCCAGGGTCAGATGGAGACAGTAAAGTACCTTGAAGGAGTCCTCGCCGCCGCAGTTGGCAATGAGGAGCTGCGTGAAGGTGGCGGCGATCAGGTCGCGCTCGGGAGATACCAGCTCGAGGGTCGGCTGCACGCCGTCGTCCAGGGTGAACGCTCCGCCCGGGCCCGAACCTTCTGGTGTCGGCTTCAGGATCAGCTGGAAACGGAAGCAATGGAAGACAGTGACGACGAGTTCTGTTAGTGGTGACTAAATCGGGAACCAGTAAAAGTTTATGTCGTTAATTAATAAAGATGCAATTTAGGGCACCCGAGGTATCCGGATCAGCTTTATACAATCACGTGTCTCAGCTGTCGTAGCGGGAATAGCTTCAACTGATGATGAAAATGCACATTTGACAGAGACAGCAAATACTAAACATAATAGTCACCTTGGTGGAGGGACAGAGACGGAAGGAGGTGATGCGCTTGGGGATGAACTTGAGGATGTAGTCCTTGACCGTGAGATGCTTGGGGCTGACGCAGCACAGCACGCGGCGCGGCTTGCCCCCGCCCCCTCCCCCCGCAGAGACCAGCCGCGCCTCGTAGCTGATGTTGTGCTGCTTTGATGAGATGTTGCGCTGCACGGTCGCCGTGTCGCTCGCTGCGGTCAAGTCACACGTTTATAAATGTATTTTTTTTATCAAAGATGCTCGGAAATGTGCTTAATACTTTCGAATTTTGAGGCTAGTTCCTGGCTAGAAGATTGCTTCCAGTAATAGTTTCAGCTTGGAATTTGTATGTATTTGAAGTTACCAATAATTATTTCGATTTCCTCGCATTATTTAAAAAAAGTACTATACAAGTCTCGACGGAAATAGCCATATTCCGGGGATCTTAAAAATCCCCACGGTCGGCACTGCCTAATTTCCTGGCGTCTGCAGTAATATACTATGTATTCTCATCTGTAATCAGTAATTTTAAATAGGATGAAAATTACCAGTGAGCACGATGCAGTCGAACTGTCCGTTGTGGAGCGGCACGTTGTCATAGAACATGGCCGCGCGGTAGATGCCGGCGCGCTCAAAGCAGTAGGTCAGGGTCACGCGCTGGTTCACGGAGTCGTACTGGAATTCCCCTGCGGTCGACAGTTTCTCGTCCACCTCGTCGCCGAGAGGGTTGATCTGGATCGTGAAACCCTGGGGATGGAGACATAGTAGTATTAGAAACGTAGGGAGAAGAATAGTATGATCTAAGCGTCATATGAGGCGAAGCACTAATCATCACGGTCCCGCGGGTGCACGTGCAGATGCCTCGCGGCCCACACGAGCGTGGTACGAGCGGGACGAGTGTGACTCACCGCGGTATCCCCGGCGGCGAGCGGCGCGGGGTTGTCGAACTGGTCCCGCGGATGCACGTGCAGCTGCCTGGCGCGCCCGGCCGCCCACACGAGCGCGTGGTGCGCGCGCCCCACACGCGACCGCCGCGCCTCCACGCGCCCCGCCACGAACCACTTGCGGTGCGGGCTGCCGCTTATTGACACCCCGCCTGCGAGCAAACGACATCCATAATTTCTCGCCACCTCCTCTTTCCCACTGCTACTCCTGTTTAGCCAGGATCGATACAGTGGTATCTGAACTCGATGCCACGCCAACCAATGTAGCACCTGGGATTTACTCTACGCTACCTTGGGCCTTGGCAATAAAGAAAAATAAGTACGATAAAGTTCCTTTCCCACCTCGGCAAATAGAAGTGCTACAATCCCAGCAAAAGGAAAACCTAGAGTTTTAGAAAAAAGGTGGGATTGTGTAGCCAAGATATGTCTGGTTACCTGTTGGAAAATGCAATTTACACAGCGCCAGAAAGCTGCAAACTTTGGAGTTAACCAACATTAATTTGTGTCATCAGACATATGGTGCCTCCCGACTGGCCGATGACCCCCGCACTGACCGATCATGACGGAGACGACGTAGACGCCGGCAGTGCGCACGGTGAACTTTACGCGAGCCGTGTTGGCGCGCGCCGGGTCGCCTGATCCCAGCTCCACCACCGCCGTTATCTGACGAACACATTAAATTTTAAAAAATTAAATCGAAAAAAAATCACGTAACTTACAAATACAAATAAATTTATTTTGCAACTTACATTAATACATGGTTGATGCTCTAAATCCCGCACTAGGATACCCTGTGTCGCGGGATTTAGGCTTGAAATTTAGGCTTTAAACGGATGATCCGATTTGGACCCGGTTTTTTCATTTAATAGAGAAGTTTGTCGAGAGTGTTCTTAGCTAGGTCTGATAAAAATTGGATCAGTGGTTTCCAATATCTTGGAGTATCTTTGATGTCAGATGGGATCTCTGGAACGGTAATAGCTAGATGGTTCGAGTTTGAGCTCCAATGTTTAGGAGCATGGAGCCCTTCTCACATCTGGAATCTCAAGGATCTGATGATGACCAGGTAAAAGTAAGAGGATCTCCACAATGGTAAGTCAGGGGTTAAGAGCGTCGGTGGCGTCGTGGCTAGGACGTCGGACTCCCATGCGGGAGGTCCGAGTTCGAAACCATGCAATATCATGTGCCAATGAGTTTTTCGGTTTTTTCGAAGACTTACGTACATTTACCGACTGCTCTTACGGTGAAGGAAAACATCGCGAGGAAACCTGCACACTGAGATAACCAGTCTGTGAAATGGGAAAGGCAATGGCAAACCACCTCATTAAATCTGCCACGAATTATAGAATGTATCGATCACATTTCCGAGCTAACAGAAACCATGTCCTTACCTTGCGCGTGCCGTGAGCAATGCTGACGGTGAGCTCATCAGTGTCACACACGGGGTACGGCTGTCCGTTCCGCTGGTAGCAGTGCACCGTGAAGCACATGGTGTCGCCTACCGCTTGGGGCTCCTGCCAGCCCCACTCTACCTGCAAACAGTGACTCGTCAGGGTCGACACCGGATTTGTTAGTAGGCTGCGTCATGCCGGCCAGCGTCACCAGCCCGCACACCGACACCACCAGCATGACATGAATGAAGCTCACACTCCCACTCACCGTGCAGCCGGGCGGGTGCAGGTACTTGCCGGTGACGTACTGCAGCAGCGAGTGCTTGGCCTCGGGCGCCAGCGCAGGCTGCGTCATGGCGGCCAGCGTCACCAGCCCGCACACCGACACCGACACCACCAGCATGCCGCCTGCCGCCAACAACCACCCCTTTCAGCCGCGAATACACACGCACGTGCACCTCGCAATATAATAGGCTCCCACGGCCTGTCTCGTCACAGACCAGACCCATGTGTATTCGCGGCTCAAGTCAACAGAACCAATTCACACCCCAGCAACAAGGCTGGCAGTACAATACGAAAATATTGACGGAAGCAGAGTTTAAAGATAAGAGTGACCAGCCGTTTACTACTTTTAACCAGTAAACCACAACCCTGCTACAACGAAACACCACCAGAGCAATAAGCAGACTAAAGGACTACATTTCGACCACAAGCCAGCTGCAGTTTGGATGCAGTTTCTGTGCATTCGGTCCTAGTGGCTTGCAGTCGAAACAGTTCGTCTGTTCGACCCCACGCTGAACTTAACTACCCAATGCGCAAATAACTTAAAACCACACTAACCCCAGGTCCAAGCATCCTGATGCTTGCTACTCTTCACAACAGCAGACCAGAGGTCCTGTTTGAGGGTCTGCAGCGCCTCCTTGCCGGTGGGCAGGCTCTGGCGCGCCGCCGACCACGCGCCGAAGTCGGCCGGCTGCAGTACATGGCGCGCCGTTGAGTCCTCCAGCCAGTATACGTCTTCGAGCGACGACACGTCTAGGCTCAGGAGTCTGCGAGAGGAATTATAGACATTTCATAGTTGATGGAGTCAGTGCAGTGCTATTTGCGAAACAATAAGCCTAAAATGGCAACACAATAATATCAATGTTTTAGGCTAGGCGCTATGAGGGAATACTACTCCACCAACGTAATTAGAAAATAGTAGGAATGCGGTCCCCTCCCCGCGTCCCGCCTCTGTCACCGGACATCCCCATTTCTAGCTACCTAAGTCCTAAGTACCGTTCGCACAGTCATCCATTGTGTAACGCAAAAGTGACTCGTCGTTAACTTTTCATATATTTCTGTTCACTTTAGTCCATTGCCTCTAAGAGATGATATTTTATTTGTTTCAAACTTTTTTGCATACTGTACTTGGTCTCAGAGTTCGACAGATGACGTCACGTTTCTCATTTTCTAAATACGTTGGTGGAGTAGTACATATAGGACCAACCTCTCACCATGGGAGTCATCAATGTCAAAATCAGGAGTATTTAATAATAACCAGATATGTTGAGTCTCATGTTATTAATCTCACGGTGGAGGAAAATGAACGCTTTTATACTTTTCCATGGCACGGTTTGCAGCCACGGCATCGACAGGTAATCAAATGTATTGGATTGTATGGGGTTGTGCTCGGCTTTAGCCATATGCTGCTTTGGGTCTACGTTGTGTTCCATAAACTACAAACCACCTATATAATGAGCTGGGAACAACGTCCTTCATCAATTATTATAAACTAATTCAAGAAGCACTTATCCCCAGTTCCCCAGAAACAAAGTTAAACTGGATGACACTCAGAGGGCAAAAGCCACCGAACCCAAAATACATATAACCGTGATTAGAAAGATAAGTCCGAAAGGGAACACTAATTGCCCGCGTCACCGACACCCGGCCCGTTTCAGCTTACACACATTCTGACTTGTAGTAACATCCCTTCGTAGTCACATTATATGTAATGACTTGAACTCTCTTTTAGGGACAATATCTTCGAGCTGTATACCTTGATCGCATTCAATTTGCATTTTGAACTGAGGTAGGTTGGGTAAAAATCTCATTTGAACTTTGACTCGGCGGAGAAATTCTGCACTGAGAATAAATTCTGCAATAGCTGGTTAATGCGCATCCGTGTGTGACTCCAGTCCGGCTTTTAAATGTAGTTTCCGTCATCATCATCAGGAGCAGCCCACTCTAGTCCACTGCTGGACATAGGCCTCTCCCAAGGCGCGCCATTGAGCCCGATTTTCGGCTCTTCTCATCCAGTCGCTGCCAGTCACTTTGCACGAATCGCTGCATCTATCTATCTAACAGGGGGCGTACAACACTACGCTTGGAAAAAATCGTCTGTTTGTTGTAGTTTCCTTACTGCGCGTAAATGTACTGCGGCATAAAGTCATGGGTCGCTGTGACCCTCACGGGTCGCTGCTAATGATACCCGGGGTCAGGGGGCGTGGATGGGGAGGGGAGGGTTGATAAACGAGCCGCGAAAATATACGGAATCAGCGGCTAAGTTCGCGTTAGCTAATGGGCCGATTCGAGTAGTGTAGGTAAATAGGCGGAACTGTCCATGGGATGAGGAAGGTGTGAAGCACGTGATGGTATCCATTTTCGCACTGTCAGGAGCATAGACATATTTGTTTTTTGCGGAAACCGTTGTCAGGGAAAGTTTGGTAGATATTTAATAGACAGGAAGCTCTATGAAGCATGCTAACGTGATAATCAGGGCCGCTGCCGGGCGAGGGTCACTGAGTTCCTTGGGAGCGGATCGGGTAGCAACTTCAGTCCGGTAGTCAGATAGTAGACCGGTGTCTTTATAAAGTTCAGTGTTCGAACCCAACGTTTGAACTCAAATTCGAACTTTCCGTCTAGCTATTACAGTTCCAGAGATCTCATTTGACATCAAAGGTACCTACTCTAAGATCTTGGAAATCCATTAGTGCAATTATTTATCAGAGATGGCACGGATAGGTTCTTACTCACGAAAAATTCTCTGCTATGCTACAATAATGTGTCCAAAACGGATCAATAGGTTGTTGAGTAAAGATGCCACAGTCAAACAGACGAACGCGTTAAGTTTCCTCAGAGGTTTATTAGTTAAGAAACTGAAACCAAGCACAACAGTGTCAAGTGTGCCGCACATTAAGTAAGCCAAAGTGGCTGTATAAAGTCGGAACAATGGGCGAGCTTTTTCCGTTCTCAGGCGCGCGGTGCGGTCCGCTGGCTTTGTGGAGCTTCCACTGGGAACGCGAACTACTCTTTGTGCAGTTTTTTGTTCGGCGAGGCAAGAATTCGCTGTTTGAGATTGGAGAACCAGCCGTATGCTTATCTATATTTATAGTCACTGCTTTAAACTCCTGCAACGCGAGCAGGTATGTGAGAAAATCAACAAATTTTATTTTTAAGTAATTTCCAAAGAGAAATTACGATTTATACGCAAAATACATTAGTAATTATAGTAGCAGCCCAAAGGAGAAAATATTTACCGGTAGTCCAATCAGTTGGACATGTACAGTGGAAGACACATCAAGCTATACGTTTATGTTTTGATTCCTTGACATTTGTGTCAATTAAGATAAAATGACAAAGTACTAAGGGGTATAGCCTGATGCAGGGGCTGACCTACCCGGGGATGCAAGGGGTGCACAGCACCCGGGCGCCAGGCCCAAGGGGGCGCCGCGCGGCAACCGGCCGCACCTGATCGGTCACTGCAGTCCGAAGGACCCGCACGACTCGAGGGCTTAGAGATCCTAACCCACCATTGGCTCTGGCATCTGCTCCGAAAATTCGGCACCTAATCCATTATCTGTGACGGAACTGCTCCGAAATTTCGTGCTCGCTTCGCTAGCTCCCGTCCTAGCCTTCTAACCTAATCCATCATCTACGTCGTATCTACTCCGAAAAAAGAGCAGACGAGCAAATGGGCTACCTGATGGTAAGTGGTCACCGTCGCCCATAGATATAAATAATATTTGTACAGAGAAATGATGAATAGGAATCAATGGGTAGCGACTCTGGTTACTACTATGAGGTAAGGATTGTTCTATTACTAAATCTGTTCAGCCTCTTAGCACCTCTTGGTAAGGTTTTCTGGATCATATGGGCCAGTACACGAACAAAACCTATACTCAACAACATACAAGTTCAAAGTTAAATGGAAAACCCCATGAAAATAACTGTTTTTCAAACCGTGATCGCGTAACAAAAGCAACGTACAATCTTCAAAACATTTGGGCATTGAGAACTTATCAGTCATCAAACGAATTCAAGCCACTAATAGGTACGAACGTACGTTTGACGCGACCGGCAATATGAGCACGACCGGATTAGTCGGCGTGTGAATGGCAGGCTTTAATCCGATTAGCCCATATCAGTCGTTTGATTCTATTTGGGTAACCCTCGATAATGGGCCGCTTTGATATTTTGCTCAAATATCGCTGAACCCACGAAAGCCTTGTTCAGACTAACACTTGAACGTGTAGGAGTAAGTACCTAAGCTTTCAATGTAAGTTTCTTTAGGTCTCCAAAAACTGAAGATCAACGCAAGACTTCTACGGAAGATTCTCGTAACATGTAGCAATCCTAGTTGTTCAAATACAATCAACCAAACATTGCAGCCACCTATCAAAAAAAAAACTTACCTATATAAGAATAGTTTATTTGTGCGGTAAGATTACAATGCAGTAGGAACTTAAGCATATGTGTTACCTTTTATTTAAAAAAACTTGAAGAGTTTATCTCCGACAGAATAAGTAGTATATTTGGCTAGCACTATAACCCAGGTTGAATTCCTGAAGTGACGGTACGCATTTCCATTTTGTGTGACATATCTCCTCTTATAAGAGAATATTTGGGTTGGTTACGGTAATTATTTAGACTTAGTTAGTCCTTCGACAGTAAGGTGATTGATAGTGGCGATGTATTTCCAATTGATCCAGCTGACTGCACTGCAAGAACCCTAGATGATGGAACATTTTGTCAGGGATCTACCAAGAATAGTATTAGTGTAATATTATAATATACCATTGAATTTACAGCCAATGAATAAACCTGTACGTATAGAGCGTCGGTGGCGTCGTGGCTAGGACGTCGGACTCCCATGCGGGAGGTCCAAGTTCGAAACCAGGGAGTGCCATGTACCAATGAGTTTTTCGATTTTTTCGAAATACCTACGTACATTTACCGACTGCTCTGACGGTGAAAGAAAACATCGTGAGGAGACCTGCATACTGAGATAACCAGTGTATGAAATGGGGAAGGCAATGGCAAACCATCCTATTAAATCTGCCGCGAGAATCGTTCTATGTGATTAATTCCTTAGAATGATCACGACCCTCAGCAATGAGGAACACGACTTAGAAGAGAGAGAAACCTATACGAGTCATGTTTTTTTATATTAAATAAGTAGAGCAGACGAGCAAACGGATCACCTGATGGTAAGTGGTCACCGTCACCCATAGACACCACCCCTCACTGTATTAATATTAGAGGGTTTTTGATGCGCTGCTAACCTTGAGGACTAAGATGGATTGCCTCATGTACTGGAAATTACGCTGGCTCTCTTACCCTTCAAACCGAAACACAGAAATTCAAGCATTTCTGCTTCACGGTAAAAATAGATAAGAGGGTGGTACCACCCCAGGCGATCCTTCACATTAGGATCTACCACTACTAAAATGCTTGTAAACTGTACTTAACCTAGGACTTGGCCTCTTCCGCTATCCAGTTTCAATTTAGTTTAATTATCCCGACTCGTGTCATTATCCCCTACATGCTGTGTATTTACATACTACATGATCCCGGGGTATTCCACTCGCATACGGATCTTCAGTCTCATGAATATGTAGCGAGTCTGAAAAGAGGCGTCGCATGTTACACAAATACGCGCTTATACATATTTTTTAGCATGTTTAAGTTAAAAATATTCTGCGAGTTTGATTTCAAACTCCGATCCTGCCTTTGTTACCCTATCCTCCATATTCCAAGATGTAATATGTTACAGTGATAATATGTTTTCTTTTGCTTTATCTTGTTGTCAGACTTCGGGACTAATAATGGCTTACTCTTGAAGGAAACAAATTTTCGCAAGTTCCTTCCTCCAAGGATTTACTAGTTCTCCAATTTTGAGCAGCGAGCGAGCGGGCCAAATTAACCATGTATGTATAATAGGCAGAGCAAACGTTTTTTGTTGGCAGGAAAGCAGTGAACAGAGACTTTCCCCCTCGAAATCTTTTTTTACTCCTTCTTGTTGAAGGTTTCTCTCAGAACATCATTTCTACCGAAACGTGATACCCCTGAAACTTCCACCCATATCCCCGATTTTTGTCTGTTTCCGGCCCTGTTTGGGCGCCATTTTCTCTTTATTTGAAAAACAGCTTCATCATCATCATCATCATGGGCAGCTCTGTTGAGTCCAGTATTAGACATAGGCCTGCCATCGGGTTCTGCTGGTGATATCACGACTGCATGAAAAAAGTTTACGGTGTTACTCCCCAAGCCGATATTCCGCAATCACGGTGTATGCCACATGGTTACACCGGCACCTAGCCCGGCGGTAACCGGCCATCCGGCGTTCACGTGAATAACTGAGGAAGGAATGCATAATTCATGCTATCCGAGCGCCGGAGGCCGCGGCTTCCGCTCGGGTCCGTTTCCGGAGAGATTATCAGCTGAGAGTGCAGGGCAGGATTGTGCAATGGCGACCCGGAAGTGACAAACGAAGTAGGTCGCAACTCGCAATACAGCATACTCGCTTAACTCATTAAATTCTGATATATTCGACCATGAAAATCGGGAATAATGCCCTTGCTGCTTCATTAATTTTGATAATGTTTTAACAGCCCTCAAAAACTGCACCGAATCAACGAAAATAATGCATTCGTGTGATTTGTGATGTAAATAGGAATGAATAGAAAATAAGCGAAAATCTACTAGTCAATGTGTGCAACATGTTGTAAAATAATTTCCTTGTATTGTGGTAGTCAACCTATTGTCAGAGTTGTTCAGGTCGCCCATAGGCTGACATTTCATTTCATTTATTTAAAATACATTACGAAAAATACATACGAACAGGCTAAAGCAGAATATCAGCGCCATGCTCTAGACTACTCTAGAGTATGGCATTATGCTGAGCTGAGGCCTATTTGGTGCTGCAGCATACGCCGTGCATTATTATTAATTTAGTTTAAGAATATATTGTATAGTATATATGTATATGTATACACTTATATATTATTGTATAATATATAAGTGGAATTGTGTGTGTGCTGCAGACAAACGTTTTTCTATTCTATTCTATTCTAATTGTAGTCATACATCAATATAAAATTACAGAAGTCAAATAGTATGGCCTGACCTGGTGCTCTATGAGGCAATCCGATCCGTAATCGGCGCTTCGTGTTTCAGAAATTATTATATAGCGCCCCGAGCTTTTGTTAGGCGCTATTCCTTTGGCGCTCTGTTTTCTGTCCGCCTGATTGAGTCCACCACAAACACTGCATTTCAGTCGTTCTTCGACTAACGGGCGCGGAATAACAAACGGGTGAGATAACCGAGCCACGTCTAGCCACGTCTACCCACGCCAGTATTTTACGATATACATAGACTTCTTGCAATTGTGGTCTAATCAACCAGGCTCTAATCGAAACAACACGGCGCGGTAACCTTCCTCGTAATTACATTTTCGGTACGATAATGCGAATCATAATAGAAATCATTGCGTGGATGTGTGTCTTCTTGCTACCGAATGTGATTTGGGTTGGGTCTAACATGGTTTCATATCCGTGCCCAAAAAAACAAATAATATATCTTCGGGCGCTGCTAAAAAACTTGACAATAATTCAATGCAAATTAAAACAAACGTACTTGATCGATTCTACCTCTAGAATATGTGGTGGAAGATACAAAATTGAGAACATTATAAAATGTTTATTACGTATTCCCAGTTGCAAGGTTTAATAATACTTTCTAAGACCACTGGAAAACATAAGTTATGCAACAATGAATTCAAAAACCAGCGGTTATTAATTATTCAGCTACATATATCTTATATTCTGGTGTGTCATTCGCTAAATTAAATCATCGCTAAACGAAACATAACCCTCACTTTTACACTTACACAGTCTTGTATATGAGTGAGTGTGACAGTGTCATTTAAGCTTAACTTTAGATTTGGCGGCCACAAAGGAATCGACGCCAATGCCGTAGTAATCCGTTATGCTCTATTTCCATTCGGGAATTATTCATCATCCCGTGCTGTGGGCTGCTTTGTGGACACAGTACGGGCACATTCGCAGCCACCCCGGGTACGCCGCCCCGGTAGCCTGGGAGCTTAATCAATGAAATGACATGACGCCCCCAGAGAGGCCATGCAATTAGTTGCATACTTTGGCAACCTCAAGCAATGCAATTACCTCTGCTACGAGTAGGTATACGTGCAAAATTACGTCATCAAAATAAAATTAGGAAGGAAATTAATTGGATAACAATGCATACAATAAACTTGTAGCATGCAGGAAGCTATATGTATATACAAATAAATCAATTTTTTTATATACGATAAAACCCGCGTTTGACCTCAATCTCACCTGGTGGTAAGTGACGATGAGGTCAAAGATGGATCACACGGCATTAGTAAGTCATTAAACATAGAGCCTCGTTGTTGTGAACTCGTATAGATACGAAATTAGACGGGATTAGTCTGAATTCAAGTCAAGACGGATTGGCGTGATGAGGATTGTTATTTATTCATGGTTTCGTTTCAAATAGTCGATTAAATATCCATCCATCCATCACTGTAAACCGCTGAATATATCCATAAAATAAACGATATTAATGTACCATAAACTTACTGTAATAACTTCGTTCCCAATAAATTCGGCTCACATTCAAAAACGCAAACGCGAATTGAAAAACGCTATATATTTCAAGCTGCCAGGGAATTCAATGGAGTATGAGAGATAGCCGTATATCAAGCGGTATGGATCGGGGTGACGTCATTCGGTGAAATGTGGCCCCCGATTGAAAGGCTTATCTGAAATCACTGGCGTCGCGGCTTTTCAGGGCTGAAGGTCGAAGAGACCGACACAGGAATAAAGACATATGAAAAGTCCACGGGAAGAACCATTGATGCTCTTTTGAAAATCTAATGAAGCAAGATTAACATATGCAAAATTAGTGTTGTGTGAGGCTTGTAAGACTGTAAAGTCCGTAATTCATTTTTCCAAATAATCTAGGCATACAAATTGAGAACAATTTTTAACCCCCGACCGATCGAGGGAGGGGTGTTATAAGTTTGACACGTTTGTCTGTTTGTCGGTGGCATCATACATAACTTAACAACGGATGATCCGATTTGGACCCGGTTTTTTTAATTAATAGAGAATTTAGTCGAGTGTTCTTACCAATGTCAGATAAAAATTTGATCAGTGGTTTCCAAGATCGTGGAGTATCATTGATGTCCGATGGGATCTCTGGAACGGTAATAGCTAGTTGGTTCGAATTTGAGCTCAAATATTTAGAATGGAGCCCTTCCAACATCTGGAATCTCATGGACCTGATGATGACCAGTAAAAAGTAAGTTGCTTCTCTGTGTTTATATACTCGTACAAGTAGATTCTTTGTACATTATGTAGCTAGTGTACTGGGAATATATTTTTTCATTTTAGTATGGTTTTTTTTTAATTTTTTTTAAACCACAAGGTGTTATTGCGGCCGCAAGGGGGGTCACAGGGGGTCACTCCGCGACCATTAGATGGCATAAGTATTACATAGTTTTAATAGCTGTCTCTTGACGCAGAGCTCACCGACTGCACTAATAAATGGATAGCTTTTTAATTGAATGTTATAGGTATTCAATAAATATATAAGCATTATCAATACCTCCGGAAAACATAAAGCACCGAGAGAGATGTCAAAACTAGTGCAATCGAAACACGGACAATGCAATTTAATTTTACTGAAACATGTAACGTTTTTGCGGTTAATTTGTACGATACATGCAGAGGTGTCAGGGAGTTGTTGAAATGTATGCGGGACTACGGGAATACACGCGAAAGTACAGTGGACCAACACATCAGGCTATACCCTTTAGTACTTTGTCCCTTTACCTTATTTGACAAATTCATACGAATGCCAAGGAATCATAACAAAAACACGCGGCCTGAACAACTCTGACAATAGGTTGGCCACTAACCATACGATAAGCAAGCAAGCATTGCGACACGGTTCCACAGAGTACACCTTGATATGTTTTCCACTGTACAGAGGTATACTGTACCTAAATGAAAGCATTCGACGGTCGAAGGTTTCGAATGGGTTTTTTAAAATAAATCCCACGGGCTTTGACTGACACCTTGACAGTCGAAAAACGGTTTTAAAATATTCACGGTCTTTTTCAGACAGGACATTGGTGGAGTCACCGAAACAACGGTGGTAGTAAAGAAACATAATTTAAAAAAAATTACAGACAGTCCAGAATAATCTACTGATTAACCGCTTGGGTCCACAATAACCACATTCCTAAACTTCAAATTGATACACGAAAAATCTAAGCGAATACAAAAGTTCAATTTCAAAACAAAGACGTTGGAAAATTAGATAAATTCTGGAGAATTCTTGAAAGAAACACTCGTTTTGTTCCGACGTAGAAAGGGCTACATCCCTAAATAAACTTAACAAGATTTTCAGTTCAATTAAGGAAAGGAAAATAAATTCGTAAAACGTTTTATGGGTGTGTTTCTTCTCAAAGCTTTCTTTTAGTGAGTTGTACCCGTTTAGGTTCACAACGTCCAGTTCCTAAATGGTCCACTTCCCATAACGTCCACTTCCTAAATGATTCACTCCTAAAAAGACCATTTCCTAAATTGTTCACTTTGTTGTTTCAGTTCCTAAGACGTCCTGTGCTAAAACGACCACTCGAGAAGTGAACCTAAAGGGAACTTGCAAGTTCAAAGAAAATGAAAAATGTTAGCCCTACGAGTGTCTCTTGGGGTCAAAAGGTGCATCCGCAGCTTCCACTAACTAGCATGTGGGTGTGTAGTTTGTCTGTTCAAGCACGTCTGTTGGTAGGCAGACTGAACGAAGTGAAGAGAAAATGATAATGATGATGGCGCTCTGTCCTCGCTGCCTACCTCTCGAGGGAGTGGATCTTTTAGGAGTGGACGTTATGGGAAGTGGACCATTTAGGAAATGGTATTTTTAGGAGTTGACCTTTTAGGAAGTGGACGTTATGGGAAGTGGATCATTTAAGAAGTGGATGTTATGGGAAGTGGACCATTTAGGAAGTGGACGTTGTGAACCTAAACGGTTGTACCTACTTTTTAGAAAAGGTTACATTTTGATTTTAACCAATACTAAATAAAAAATAAATAAAATAAAAATTTAAATAAAATAAAAATTAATTAATGCAGACAGTATCTTTTACATGTTCTCAGATTCTGTGCAGTGCATGCACGCTTAGATTTTGATCACCCAGATACCGTAGTTGCGGAACCGGCTTCGAACAAAAGTTCCGCCGCTGACCCAGTTATCGGGGTACGTGTGGGCACTACCTATGCAGGTACTAGGCAGGTGGTGGCAGGTGGTGGTAGGTGGTGTAGTGTGGTTATTGATAGACGCTTTGTCCGCCGTGTATAGTATAGCCTAGTTCATGGAGTCGCGGAGCTCACAGCGACGCGTGATGCGGGGCGTAAAGCGGACAATTCAAATATACCTACTCGTATTATGACGATGTGAGATTTTAAACTTACCTACGCGATTAAGCCAGGTTTTCTTAATGTACGAGTGGAGGTCCAAAAGTCCGCGGAATGGAGGGATAGAGAGATTATGCCGATGCGTTTTTAGCACGTATTGCTTGTGTTGCGGAGTGCGCCGCGTACTGTCCTACAATTTTAATTTTATTGGAAAACCAACAGCACTTAATATAATATGTAAACCAAACTAACAATAGAAGGCCAATTATAGGTCTTCGCTAATAAAAATAACTTACATTAAATTTTATTTAAACAAATAGGTGCCAATACGCGAAAGAATCCGCTTAAAAATCAAGCAATACGCGGGGAAAAACGCGTCCGCATAAACGCTCTCATACATAGTCAAATGTTTGAATTGTCCGCTAAACGCCCCGCTTGACGCGCCGCACTAAGCTCCGCGGCTCTATGAACGAGGCCTATAGCCGCAGCATCGCTTGTTAGCACAACGGATAGGAATTGGGGTACGGAGATATGCCTCGATATTACTTCCTTTATCATCGGAAAGGCAATTCATTCCGTACATAACTAAAGGTGAAGTAAGGCGGGTTTGCTGGAAGAAATCTCTTTTAGAGATAGGTTCACCCTTTGTACAATGTCTCATTTCAATGTTGTTTTCGGGATGGGCGGATGACATCACCAAAGTCGCATCGAAGACCTGGATGCGACTAGCACAGGATCGTATAGGGTGGCACAAAAGAGAGGAGGCTCATACCCTGCAGTGGGACGACATGGGCTGATGATGATGATGATGATGAATGTTGTTTTTATTAAGTCTATTGTTGTATAATAAAGTGTAAATAAATAAATAAAGGTGTTAAAAATAAGTACCTAGTAGTCATAGGAGAGACGAAAGCGGCTCGACTCCGATGGCTCGGACACATCACTAGAATGGGGGAGTATCGGGCAGTTAAACGAGCGTATGTGGGACGCCCTAACGGACGACGTCCGGTCGGACGTCCCAGATACCGCTGGCGCGATGAAGTGGAGAAGGATCTGCGGGAGCTCCGGGCGCCTGACTGGCTCGAGACTGCGCAGGAGAGAGAGCGATGGCGCTCCTTGGTATCGGAGGCCAAGATCCACTTCGGGTCGCTGCGCCAGCGGAGTAAGTAAGTAAGTAAGTAGTCATAATTTCCGCTAATGTTTAGAGTGTGTAGGATGGAGGGAAAACACGTTTTTTTTTATTTACGGGGAGGAATTATGTCTGTATTTAAAAAAATCGAGTTATACAAATCGCTCGATTTCATTTCATTTTATTTTTAATTTTTATGACGTGTAATGAAGATTATGAAATAAATAGAGTATTGAGTTCAAAGATTTTGTATCGTTTTTGTTTTCTTTATGATGGTAAAGTACTTTCACCTCCGAAAGGGAATGAAACATTTCAACTCAACGCACCGATTTCTTCTCCCAATCTTTCACTGCTCAAGCAGTCCGCTTGTGGAACAGTCTACCTGAGGATGTCAGGTAGACTGAAAGAGAGAGAAAATAATCAGATAAATACGTGAACACCGAAACTTATAAAACATGCATGTGATAACAAGCATGTCAACAAACACCTTGTTGGCTGGAACGTCGCAGATGTTCACGGACAAACTTTTTGAACAGAAACTTGTTAGGGGGGGCCCCTAACAAGTTCCTGTTCAAAAAGTTTGTCCGTGAACATCTGCGACGTTCCAGCCAACAAGGTGTTTGTTGACATGCTTGTTATCACATGCATGTTTTATAAGTTTCGGTGTTCACGTATTTATCTGATTATTTTCTCTCTCTTTCATATACTCTTTTATATATGTATATAAATATATGTGTATTTTATATGTATTAGTGTCTGTGTATATGTAAGTATTCGTATTTATGTACTTAAAATTGTTATGTAGTAGCATACGTGTAGATATATTTTTATATATTATATGAGTAGGTATTTTATAGTATGGTAAATAATAATTATTATTAAATCTCTTCTATTTTATTTATATGCACCCGCCTTGCAATATCTGTATGACCAAATGGTTAGCTGGTAGGAAATGCCGCATGGCATTAAGCTCGCCTCATGTACTATTTTGTGAATTAAAGTGTTAATTAAATAAATAACCATTTTCCCTAGCACTCTGTATAATATGAATTTAATCCCCCCTTACACAGTAGAGGGTGAAAGGAGGCAAAAACAATGAATATGAAAACGGTAGCGCTCGTTAAAAGGGATCCGAAACCAGATTGTTTTTTCGCTATAAAATTTTCATATAGAAACATCCTCTTGCGGGGATCCGACCGTCTCTGTTTGACGATAAGCTCCCGGATTCCATTTCCAGGGATATCCTGACAAATAAAGTATGATTCAACCCTGTAAACGCGACACGCGAAAGTAACGTAATATAATAATATTTTTAATATAGTTTTTATACCACCTTCGGACTACCAGGCGCGGGGAGGGGTTCCATCCTTATGTTGTTGATATCCCATCTGCTCGTACGAAGCGATTTGCTTCTTCGTTCATTATGCGGGCGGCTAAGGAATGGAACAGCCTGCCGGCGTCTGTATTTCCCGAAAACTACAACCTTGGGATCTTCAAGGCCAGAGTGAATAGGCATTTACTGGACCCGCATGCTCCATCGTCGACCTCATCGTCGCTTACCATCAGGCGAGATCGAGGTCAAATGCGGGTTTAGTTATACATAAAAAATATATATATTAGGTAATTTAAAGCAAGGCATTTAGTTCGTATGAAAATAAAAATAAAATTTTTAGTGTAGGTACACACATTTAAAAAAAAAATTACAGTCATTGCCACTGATCGGAGTAGGTAGGGCTCTTTCGGGTCAATGTCCTCAAAGGTTATATTAATATGGATATGATTTCGGGATCCCGTTTTAAGTTATCGAGCAAATGTTGTAAATTACTTTTATAAACCTCGCCCTTACTCGGCGGATTACGATTTTTTTTAAATTGCGAACTTACGAAGAAGTTAAAACACTACCATAGGTACACTAGCGCCATGAATCTTAAAAAATATATTTCGCCACCAATCTTAAATGTGTATCAAAATAAATATAACGTAAAAAATCTAAATAATATATTTATTCAATCCCGGAAATCTCGGGATTATTGGGCATACTTATGCATATTATGACCGTATGTGGCAAGCACCAAAAACAGCTCTACCTACTCCCATCATAGGTCATTATTTACTACTCCCGATCCTGAATCGACCCCCGTCAAAAGGTATCCAGGTAGGTAGGTAGGTTTTTATAATATAATTATTCTGCTAATATAACGTAATTTCAATAGGAACTAAATTGCAGCGACTTGTCGTTTTCCGCATAAATACTTACAACTGGTCAGGAACCGTTCGATTAATGTTACGTTTCGGTCAAGTCGATCGATATTTTTATTTTTATGTTTAGTATATAGTATTTATTTATTGTATTTTCTATTTTGTATTATTAAGTAGGTATATTTATTTAGCATATAGGTGTACACTTCGCCTGCCTTGATATGAATCAAATTGTCATTTTATGGGGTTTGCTGGAAGAGATCTATCTTAGAGATAAGTCGCGCCCTTTGTGTTTCACATATTTTTGTAGTTATAAGTTTGTATTATAATGTTTGTGTACAATAACGAGTTAATAATTAATTAATTAATTAATCGACCAGTCCGCTCATTATGTTTGGTTGTTTATTTGTAGTCTCTTTAAGGAACACACAAAAAAATACACAGAAAAGAAATAAAAAACATTAAAGTAAGAAGCGAATATACACAAAGGCGGGCTTATCCCATAGGGATCTCTTCCAGCCAACCTTTGGTTTAGGACAGTTTAGACTACTTCTATGGTGGGTAAGGTTTGGAGTACAATAAATAATAAGTATAAATAAATTACAATAATTATATAGTAGATAAATAAAATACTCAACAATTATAATGATATATATAATTTGTTATACATATATACGAATACATATATCATCATCATCAGCAGCAGCAGCAGCCTATTCTAGTCCACTGTTGGACATAGCCCTCTCCCAGGGCGCGCCATACATATATAAATATAATTAATTTAGATAAATGACAAAGCCCCTTTATACTGCTAGCAATCTTAATTTTTAAATTTAATTATACAAAAAATAGTTACAAAATAGAATTATATTATAACTAAATCAAATATAAACCTCCCCCCTTGCCGCTCCCGATGCAAAGGTGCCCATAACGCTTGCGATCGATACATTGTAAATATAATTATATACACTAATTTCGACCGTGAATTGAAGGCGGCAGGGTTGAGCTGGAGTGGAGCTAGGAAGGTGGCACAGGAGAGAGCGGCGTGGAGAGGTCTCGTGGAGGCCCTCAGTACCTCCGGGGTACTCGGGGGACGAGAACAACAACAACACTAATTTAATACTTACAAATAACATAATAATTCAGGGAATTCACTATTCATAATAGTGTAGCGTGGTGTTAGCAGAATGCGATTTGTTGTTAAAGCAGAATCGATACGAAAACGTAATTTGTTTATTTAAAATAGTGGAATTGCGCTCCACGTTATGTAGCCCCTGGAACTTACTTTGGTTTTCGCCCCATCGTTTAAGACTCGTGAGGAAACCTGAATGGCTGAGGAAATTAAAAGTTTCCGAAAGCATGCGAAATCCACCGCACAGCACTGGGCCCGCTCGGTGGATCATGGCCCGTACCCCCTTGTGCAAGGGGAGGCCTGTGCCCCAACAGTGAGGACATTAATACGCTGATAATTATGATGATGTATAAGACTTACAAGGTATTTTGTTTGTTGTAATACGAAAGCTAAGAACAACGTAGCATTCGCTCGAGTGGTTCCGGAATTCCTAAGAGACCCGAAAAAAGTCATCGATGTAAAATTGCGTGTGTTTAATTCTGTAGACGTAAGTTTTATACCAGGTGCACGTTTAATGCCGGGGTCCTGTCGGGGTCCTGCCGGGGTCCAATAGATTACGCCCCTGTCACAGGTCCAGTGGACCCCTGCGTAAAGCCGGCTCTGCAGATTATTTATTTTATACACGCAGAGGGACTTTTTATCATGGAAATGTGATTAAAAGTGTCCACCGAAAAAGCCGCTAAGGAAAAAACATTTAATATTTAATATTGATAACACGGGCCTCGGCGTTGCGGGAAAAAAAGATGCCGCAACGCCTGTTTGTGAATTTAATGAAAAAGGCGTAGTTACTAACAACTAGTCCTAAGACTAGGATGCCAGACTACATACTCTAGTATCGAGCATGTCATCTTTTATTTTTATTTTGGAATAGCAAAGACGCATTTATATTTACTATAACACAGTGTTTGCTGTCTAAAGACAGATAAATTACATGGGAACTTTTTTCACCCTGTCATGCACGTACGGAGCTGTTATTGAGGATTGTTAATGTTAATATTTTTGTCAGATAATAATAACAATAACAATATTATATATGTGTTTAATCCATAAAGCTGCATTGGTATTTAAACAGTCGGTATTTACACACCCTTTCACACACACATACACAACACACCCTCAAACCCTCACGCCACCACATTAATCTTAGTCACTTAACCAGCACTTGATTAACAAGTACTTACAAATAACATTTAACACTCGCGGTAAATATGTATGACATATTCGTGTTAATTCTACATGATTAGTCTTAAAGTTAACCGCGTTCTGTAGGTATACAAGTCATATATAAACGAGGAAATCTGTAATTGGCCTTCTTTAAGTTTAATACATATGTAATTTTATGATTGTTAATAGCTATAGATTTCCCTTATAAACTTACAAACTATTTACCACACACACACATATATACACACACTCTCTCTCACACACACACACATAAACTTACCCTCAAACCCTCGCACACAAATCCTCTCACAACAGGTACGAACAACAATAGAATGGATAAATACACGTTTTATAGAAGTGTATCTCCAACCCATTATATTCTCGCTATCTACTATGCTGCAAGATGGCCGACGAGACCAGTGCGGGTTGTAGAGACCGATATGTCTTACTTATAGATACATTGTTACTTGATTGTAATTTGAATGTTCTGGTTCAATAAATATTTTTGTATATTTATTTTTTTGTATTTCGGAGCATATCTGCATGGTTGTTTAACGAAATACAAAGTTTTCGAAGACACGTGAAATCCACCAGTCAGCACTGGACCAGCACGGATCAAGACTGGGGGACGTTATGACTGATGATAAGAACGAGAGCAGAAAACCTCATCAGCACGAAAGACGAGCAATAAGAACCAATGTACCGAACAAGACAGGGGAAAGCCATCATTATTTTACACGAAACACGCGTCACGACAACGGAGCGAACACTGGCTATTCATAAAACTTAACTTTGACCTTACGGCAACTCACGTCACTGAAGCAAACGATATTACGCTCACACGCGTCCACAGATTGTAGTTTCCACAAACGCTGGGAGTGGAAATCGACGAGAATGATATTGCAGAGATTTTATGGAATTCTCGAGCAGTTCGCTGCCAAAATACGGATATGACGTTTCATTTCATAACTATTTGTTGTAGCTCTGTGTGTAGACTACTGACGTAACACGGGTCGATATCTTTTCATTTAGGCAAAAGCTAAATAAGAACGAAGAATGGTTCGACTCATCCAGGCATAACGAATTTGATTGAAAGATGGTATAATGTACAGATGGTGAGTCATTATCATCCTTAAACCATCCTTAATAAGTTACCACGCCAGTTTGTCGACTTACCCCTAAGAGTTTTTAAAACAAGATTATTTGAATGGTTACTGGATAAATGTTTCTATTCGGTTAATAACATTGAAATTTATAATTTATCTGACTGTTTTATTATTTATTTTTTATATTTGCATGCTCATTGTTGAGTCGAATGTATCGGCTCTTTGTTTAGAAAATATCATCTTGTAATTATGTACCTACATTTTGGACAAATAAATTAATTTGAATCTGAATCTGAAAAAAAATCTGCTTCTGTTCGAATATTCTTTTAACGTTGTTAGTGTTTCGTCCCTCGAAAGGTAAAAGGTAACCTTTATAGGATCACGTTGTTATCCGTCTGTCCGTCAAGACCGTTTTTTTTAATCTACCACCGTGCAATACTGCGGGTACACTGTACCAATTGTGAAATAATCTAAGAGCCACATTTGACCTCATCACCATTGGGTGTTGGGGTCAAATGTGGCGTGTAACCGACGATTAGCTTTAAGATGGAGCTATTCACTTTTGACTTGAAGATCCGAAGGTTGTGATTAGGGTTGGACCTCACGTGTCAGCACGGAATCGTATTTTCTCGTAACTCTATTCACTCTAGCGAATTGCAATATTTCCCGTTCTAGCGAGAAAGTTCCATGCGGACAAGTGTAGTCCTTAGACTCACTTGGTGTAAGCGTGCTGCAGGCGGTGCGTGGACAGCCACTGGCGCAGCACCAGCCGCTGCTGCAGCACCTGCGCGGCGCGCCGCAGCCGCTTCTCCTCGGCCGCCGGCAGCTCCGGCAACCGCTCCAGCTGCTCTGGCGAGCCGCACCCCGACAACGTCGAGATACCTTCAACAAGAGAACGTCAATGTTAATGAGCACAGACCATGGATCGTCACATAAGTTGTCGCAGTTTTTAGTTAATTTTATACCGAGACTGGCTGAAAGTTCAGCACACAATATCATAGTATAGTGTAGTTGTGGCATGATAGTGTTTTTCTTTCTTTCATGTCAGGTCTTCTGAATTCGCGACCAATCTCTAGGCTCTCCTGAATACCAACTCTGTGCAGTCAGCCTGAGGTGGTGTACCCACCTCTATTGACCTGTTTACGCCGCAAAGCAGTAATTCTTGCATTGCTGTGTTTCGATCTGACTCTGAAGGGTACGAAAGCCACCGTAATTACCGCCACATGAGGTACTCCATCTAGGTACTCAAGGTCAACAGCGCATTGAAAACTCTATATTAACGTTATAGTGAAGTGAGATGTCTATGGTCGACGGTAATCACTTACCATCAGATGGCCCGTTTGCTCGTCCGTTCTCCATATACAAAAAAAAACTCTTTTGTTTGGACAGTACAAATAAGTTACCTGGAATTTTGTTCAAAGAAATCGTAACAAGTGCTTTTTGTTTACGTTTGATCTTCGGCAAATGTGTTCAACAACTTCAAATACTCTTTAAATCCCTTTTTCGTTCTACTTTATTATTTCTTACAGAAACGACGTCGACCGAAATAGCCTAAGATAGAAAGTCTTGAAAGAAAAAAAATAAAACCTCGTCGGTAGTTCCTAACTTTCTATTTGAACCTAATTTTGCTTCTATAAATGGAATCTGCTCTACCCTCTGTGGGCCTACTGTATTTCAGTGTAGTTTACATTATTCCAATAAGCATTCCAGTTCCGCAATCCAGTAACTACTTCCAGCGAATGAAAAATAGAACACTATCCCAATCAACAGCAATGTCTTTTTTGCTGGACTGATGAAAGATGAAGTAGCTACTGGGTTGCGGGAATAAGGAATGAATGAATATTCTTTTTTGCACAAAATACCTACTGGAATAATGTAAACTAAATACCTTATTTTTGATTTAATTGGGCAATCAACGGCGTATATTATAGATTTAACAAAGTGAATTAATAATAATAAGGCAAATAAATAAATGACCTACGGAGCCGAAACGTGGACACTGACGGTGCGACTGGTTCACAAATTGAAAGTCGCTCAGCGTGCTATGGAAAGAGCTATGCTCGGAGTATCTCTGCTGGATCGAATCCGAAATGAGGAGATCCGGCATAGAACAAAAGTCATCGACATAGCTCATAAGATTAGCAAGCTGAAGTGGCAGTGGGCCGGTCACGTCTGTCGCAGAACCGACAACCGCTGGGGTAGACGAGTTCTGGAGTGGAGACCGCGTTTGGGCAAACGTAGTGTGGGACGCCCCCCTGCTAGATGGAGCGACGATCTGCGTAAGGTGGCTGGCAGCGACTGGATGAGAAGAGCCGAAGATCGGGCTCAATGGCGCGCCCTGGGAGAGGCCTATGTCCAGCAGTGGACTAGAATAGGCTGCTGATGAAAGCAAATAACTCGTAGTAACTAAAGGCGAGTAGGTTTTACGATTAGGGCCACAGAGGGTAATTCCTACTGGAATAATGTAAACTAGGCTGTAGAATCCATCATAACAAACTTTGAAATTAATATAATTTCACGAACCACGACATAACGTGACTTGTCATTATGGCGCCCACCGTGGGCCCCACAATAGAAATTTCTTCGAAAATGGCTTCTGATATCCACTTTCTCCGCGTAACGACTTGCTTGAACATCATTAATAAATGAATTAAGGCACAATGGAGGGTTTGTTGTCAGCCTGTTGCTTGGAGACGCCACGGCCTTGGCCCTGTTGCCATGCTAAGTCTTTAAAGCTAGTTACTGCACCAGTTATTAACAAGAAGTTATCAAGTACCGTATGTTCTTAATAACCACTGCATGATGAATTACAGTGTGATAAAATCGTGCCAAAGTTTCGTGGAATATACAACATGTAAACTAACTGATGGAAATTTCACGAAAAAAAATTGAAATTTGCATAAAACTAATTTCGAATTCCCATACATTGGTAGGTCACGTCACGTTCGTAAGTCTTTCGAAAAAAACGAAAAACTCATTGGTACATGACATTGCATGGTTTCGAACTCGGACCTCCCGCATAGGAGTCCGACGTCCAGGCCACGATGCCACTGACGCTCCCATCAGTTCACATCTATTATAGGGTCAAATTGCTAGGTAAACTTTTCAGTTTTAAATTGTACACAAAGTTTATCGATAATAATTTGAACCTTTTCGGATTCACGATTCATTTCATTGTTATCTTTAAATGTGTTTCAGTTATTCAAAACTACAGTTACAGTACATCAGGTATTCATTATTTCAGCTACCATCTTAGAAGTCAATTTCTAAAGTCAGTTTAATCTCAAATAAGGAATTTTGAATAATTTTGGTAGTGGTAGATCCTAAAGTGAAGGATCGCCTGGGGTGGTACCACCCTCTTATATATTTCTGCCGTCAAGCAGATATGCTTGCATTTCTGTGTTTCGGTTTGAAGGGTAAGAGAGCCAGCGTAATTTCCGGCACGTGAGGCAAACCATCTTAGTCCTCAATATTAAAACCCTCTAATATTAATACAGTGAGGTGAGATGTCTATGGGCGACGGTGACCACTTACCATCAGGTGGCCCGTTTGCTCGTCTGCTCACCTTATTTAATCAAAATAAAATTAAAATAAAATAAACTTGACTTGAAAATATTTAATTTAAGGGAAGAGATCGAAAGAGATTTTTTTTACTTTTTATTGGCGTCCCTAGTGTGCGCGATCTCTAACATTAAATGCAACCTTTGAACTTTCATCGTATAACTACATTACGTCAAATTAGTATTTATGGACTAAATAATACTTTTCCCACTTTTATAAAACACCGACGCGTCGCCCACGCGAATAGAATGAGCTATATTTTGAGGCACCAATAAAAGATAATTTTCACGAACCGGACCCGGAGAAACGCTAACCTAGCCTGTCTGTCTCACCTCGTTGCCGAAGGCTTGACATGCTGACATTTCAGTATTCCACCCCCTCAATGTAGCTTTATGTCACGAGAGGGATGATAAATTAATCACAACCGGATATAGCACTGTTGAAATTAGACGAACGTTTTTAAAGGCTGCGGTGGAAACCTGCTCAATACAAAGACATGTTTCATTGAAAGACACATTATACTACGGGAACTTAGACGTTTTAGTCGGCACAACTGCCAAAATTCACGCAATGGCCTTCATTCGCGATTTAAAAAAAATCGATTGAATTAGTTTCGGTTGGAACGAATATTTTTGGTGAAAAATTTATGGACTATCCTGATGTTTAAATCGATGTTGATAGTCAAAAAATCAAACTTCATAGTACATTTTTACAACGTCATTCTTTTTTACTCTACCACCGCTTCGTATGGTGATATAGCTGAAAGGAAAGAAGCGGCGCAAGAAACATCTGTTGAAATAATTAACCATAGCTAATTATACATAGACTAAGCAAAATGTCAAATAGTCATGTATGTAATTCTATTCGACTATTTAATAAACTAAATCCTGAAATCATTAAATCAATTTAAGCTTATCATTAAATCAATTTAAAGCTTGTTTAAAAAAAATCTGATAAATAAAACCTATTATACAATAAAAGAAGCTTTACAAGACAATGAAATTACTTACATGTAAAAAAAATATTTTAATTACTTACCTGAATGTATATTTATATTTGTTGGCAACACATACTATTATTTTTTAGTAAATGTTGACCTTTTAATGTAATTATTTAATGCCTTAACCTTGACATTCAATTTAATTTATTTTTAATTTTAATACTATATGTCAACGCCTCTATACAGCAGCTATTTTATTATGTAGGTATATTATTTGCTTGAAATGTTGACATTTATATATATATATATATATATATATATATATATATATATATATATATATATATATATATATATATATATATATATATATATATATATATATATTATTATTATTTTCTGACAATGCCCATTTACAGCAGCTATAAATTATGTTATTATTAATTATTTTTTTGTCTTATTATGATGTTATTGGATGTAATGACCTATTCTTCGCTTAACAGTGCTAGCTAAGCCAAGCAAAAATTTCAATTTAACGCTTTTTAATACGTATAATATTATGTTGACGTAACCGTAGTGCTCTAATATGTTCCAAATTGTTGAAAATTTATAAATATACAAAAAAAATTATAATATACATATAAATATATCTTACAATAACTATGAATACAATCATATATGTACACAATGTGCAAAGCTGAAGCTGAATTTAGGACCAAGCCTCTTTATCATTTAAGTAGTCATTTATTTTATAATAACCCTTTTTACATAAGGTCCGTCTTATATGGGTCTTAAACTTTTTCTCTGTCATATTTATTACAATATCAGGTATCTTATTATAAAATCGTACACAGAGACCCATAAATGATGTGTTACTTTACTAAGTCTAAAGCGTGGGACAGTTGTTGACAGGTAATTGCAAAAACCAAAATTCTATCCAATGGAAGAAAGAATATGAATGCACAAAAACCAAAATTCTATCCACTGGAAGAAAGAATATGAATGCACAAAAATCAAAATTCTATCCACTGGAAGAAAGAATATGAATACACATAAAAGACAGTGCTGTGGAAAATGCATAAAAGATGTAATCCAGTTTATAAACTTAAAACGATCTCAAAATGACCTACTACTACCGGTTTTAAATTACGTAGTTGATAACAATCACGTAACAAAGAACAGAACGGAGTAGCACCAAAACTATAGTGAAAGAACTTTATCAAAGGAACCCATAATTCGAATACAGAGCAAGGTGTATGGGGAACAACATGCCATGCCTCACGCGATGGGGTAATCTAACTTGCAAAGTGTTCTAGGTTTTGGAACATTACGGTTCCTAGGCACGACACGGTCTAGCACGCGACGTTTGCTATTTCAGACATTCTACGATTACGATAGAAATTAAAATAACGTGGTAGATATAGAGCGTTGGTGGTCCATGCAATGCCATGTACCAATGAGATTTTCCAATTTTTTCAAACACTTACGATTTACCGACTGCTCTAACGGCGAAGGAAAACATCGTGAGGAAACCTTCATGACTGAGGACATTAAAAGTTTCCGAAGACGTATGAAACCTACCGCAAAGCACTGGGCGGGTCGGTGGATCATGGCCCGTAACCCCTTGTGCAAGGGGAGGCCTGTGCCCAACAGCGGGGACATTAATAGGCTGATGATGATGTGGTAGGTGTCGCGAAATTAATAACCGATTTTTTAAAATTTTACCAACTAATAGTAAGTAAGTAAGCTCTACCTTCTTTCAAAATCAGCTTTAATTTCGATTACAATGCAATGTGCAAATAAATGCGTTTCCTTTCTTATTTAAGATGACAAATACATTAATTTCAACTTCCTTTCATAATAACTTTGTAGTTTCTGAGGAGCGTTGAACTTAACAAGATTGGTAGTCTTATTAAGAGACCCCTTTAGGCTGCTTTCAAGTTACCCAATTCTCAAGTTATACACAAACAAATCGTAATCAAAACCTTTTCCGAGAATAGAATTGAATCAATACACGTGCCTCAAATTGACAACTTGATTTCTTTTGCTAGTATAGACAAAAGTTAGTTAACTTGAACACAATTATCACCTAGTTTTCATGTGAAGCTTAACTTTGTTATAGAAGCTCGATTTATAACGACAATATAAGCATTTTAAATCCATCCATCCGATCCGTAATGACCGTGCTATAATTATTCTTATACTGATGTACGTGTTCCGTATTCTTATAAATAAAATTCATTGACGTATAAAAAATATTGACTGCTGTTCTAGTATCGTATAAATTTAGTGGTTCCACTTTTATTGACGCCATTAGCTTTCCTTAGAAATCAATTTTAAGGTCAAATATTGTATCTTCCATTCCATCGTTCGCTTTATAAATCATGTTGGCGTTTCATCTTGGCTCAGAGCCCTTTTCTTTATTAAATCTTGCTGGAATCAAAAATAAAGTATGAATAATGTCTCTCAAATGGAATACAATCCACCCAGATCACTTAATCTGAATACCAAAAACAATGTTACAGAGAAACATAAAATCTGCCAATACTATACCTATATAGTTAGACACGGGATTCTTACCATGGTTAGGGGTTGTTTTCAGCTCTATCTATAATCTTTTTCACATAGGAAGGCACAGCTGAAGTATGTCACTTGTAAGTCATAACAAATAATTAGTAATGTGCCACAACATCATTCGGTAAAACCGTTACCGAATAACGATCATATCTACACACTTCATAAAATCAATACAACAACAAACCCGGTGTTTTATCTAGGTATTTATTAAGCATCATTTTAATTTCCAAGTTGGGCTATGATAATTTGAGTAACCAGATCACTGCAAATATTATTATATATAATAAAACCGTAGCGTAATGGAATAATCTTTGAAAACGTTTACAAGGCATAGACTGATATTACTTTGAAGACACTATAACATCATCCACATACAATAATACACCATTACGTAAGAGATGCACATCATTACATCACTTGTTGCTCCGGGGATTCCGGGATGGAAGTAGGGCGAGGAATTGGGCCGGCGACCCGCGACCGGGCCACCCGGGGCTACAGGTGGACTTATAAGTACCATGCATTTTCGTTTTCGAATAAGGAAGAACGCAACGCTCATATCCAACCAATGAATACAGCTTGTTTGCACTGATTATCTAAATTACGAATTTTTATGGTATCTGCCGTCTGCACATAAACATAAACGTGTTCTACGTAGGTAACACGGTTTTGTATAAGGAAAATCAATTCTTCATACAAAACCGGGTTATCTATGAACAAGAATTTTTCCTTATTTAAAACAGTTATCAAACTTGGTTATCTTCGAGAAGTCACCGTTGTAGTAAACAGGTAATTGTCTAATTATCTTAGTTGTAGCTTACCGCAGCATGAAATGCTTAGATAATATCTTGATATACGCTAATGGCTTAAGAGAAGACTATTATTAATACTCAGAGAAAGTATTGCCGAAAACTCCTAAAACGTTTTACAACTTTTAAGAATGCACCAGATGTGACAGCTTTTACAACCGCGCTGTAGAAACAGTTTTGCGACAACAATTTTCAACGTCCTTTTACAGTATAATTTCAAAGTATTTTACGACGTATTTCTGGACGTCACGGCGGGCATTTTGGCGATTGTCCAACGCGCTATTGCAGATGGACAATTTGAGTCAACTTTTGCTCGGGCACGGTAATTGCTAGCACCGAACAGTTGTGCAATATCAGACATTTTTGTACCGCGCTCCGTTAATTTAAAATTCCGGATTATTTCTACATATTATACGTAGAGAAGAGCCCCTTTACAGCTGCTACAATCTTAATTTTTTAGCAACTTTTTTTAAATGTAAATCGGCTGGTCTGTTCGCTCCTGTCCAGTTATGTTTATGGTAAGCAGAAATTGTGTTTTAAATTTTAAGTTATTGTAAAAGCATGACGTAACCAAGACTTCCTGGTGTCCCGATGGTGTTAATAAATGAGTATGAGTATGAGACCACAGAAATCGGACTAGTAGTGATGATTAATTATTATTTTTTAGTAGAGACGAATAGTAGTTCTCGAAACGAAGGAACAAATGAATAAATGAATGTAGTATCCTTGCAAAGCATTCAGTTCTGTTGTTTTTGGATCATAAACACTGGCGACAAGACAACAAGGTCACTGTAACTTAGGTCACAATGCGCGCTCCGGCGGACAGGGACCTTTTTGAATTAGTTCCAAGTGGTGCTCAGCCACTGGAAGTGATGTGATTGGTGCAGATAATAAGCGCGCAGCGTTGGCTATTATAATTCATGACTGAATGAGAAAAAGCGGGCCAACTTTGATTACAATCCAACTGTACCAATTAAGTACTCCGTTGGCTTTAGCAGACCTTGATCTCCGCCACTAAGAGATACCTTAACTCTCTGTCTTGAGCCATTTTCTGCCAATTCGACTAATTTTCACGCAGGTTCTTCAATCTTTAATGCGTCTAATTCGTATTTCCCAGTCGCATTTAGCAACCAACTGCGCAATTAGTAATTATTAATTGCTACCCATTTAGCATCCGTCATTGTCAGTATCACTTAGGATGTCAGATCTTTTTTTATATCAATTTGATGCCAGAGCAAGAACTTTAAATGACACATATTCATCGTAATTCCGTAAGGTTACTTTTATACGGTGGTGGAAGCTTAAGTCATTTCTTATACCCTTAGACTGGCTTAGACCCATTAATTTTAATGTTCATGCGAGCATTGGTTGGGTAACAAACAATCATTTCCTTAAATGTTACCCGCTTAAAAGCTATAACTCGGGTTAGCCATAAAGATAGCCGTGAAGAGTGCCCTCGTAAAATTATCTAGATGCAGTTGAGGTTTTCTCGTTCTTTATTTCTTTTGTTTAACTTTGTGCGATTAAAGTTACTTGGTCAAGATGGATTGTACTTTTTCATTGTTTCTTAAAGCGAAAAAGGTTCAAATCCGTCCGAGCACATCAAATTTTTGCCAGACAAAATTATATTTTTTGCGGCTTCTGCAAAATGGAGTAACGCCATATCTTCAGCCGCAAAATAGTAATCAATGCCTGTAATTTTGATATAATTTTCAAAACATAATGCCATACGTCTGTCATACAATCTAAAACTGTTATTTTGGCAAATTCCATTACATAAAATTAATTACAAATGAAATGAAATATCACAGTAGGACAGAATATAATCAATGTTCCTATAATAGCGAAACTCAATTTTATTTTACCTCCTCTATCTATTTATTCGATCAGATTATCCCAAAAGTAAAGCCACTCGCCCAGACAGCATTACACAACGCCATACTCCATGAATTCCTAAATAGCTTTACCGAAACAAAAGGATGAGGGATGTTGCGACCAACCCTTGCTGCGGCTACGCCTGGCCATATCGGCCATTACAAACTTTATTACCGCAATATAAAGACGTCGTTAGCGCGTAATTGTCATTCGAATTACTATTAAATAAATTTAAAAAGGGTGAAAAATTACTATTACCGTTTATTCCAAGTGTCCTGGGATACCTGCCTACTGACAACTGTTGTATGATACAACGGCATTAGCGTATCTTCTTTCAAATTTCTCGTTATCCTCGTTAAAACTATTGTAATTTACATTTGACTCACTAGTGCCTTGCGTTCCTGTCCTCGTCAAGTTTAGTGTAGATAAGATACCACTGTCAATCCTGGCTAAACAGGAGCAACAGTGGCAATAGCGGGTTAGCGACCTACTTTGTACGACAATGGAACAACAAATTGGTGTCTATTCCTTCCTGCTAAAATTTCAGATAGGTAAATATGGGTGTGTAGTGTAGGTAGGTTCAGAATTATATTATTTTGGATATAAGTTAGTGAGGTAACTTTACTCTTTCGGTTTAGAAAGGCAACGGATGTGTCACACTTCCGTGATTCGCCCTTTTGTGGGATGGACACGTAGTTTGTGCCTTTTATGCAAATCTAAGCAGTCAAGAACAAACCAACTGAAACATTAATTCAAAGTTTGTCTAACTCGTCGGCACATTTACAATGGCGCCCACCATGGAATCTCCACAATAGCAAAGACCGTGAACGTAAACCAGGTCAAACTGTAGTCTTGAATCTAGTGAAATGGAACCACTAGATATGTAAAAGATTAAATCAGGTATAGCCTACCTGAAAACTGCGAAACTCCCGACAGCATGGAAAGACCGGAGTTCCGGCTGTGAGAGGGATGTATCATCCCTATGGAGCATATCTCCGAATCTTCGAACTGCCACATGCCGGGGCCGAAACTGATGTCGAGCTTCCGAACTTGCAGACCGAGGAACATTAAAGTCTGTGACTACTCTCACCACATCAGACTGTCCTTTTATCAACTTTTTTACATCGAGTACAAAGGTGTTCACTTTGGTGAATGAAAGTTAGTCGTTTTAGGTCGATTTTCGTAAATTTTATTGATAGGCGTGTTCAAAATATGTTAATTGTTATAGATAATACTTTTTATGACAATAAAAGCGATCATATTAAGTGATGTGTGGCGATATGCATGAAGTGAAAAAGGTCCGCGCGGCGCGGTGGCTGCGGCTCGACTGAGCTAGCGGCTCGCGACGGCGGCGGGGTGTTCTGCCCCCACCCGGCTGGCGTGGAGGTGGGGGTGGGAGGCCACGTAATGGGACGCCGCCCGGCGCGGAGGCCCGCGGGACCTGGCCGTTCTATTGATACGAGCTTCTCTATGAACATTCTCATAATGAATCGTTTCTAATTATGATCTGATCCATTTGAACACATTTAACCTTGCAATGAAAACGTGTTAATTAATGCCAGTTCAATTTGAAGTTTATTGTGTCTTAAAAGGAGGTATTTTTTTAAAATGTTACCTAACACGTGCAATGATTAGAGACTGTCATCACGTGACGGGGCTGGGGACACCTGTGAGCCCGTCTCCAGTTACAATCCAGTAGTAGTGTTCGTGTATTGTAATCCACCGCACAGCACTCGGCCCGCTCGGTGGATCATGGCCCGAACCCCCTTATGCAAGGGGAGGCCGGTGCCCTAACAGTGGGGACATTAATAGGCTGATGATGATGATGATGAGTAGTGTTATAGTGGAGTTAATCTTCTTTCTTTGTCGTGTGGTTAGTTGTTCATGGCGTACCAACTGCTAACGAACGACAGCAACCGTGTCCGAGTGTTTAACATGCTCTCCGAGGCACGGAGAGTTCAAAGGAAAATGTGCCGCTAGCGGTCACCTATCCTAGTTCCAACCTTTAATAAATTGCATGATCACATTCGCGCCCAACCTTTATTAAAATATATGATCCCATTCGGACCATACTCACAGTTAGGTTTTGAGCCCCTTGGAGGTAACGAGCCCTAGAAACCTTAAAATGTTGGATGGAGAACTCCATAACAATAATTATAGCACGTTGAATATAATCAAATGGATAGGTAGGTATTATTTGAGTGTTAGATACAGATTTTTTAAACTTTGAATAACAGGTATTTTATGGGATTTTTTATAGGTAAAATTAATTGATTGATGGGTTCAATTAGTGGAAATGTATAGAAATATCGGCAATGGCTTTAATTATGTACAGTTGGGGTCAGAAAGTGGTTACCACCTGCAACTTACACAATCGCAAACTCTGAAACTACTGAATGAATTTAAATATGCTTTCAACAGCATACAAAATCTATGTACTTCTAATAGCTAGTGAAAGCAGATTTAAATCATTTCAGTAGTGTTTTTTTCTAAGTTGCATGTGGTAATCACTTTCTGACCTCCACTGTATTCCGCTGGCCATGCAACCTGAAATGGTTCTTTGAGTGGAAAAGGGTTCCACCTCATATTGCCTTGAATGAGACAACTTAACTTGCCATAATAATATGTAGTGTCATACACATAGGAAGTGTTCCAGAACAGGTAATAATTACCTGACAAAGAGTACTCAATGCCTGACAGTTAAAATAGTGCCAGTTCCAAAACTGTTTCAGACAATCAGTGCCCTTTGTCAGCTAATGATTGCGAGTTCCAAATCAGTAACATCCGTTGACAAACGAAAATTTTTGGAACATACCCTAAATATTTATTTTGGACTTTGGCTGGCAGTGCTGTGTATCTTGCCATGTTTTTTTATTCTTTCTTTATACATATTACAAAATTTAAACAAAAACTCATCGAATTACCTACAAAATGCAGTGATATCTGGTGAGTAATGTGATCTAAATTCATTGGAGGTACTTTATTTCAACTTTTCCACCACATACCAATTTAAATTTCACACGTTAAGCCTCTAATTAGAGTGGTTACCCAGCTACTTCACTTTTACTAAACACTACTATAATAGACTTCCTACGTAGGTAACTAATACATAAAGCATAGTATCGAGCCAGAACTAGGTCAAAGGATTTATATCCTTATTTTTTTGCGAAAAGTGCATCGGAACTCACCATATTCTCTGAATAACTTCTTGTATTCGCTGAGATCATTCTGGTCGAGCCACTCGTCCACTTGAGCGCTTTCGTCTTCGAATATCTCTGTCACTACAACTTTTACCAAGTACACGAATGAACACAGAAACAGTACTGTGCCAATATAATGCACCTGTTTATACATTTTCGATGTTTTTAGTCATATTTTTCTAATATTTACCAAAATAAACAAACGGACGGCCAAGGGGTTAGTTTGACATATTGCGTTTTATTTTTTCTATTTCTACCGCTGAAATAAGTAAGAAAAGAGATGCGAGATGAGCGATGTATAGAGTTATCTCTGTCTTTCCCAGTAATTGTTGAAACAATCATAGCAACGACTAGCGAGAGAAGTTTCCTCCGCTCGCGCTTTTGTGGCGTCCACATCAGCTTTATTTCGTAACTTCAACAAGATGTGAACGATGTGTGGGACATTGGAAATAAAGTCAAATAAGACGCTGCAGCTCGATCCGTACTTGGCTGGTTTTTGAAGAGCCATATTGCGTCCGGGGACGCCGTATAGACGTCACGGCGTGGAAGATTCTCCCCGATAGCATTAAAATGTGTCACACCAGCATTTTAATGAAGAATTGAAGAAAATTAGCTAATTAAATTTAAAATTTCGACTAAAGGACTACCTAGTATCCATGGTCATGAATAATTAAGACGCAAGACTAGACAGATTGTTTCGTTTAGAAATCAATGCCAATGTTTTGAAAGCTCCGCTCCGTTGCATCAAATAATGCTTAAATTGATTGGAGCGATCGTTTTTATTTATATTTCGATAATTAACTTTAACTAGGTACCTACTGAGAGAACGTTCCATAACCCGTTGAAATAATTGACGTTGATAACTGTGCATCTTCCATTACCGCGTCAACAACTGAAAATTCATCAAATTTTTATTCAAAACAAGCAATGGAAAGTTCAACTGGTTTTGGAACGCACTCTGAAATGAAAATTAAGATGAATTATACACTCATTTATCTCATTTTAGAACCAAAAAAATATAGAGTAAATGGAAAAGAGCCGAGAGACGGGAAGTTTAAATTTCACTAATGTCGGCTTCTATCATTCCCCTGCAAATAGCAAAATTAGGCTTTAGTTTAGTAAGTTAGGACAAGTAGTAATATCAATATATATAATCAATAATTCAAACAAAATACCAACTGGCTGTGGTACCTAATTTACGATATACCTAGGTCTGGAAAGGAGTTTTCTGGATGTAGAGGCTTTTGGAAATGATAGTCGAAAATAAAATTGATTAATTTTGAACATTAAAAAACGTTACCTTTATTATGGTACAATTGATTTTTAATATCACAAGGTGTGCTTGACAGTCAAACATCTATGTAAAGCTAGGTAGGTGTAGTGATCACAATGCTCTGAGAAACTTATACTAATCGAGATTACTGGCTTAACTATTTACTTTTTGACTTTCAGTTTATCGGCCAACGAGCAGGACAGGCCCGTGCCGTCGGGTTCCACGTTCAGCTCCTCGACCTTGGAGTCGTTGATGATCATGGAGAAACGCTTGGAGCGGAAGCCTCCAAGTGGGGGCAGGTTGGTGCCGAGGTCTAGAGCTTTGATGAAGTTGCCAGTCGGGTCAGCCAACATGCGGACCTAGAAAACGTAAATATAGAGATGGTAAAAAAAAAGTAAAGTACAGTCGCGGTCAGAAAGTTGTCAACTACTTGCAACTTACACAATCGATGCTTTTACCAGCTTAAACAATCAATGTATTTCTAATAGCTAGTGAAACCCATTTAAATCAATTCAGTAGTTTTAGATAAATTTGCGATTGTGTATTAGGGATGTTACGGAGCTTCGACTCAAACTCCGACTCCGATAATTTTGAATCGGAGGTTATACCGAAGATTTGTGAGCAAACATATTCAAATATCAATATTTATTTAAATAGTGTAGGACTACATAAAGGAACATGCATTATTGCCGCAAACGTCATCATAAAAAATATTGGCCAGTTCAGCTATAAAAATTAAAAAACGGTTTAAAACATCTCTCTTCTACCTCCGCCTCCGACTCTGATAATACAAATTTAAAACCTTCGGTTTCGACTTCGGTTCCGGTAGAACCATCTCCGTAACATCCTTACTGTGTATGTTGCAGGTGGTAACCACTTTCTGACCTCCACTGTACCTTAAAGTACATGACGAATGGTTATTATAAGTCTATTCTTGTGCAGGTCTCCACACACACTTTGTGATTGATTAGATTGCAATAAGTACTAATTTAAGTGTCTATTTTATAATGATAAAAGAGCTACTTTAAATATTTCCATTCTAATATTTTGAATGGAAATAATAAATTTTTTGATTGGAAATATACAAGTTTTTTTTTTTAAATAGCCTATAGACTGTCCCACTGCTGGGCAAAGGCCTCCCCTCCTCCTTTCCATTTTTCCCTGTTTATTCTTTACCTATCATTAATTAATTTAACAAATATTGTTGTTTGATATGTCTACTGTACATAAATAAATAGTACTAAGGTTTAGCAAAAGAAAAACCTCACAAACAAGTATAATACTGTCCTTACTCAACCTATCTATGTTAATATTATTATTCACTAGAGTCCGATATAAATTCATCCATTTCTAATAGATAAGTCTGAAAGTTGGTGTCACCTTGATTCAAAGGAAAATGGATCTTACTAAGTGCTGGATAAAGTGTTTCAATTATAAGAATCAGGTCATTATTGATTTTATTCATGAAGTGTTACTCTATTTAAATATCAAATGAGGCTGAAGGTCAGACCTAAAGTTGGAGCGTATCATATAATACATAAACATAACATACATAAGATAATGAATGACTGTTCAAGTTGTCAACAACTTTATGCCGGGTTTACATCATACTCATACTCATACCATTTATTGCTTTTCATATAACAATTGGTCTTAAAAATATATATTATATGTTCATACATGAAACCCCATCAAGTGTTCATCAGTAAAGTGCTTAGCGAAGCGGCAAGTACAAGTACAGTGACAATTATGGTACTTGCAACTCTCCGATCGGTTTAAACCACTGTACTTACTCACTGTACTCACCCACTTCATTAAACACTTGGCCAACATAAATCGGCCAATAGAGATCACTTTTTTTTTGACAAAAAATATAAGATTTTTTATAGTTTTAGTGAAGACTGTTATGTTAGTAACTAAAAATAAAAATAAAAGATATCTACTAGGGTTAAAATATTTAGGTATCTACCTACTAAAAAAACATCTCAAGTCTACCAATTTCACGTTTTTATATTTATTTAAATGAAAATTTACTTGTCACTTTAGACAAATTAAACTAAGAATCTTAATCTAATTGGAGTTTCTACTTTTTTATTTTTTTTTATATTTCCTACCATCCATTTCTGCAACATTTTCATATCATTGCAATAGGAAATAAACTCAACTTACCTAAGAAAGAAGTACCTACTGTAAACCTACTTTGGTTAATCTTCACTGACCTTTCCTTTAGTATTGTGTGCGGTACCCCAGGCAGCCATCACATAGGGATCGTTTACAGACACGCACACGATCTCCGCGACGCCATCCGACTTCAGCTTGTCGGCATTCTCCACATATCCCGGCAAGTGTGTTTTCGAGCAACCTGGCGTGAAAGCCCCGGGCACCGCAAATAACACCACTTTCTTCCCCGACGTCAACTCTTTTACATTCACTTTATTCGCCGGCGAATCTTCAAACAGATCCACCGAAGGCAGCTGATCTCCAACCTGCAACCAACGAACCGATTAAGCCGAAATTATGTAATTCGCAAACAAACAACACAAAACTCACTAACCTGAATAGGTGCCATGGCTACTGTCGTCGTGTGCAGTGACCGCGCCGAAACCTGCTTAGCAAATGCAGAAATCCCACGAATAATGGAGTTGGTCGTGAGAATCATTTGGCTGGGTAGGTAGGTATTGTATTTTTTATTTGACAATCGTAATCGATTCGAGTGACCTTGATTGCGATCGTGACTATTTGTGACAGTGACAGATGACAGAACATGTGATGTGTGTGACAGATTTTTGCCGGTGACAGTAGTATTTTTTGATTAAAAGGCAAAGACACCTGAACTTATACAGCCATAGGTTTCTGAACGATTGTCTATTAATAATTTTTTTAGTGTTGTAATTTTCTAATCTTTCCCTAATGTTAAGGAAACCTAATCATCATTATCAGCCCATGTCCCACTGCCGAATATAAGCCTCCTCTCTTTTGTGCCACCCTATACGATCCTGTGCCAGTCGCATTCAGATCTTCCATGCGACTTTGGTGATGCCATCCGTCCATCTAGCTGCTGGACGACCTAATCCTCTTTTCCCCGACCTTGGCCACCAATCAGTGAGGGCTCTGGTCCACCGGCCACCACCACGTCTAACCAAGGAAACCTAATATAATGGTAATTTTTAAAACAGGTTTTTACAATAAACTAACGTAAAAAAATATAAAAAACATGTTTTGTATTGTAAACTTGTTTATTAATTGTAAATGTTAACAAATACCTTTGAACAGAAACATATTGGCACGATCCAGGGATTAGCCGCTAAATTAAAACAAGATAAATTAAATGTCACTCTAATTCATATGCAATGTATGTAGCATACAATAGTATAGTAGTATAATAGTTCACTCAAATCAAATATGATTTGAGTGAACTAAATAGTTTCGTTTAGTATTAGCCACAGAAATCGGACTAGTATGTATATAATTGAGCTCACATATGCTTTGGTGAAATAAAACTGTAAATATGCAAGTTTTTGAAATTTATAAAATAAAATAAAAAAATAAAAATAGTGTATGGGAAAATGCTCAAATCGCATGCGCGAACTGGCCGACACGGTTTTCTTATAAAACTTCTCTAGCGAGCAATCTACATAGGGGTGAATTTCGGCTAAGATCGGTAGTACCATTGATGGTACTAGCTGTCTTGTTGTGCATGGAAACACAAAGCAGACAGCAACACTAGCTCGGGTCTATGGTTTTAGATTTATCTTGTCTGTGAATATGTAATCTAATAAGAGATCTATTTTAATTACACATTTACATGACGCAGTCGGTAGGATATGTTATTAGCATAATTAAATCTTATTTTGCACGTTACGGTATACCTGCAATACTGTATACTGACCAAGGACCTCAGTTTTCAAATTATACAATTACAGAATTATCAAAACTATGGAATTTTAATCATGTAACACAATAAAATAAATTCTCTGGCACAAGGATTGTAAAAAAGACATTGAAATAACATTTTTGGAAGAATCATCCATGAGTGAACTAGACAGTTTCATTTAGAGGGCCATCAGAATTGACACCAACGTTTGTTTTTCATAACATGAAAACAATAAATATGCATGAGTGGTAACCACCGATCATAAAGCTATTTTCCACTGATAGGTAACCCAAAAATTTAAAAAAATCAGAGTTAAATTATCTTTATAAATCACCCTTGATTTCAGACAATTTTCATTTATATTCTTGCAACACTATTTGTCTATGATACTGTCAATTTGTCAAGCATTTCATTTCGGATGTACCTAGGTACTTGTTTTTCGCGAATTATTTCCTTTTTATTGTTTTCCACTTTAAAATATGATAGTGCGTGTTATAATTGTTTCGGAAGTGAGGTGTTGAAGTATTATCTTAATTATCAACGTTGAAATAATGGAGACTCCCTCAATGGACACTATTTATCAGGCCATAAGCGCCTTGTACGATAACCCCAATGCCAATGAAAAAGAAAAGGCTTCCATTTGGCTGGGGGATATGCAAAAATCCGTGAGTATAATATATTACTTTCTATAATGCCCTCTTTATTGCATGAATTGCATCCTCTCTTAACTTCATTACAAAAAAAATATTTTCTCGAAAGTAGCACAAATATTAATACCACGCCGACTGTGTTATTTACAGATTCATTCGTGGAAGATAGCTGATGAGTTGTTGCAGCAAAAAAAGGACATAAATTCGTGTTATTTTGCTGCCCAAACTATGAGATCAAAAGTGCAGCATAACCTTTCTGAATTGCCCTCTGATGCTCTAGTCTCTTTACGTAATTCTTTAGTAGCTCATTTAGAAGGCACGTCGCCCGATACCAGTGGCTCCATCCTGACCCAGCTGTGCCTGGCGTTAGCTGATCTAGCACTACAAATGCCAACATGGCAGAACTGTATCAGTGACCTAATAAAATCATTCTCAAACAAAAACAACTTTGCACTACTAGAAATTTTGACCGTACTACCTCAGGAGATTGACTCATCGAGCTTAAAACTCGGTGAGAACAGAAGAGAAGATATCAAGAACGAACTGAGATCGAATGCTCAAATAGTTACTCTTTTTCTTAAAGAAATTATCAGTAGTTCTCAAAATACGCATGTGGCATTGAAGATAATCAAATGTATGACATCATGGATACAGGTTAGAGCTATAAATATACAGGAGGTGCCCCAGAATGCTGTGATCGGCTTCTGTTTACAAGTGTTACGGGATCATAATTCAATCAATACTCTGCATGACGCCGCCTCGGACTGCATATGTGCCCTACTACATTGTTTGGAGGAAAACAACAATAATGATGAAGTGGAAAGACTATTATTTGATAGTGTGTCCTCTTTAGAGGAGAGTTATCACTTGGCAGTCGCTCATGAAGATGAGGAGAAGGCTTCAAACTATGCCAGAGTGTTTACGGAGCTCGCAGAGTCATTTTTAGAAAAGATAATAACATGTGCTTCAAGTGGTAATTCACATTTCGCCATGAGGTCCCTAGAGTTGGCCCTGGTTTGTGTTGGATATCATGATTATGAGGTAAGAAAAGCAGTGATAAATTTGACACATGAACTTATCTTGTAATCTTAGCTATTACATATATCATTCATTTCATTTTTTATTGAGTTAATTCATATTCATTTATTTCAGTAATGATCATTACTGAAATAAATGAATATGAATAATGAATATGATCATACATTGTCAAAAAGATAGGTATGGTACATTTCACACTTATGTCATGTACCATACCTATGCATGTCATGATCATTTTGTTCTCATTAACATTATAATTATTATGTTACTAATTACCCTATTAATATTTATAAAATTCCTTACTTAAAGTAAGTACAATGTCAAAAAGTAAGTATAAAAAAGTATTGCAAAATATATGTCTACTGTAAGGATTCAGATACCTGGGCATGAAGATGCCCGGGGACAGATGCGGGACACAGGAAGGGGACCGCATTCCTTCCATTTTCTAATTACATTGGTGAGGTAGTATTAAAAACATAAGTCATGTAATAATTAAATGCTCTAAATTTTGTATAAATTAATTAGCAGATATAAAGCTCCTATCAGAGATACTAAAGCGTAGTTTCATTTTTAAATTTAAAAAATGGTTGGTCCAAAAAGCCTATTACTCTCCTATGAGTTCCTTGACGTATGATGTACCTATGTATATTTTAATATATATAATTATTAATATATATACAATACATTGTACATATATTAATAATTATATATATTAAAATATACATAGGTACATCATTCGTCAAGGAACTCATAGGAGAGTAATAGGCTTTTTGGACCAACCATTTTTTAAATTTAAAAATGAAACTACTCTTTAGTATCTCTGATAGGAGCTTTATATCTGCTAATTAATTTATACAAAATTTAGAGCATTTAATTATTACATGACTTATGTTTTTAATACTACCTCACCAATGTAATTAGAAAATGGAAGGAATGCGGTCCCCTTCCTGTGTCCCGCATCTGTCCCCGGGCATCTTCATGCCCAGGTATCTGAATCCTTAGTAGCATTAGCACAGCCATTCATTATGTAATGCTAATGTGACTCATCATCTACTTTTCATACATTTATGTTCACTTTTGTCCATTGCCTTTAACTAAGTGATGATATTTTACTTGTTTCAAATTTTTTTGCATACTGTACTTGGTCTGGAAGTTCGACGGATTACGTCACATATCCCGTTTTCTAATTACGTTGGTGGAGTAGTACTTGGTGTATTACATTTTGTACTTATTATGTATTTACACATCAAAAACTGACTGCATGAGCTGAATCTTATAATCAACAATAATAATAATTGTAAAACCACATTCAGTGCAAATAAACAAATTTCATTTTATACCTATTATATTGTATGTACAGTGGATGACACATCAAGCTATACTCTGTGGAACCCTGTCGCAATACTTTTTTGTTATGATTCCTTGATATTCATATTAATTTGTCAAATAAGGTAAAGGGACAAAGTGCTAAAGGGTATAGCCTGATGTGTTGGTCCACTGTACTTTCGCGTGTATTCCCGTAGTCCCGCATACATTTCGACAACTCCCTGACACCTCTGCATGTATCATACAAATAAACCGCAAAAAACTTTCACCAGGTAGCAGAAATAACATTCAACCTGTGGTACCGGCTATCGGAGGAGGTCTATGAGAGAGACTACCAGCCGCTGACGGACGTGTTCAAGCCTCACGTAGAGAGGCTCATAGAGGCTCTCGCTCGGCACTGCCAGTGTGAGCCCGACCACACACAGCTGCCCGAGGAAGGGGATGAGTTCTATGTGAGTTTATACTAATAATAATATTTTAGCCTGCATTATCCCACTGCCGTGCAAAGGCTTCCTTCCAACCTCTTCATATATCTCTATATTGTGATTCCTCTGCCAAGTTACTTAGAAAACTATCCAGATCGTTTCACCATCTTCGTCTTGGTCTGCCGCGCCGTCGCGATTGTTTCTAACTGACAGAGTGTGGGCTCCACTCGGTGTCTCTTTGCTATACTATTATTATTAATCAATGAGCAATTTTGTGTTATTGACGTGAGATTATGTATTTATGTAATGAGCGGGCAGCAAATAAGCTGCTGTATTATAGTACATTCACTTTTAGCACTTAGTCATTGAGTTCATAGTCAAATATGTCCACCAATATGCACTATCTATGAGCATTTGAAGACGAGTGTGTAAAAACACGAATAACGTCAATTGATTCAAAGGTATTTAAAACTCAAAGACTATTAAGAGTGAATTAACTAATTACTTTCCAGGACCTACTGTGATAATACACCAAAATAATGCTAATAATGAAAGTATATTTAATTTCATGGGTTTTTTGTGCTTTAGATTAAACTGTGTGAAATGTATGGGTAGAACTTTCAATATGTTTTACATTTTATTTTACAAAGAACTTGTCTGTGGATAGTACACACCTTATTTTTTTATATGGATAATGTTAACACATAAGCATTTTTAATGTTCATTATTAATATTCACATGTCAAATTTAGTTAAAAGTTTGTATGAGGACTGGCGCACCACAATGAATGGGGTCGGTACATCGACGCATGCGCCGCTGTTTTACTCCCTAACCATTGAGTCATTCAAATCAAAACACATTTTACGATTAAACGACATGGAACAACATTTTCCTGTATCTCTATCCCTGTCTGTCGCTCAGAAACATCGTTCGCTAGAGAGAGAGAGATTATCTTATCTTATGATAGGGGAATAACCCAGCGGCACTTCGACCCTTGAGGATCTTTTGCGCCTACCTCCATTTTACACACTGGTCATTTGGTAAATGTACGTACGTCTTCGAAAAATTCGAAAAACTTATTGGTACGTGGCACTGCACGGTTTCGAACCCGGACCTCCCGCATGGGAGTCCGGTGTTCTACCCACAGATGCTCTTTAAAGAGAGAGAGAGATTGCTTCCAAGCAACCGCACTCTTCGGTATCGGCGGGCCAATTCCATGAAAGCAATGTTTCTCGCTCTAGCGAAGGATGTTTCTGAGCGACGAAGAAGGATAGAGTTACGGAAAAATACGGTTCCTTGCGGACAAGTATGGTCCAACCCATAAGCTCCTGTTTCCAAAAGCTGAATCATTATTTTTGCATGGGTTTTCAGGCTCACGGAGAGTGAACATACTTCAAAGTGTATTTCCATTGCAGGAGTTTCGGGTGAAGGTGATGGAGCTGATCAAAGACGTGGTGTTCATCGTGGGCTCGAGCTGCGTGTTCCGCCAGATGTTCGCCACGCTGCACGCTGACATATCCTGGGAGCAGACGGAGGCTGCGCTCTTCGTCATGCAGGCTGTTGCGAAGAACATTTTGCCGTGAGTTCTTCTTTATAAGGCTCGAATTTCACGGTTCCATTCCGGTTCGGTTTGTTGCAACCAATCAAAAGCGCCCCGCATTCTCTACACTTGAAATTAGCGCTTTGTGATTGGATGTAGTGACCATAATCCCCGAGGGCGTAGACAGAGGAACCACCTTCATCATAGGTAGTTCTTACTTTTAAATTCGTCGTAAGATTTGGTGGACAAACGTGATAGGTGGCGAGAGCCTATCGTCGTCTACTAGGTGTAGAATAGTATCCATAAAAAAACTTAAAACTATTTTATTTGGTTCAGCCGCGATTTTTACAGTTTTTGACTTCAGTCTCATCTGATAGTAACTAATAATGAGACTGAACACGAGCAAACGAATATGGAAAGGATTGTCTTCTTGCGAGGAACCAGAACATATATAGGGGCCAAGAACTTTTCATTATTCAGTCAGCGACATTTCCAATTTAATAGGATGTGATATTTATTTATTTGTGCCAGAAACAATCCAGTTAAAGTATTCAATTTGGGCTGGGCTGGTTGGTTTTTAGCTGTAGTAGTCACTAGGTTAACCTGTATTGTCGGGACTAATTGTAAAAAAGATTGTGTAAATCTGAATGTTTTTAAGAACACATCGTTCTATAACCCTATTGTGCGAATGTGTAGATTGTTTAACGAAATCTCTTCGAACAGTAACAATAAGCCATCGTTAGACTTATTTGATCCTAGGACATTAGTTTTTAAAAGACGGTTTAAGGATGTCCTCAAGTAAGCTATCCACGCACCTACTTTATTAATTTTGTTTCTCAATAGGTATTTTTTAATCATTACATTCTCTAGTATTTTTTGCTTTCTCAACTCAATTTTGTACAACAACCAATTTTCTACTTTTTAAACATGCTGTGTTTACACGTTAAGGGTTACGACCTAGCTCATAACTTTATATTATTTTTTCTGTAATTTCTCTGGTTGTAATCTGTTGTGTTTACCTAATAAATTAAAATTGTATTAATTTCCACACAGAGACGAGTACGAATACGTGCCCAAAGTGGTGGAAGCGATCTTATCAATGCCGGAGAACACCCACCCAGCAGTTCGCAAAACTTGCATACTGCTGCTGGGCGAACTGTGTGAATGGATCGAGAGACACCCCGAGTGCGTGGAGCCTTGCATGCAGGTGCTAGTACGAGCGTTGCAAGATGAACAGCTGGCGTATGCCGCCGCGAAGGCGTTGCAGGTCAGTTTACATTCCAGCTTTTATACTTCAACTTTTTCCACTATACAATCCAGCCTTTTAGTACTATACATGAACCATTATACACTTCGAGCCACTTTACACTCCAGCCTTTTAGTACTATACTAATGAAATGAATGAATCGAGATACACCCCGAGTACGTAGAGCCTTGCATGCAGATGCTAGTTCGAGCCCTGCAAGATGAACAGCTCGCGTATGCTGCCGCGAAGGCTTTGCAGGTCGTTTTATGAGTATAAACCGACCTGCAAAGCCTTCGCGGCAGTAAAATATTAAAAATGTAAAATGCTATAGCTATATGCTATACTTTTACATAGCATTTTACATTATACACAAGCCGCTATACACCTGCCTTTTTGTAGTATACAAGAACCATTATACACTCCAGCCTTTTTTAGTACTATACAAATACCATTATAATACAATTCGAGCCACTATAAACTACAGCCTTAAATACTGCACTCCCATGCAGGAGGTCCAGTTTCGAAACCATGCAATGCCATGTACCAATGTGTTATTTGAATTTTTCGAAGAATTAGGTTTGCTGTAATGTCACATTAGCCCAGATATTTGTATACCCATTTTTATCCCCCAGAACATTTGCAAAGCGTGCCGCGTTCAGGCGGCGTCGCACGCGCCGGCGTTATTACGCGCCACGCGGCTGGCCAATGAGCGCTCGCTGCCTCTCCCCGCCGCCGTGGCACTAACCCGCGCGCTCGCCTCCGCGCTCGGCCGCCTGCCCGCCGACCAGGTAAAATAACACTAACGAAGTAAAAGTGAGTGGAAGGCTTTTCCTTCCACTAGATACGTAGATACGTTCCTTTCCACCAAATCTTTTTTTTACCCTTCAGACTCTTAGGTCTGTTATTTTGAAATGGCCATATAATGACACGATATCATCACAATTTGACTATAGCTTTGATAAATTAAATTAACCCAAATAACGCGAAATTTGTGATATCTTCAAAAATAACGTTTGGTTTTGCTTTTCTGTTTATGGATTGTGCTCGTGCTCCATCTACGCAACGCTTTGCGTTTTATGTCCTATATTCTGATTACAAGCACTTTCTTTATAATTGGTGTATTTATTGAAATCCCCTCTATTAATACCTAACTTACCCCTGCACTATTTCCCACAGCTAATCGTAGCAATGCGCGAAGCAGCGTCCGTGCACCTGAACGCTCTGACGACACTCGTGAAATCCGACAAGAAGATCGAGAAAGGCAGCGCCACAGACCCCGTGGTCTGGCTGGACCGGCTCGCGGCTCTATTCAGAGACGTGGAGTTCCCCACCACTACGGCTTCCACCAGCCATCCGTGCGTCGCGGCTCTTAGTGACGCCTGGCCTGTGCTGAGTGACGTCATGAACAAGTGAGTATAGTGAAGTTCCTCAGTATTGATATAGCTGGACCGGCTTGCGGCTCTGTTCAAAGACGCCATCCGTGCGTCGCGGCTCTTAGTGACGCCTGGCCGGTGCTGAGTGACGTCATGAACTAGCGAGTCTAACATTAGAATTTTTCTCAAAGATGCTCGGAAATATGCTCAGTACATAAAAAAATATTGGCCGGGAAGCTGCTTTTCCCTCCCCGCGCTACTCACCACCAGCCCGAGCAGCTCCAGCTCTTACTGTATAACGCCATTTCATTCCTAATAAGGACGCCTAATACTTTCAGCTTCGAAGCGGTATTTAGAATGTGATTTCTGTTCGATTTCCTCGCATTTTGGGAAAAATTCTATACAAGTCTCGGCGGAAATGCCATCTTCAGCCTGGGAGCTTTATAATGCTCCAACATAATGACTCTCGAGGCCAAATCCGACAAGAAGATTGAGAAGGCCTCGGCCAGTGACCCTATGGTGTTTGTTTGTACCATTTTATTTCTTCACTATTGCACTGAGTAAATGTGTTGTCTATTATCTCCTAAACTAAAGGTTAGCTAGAAGAGGTCTCAAATGGGATAAGTCCGCCTTTGTACTAGTTATAATAGTACAAAGGCGGACTTATCGTCGGCTTGGATCGAAAACTTCGTAACTCTATTTTTTTTATAACGCAATGTGAATTCATATTTTTTTAAAAGATTACCAAAATTAAATTCCGACGCCATTAAACCCCGTTTTCGCAGTTAAATGAGAATCTGATTTGTAATATCCGGTACACCATACTCAATCTGACTCCACCTCCACAGATACCAGGCCGACAGCCGCGTGATGGAGCGCTGCTGCCGCACCATCCGGTTCGCACTGCGCTGCACAGGCCGACACGCCGCCGAGCTGCTCCCTCCTCTCGCCCAAACCATGGGCACCCTATACGCTGCCCACACCCACAGCTGCCTCCTCTACCTCGCTAGTATCCTAGTGGATGAACTAGCAGGCCAGCCGGCCTGTGTGCCGCCCCTAATTGGCCTCTTACAAGTTCTGATGCCCCGGGCGTTTCAATTGCTACAGCAGACGGATGGGCTGAAGAATAATCCTGATACTGTGGATGATTTGTTCAGGCTTTGTATTCGGTGAGTTTTGATATTATACTCCATGTTAACGTCGCTGTAAGGCTGGGACTACACGACGACGGCACTAAAACCGGTGCATGTAGTCCAGCACTAAGGGCGTGTATTCAATCACAGACCCTATTTTGAATTTTGAAACGGCGACTGCGTTGGCGTGTGCGCTGGAATACATTCAGTCGCCCGTTGAAATGTCTAATGTATGAAACGAAATCAAAATTATACGCACATTTGACCACCCTAGGCTCGCTATCAGTGCTCCCATCATCATTCTAGAGAGCAAGGCGCTACTAGTCCGAATTCTGTGTTTCAGTAATACGTAATGAAATATGAATTCATCAATAAAAGAGTGTATCACTGAGATTAAGAAACCTGCTATGTTGTTAAAGAAATTCCCTATACCAATCATCCAACGTGGATTGATCATCCTATCGTGAGGAAATGCACAATCCTTATCTGATTAAGACCTGATCTGATGTGACTAGTTTTTGATGATTGAATGACCTATCACCTATATCCCCAAACAGTGTCTAAATTCGGAAACAGGAGCCCTTAAACCTAACCTAATCTACCCTCAAAAACAAATGGTTCCTAATATTACAATATACCAATATTTGTAAAATCATTAGGATAACCTCGAAATTTAAGGAATATAATAAGAGTGCGCCATGTTGCGGAATTTCATATGAACTAAAGACGAAGTACTTATTTTTGAAATTGTTTACTTTGAACTTTGATCTAATAGTAATCTCCTTATTGTAGATAAAGTACCAGTGGTACACCTCTATTTTCCTGATCGGTGTTTAAATAAAACTATCCTTATCTTATCTTATGCCAGGGACAACCCCAGCGGCACTTCGACCCTCAGGGATCTTTTGTGCTCACCCCTTACCTTAGTCTCCTTCCTGTTCCTTAAAGATGCTTTGCATCAAGGACGCTATACAGCTTACAGGAAGGAGCCTATAGTCCTCTGGTTTCGGGTAGGCGACCCCCAGAAGGCTCATACGCTTTCTAGCTAACGAGTCACATTCGCACAGCAAGTGTTCCATTGACTCAACGGTGTTACCACAGGCTCTACTGGTGGGATTGTCTGCCAGTCTCATCTTGTGTAGGAGGCTCTTAGTGCCAAAATAGCCTGTGAACGCCCCTACAATGAGACGGGTGAGACTCCTGTTATGGTTGTATTTTTTTTCTTCAAACAAAACAATCCTTACTTAGGTTCCTGCAGCGCATCCCTCTCGAGTTCCTGTCATCGGGCGCAGTACCGGCCGTTATCCAGTGCGCGGCGCTCGCCTGCAGCCTCGACCACCGCGAGGCCAACTCCTCGGTGATGAAGTTCCTATATGACCTCACCAGAGCTGCCAACAGCACCCGGACAGACAAGGAGCAGGTCAAAGGTCAGTCTGGAGATACGTGTCTATGAAAGATTCGTCGTTTAGACCGACAAAGCGTTGCCTAGATGGAGCCACTAGCACACTCCGTAAACAGAAAAGCAAAACGAAACGTTATTTTTGAAGATATTACAAATTTCTCGTTATTTGGGTTAATTTAGTTTCTCAAAGATATAGTAAAATTGTGATGATATCATGGCATCATATGGCCATTTCAAAATAACAGACCTAAGAGTCTGAAGGGTAAAAAAAAGATTTGGTGGAAAGGAACGTATCTACATGTTGATTGGCTACGTACCATTGTGATAGTGGCGCCTCTAGTGGTAAAACATTGCAGGATTGTCTCCTATTCCAATTTAATTGTTTGCTACGAATAATTAATTATTTGCCAGAGACATTACTAGGGTATATATATATGACAGTGCTTATTTTAGTCAGTACAACGAAACGGTACAGTACGGTTGCCTGGAAGATATCGCTTTAAGCGATAAGGTGGTATATCGTGCTACTATCCCTGTAGTTTTACTTTTCCTGTATTTGTGTATAATAAAGTGTTTCTATCTATCTATCTACAACTGTCAAAACTCACACAATGAACTTCGTGATTCAATTTTCTTTGAACGATTTTTTTTGGCGAAAACTTATTATTTGCTTATTTAGGGTCAGTTCAGACCTAACGGGTAAATGCTCGAGCGTCATCCTTGGTCGCAATTCACACCGAGATCAAAAATGCGCTTCGGACGGGCATTTACATGTTCTAGTTTGTAAGCATTATATTGTACCTAATGTGTTGTTACAACAAATAAAGAATTTATCTATCGATTATTTTTCTGTTTGGTCTGAACTGACCCTTATCTTATGATAGGAGGCCGGGAATAACCCAGCGGCACTTCGACCCTTGAGAATGTTTTGTGCCTACCCCATTTTACACACTGGTCATCTCAGTGTGCAGGTTTCCTCGCGATGTTTTGCTTCACCGTTAGAGCAGTCGGTAAATGTACGTAAGTCTTTCAAAAATACGGAAAAACTCATTGGTACATGGCACTGCATGGTTTTGAACCCGGACCTCCCTTTGGGAGTCCAGTGTCCTAGCTACTGTGCCACTGACGCTCTGAACTGACCCTTACTGTAACGCCGTGTAACATTTGCAAGCAAGCATTACCGAACGTAAACGTACTCTCAATTTCTTAACCATAAAAGTAACACAGCACTTCATTCATTCCAGTGTTAGCAGCAGAAACACTGACCACATACGGAGAAAGCATCACATACGCCCTCATAGAGTCCTCCGTCCTTCACCTGCACTCCTACATGCTGGCCGAAGTGGCAGAAGTCATGCTGGAACTGCTGGCGTGGCAGAAGGCGCAAGGGGTCGACTGGGTTCAGAGCTCGCTCCAGAAACTGCCCCGCGACAGACCCGCGTCAGCGACAGAGCAGCAGTGCTGGCAGTTCCACCAGTACGCCATGAGGTCAGTGTTGGTGAATGTGGTATAGCTTGGCCACGGATGCTGCGGCGAGACGCGGGGGCTGAGCGGCTTGCTCCAATGGCTACTCTCTATCAGACCCGCCCGCTTCTTTCCCCCCGCACGTCTGTCGCCACCCAAGGCGCAGCGCGGCATCCGTGGTCAAGCTATAGCTAAGATAATGGCTCCTGTGGCGACGCACGACGCGCGCGCCACTACGTTTAAGTACCTACTCACAACGGTGTAGAACGCGCTATCTAAATTTTCCTGGGGCTTCGTATATATCCAAGTACCAAACAACCATAGTTGGATCAGGACATCTGGTCACTGGAAAGATCTTCCCTTTTCCCTTTCGTACAACTGACATTACGTCATTTCATGTCCTCACATAGGGCCAGTGTTGCCAACTCGGATTTATAAAAAGGCGTAGACAAGAGCTTAAATTTACGTAGATTATGTAAAAAAATATATAGGAAAAGTTCGAAGACATAAAACTAATGATGACAATTCTGGCGGTGGCCGCAAAACTTAAATTTAAGTAAAAAATGTAGCACGTTCATTCACGACCACAGATCACAATGGCCGGTCAGCAAAAAAAATCCGTTTTTCCCACAATTTGTACAGAATGAAACGGACATCGATATTCGATCGAGTCAGTCTATCATTCAAAAGAGAAAAGACGACGACGCGTAGGTACCTATGGTTGTTGTTGTTTTTTTTTTAAGACAACGGAAACTGAGCCCATACAGCCATGTCTGATGTAAACAACTCTTTCAAGTCTTCATTAAAATGCTGGTGTGACACATTTCAATGCTATCTGGGAGAATATTCCACGCTTCTGCACCATCCGAACCAAAGAAGAAAGCGTTCCTTCAAAATCCAGCCAAGTACGGATCGGGCTGCAGCGTCTTATTTGACTTTACTTCACTGTCCCACACATTATTCACATCTTGTCGGAGTTCTTCGAGCAAGAAACACCATTCTTACTAGAAAAGCACTACTGTAAAACAATTTGCAAGACAAAACGAAACAAAGCTGACGTGGATGCCACAAAAGCGCGGGAGAAACTCAGGTACCTATGGAACGGAACGTCATCAGTCAATATGACATTCTACTTTTTTTAAAGGCAAAATGCTCGTTCGTTTCATGATTTACTGGCTACGAGTATACGACGAAGTTTTTTACTAGTTAGGTAAGGATTAGGAAAATACGTAGATTCAGGGGTTAAAGTTCGTAGAGTCGCGTGAAGGGCCTAAAATACGTAGAGTTGGCAACGCTGCATAGCGCGTTTCCTACACTCCGATTCTAGCGTGGCTGGCCGCCAAATCTAAATTTAAACCTAAATGAAACTCCGCTCATTCATGTACTAGATTGTAAATGAGTAGTAATAAATTTGGCGGACACCCTGGAATCGATGCCGCTAGCATGGCATGTTAGTGGTCTGGAAACGCTGGTAAAGGACAGTGTCACAACAAGCTGACTGCACAGTCCTATATCAACCACCTTCACCTCTACAAGAAGATGGTTCAGAAGTAAAACTAAAATGGAAACTTAACGTGGAAATTGTTTTTCATTTGCTTATTTCTTTTTTGAGCTTCGTAACTATACCTTCACATCTTCTCGTCGCCCATACCTCAATGTCTAAAGACAAGAGTCTTTAACCAGTGCGTCCTACCAGTAATGACCTACGGAGCCGAAACGTGGACACTGACGGTGCGACTGGTTCACAAATTGAAAGTCGCTCAGCGTGCTATGGAAAGAGCTATGCTCGGAGTATCTCTGCTGGATCGAATCCGAAATGAGGAGATCCGGCATAGAACAAAAGTTATCGACATAGCTCATAAGATTAGCAAGCTGAAGTGGCAGTGGGCCGGGCACATCTGTCGCAGAACCGACAACCGCTGGGGTAGACGAGTTCTGGAGTGGAGACCGCGTTTGGGCAAACGTAGTGTGGGACGCCCCCCTGCGCGATCGTCGCTCCATCTAGGAGCGACGATCTGCACAAGGTGGCTGGCAACGACTGGATGAGAAGAGCCGAAGATCGGGCTCAATGGCGCGCCCTGGGAGAGGCCTATGTCCAGCAGTGGACTAGAATAGGCTGCTGATGAACTATACCTATTTATTATTTATTTATTGAAAATCTACATAATTTCATTTAAAAAAATTACATTCACAGTGTAACAAAAACCAATATAGGTTTGTTAAGAACACTGGCAGACCGTCGACGGTCGCATGATATTTGTGAGTGTGTGAAGAACGGCCCTGTGCTTGTGCATGTCCAGTGCTAGTGCACTGCTTCGGCAAGGGAACACGTTCATTCCCTTGTGTGCGTTATCGGACAGTACTGCACAGTAGTGTCCGTATGCTGTGCCCACACAGTCACGGGTACGCTGCTCATCACAGGATGTTACCATTTTTTGTTATAAATTACATGTTTTTTAATAATTGTTAGTGGTTATAATTCTAAATTACCTACAGTTCTAATGTTTGTACAAAGTATCGTTTAATTTTGTTTTTGATATTCTTAGTATTAATTTCAGTCTTCAGTTTTTCTGGCAATTCGTTTATTAAACATGGTATTATATACTACTACTTGAGTAACTTCAGCAGCTCGCCTGATGTGCTGGCTTCACTGTTTCCTACGTGACGGTCTGTGTGACCAGTGTAGGAAATCAGGGTACTGATCTGATTAATCGCGTTGTTTGCTGCAGGTTAAACGTTAAAATTACAAATATATAATATATATAGTCTATTTTTATATATATTTGTAATTTTCTATGTATTGTATTCTAACAAAAATAAATATTTTCAAATTCTTTTAATTTGTCAAGTAATAATCGACGGTCGGGGAACATGGAGCACCATTCTAAAAATGAAGAATAATAAAGACGGAAAACTCTATCTTTGTCTCTTTCTATCAGTAACATTGTTCCATTCATGGTACAGGTCGACACAGATCAGAGGTTCCATCAGCTAAGATCGGCAACCGAACTTTTCCGAACAAAATGTAACTTGAATTTCAACCTCACGTCAAAGTGTTAAAGTAAATAATTCCTTGTTTAACAAGTACGACATTTGTATTGTAAGCAACTGGCGATGCAAGCCTCGAGCGGGCGGCAGCGAATAGTTACCGATAGCGGGAACATATTCGAACCCTATTGGTTGAGCAATCGGGCACATCGTTGGAACCTCTGATCTGTATCTTACTGTACAGTAATACACTGGTTTCTTTAAGAAATAACAACATGGCGTCCACATTGGTTTACTAACCTTAGCTAGGTAATGTATGAGAAATGCAATTGTGTTTGTCTAATGGCGTATATGGTCTTTTTCTGTAGTCCACGCAGGCGGAGTCGCGGGATAAAGCTAGTACATAACAAATATATTAATAATCCGTAGTTGGTTAACGTCTTCGTAATTATACTACTTCAAAAAATTCATAAACTGCAGGTTTATAAAAGTTGCTCGATTATTTTCTAATCCCGGGATCTAGGATTAATATCTATATTAACATAATCTTCGAGGCCATGGACCCGAAATAGCTCTACCTACTTTAAAAGACGTTTACATAATTTGCTCAAAAATTACGGAATCCCGGGGTCCCGGAGTCCTCTCCATACTAACCTAGAACTAACCTAGCTTTTGAGGTCTTTGACCCCAAACAGCCCTACCTACACCGATCAGTGGTTATAATTGAAAGAAAGAAAGTAAAACTCTTTATGGCCAAAAAGAAAAATAATACATTTTCTACAAATATTCAGAAAAGACAATATCTTTGCAGATACTCTGTGTATTTCTATGTATATTTGGCAAAAGGGGGGAAATTCTGCAAATGCTGACATACTCGGGTACCAAATATGCAGCGCTGTTTTTCATTTCACCCCTTATTGGTGATGTAATGTGGTTTGCTAATAAAACTGTGTTTGTTACAGGGCTGATAAATGCAAGGAAATGACGCGACTACTGCGCGACTTCGCGAGGCTTTACCGATAGACACTTCACTGCAAAGTTTGTTTGTCACACTGCGTATATCGACAACTTTGTAGCCTAAAGACTGAAGTCCTCCAATAACGAACATTTGTCCACCAAATACAGTGAAGTAATGAACTTTCTGATCGGTGAATGTGACGAGAAATATGAGCATTTGACTAAATTACGATAAAATACATTTAGTTTCGTCTTAGCTTTAGTGTAGCTGTTATGCTAAGGTTATTAGAAATTTTATATCAAAGCATAAGTATAACATCTTTGATGATTACACGAATGATTCAATTGATTTTATCTCAGTAATGTCGAGTCTCTAATTTTGAGATTTAGTTTTATTTTCCGTAGTAACAAACCAATGATACAATGGTTTAGGTAAGTACGGACACTTTTGATTGATAAATATATTTTGTTATATTATACTATCTTTTATTTGAAATGTGATAAAGTATGCATTGAATTGTAAATATTTATTAAAATGTTTACTTTTATTATTATTGTTTCATTCATCCGTTTTAGGCTGTTGTCCCTTGAGAACAGGAGAACGTTTAATGACATGGTTTTCTTTTACAATATAGTCAACAGCGTGGTGGATTGTCCGCAACTGCTGGCGCGCACCGCGCTGAACGTGCCTGGCACGCGCACGCGCCACGCGCGGTTGTTCCGCGAGCCTCCCACGTGTACTAATTACGTTCAGAACTCTGTCATGATCCGCTGCGCTCATACGTACAATACCAGGTTCTCCGATATAGACATATTTCACTTAAGGCCGGGCTCTTTTAGGAAGCAAATAGTGGAGTTGTTCGGATCTGATTAGTTATTTTTCACGCATTGGCTTGTAGTAGCTGATCAGATTTGATCATACTTAATTGATTATATGCTCTTAGTCACACACACACACACACACCTATACTTATAGTAAATACGTAAATACTTATATGTATTATATTATATATTATCCTATTATTATTCTCCTTTCTGTCCTTCTTATGTTGTTATTTTAATAAAAATATATTTAATGAGTGGAATCTGATTTGGCATACAAATATTTAAAGAACATTTACTATGTATAATTTATTAAGCTGTAAGATTTCCTGCAAAACAGATAAAATAAAATAAAATAAAAATAAATATACACATCAATCGATACCATTATCATATAGTTAATAGATTTAACATTATTATCAGTATTCATTCATTCATTCACTTCTTTTTATTCTTAGGACTGGATAGCGTCACAAAACTAACTCGCCTTGGTGCTTTAGGGCTGGGCACTGCCTTCTGTCCAACGGGCTGCTTCACATCCGTTACTTTTGCTTGATTAAAGAAGTTCATATCCCCAGATATTGAACTTGTAGGTGTATTTGCTTGCTTTGGAGATGTATTCTTAGTTTTAGGGGATGTAGACTTAGCGTCATTCGTTTCTTTAGTGACCACAGTTGTATCTTTCTCTGATGAGTTTTCCAAGTCTGTTGGCGATTGCGACTGACTTTTGTTGCACTCAGTGTCGTCATATACCAATTTGATATCCTCACTGTCTTCAATTACCATGATTTCTACTGGTTTCTCAACTTCCATAGATCCACTAGGTTTACTCATGTCACTGTTAGAGTTGTCCGACCATGATGGCATGGCCGTTTCTACGAAAACATCGAGTTTCACTGGAGTTTTCGGTTGGATTTTGTCAGTTTTCTGCTTTTTAGATTTCTCCGGGGCTTTGAATTTGATGAACGAGTCCATTTTTGAAGTTTGTGTCGGTTTGTGTTCGTCTGCTTTCTCTTTTGGTTTCTCTGTTGGTGGTTCATCCGTTTGGATTTCCATTGGTTCTGTAACAATGTATTAGATTTAGTAACACATATGAAGTTGACAAATATATTCTGTGTGTGAGCTTCACCTTGTCTGGTGAAATGATTGTAGGAAGCGGGAGTCTTTAAAGTAATTTGACATTTGATGGTGGTATGACTGTGTGCTGACTCAGCCTGGCTAGAGCGCACTTAGCGCTCGCCCCAGAAACCCCGGTGAAGCTGTAAAGGTCATTAGGACCAACAGCAATTATCAGTATTATTATTATTATTATTATTATATATATATATAATAATTTAAAAATAAAATATATAAAATATGACAAATGTGGTACCACCGTACCACAAGGCAACTTTGTTGCCATAAGGCAACAAACATCATGGTAATAAAAATACATCTACTTCAACATACATACAATACATACACACACACACACACACACGCGCGCACCCAACTCTCACTTTTTACCTTTAAGCCCAGAGAGGATCTTTAATATTTCTTATATTATTTTACTTACCTTAATATTATTATTACTTTTATTTTATTTTTTGTTTCTATTTTTGATTTAATTGATAGTTAAAATTTTGACTGATACAATATTTAAATACACTTCTGTAAACAAATTGCGTTTAGATAATGGCTGAATTGTACGAGTCCTGGAGGAGGGGCGCTGTATGCTGAAACACAGGTTACACCTAGTTCGGCAACAGCGGCTTAAAATAGTTTTAGTGACATACCCTAATGTAGTTTATTTAACAAAACTGTAAAACTTTAAAGAAAATATAAATATTATTATCTTATCTTAGAGATCGTTCCATAACCAGTTGAAATAATTCACGTTGACAACTGTGCATGTTCCATTACCGCGTTAACAGCTGAAAATTTATCAAACTTACTTTACACAAGCAATGGAACGACGATCTGCGCAAGGTTGCTGGCAGCGACTGGATGAGTAGAGCCGAAGATCGGGCTCAATGGCGCGCCCTGGGAGAGACCTGTGTCCAGCAGTGGACTAGAGTAGGCTGCTTATGATGATGATGAAGCAATAGAACGTGTACAGCTGTCAACGTGAATAATTACGACTGGTTTTGAAACATTCTCCTTAATACTAGTCTACTTCTAAACAAGTAACGTCACATACCAGCGCTGGAAGTCTCAACCGTCGTCTCGGGCAGAGCTTCCCCGAGCTCGCCGCGCCCGAACATGATGACGGAACAGAACCCGTCCGTACTCGACGCTACTAGTGTGTGCCCGTCAGAAGACCAGGTCAGGTCTGTCAACCTGGGAGGGAATAATTTGAAATTAAAATTGACAACGTTTATTTAGCGCTGTAAACACCAGAATACAGAAGTATACAAAGTTTAATACATGCAGCACAGAACATCTGGTGTGGTACAGTGCCAAAAAAAATGCTGAAGCAAGCCACAGCGCTGACTGCACGGACGAAGAAAGCAACAGTGTGTGCGTGTTGTGATGTATGAATGTGTTTGTTTGTATGAATGAGGATATTAGTGTGTATGTGAGGTACTGAGTGTGTGGCATGGTGCGGGTGTATTCACAAGGTATTATGTGTGTGGATGGTAATTCACAGTAGAGGCATAAGATCACCGAGCACTTCCAGATTGTGAAAAACAGTAGTTACAGGGCACCTAAACAATGTACGGAGCAGTGTCCGATTTTTGTAGGTCAATTGTATAGATTTTAAGTTTTCTCCTGAAGGTGTCAAGAGTCTGCGCGTCTCTAATAGGAGGTGGCAAGGTATTCCAAATCTTAGAAATAAAAAATATATCTAAAATTCTTATTTTTTTTATCTTACATTGCAGTACCGTACTCAGGGTTTCATGTAGGTCATCATACACATCATATCTTTTAAAGTTCAATTGTAACACATGAATTGCTATACATGGTATGAGTATGAGGGTAATAGAAAACATTGAGGGGACTATGGAATATTGAGGGTGATCATTTGCGGGTGACTTCAGCATCTATGTCTAAGAACAGAACCCGTCCATACTCGACGCTACTAGTGACCATGTCAGGTCTGTTAGCCGAGGAAGGATAGAAATATTGTGATGATGGGACGATTGGAATCCAGGTATTTAAATTAAACGCATACCTGCATTTTATCGAAAAAATAAATTAAACCATTGCATGGGGAGAACTGGGACTAGTAGTAGTTATTTGCTGTAACTAGAGGTTACTTGCGGCGATCAGAGGTTACTTGCGGCGACCAGAGCATCACTAATGACAACCCGATGGTCTCTAATAGTGACCAGAGGGTTATAACCATGGTTACTAACATGTTTACACTCACCTAGTGTAATGTATATTGGATATCATAGCGATAGGAGTCTTCTGCTGCGTATCGTACAGCAACACGGACCGTTTGGTCGCCACCGCCAGCAGCATGCGGTGCGCGGTGGGGAGGGCGGGCGCGGGCCCGGCGGGCCGGGGCCCGTACAGCCGCGGCGACCAGCGGGCTACCAGGGCGGGCTCGCCGCATGGCAGGATGCAAGCTGGGCTGTTTGTGGAATAGTGAATGTGTCACTTGGGGTTTAAGGAAGTTGATAAGTATTCAAAACGTGAAACATCATACAATTACATATTCATCATGTATATATTTCGCCAAGAACAACCTCAAGTATAAAACTGTTTAAGGAAGTTTTTAGTATGGGTCATCAAGATCTGGTTTTTTGGGGTCATTCGAGGCGGGAGTATAACAACTAATTATTATAATCAAGGAGGAGCTCGTAGCCTAATTGCGAGCACGGTCCGAAAGTGATCGTGCAGGTTAAGCGACGTTGGCGCGGTCGGTACCTGGATGGGTGACCGCTAGTGGCATATTTCATCTGAGCTCCTCCGTGCCTCGGAGAGCTCGTCGAGCAGTCGATCCCGGTTGTTGTCGTTCGACAGCAATCGTTAAGCCATGTCAGATGCCTACGGGCGGCCTGAACAACTCTAACAAATAGGTTGACCACTAACCACACTATAAGCAAGCATTATAATCAAATTAATGGGTAAAAAATAGGTAAAATTGACAATTAGACGAAACTCATTCGTTTATACATTCTATTTTCACTGCTAATCATCCCGATCTTGCGCTACATACATTTTAGTATCTTAGCTAAAGAATGCGAGGGAACTGCGGAAGCTTCGAAAAGATAGCTGGCTTGAGACTGCGCGGAGAGAAAGTGATGGCGCTCTTTAGAATCAGAGACCACGATCCAATTCGGGTTGCTGCAGCGCAGTAGTATCTAAAGAATACTTTTACCCATGTGTACTTACGTCTTCAACGAGTATCTCGTATAAATATAAACAGCATTAATGGGCTTCACGTCTGGTTTCCCTTGCTCAGGTTCCACCCTGCCAGCTGGCACTGCCACTAGTAGCCCATCAGGACTGAACTGTACACGGCGGTAGTAGGTCTGCAGCGTGTCGTCGTGGTACAGTCGCACGCGCACGTTGTGGAGAGGGTGGGTCGAGGGGAGAGGCAGGATGGCTTTACTCGAGCGAGACGACACTTTCTTGGTGGCAATGTCGAAGGTGCGGAATACTCTGGAGAAGAAATAGATGTGTAATGTCCACCGACTTATGTAATGGTTTCACATTGCCTTTAAAAAAAATCGTTTATTTAGCGCTGTAAACACCAGAATATAGAAAATAATACAGAAGTATACAAAGTTTAATACATGCAACACAGAACATCTGGTGTGGTACAGTGCCAAAAAGGGTACACCAGCTCAGTACACTGGTTATCTCAATGTGTAGGTTTCCTCACGATGTTTTAGATGTTTGTCTTCACCATTAGATCAATTAGTAAATGTACGTAAGTCTATTATTTATTGTGTACGTAAATATAGCATGGTTTCGAACCTGAACCTCCTGCTTGGGAGTCTAGCGCCACTACGCCACTGACACTTTGTGTAATGTACATGGGAGTGAAAAACTAAGGAGCTTATCTAAATTGCTCAATATATTAAAGTCAAACTCTATGGATATTGTCATAGAAGATCTTCTAATACTTCTTCTGTTACGGTCACCAGTTGTATCTAGGTTGTAGGAACATGAACAGCAAGGAATATCGTCAGTACAGTACTAACATTCATACAGTCATGTGCTATGTCAAGGGGATAATTATTCATCTGTTCGTCTATGGTTCCATAATAACCCACATTAGCATGTTGCTCATCCCAATAACAATAATTTTGACCATGTCTTGTGTTTGTGTGATTAGTCCTACATCTCACCGGTCAGTGCTGGCAGTAGCCACAAGCAGCCCGCGCGGGTCCCAGGCCACACCCTGCACGAACCCCTTGTGGTCACTCAGGATGGCCGTGTGCTTGCCGCGCACCACATCCCATAGCAACAGCTTGTTGTCGACGGACCCCGACGCCAGATGGAGCGAGTCCGCGCTCCAGCTGAGGTCGAGAACGTCCTCCATGTGGCCACGGAGAGTCTGGAAGTGATGCCAGTTAAATAAATTTGAAAAAGTGGTTGAAAGATTTTTGCCAAGCAGGATTCAACCTTGCCGTTCTGTGGCAGTGCTCTAATCAAATGAGCTATCATCGGCTTTTTCAGCCACTGTATCTAATTTATTTAAGTATGCCCAGCATTGTTAAATGCAAATGTTACCAGTTGTTGAGTAGCACTTTCTTACTTTCTCCTTCTGTTTAGGTATACAATTGTTCCTAGAATAATATTAACTAATATTATTGTACTGAAATTGGTTTTTCTTACAATTTCATTACTTAATTGTGATCAAACCTTATGTATAACCCATGTCTCCTTATACTGTTCTTCCCCCTGCTCTGCCGGCACTGGCTCCTTGTCAGTCTTTTGTTTCCACACGAAGATGATAGACTCGTCATCCCCCGAAGCCAGGAGTTGTCCATTCGGTGACCAGCGCACCACGTTCACTGCCTTCTGATGACGGGTCAGGTCTGCCGCCACTTCTAGGCTGACAGAGCCTGTTTCTGTTGTTGATACGTACCATATCTGAAAATATGAATCATAATCTAAGGCTGCTGGAGATGAAACACAAAAGCGTTTTTTTGATCAGAGTCGTTAAGGGGGCGCAAAGAGTACTCGAAGCTCTTTGCATGGTTGTCATAATGCAACCTAACATAACTATATCAGAGTCTGTTTCAGTGACACAGTTCATTTTTTAGTTAGTTAGTTCAGTTACTTATGTTAGGTTGCATTATGACAACCACGCAAAGAGCTTCGACTACTCTTTGCGACACCCCAACCGATTTGTTGACTTTGTTAGGTTGCCCAGCTGATCATGAGAAAATCTAGAATGGTTGCACGGTTAGGTTATCTTCCATGCAATAAATTACAAAAGTATGAAACTAGAAATTCTGTGAAAGAGGAATGATGCACGTTCTACTTACCAAAACATGAGAATCTGTTCCTCCAGTGGCAAGTCGTAAAGGTTCACTAGTTTCAGACTTCGGCTGGAAATCGACGCTTAAAACAGGATCCCGGTTGTGCCACGATATTTCAGGAATAGCGAATTTCATTTTGAAGGTACCTAGATACCTAAGTACTTTAAAAATAAGTTCTAATTACGAAAATTGCACGAAATTATAAAAATGTGTCTGTCACATTTGGCGCCAAATTATTGACTGCGTTCTCTCACTCAGATATCTTTTTTAAACATATTATTTTTTCCTGAACTAGAAATTCTTTCGTACTAGAATTAAAATTAAATATAATATATATATTTTAGAAAGGTTTCTATTTCTCTACATAAGTCAACTTATGCTTACGATTTATTGCTGAAAGACGAAGTAACAAATGCGAACGCATTGTTAATTGCAAGCAGTGTTGCCAGCACTTTCATCCGATTCTGGACGACAGATTATGTAAAAAGGGACGGTTTTGGACATGAAGGGACGTTTTTTTTTTAAATTTGTATTTTTACATAATTTAATAAATAATAATTTAGTTAGATAAGAAGGCTATGCCGTCATAGCCTTGTGAAATGAGTTTGAAATTTGACGCGAATTTGACGCTGATCTCGGATGATCAATTAGGTTAGAAGGGACGAGAGCGAGCTTGAAAATGTGCTTGGAATCGACGCAGACGATAAGTTAGGTTAGAAGGCTAGGATGGGAGCAAGCGAAGCGAGCTCGAAAATTCGCGTTGATTCTATGCAGATGATAGGTTAGATTAGAAGACTAGGGTGGGAGCGAGCGAAGCGAGCTCAATAATTTGCCTTGATTCGATGCAGGTGATAAGTTAGGTTAGAAGGGTTGGGAGGGAGCGAAGTGAGCTCGAAAGTTTGCGTTGCGTTTTATTTGATATATTGCACGAATGCACCCCTACACGATTTGAAATATACATAATAAAATATTGGTACGTCTTATTTGTAGAATGATCGTCAAATTAATAATAAGTAAATTAAACTATTGTAATAATAAAATAAGTACCTAATGTAGGTAATAAATTATTGAAATAAATTGGTAGGTAACTACGTAACTGCTTATACAGTCGTGGAAATGATTTGAATATCAAGTAAATAATTGATAATTACAATAAACAATTAAACAATGCTAAGGTAAAAGTATATAGGTTGCTGTTTTTTTCAACGCCAAAACGTTCGAATGATTTTCAAGATTCTAACACGGTTATTGGCAAAATTGCAGTGTGAACACTAGCAGGGGCCATACATTAAAGAAAAAAAAAGTCTCTTTCTTTGACGTTTTGTAATCGTGCAAATCGGAAGTCAAAATGGTTTGTGTTTTTCTCAAATTAAATCTGGATAAATCGTAAATTATGGTAGAGAAAACAGTGAAAGCGTTAGCAGAAGTTATGTCTCTTGCAGTGAACTATATACTAGTGGTTGTATTTCATCGGCAAACCTTGTGAATTTCAGGTAAACGTACCCAAACAGCGCAGGACCTACTGCAAAAAATGCAAGTGCCACAAGACCCACAAGGTGTCTCAGTACAAAAAGTCCAAGGAAAGGCACGCTGCGCAGGGTAGGAGACGTTATGACCGCAAACAGCAAGGTTACGGTGGTCAGTCCAAGCCCATCTTCAAGAAAAAGGTAAACATAACCTCTTCTATGAATATGAGTAGTGGATTCATCCACTGATTTTTAAATCTCTCCCTAGTCCCTACTCTACAAACTGGTCTAAATTCGCCACTGTATTCACACCTTTTGTTGCATTGTTGGTAATTGATATAGGTAATGTAATATCGGGCTGATTTCCGCAACTCGACGTCTTAAGCCCCTATTTTGCGTGATTGATATAGGTAACTACATTGTAAAACAGCATTAGTTACTAAAGGTTTTCTGGGGAGATCGCTCTTAGTGATAAGATCTCCAATATTGTATAATTTTGTGTATGCCCAATTTGGTACCCAGTTTTGTGCAATAAAGCTGCCTGCTCATTAATAAATAATAATAATAAACATTATCTTACTCACTTTTTTGTACCATGATGATTGTTTTGTAATTTCTTACCAGTTGCATCACCCCAGTGGATGAAGAATCTCTGCTGTTTTTTACTTTGTCATCAGTTCTTAAGATTTTTTTTGGTTTCAGTTTTTTATTTTTTTCATTTAATCATATATTCTAAACAAATATACGTAATTTATTGCAAGTTTTTGTAAATAGTTGTTGGATATCTTTAGGGTTAACCTGCATTACAAGGTGTGCATAGCAAAATCATTGGAACAATTAATAATTCTCAATTACCATACAGTAAAAGGAAAAAATATAATTTAATTAATTTATTTATTTTATTTAATTTCCAAAACGTTTTCCAGGCAAAAACCACAAAGAAAATTGTGCTGCGTCTAGAGTGCGCCGACTGCAAGGTGCGATCACAAGTGGCGCTCAAACGCTGCAAGCACTTTGAGTTGGGCGGAGACAAGAAGAGGAAGGGACAGATGATCCAGTTTTAGGCTGGCTAATAAATAGGACTAAACACTATTCCCTTGTTTCATTTATGACTAATTTGTTGCATCTTAAATCAAGAGCTAACTAGGTTAGGTAGATAACCCACATATTTAAAAAAAAACAGATTTCCAAAAAGTAATATTGTGGTCCACCAGTGGGTCATACGCAGTGGGACCACAGGTACTAAGGCTCAATTTACATTGCCATGGAATTGAAGCGAATTTTCGAAACGTACATACGTTTTTGACATACGAGTAGCATAATGAACTTTTGTCAATTGTGTAACATACAAATTAAATATGAGCCAAAAAAGAAAAGTAGCAAGAGGAATTCTCGAGGATTCGTATTTAGTTTGTATGTTACACAATTGACAAGGTTCATTATGCTATGTACAATTACGTTGCGAAAATTCGCTTCAATTCCATTCCGCGGCAATGTAAATTGAGCCTAAGCAATTCATTTGGCACTGGAGACACCCGAATAATTAAATATTTTGAAGTTCAGCTGATAATTATCAATATTACATTGTGGCCTAATCAGTTAAGCCACGAGGGATACCCCTAAATTAGAAAACTAAAGGCTCAGGTTAGAGATTTCAATGTTTATAATATAATTCCTTTATTGAGGCAAAAAGCCCATAAAACAATATATACAATAATAAAATAAACAATAAAACTAAAAAAATAAAACTGCACAATAAATGTCATTTCCGGTCCGCGCGCTGGTGCACAGACAACCAATATTTAAATATCGGACATGTTAAGTCCTCGCTTATGGCTCTGAGGAGCCCTCACAACAGCAAAGAAATCGGGCACTCGCGCCTTGGCAAACATGCCCGACGCACTGCAATAGCGCGGGTACTTCATGAGGATGCGGTACGCATCATTGTACTGCACCCTCATGGCACTCATGGAGGCTCTTCTGAAGTTCACCCAGAGCTGGCAGGTGTAAAAACAAAAGATTTATAATAATACAAAAGATGTATTGAAACAATAATCTTACATTTGTAGATAGAGCTACCTATAAAACCTAATCAGAATAATAATTATATCACAAATAGGCCAGTTATGTGGGATTCCGATGTCTACTAAATACATTTCCTGTAAACAGCAGTGTGTCCGCTCCTTTTTTCACATTTACGTTTTTGGTGACATAAGTACTATGTGCTTTGTACTTATTACTTCCATGATTTTCTGTTGTACACCATCTAAAACCGCTTTCTGCCTTTCAGTCCCTGTATAAATTTGACAGCGGCAAGACTATTACTTCCCAAGTAGTTGCTCCAAAACACTAGGGTCCAATCCCTCCAAAGATACTTTTAACTTGACGGCTTGTAAAGGCACTCCCACTTGTACCATTTTCACAAATCTATTGTATTCTGGATTTCTTTGCACCGGGGTATTTCCTTTAGGCTCTTCACTGAGATCTGTGTTCTCTGTCTCTCTAATTGGGTTTGAATCGTGGGAACTCGGATCTGTTGGTTTTGTTTCTGATTTGACTTCTTGTTTTGCTTCTGTTTGTGAAATGTTCACTTCTGGAATTGATGAGAGCTGTGAAATGTTCACTTCTGGAATTGATGAGAGCTGTGAAACAACGAATAAGTAGCGCATTTTAGTAACAACTTAATTTTTATTGAATTATAACTTAGGAATAGTGGTACTCACTCTAGCTTCCAACAAAACCATAGCAGCCTCTACTTTCTCCAATTTCCTTTCGAAGTCTATAAGTTTCTGTTCGCAAGTCTTCATGAAAGTATTAAGGAACTGCACTGTGGTAATTACGAAATGGTTAACGAAGGCCAATGTGCGCTTTTGCTGTAATGCAGCTACCTGAAATTAATTTTAAAACTTCAGCTCTACAAAAGTTAGAAAACATTGTAGATTGTACAAGAAGATAGTTACCTTTGACAAATCTAAATTAGCTAATTCCTGGCTTTTCATTGCCTCCTGCATGGTCATTTCTATGTTATATTATAAAATATCCCAAATAAACCAAGACAGCGTTGATTCCTTTCATAACCAGTTGAAACAATTCACGTTGACAACTGTCCGTGTTCCATTACCGCGTTAACAGCAGAAAATTTATCAAACTTTTATCTGACAAAAGCAATGGATCGTGTACTATTAACTGAACTGAACTCTACCTATCTATAGATAATCTAATAAGAGTGCGTTCCAAAATCAGTTGAAATTATTCACGTTGACAATTGCACACGTTCCATTGTTTGTGTCAAATATAAGATTCATTTTTCAGCTGTTAATGGAAAGCTTAACGCTGTAAATGGAAGATGGATAGTTGCCAACGTGAATTAATTCAACTGGTTATGAAACGCTCTCTAAGACAAAAACTTAGTACAGTCGACCAGCTATAGTACATCTGTCAATTAATTAAATCCCAACCTTATGGCTGCGCAATATGATACATTCAGATTCTCAAATTTTGATGTTTTGGGTAGGTTGACCTGTGGTCGACTGTACTTATGTAAATAATCTCGATCGATGTTATCGAATCGTGTTTGTTGTTGCTGCGTTCATAAAGCGGTCTACTCACTTCATTGCTTGTACGGCAGAAGACTTGCATGGGTTTTTATTTTCATTAACTAGCAACAGTAGCAGTAGTAAGCAACACTTGCATCAGCAGTTTAAAAAAAAATATAGTTGGATAATATACTCTAATCTGTGAGGAAAACGAAACGTCAATTACGACAAGACGGTGACAAAAATATTGAAATATACAGCAAAACATTGGTTTTAAATCAGATTTCACTATAAACTAGTACATAAATGGCAGGGGAAGTTGTTGTAGACGCATTACCATACATAGATCAAGGCTACGATGATCCAGGAGTTAGAGAAGCGGTAAGATGCCAACTTAACCTCACCGCTTTGTTTTGCCTTGGAAACCTTACGTTGTTTTTAATATTGTAATTGAAATGTCGTGTTCAAGGCACTGGCTATGGTGGAAGAAGAATGCAGGCGGTACAGGCCGACTAAAAATTATTTAGAGAATGCGGGCCCAGAGCCTAGCACGGCATTCGAGACTGCTGCTCTTCAACGTGAGATGGAGCGCGTCCAGCAGCGGCTACCGATGGAGCCACTGTCTATGAAGAGGTAATAATTATCCCAACAAAACATGAATGTGAAAAAAGGGACCAATTACAAGGAACGGGTATGTCTGTTAACTTCACTGATGAAAGTTTTGAGATCTACATAAATGGGTACAAATTCAATTAAATGAAATGAATTTTTATTTGCAAGAATATACGTTATGAAGGATCTTAAAATTACATAGGTAGTTCCAGTATATCGTACCACATTGTGGTGTGCAAATTTATATAGCAATTACTATTCATCAACCAAATATACATTTTCCTCTTAAATTCATTTAACGGCATGGCTTTCAATTCAAATGGTAACTTATTATAAATTCGTAAATTGGTAAGTTTTCACACGAGAGAAGAGAAAAGTACGACATCTGTATGATGTTAACAATTTGTTATCATGTTAATATTTCTGTTGGTAAGTTTCAAGTCTAATTGAAACAGGCACCCAGTTTTTAAAAAGAACCACTTTTGTACAAGGTCTGTCTTAGAATCACTGAATACATAGGAACTTGAAAGCAAATAGACAACAATAAATAAAAATTGCAGAACTAAAATTCAAGTGAGACATTAATATTTAATATAAACAGCGTTATTTAATTATAATAAAAAAATCCATATAGATACGAGCTCCCTCCGCCGCCAGCGGGCCGGCTGGGCGAGCCCACTGCCTGGGCGGAGTCGGTGGACAACTCGCACGCGCAGCTATCGCACCAGGCTACGCGCGTTCTCAACCTGGAGCTGCAGCTGCACTACGGGGCCGAGTCCTGGCGCGGCTACCTCGGCACCCTGCAGGCTCTGGTCACACGGTCACAGAACGTTCATACTCAGTTGAGGTGAGAATTACAGTGAGTGTACGGCAAATGGAACACGAGCTCGATCTTGTTTATTATTGGCTTAGTCATTGATGAGGGTCATGGTCAGTCTATGGTAATATAAGATAAAGAAAAAGTAGGAAAATAGTAAAAGTAGTGTAAAGAATAATGGCGAAGTTCCATACATTTTGTGGGCCCAGTGCATTTAAAAATAAACGTTTTTCTATTTCTATTTATTCCAGAAAACATGTTCTACAAATTCTTCATTCCTGACTTCTAAAAATGTACGACTTGTGTGAAATAACTTAGCATAAAATATAAAATAATTATATAATTATATTTAAAAAGACACATTAGTCATTAATGAAGAGGTCTTCCTTTATTTTATATAGGGTGCAGATACAGAATAGCTGGGCCCTGTGTCGCCATCCTTCTTTGCATATTGCGAAAATAGAAGTCTAAGAATTTTGTGGTATTGTAAAGTAGTAGAAATTGTCCCATAGAAATTATTACTTAGACATGTACTGGGTCCTGGTGAAACTTTGTTTTATATATAACGTAAAATATACAGGAAACAAATAGCGGCGGTGAACTGGGAGCGCAAGCGATCGCAGACAGCGAGTGGGGCACGGCTGCGCGCGCTGCGCCGGCGCTGGGCGCAGCTCGTGTCCGACAACTACCGACTCGAACGCGCCATCATGCACCTCGAGATACAGCTGCAAAAGGTAACTTACTTTCTAAACAGACGGCAGGCAGCTGGCATTTGAAATTCCCAGAAAATGAAGCTGATCTAGAGTGATAATTAAATTAATTATTTCAATATTTATAAATAAAAGAAGGTAATTTTAAGTAAAATAAGTTGCACTACCGCTTCTATTTACTTATAAAAATCAAATCTTTTAATTAAAAGTATTTATTTAAAAGACTAGGTATGTTGATATTTATGATGGAATCAAATTCACAGGCGCAAGGACAGACACCGGTGGAAGACGGCGAGCCGGCAGACTTGGAAGCAGTCAAGATGCTGCCCGACAAACTCAACTCCGAGACCGAGAAGGAAGTGCAAAAGAAGATCGAGGACATGTTTGCCGACTAAACATGTAAAGAATAAGGACTTGGGTGGGTCAGGCTTTGATCCACCTTAGATCAAATTCTTCTCAAATTGAGGGGAAAATAGTAATAATAATAAGAATTTGTAAATAAATGTTTATGAAATAAGAAAAGAAATTTTCTTTTTCTTTTGTATAGGGAAATTATTAAATGAACAAAAAAAATCTAAGGTCATCATCAGCATAAAGATAGAATGGAATGGATCTATGGTCATCGGTCTTTGCATCTGACTTCGTAAATATCATGTCGGTCGAGCGAACGTATCGGAGTAAGAACGAACGTGTAGATGTGCAGCATGCCATATTTCTAAACGAATTTTGCAAATTCGCTCGATTGTCATTTGTCGTCATCTGTCAATTTTATTTGAAAATGGCGGACGATGCATCGAGCAGTAGCGGTTGCACCGGTAATTTAGTTGATAATTCAATAAATCAGGATGAGTTGATCATGAAACAGCAACGGGAGATTGAAAAAGAGGTAAGCCATAAGTTTTCCCTGTATGGTAGTCGTACAACCATTATGCAAGTCGAACCAAATCATAACAATGACATGATGTTTGTGTTTGTTTTTTCAGATATCAGAGTCGATACCACTGGTCGGTGAACTCGAGGACTTGGCGTCACTAGAAAAGGAATATAATGAGGACCCAGTGTATCTCTTAAAAGTAAAAGATCTCTCCGCTAAATATAAAAACATCAGGAGAACTCGACCTGACGGCAACTGCTTTTTCCGGGCCTTTTCGTATGCGTATCTAGAGCATCTACTCACGGACAAGGCAGAGTATGAAAAGTTTTTTGAAATAGCAAAGAATTCCAAGGAAATTCTCGTAGCCCTAGGCTTCTCTCAGTTTACAGTTGAGGACTTTTACGAGACGGTGAGTTCGCGTTTTTTTCTAGGTTATTTTTTGCGATGGACTCGGAAGCGGGTTTTTTGTTTTATTTTTATCTTCATTGTGAAATCCATAGATCAGTTTTATAGAATTGGTAACAGTAGTTCACCTAGTAGGTTAGTTTTTATATCAGAAAAGAATAGAAACTACCCTTTTTCATTAATCTGTATTTACAATGTATTTCCCAGTTTATGGAAGTGGTGCAACGGGTAGGTGAGCAGGCGAGCGGGAAGTCAGACACTCTGGAGTCTGTGCGTGCAGAGCTGCACGATAAGTTCAACAAGCAGGGCTACTCTGACTACATTGTGGTGTACCTGCGCCTCGTCACCTCCGGCCAGCTGCAGACGCAGCAAGAATTCTACCAGAACTTTATAGAGGGACCTCGCACTGTTACCGAGTTTTGTAGACAGGTGAATCTTTCTTTTAATGAATAAAAAAATATACTACAATAGGTATTCTCTGAAGTGAGAAAGATTAAGTTGTAATTTTAAAATATTTTATGAATAGATGCTTTAGCATTTAAAGCCTCTGGCTGTTCACAAGTAAGCCTTTCAAAGAATTGAGCCCCTTGTGACACTTGAGATACATTCATGATTATAAGTTTACTCTGTTAAGTAATATTGTCTTTGATAATGTAAATATGTGTGATAGATAAATAAAGTTATGATTATGATGACAGAAATGAAACAGGCTACCCAACATTAGCTAGCTAACTGAATAATAATAATATTGAGATTTTATCTTTATCACATTTTCTTCTTTTACAGGAAGTGGAACCAATGTACAAGGAGTCTGACCACATCCACATCATCGCACTGAGCAACTCCCTCAACGTTGGAGTGAGAGTCAAGTACATGGACCGTGGTGAAGGCAGTCAGGTAATCCAGCAGTTCTTCTCGTCTTAAACTCTCGTTACCTGATTAAGGTAAATAAGCACTTTTCCTTGCTAGCACTACCCAATCCCTTCGACTTCTACTCCTGTTCCGGACCCAAATGATGAGAAATGTGAAATTGAAGCTTCGACTGAAAAAATAATCAGTAAGACTTTTCAGGTAATAACTTGTTCTTGTAATATTAAAGACTTAATATTGAAGATTGAAGGACTGCCGATAGCTAAGCTCTTCTCTCTAAAATCCTTTAAAAGTAGTGTAAGACAGGCTTGTGTCTATATCAGTGTTGCAAAAATCTGTTATAGGTTGAAGTTCACTTTCACTATAATAATAACCCATATATAATGTAATCTGACAGCAACAGAGTGATCATAGACTTTGTTCCCTAACTTTTTTCCTGAACAGTTCTCTAACAATAGTAATAATAGTCCTAGGGATTTGGTAGCAGTAGGTCCAATACATGTTTCTTAATCAGTCTCCCATAGTGTCATCTGCACCATTGCCCAGTACCATTAATGGTACAGATGTATGTACTAATTATTCAGTTGATGTAATATCAAAGCATGAGGTCACCACTGAGGATGAGGTGTCGTTTGTCTGCAGGTGACGGCGCACGACTTCCCCGAGGGCGTGAAGCCGCTGGTGCACCTGCTGTACCGGCCCGGCCACTACGACATCCTCTACAAGTGATGGCCGCCGCGCGACCGCGCCCGCGCCGTTCGCTACCGACTCTACAATAAACGTGATGCTCCTACCTACAATGCTGTTTTATTTTCCAGTTTGTAACTACAAATATCACTAAAGAAAGAATTTAGAAGCTCCTGGAATATTTGAGCTCAACAATGAGTTATCCTTACCTCCGAGTCAACTTACATACGAACCATTTCTGAGATCCCATTTTACATTTCTTCGAAGATATTATAGATATGTATAGGAACATTTTTATCAAAGAGCATAATTTACCATTGACTAGTAGGTACCATAATTGGGTGTGCCATGTGACCTCAGAGGTCAGATAGGTGACTGTTAAAAAAATAACTATAAAATTAACTCAAAACTAAATAGAAGTTTTCATAACAGGTCACTTTCACGATGAGTCTTTCTTCCATATACGATACAAGTAAACGTTATTCAAATGACATTATTATAAACGATTGAACTGGGTTTAGGGTTAAAAATTAAAATAAGGTAACTTGCATGAAAATATTTTATTCAGTAGTAGACAATTTTCAATATAATCAAACATGACAGCTAAAAATAGAAATTATAATAGTAAGCATAGAAATGCAGTCAAAATTCAAACAAAACTAAACTAAACGGCATTACATTTACAATTGCTTTATACTTAAAAGTAAGTTTACCGACAGAAGTACACGCCATCAGGCTCTCGCTTGGGCTTCATCCCCGCAAAGAAAGCCTTTATGTCTTCCTCCTTCACAATTTCCTTCCTATCTTTGAAACTCTGCAGGAAATCCAGCAACTTGTCTCGCATTTTGTTGTACTCTGTCAAGGCATTTATTTGTTGCACTCTGTCCAAGGATGACAGTGCCTGCAAGCCTTTCTCGTACTGTGAAGATGGTCCACCTTCCGTCCTTTCCTTTCCTAAAGCTTCATAGGCAGTTACTGTGTCTTCTGGATCCATGAGGAATAAAACCGCTAGATCCTTATACATTGAAATACATTCATTACAAGTACAAAGTTTTTGGCGGAAATTAGACGGCCAGAATGTTGCGCCTTTGTACACTCTCTTCACACCTCGAGGTCTTGTACATGTTTTCACTTCTAATTTTTGTTTCTTGACAGTTTGATCGTCTTCTGCATCATCAGTACTAAGCTTTCTCTTGGTTTCTTTGTTTTCTTGCTTTTCTTTGTCAGAGTTTACATCTTTAATTTCAACATCATTTGTGACTTCAGTAGCAGCATCCTTTTCAGCTGATGAGTCAATAGTTTTATCAATACTGTCCATTCCAGTTTTCTCTTCGGTTTGATTGGCATTTTCAGTAGATTCTGTATCAACACTATCTTTTTTGTTATCAGTGACTGAAGATTCATTCTTTTGTTTAGATGTGTCGTCTTCATTGGTGGTAGAACTGTCACCTAAATCGTTATTCTGTTTGGGTTCAAGCTCATCTTGAAGCAGTTTATCCTCTTCCATTTTTTCCACAGAGTCAGAATCAGGTTTAGTTTCAGTTTCAGTCTTATTTTCAGTGGATTCTGTCCCATTTTCGTCATTAGACTCCGACTCTGCACTGCTTTTAGTTTCTGCTCCTGCTTCACTATTTTTAGTTGGCTCATTTTGACCATTGTTTAGATCACCAATTACACTGTCTGTCTTTTCATCTTCTATAGGTTTAGTTAGTGTCTCTTCCTCTCCTTTGTCCTTTTGTTTCTTTTCCTTTTCATTTTGTGTATCCTCTTTGTCATCTCCATTTGCATCAGGTTTCTTCTCAGTCTCATCAACATCTTTATCTGGTTTCTCATCATTAGAAGTCATAGCTTCCTTTGTCTCCTCAGTTTTATTAGGTACTTCGCCATTTTTTTCAGTTTCATATTCTGGCACCCCATTCATTGATCCCTGCTTCTTTTGTGAGGTAGAATTATTGATAATACTTATGTCTACATCTAAGTCTGGATCATAGTGTTCTATTTCTTTGTCAACAGTATTGATGACGAAGTCACTGTAATCATGTAAAAAGTCATTGTCTTCCATGCAATCTTTGCAGATCATTTCAGCATACTGGTCATTGTATGGGATAGAGGCTTCCAAGTGCTTCTCGTGGAGCCAATCCTCACACACAATACATTGGATCATTTCCTCTTCTTCAGTAGCCTCGGGATCAGGATACGGACGGTGGCAGACACAGTAGAGGCCACTGAAGTTTTGGTTGTATTTGTTTTCATAGTTGAGGTCACATTTGTCTGGTGTGAAATTACAGGGGTGGGAGCTGAACTTAGGATTGCCACAGTCACAACGGAAATTCCTCTTGGTGTACAGTTCCACCAGGTCATGGCTCTCGTGGCAGTTTAGGCTACAAGCAAGGCACATACCAGCCCGCTTCGATTGATCAGTTTTGGCCTCAGGACAGCAAGTCAGGCAGGCATAGATTGCTTGACGCCTCACATATCCCTGCGGAATGAAAATTACATGCTTTTGTGAAACCTGTATTCTGCATATAATCTGTTGCATCAGAGATCAGATGTTACTTTTGTAGGCGAATTCCGGGTTGGATAACCTGTCTGGATTTCTAACAGAATGTTGAGGGGGAAATTGTAACATTTTTAAAACCGCAATGCTATATTTTATAGGGATATGCCTTGAATTTACTATCGTATTCTTTGTCTAAATGTGTGCCTACGTCATGTTGAACACTCAAGAATCTTCCTTTCGCCAGCCATTTTGAGCGATCCGATGACAACGTAAGCTAAAAGAAAAGCTGGTTTACCTTGGAGTAGGTGCAGTTTTTATCATCAGAAGCCCCGAGGACTGCGTTAGCGTCATCTTCGAACTCCTGTTGCTCTTTCAACACGTCCATCATTGTCACAACTTTTTCGCCATCGCACCCAGCCATGTCGGCGTCGTCAGTCGAATTTGTGCCGTTTGTCGGTATCAATACACTTATAAATGAATTGTGTAAATTTTGGAGAATTAAACAAATTATCCACAAAAGTATCTAATTAAAAAAGCCGGTTACAAAACGCGCCAACCAATATCGACAGCGAATGGAGTGAGAAAGTGAATTTTAATTTATTTATCGAAAAATAGTGTTGCTACTTGAAAATTTTGAGGTCCTATACACGTTCTTCTTATCGGACAAGTCATACGACAAACCTACATAACCGTGGACAAACTTCTTATTGATAATTTGTCTTCTTCTGTACGGATGTGCTAGAAAAGGAGGACAGATCTGTTCATATTAAAGTTAAGCCCGTAGCAGACGGCAGTAGCAGTAACTTGCGCAAGTACTACTACTGCTCATATCAAATTTCATCGTGTAACTGGAACTGCAGGTAACTGCACTGCAGCGGCAGTTCTGTACGTGTTTGCGCGGCAACTGTAAACACGTCTGTGACGTGACTATTCAGTTTTCAACCTTGTGGGTATAGCAATAAAATTTAATCTCCTTTTTACTTTTAATGACAGTTAACTAAATAGTTGGGTAGAATTCTACAGCTGTCAGCACGTCAAAATTCAAAACACGGGGGTTGCTTTCCGCGCACCCCGCGCAACCGCCCATCCCGAAAGATCCCGGCCGCGACGTACCGCGCAGTGCAGCGCTGCGCAGCCAATGTTTCCACTTTGTTACTAGATCTAGCGGTTTTTTTACTATGTCAGCAACATTGTTTTGCAGGCGTTTCATACATTTTCACGACTTTTTTATAGTTAGTTTCATTTTCCATAAACTAACAATATTTGTGCACAATTTTTCCTAAACTAGCGACTTTCAATAATTCTAACGATTTTTACAAAACTTAGGCGGAAACACAGAGCGCACCGTAGGTAAGTGTTCAAAAGGTCTGGAACACAGATCCGGAAAACTAAATATTTAAAAAAACGTAAGTGCGTTTAGCTCCATACAAACAAACTCGTTTAGAGAACAATCTGTCGCGCAGTGCAGCACAGATTAGAGTATATGTCCAAGGACAGTGCAGCGCAGCGCAAATGCGTTAGGCCTTATCTCCAAATTTCAAACCAGATATCCATACTCCGGCCCGCCCTGACCTATTCCATCACACCACTATACATACCTACTTATAGCTTAACACGATATTTGTACGATACGTCATTATCACGAGCCCTTCTCAAGTACAATAACTGTAATATTGTAACAGAATTTATTTAAATGGAAGCATAATTAATGAACATCAATTTTAAATACTTTCAAATAAACTCAAGACCAATAAATTATAAAATTAAAGAAGAAAAGGTACGTCTAAATTTTTGCGACCGTTACCCACGTACAAAAACCCGGCATCCGGGGTTCGCACTCTGTGGAAGAACATCATGCCTGGCCAGTACAGGCTTTTCAAATACGCTACGCTGCCAGCCTGCTCTACGGACAGGTTCCAGCAGCCGCTAGGGATGTCCTGGTCCACGGAATCCAGGAAATCCATGCTGTAGTTGTAGTCCTGTCTCGTTAGTAGATTTGTGTTCCAGCGTTGCTGCGGCTGGCGGATGTGCAAGTAAGACTTCAGCTGCTTCGCCTCCGACGCGGTCAGGCCGTAGAAATTCGGGCTGATGACTATAGTGCCGTCCGGGCGCTTCACCAGCTGACCTCTCGCGCAGATTTCAGCCTCGTCGCAAATGTTGCTTATCGTCGCTGCTAAACGACTCTCCTCCTTCATCTCCTTGCATCTATCCGGGTCCTTTTCATCCAAAGCTTCGTCTAAAACCTTGATTTTTAAAGCAGTATCTCCTCTAAACGGGAAGGTGGTCAGTAAAGAGAGATGCTTGTACTTCTTTTTAGCTCGTGGGAGGAGGCCCCAGAATAGGAAATCGGTAGTATAGAAAAATTTGCGGTCATTGAGGGCGTCGTTGGTGATCCCGACGGCGATGTGGTAGTCCTGGTCGATGGCGTAGATCTGGCCCCAGTACAGCATGTTGGTGAAGTGATTCTCAATCTGCAGCATGGTGAGGGAGTTTTGAAGCCTCGAGATCAGCTCGCTTGTTAGCATCATGCCGTTAACGTTCACGTACTCTCTGAACTCCCATAGCTTGTGGATGTTCATTGCGATCCTTTAGCCGTATTCAGCGATATCTTTGCGGCTATTATTTGTGATAAATCTTCAGGAAGTTTATCGCGATGTTCGTGTTTATGTAAAATGACAATATTAAACTGTCAGTCGATGTCAAAGCCTACTTGAAAACTTGAAAGCACAATAAAATCTCTTATGCTTTCAAGTTTAAAAAAAAATCTTGGCGAAATCGAACCCGGGATCCAACGTTGGAAGCGGTTCTCCTTGTACTCCATAAGACATTAACTTACCGTAACAAGTAACAAACAACCCCAAGGCGATCTTAATGACTTTCTGTAGGCAAGTATTTTTACCGCAAGGGACACCGTAAGGGCAACGTAAGACGAGATTTGGATCTCGTATGTCAATTACCCGACACATCAAATATTTGCTGGCCCTCTGACGATCGTAATTCGTAACATGACCAGTCAAAAAACCACAACAAGTAGATCTCAGATGTCCCATATGCAGCTCGTATTGAGGGTTCCAAGTATGCTGGTGGTACATATAACTTGAGAGCCAATTTAGTTATTTTCCCAACGAGCAGGAATCGCGTTGCTTGTTTGCAGACTCGTGGGTGACATTTGGCGGGAAATATTGCGCGACGGGAGATAAAAATTTGGGTTGCGATGGTAAGAGCAGTTTTATTTTTTGCGTTGGAATAATCTGTGGTATACTTTTTATATCTTATCCTATTTAATTTTTCAATTTTCGTTGGTTCGGTTCTGCTACTCCCCACTAGATGATTCGCTTTCAAACACCTTTCTCTATTCCATCATAGATGGCGCTACTTGTCTCAAATTTCCCTTGGAGGAAAAAGAGTGTGCGCCGACACATTTCTTTGGTTTAAAAAAAATGCTAACTGTTTCAGTTATTCACATAATCAGACAATACTGAATGTGACCGTACTGAATATCTCAATGCATAATTACACTTCACAGAATGCAGTCAAGGAAGCTCTAAGTTCTAGTACCTACCTACTTTTATAGGTACCTACTACTGAATTCAGTCAGATAAGGGTAATAAGCGCCACAGAAAGAATTTATCGTTTTTTGTTCATAGAAATATACACTAAAATTATTTTCAGATTTTTTTAACGGTTTAGTGAAGTCGTTTTCCCGTTTTCCATACTTATTCAAAAGGAAGGGTAACGAGGTAAGTAAGAATCGAATGTTAACCTCGGACTACACAAGTCTGGTTCCAGCCACAGTTCTGTTCGCTGCAAGCAATCACATGCGCTCCCCCCACTTGAAATGAGCGCTTCGTGATTGGATGCAACGAACCGAACCGGAAAGTTCTAACCTTAACTTGTTACCACACAAACATGGAGGAAAGTGTCACGCGCCAGCGGAAATCGATCATGTAAGGGTAGGTAAGGAAAATAATTCAGTACGTAGAGTCGTCCATCTCGGTAACGCTTCTGGTCGCTGAACCATCGGAGTAAGTATTGTAGAGACATGGTTGAGATACCCACGTATATAAAACTACCTTTGTGCTTACGTATAATATTTACATACTTAATTTATTTGTTCACATTTTTTTAATGGTAATATACTACACATAGGTAGGTACCATCCAGTACCTAATACTTTAGTATATTTATATTATAGCAGATTTGCACTCAGCGTTTGTTAACATTTGTCAATGAGTTTATGAGAAATGTTATGTAAAATAAAACCATGGTGTCGTGTCGTGTCGGCCCTAAAGAATAGCACCACCCCAACTCTTCCCGTGGGTGTCGTACGAGGCGACTAAGAGATGTTGTGGATACTATTCTTCACCTAGTAGACGGCGATAGGCTCGCCGCCTAGCATGTTTGTCCACTAAATCTCACGGCGAAAAATGAGAACTGCCAATGATAAAGGTGGTTCCTCTGTCTACCCCTCGGGGATTATGGACGTGACAGTTATGCTATGTAAACTAAAACTACCTCAATTCCACGTTGTCTATTAAACAATAAGCTTTGTCTCGATTCTCGACGCAACACGTGCGTCAATTAGCCTCTCGAGCTCGCGGAGGACACTTTGTCTATGGTTTGGCGACACGAGCGCGATTCGGCACGCGCCCCCCTTCCGAGGGGCCCAGGGGGGTCAGGGGGTCTGATCGACACCTGCGATACACCAGACGTGTCTGTTGGCTCGTTCAGCACGTGCCCGCTTGTTAAATTAAAAAAATCAATGCAGATAGTTTAGTTGAGAGCACTCTAAACCGCTGAAGAGTCGTTTTGATCGGATCCGGTGATACGGTGAATATTTTAAGCGGTTTGATTGATTGCGTACTCGGCGATTGACTCGTCCCTCGTGATGGTTATCTCATAGGAGAGGTTAAAGAACGTTCTACGACAATATGTATATCGGGTTCATCATCGCCAGCGACCTACAAGTCGTCCCGGTCGACGAGTTTGTTGTCCAAGTGGCCAAAGAACTCTTCACCGGGCCGACAACGGTCCTCATACTCATTTGAGGAACATAGCCCCCCTGCACACCCGCCCACCCGAAGGCCGACACAAACTCCCCAGGGACCTGCTAAACCTCCCCTCGGCTCAACGGGAGAGAGACCAGCGGGAACCCAGGGAGTAACATTACACCACACTACTTATCACATCACACCACCAACACACTCTCACACCACAAGTACACTGTGTACATACATATTTTAGGTTAGGCTGTAAATAGTAGGGTTACATGTAAATATATTAGATATAATTGTATATAAAAATTAGGTAGGTTAGAACCATCTCGCCAGCCAGTAGGTAGGTTAGAGTCAAGTTGACCTGCCTCTTCTAAACCCACCATCGCCTCTTTTCGAGGCAGTCAATGACGGGGGGTTAGTTACCCCTCCGAGATTTCGCCCAGGAAAGGGGTTCGCCCAAAAACCCGCTCCTGGCTCATAGGGCTCAGACGACCCAGTCATTCACAATATGTATAACGGGTTCCGGACTCCGAATGGAGGTCCAGTGTTCAGCATTTCCTCGTGAATTATCATCCCTTTCAAACATTTTTATTGTTTTTAAAAACACGGCAGATTCGCACAACAGAACAAAGCCATCGCCATATGCGCTTCCCAATTCAGCATCGCAAATCAAGTCTGAGCGAATTGTTTTGAAACGACACCGTCTGAAGCCAGCCGTGTGAGCCGCGAGCTGGCGAGTGAGCAATCTCAATGAGTCCGTTCAAAAACAAAGCCGCGTTCCCACAGCCGCGCCCCGGGCCGCCCTGGGAGCACCCAGGGACTAATCGCCCTTTGGATCCTTTATTTTTAGCCCTAATTGTTTTTGAACGGAGGCTGGCGGCCGCGCCCGCAGGCGCGGCTGTTTGTAAACGATATCTCAACAAAACCGACTACTGTTTTATTATACGCGATGTTTTCCTATATAGGTATCTATTGTGCTAGGATTATCTACTGTTACAACATATTCCAATGAGTCTAACAATAGATCCTTTTTGTACACCAATTGTGATGTTAATAATAATAACTGCCTTTAATAGTTAAAGAATAACTTCAAAGTGCTCAGTAAATATATCAATTATATTCAGCTCAGGGTTAGATATGTTATAATTATAATACACGTAGGTAATATAAGCGGGCCATGGAACTGATAGGCGTCTAAAATTACAATATGAAAACAGAACAATAGTTACCCCGCGCAACCGGTACTCCTTAATAACCAATTAACACATGAAAGAATTGAATTAATCGGAAACATTTAATGGCCGCTCTCCAACACCACTAGCTAAAGAGAAATCCATTCCCACAATCGAATTCGATAAATTGCAAAATTCGAGTGTTCTTTTCCCACAATTAAGAAAAGGAATGAATCTTGTGAATGCTGTGAGATTTAGCGAGTCGAGTGGCGATTGCGAGTGGTTTGCGACAATGGGCGGTGCATCGGGTGTTTAATCGCGATCGGGTCGCAAACAGGGGGTCGCAGATTAAGGCTATTTGTGTTAAACACGTCGCATTGTGCGTGCCCGTCCGCTCGGCTGCGCGGGCGCCGTTAATTGCTCAGTGTCGTGTCGATCGCAAAGTTCGAAAACGTTTGTTATTAATATTAAGATTCGTGTGCAACGATCGCTGGAGTGCTTAAAGTTGCTCGTTGAGCCTGAGAACGGAGATTTAGTGGAATTGCTTTGTTAATTCGCTCTTGCTAGAAGTTGCTTAGGCTAAGGAAATATAAAAATACTTCCATTGGTGAATTATTGGTCTTAAGTGTTTTAGCTTAATAATTATTAGTTCCCAGTTTCGGAGACAACTGGGAAAGAAAATTAGTAGTTACAACAGGCGCAATATTTGACAAATTAGGTACAAATACAAGGTCTAAGATTTTAGAAATTGCACTCAAGTGTTTCTGTATTAATTACAGGCTCCAAATCGCACAGACAGACGGTTCAGTGTGTGTGACTGAAACCAACTATAGGTTAATGGGGACGGTCTGTGAGATTTAATTCAAACTTTCCTCATTAAGGGGTTCCTCACGATGCAGAGCGACGCGCGACGTGACCAGATGAATGATCGTGTCTTGTTTGTAATTATAATGTGTAATGTTTTTAAACGTCCAAAATCCCAGGGCCTCGGTCGCGTGGCGCGAAAGCACGGCACGCGACGCCGGCCATGATGAACGATTTGAGTAACAGTGTTGCCAGTGCGAATATAATCATAATTCCGCCCGATGGGGTTGCCGAGAGAAATAATTGGCGCCCCGCGGACACGCGCGTAATGTTTTGATAATGACGAGTGGCATTGTCCGAGGCCACGGGCACAGGATTCATGTTTTGTTTTTGGATTTCGCGTCCTTACAGACGTGGGGGCAAACTGTTGTCTAAATACTGGCGAGTTTGGATAAACAAATAAATATTGTGATTGAAAATAGTCCCTGTAAAACTATTTAAATGATTGGTAGGTACGAGTAGTTCGGGAAGATAGTGTAAAATAACAAAAAGTTATTATCTCTACATGTCTCTACCACATAACTTAACAATCGAATATGAAGTAAGTTATAACGAATTACATTCTTTTATTTATTTCATTCTAATTCAACAGGTCAAAATTCCACAAAAAGAAAGGGAAGCAGAACAATAAGGTAAGTGTACAAAAAGCCATCGATCTGGAGATAACGGTAGCTTTACAGTGGGCCTGACAGACGGACGGACAACTTGCTTGATGGATTGTTTTGGGTTTCCCTTACAGCGCGCAGCTTATTTACATGTGTAAGAAAGAAAACATTATTTCGGTAACAAATTGGACGCGTAGCATTTGATTTTGGTAAGGTATGCGGCATTGTGTTGGTCAGTGGAGTACTGCATTATGTAACATACTGGAATGTATCTAGTCGGTTTGTTCTGTTGGCTTCTTATATGTGTGATACTTTCTAAGTAACAGAAAATTCAATAACAGAAAGTTTCAGCTAAGTAAGTACTTAGCTGTAATAGTAAATAGGATGAGAATTCTTCAGAAACTTCGATTCACTGAGTTTGGTTGCTCAAAAAGGGATAGCTTGTGTTTTAATGAAGACTTAATTATAAGGATGTTTCGTGCAACTGACAAGTGGTAACAAGTGGTAGATCCCAAAGTAGGATCGCCTGGGTTGGTACCACACTCTTATGTATTTCTGCCGCAAAGCAATTTAAGCAAATTATGCTTGCATTTCTGTTTTTCGGTTTGAAGGGTAAGAGAACCAGCGTAATACCGGCACATGAGGCACTCCATTTTGAAAACCCTCTAATAATGATACAGTAAGGGGAGATGTCTATGGTCGACGGTGTCCACTTACCATCAGGTGGCCCACTGGCTCGTCTGCTCTCCTAATAAAATTAAAAAAAAACCGACGATACGTCCAATTATCTGAAATTCATTAACCGCTCCAGTAACATGAGTGCCTCACCTAATCTGTGTCGAATTCATAAGCCATAGTGTTTGGTTGGTCCGTAAACACTATAATTCAGCGAGTCCGCTCACGTGCGCACACGCAAGAATGCCTACCTACAGCACGCTCACCGCGCATTACCATTACCATTGCCAGCTATTGCTACGCTCGCTTCGCTTCGCTTGCTTATACAGTTAGTAGCTGTTTTGAAGATGCGATTGTTGTGTGTAGATGTGATTCATTGTTTGAACTCAACTTGAGCATTGGGCACGTTAGCGTGACTCAGAAGAATGTTGTTTCAGTGTTGGTTGGGATCTTGGACGTTACGTTCATGTCCCCGATGGTCCAGTTGGCCCAATCTTAGTATTGCTTTCCGTTAGTCCTTTCCACTCCTTACCAGATCGGTGGCGTCGTGGCTAAGACGTCGGACTCCCATGCCGGAGGTCCGAGTTCAAAACTAGGCAATTCCATGTACCAATGAGTTTTTCGGTTTTTTCGAAAAACTTACGTACATTTACCGACTGCTGCGAAAATATCGTGAGGAAACCTGCACATTGAGATAACCAGTGGGAAGGCAATGGCAAACCACCCCATTAAATCTGCCACGAGAGTCGTTCTATGTGATTAATTCCTTAGAATGATCACGACCCTCAGCAATGAGAAATACGACTTAGACAACAATCCTTTCCACAGAAATCGTACTGGTAGCGGCCCCTCCTCTAGAATGATGATATGAGCACTGACAGCGAATCAAAGGGTTTGTGCAAATGCACTTATAGGTTCCATACATGTGACATTTCAATACCAGATTAATGTATTGGTAAATCGCATGCGCCAACTGGCAGACGCGGTTTCCATATAAAGCCAAGTGAATTTCAAAGTCTTTGGTCCTTTCATAACATAAGACTTTAAACAAGGTATCATACAAACAAACGCTCCAATTATCTGGTGGGAACATAGAGCAAAAACTTGACACATCATCAAACTCTAGCCTTGAAAATGTCAAAAGATTTACTTTTAACCATCTCTAACCTACATAAAGACATCTAAACAAACGAAATAAATTGTGTATCCATGTAACAGAGCTACATAAAGGGTGCGCCGACAGCATCTGCATGAGGTAGAGTCGACACTATCAATTATCTCTATTGTCAGAAACCGACAATACTTTCTTTAACACGTCGTCGCGCCATATTGAGACGTGTTCGTTTATTCGTTGCTCTATAAAAGACCCACTCTCCTATAAAACACCTACGCGTCCCGTTTCAATTTGAACCTTCGTATTCGAAATTTAAATTTGGATTTAGAATTTGGAACGGCGTTGACAGGTGCGTTCGGAAACCGGGGCAACCTCCCACTGCTTGCCAACAATGCGACACTAGTCAATGCGCGCCGCGGTGCCATTCAGCCTCACGTGTCGCAAACGATCGTAAAGACTTAATTAAATCGGATACATCTCCGAGAATGTGGGTAGATGATTTATTTATCAATCGACATGTCTAAATGCGGGGATTTATTTATTAATTCAATTTAATTTATTATTATTAGCTGGGTTGACTATATTTATAGCTGGAATTTCAGCAAATAATGGATTTGAATTTAAAAAAATTGACGGTCTCTTGTGACTCGTCTATGGCCACATTTTGTGTTCACTTCAAATCAGTTGACCGACAAATGACAGGTATTCAGAAGATTTTAGGAAAGTATCAGGGAACAGAATCAAAATTAAAAAAAAACTACGCAACTTATACTACCTTTTCCTCGTTCAAGAGGGTCAGAACTACATTCTACAACCTTCTACGCTTTTGAAAATCTATTTAGGTATATTTCTCTTTTCTTAACTTACTCTACTTCGAAGCTTGGCTAATAAGAACGCTCTTTAATTTGAAAGATAAAATCTTCCAACAAGCTGTTCTATAAGAACCATTGAAATCAATATACTTTCTCTAATCCGCTTTAGACGCTCAAATGTCCACCAGAGTAGCGTTAAAATCGCAAATCCGTCACATTCGGACAATCAAAGGGCGCACAAACGTGCAACAATGTTACAAAACTCAAGAGCAATCGTTAGCACCGACAATCCGGACCCCCCGGCGGCAAATCCGATCGACTCGGCCGAAAAGAGCGCGAAAAAAATAACAAAAAATAATACCGAAATGGACACGAGGCATGAAGCTGCGACCGGCGACAGATGTATTAGAAAAAACGTTCAGAAATCTCGTTATTAAGACGATTTGCGGGGGTCGAGTGTTTGTAATTGGGACAAATCGAGCGATGAAGGGGTGAGGATTACTCTAATTATCTTTGTGGCTCCACGAGACGAACCACTATTGTTAACTGGGTACCTAATGTACTGTTATTTTACAAATCTCAAACAGCTTTCATCAGAAAATAAGCACACAGGGCGACATCAATCATATTATAAGTACAAAAATTGTGTCCAGAAAAAAGCGTACGTCATGAATCCACAGACGTCTATGAATTCATCTAATTTCTTCTATACCATTTACAAACACAAATGAGAGAACAAGTATATGGAAAATAAAAATACCATTAATATCTAATACTGAAATAATTTAAAACAGAGTCAAGCACCAAGAAACAATAATGGTTTGACCATAAAGTCCACAGGAGTTTATCAACACGCTGCATTAAAAAGTAGATTCGTGTTTCAAACAAACGAATGCAATTAAAAATGTTCACAGTAAGAGACCGCTCGGTGTTGAACAACTTCGCCTCTTTCCCGATTTTAATTTTTAGGTTCTGAGTTTTGTGGGGTAAAGGATTTACCTATGTGTTAAAATTAATGAGATCGTAAATTTACATGAGGTTCTGTTCCATTTTCGTTACCTATAGGTACCCTTGCATCTGCCTATGTTTCTCTGAAGTCGATGAAAGGAATACAATACAGTAAAGCAAAATACCAATAAAAGAGGCGTTTACTCGAAACATAACGACAACTGGGAAGGCAAGGGAAGATGTGCATGGTAAAGAGCATTAGAAATGTATAACAATTTCATCAGCTGCTCATACCTGCAAGGGCAATAGTGAATTTTAAATGAACAATGAGGTACTAATAGCTTTCCAATGGTATCTTTCTGCAGCCAAAAAGTACCAGCGGGGCTTCCATGTCCTTCCTCCACACCTGACAGTAGTCACTGAGTGGCAACATTCGTAATTCAAAATAACGTTTGCAGTAGCCATGTGGTGATAAAAGAAAAAGTTTACTCTGTGTTCGATTTTTAAAAGTACTGGGTGCGTGCTTGCGTCTGTCTGGCCAGGTGCGTTCGAAAACTGCTCTTCAGTTGCTTAAGAGCACGTGGTTTGAAATAACCTGAGCATTGTCAAAGAAACAGTTACATAGCTTTATTTATTGATTAATCAATTCAGTGGTTAAAAATAAATACTTATTCAAAATTACACGAGGGTCTGGGGAGTACCTAGCCAGGTAAATACTTGGGAAACACAAATTATTGTGCTATTGTTTTTTCCACTCCATTATTATTGCATTGTAACCAACATCAAATTATTTGCCAAATAATTTTGAGCTTTATGCTTTAAAAAAAACAGTAAAATTCTATAACGAAGCAAGCTAAACACATACCTACAATTCCGGGTTCAAAACGGCTGCTCAATTGGGCGTTAACAAGTCTCTTATTGGGTTTAAAAATATTATTTATTGTTTTGTAAAAATGCTTTTAAAAATTTCGTTTCACGTACACCTAAACGTAACAAAGAAGAACTTACAAAACATTTTTCAAAGCTTATTGGAGCACTCTCGAAGCAGGGTTAACAAAGGAGACGAAAGCACGTAAACCGGAACCGGTGGTAGAGTTTCCGCGCTCGCTCGAGGGCCATCCAAAATGGCGACAAGACAATATTAATCAATATTTCAACAACATAGCCGGGGTCCACGAGAGCTTCTCGAGATGAGGCAGCTACTCCAGCGGTTTCTTGAGCTACTTCCGAGGAGGAAAATGTGAATAATAAGCTGATATCATTTATTCCATGTACTTACATATTTGAGGATAACAAGAAATTACTTGCTAGATGGAGCGATGATCTGTGCAAGGTGGTGGCAGCGACTGGATGAGAATGAGAAAATGAGATGAGCCGAAGATCGGGCTCAATGTCCCGCTCTGAGAGAGGCCTGTTCAGGAGTAGACAAGAGCGGGCTGCTGCTGCTGATGATGATGATGAATAAATTACGACGAAACATCAGCTTCACGTGAAAAGTATATGTCGTGCAGGTGAGGATATTAATCGTGTTTTTTAAAGGTAATGTAATAACTATAAATTAAGTAGGTAGTACTTTCTTTTCACAGAAATCCTATCTGTCCAATTGGACTTCTGTGATTTCGGATGTCTCTACGACCCTGACATCACAACATTTCCATTAAGTTTTCCAAATAACGTGTTATGTTACTGCAAACACGTTCCCACATCTCCACAAGACCCAAACAAAACAATGCCGCTGCCCGCGCTGCGCGCACGCACAAAACCAACGCCACTTCATTACGCAGGCCGGCACAGACGCAGCGCAGAGGGCGGGAGGGTGTGCCTGCGCAGTAGGCGACTGTTTGCGCCCTGCCCTCATCCCGGGGGCTTTCGCAATCCAATGCTTTATAATAGCCTTAATACGTGTAGAATTGCGTGACGGCGTAACGGGAAGGGATCGAGATCTAGATTTCCGTTGAAGAGTTTTCCATGTGAATGATTCGCTTCTTTGGAAAATTGTTATCTGATTTCGTCTATGTTAGTTTTCTTGTAAACATTTTCGTACCTATATCTTTACTTTGGGACAACATACCTAGATCCATGCATCCCTCCTAGGACAAAATTGTAGAGCAAGGGTTGCTCTACAATTTCGTTCTACTTTTACCTAAGAACTTACAACACATCTATCAGTTGACGAGTAGATAGATACCTAGCCTAGACCCTATATTCAGATAGGTGCTCCTTGTACAGAACTTCCCCCTCTCCTGTTTCATATTTATGTTTTCCGTGGGATTGATAATATGTATGAATGTAAAGTAAAGTAAAATACACTTTATAACATATTTGCTCGTAAAGTGGCTGTAATTACACCAATTTCAATATCGTAATGTATCTCATTACGCACTTGTGCGTTATAGTAATGTGAAACGCACGAGTTTTTTTAAATAAAGTAACATGTACGGTTTTTTAAGATGCTCCGTCTAAAAATGAACGATACTTTTTAAAATCTTAGCAAAGAGTTTTTATGTTAAAAAAGTGGTCAATATTTTATGAATAAAATTAACTTTGGGAGATAATAGTACATTATGATATAAGTGCGGTAAGTTGAAAATTACAGCCGAGGCGATATTGCTAGCCCGAGCCGTAGGCGAGGGCTATAAGGAAGCAGAGGCTGTAATTTTCAAAGCGCACGTATGTCATACGACGTTTTATAACATATTTACGAGGAAATAAATAAAACTTTGACTTTCTTAAACGAATAAATCTTTAATTACTTGTTAAAGCAGTTATAGAAATTTGAACAATTTTTAAAAGTGATTGTTACGTTGCCAGTTGCTTTTTAGCATTGAATAGTAGCACCACAATGAGCTTGACTTATATTTTTGAGAAAGTTCCATGAAATATGCTAAAAACACATTTTCTGAAAATGAATTTGCATCTTTGCTTGTTTTCCATATGATGAAATTTTGATACGCTTGTAAGTATCTATCGGTCGATTTTTCAGGCAAGAGGCTTAGAGTAGCCTTTTTCGCTGCGTTTAAGACTTGTGGCGGTGTCAAATTAATAAATTCATCACTACTTGACGACATTTTCAAATAAAAACAATACAGCGAAAAGAAAAAGCGCGCGGAATAATTTTACTTGTCCACAAATTAGCGATGCGCGCGCATCAACTTTTTTTAGGTAAAGGTACAAAAACAGCCAGTATTACTAATAAAGTAAATTAATATTTTTGTGTTTTTGTTACAGATAAATGGTTGTAATTTATTGTCAAAATTAATTAAATTAAAGAATTAAATCTTTATTTATTATATTTTATCTCCCAAAGTTAATTTTATTCATAAAATATTGACCACTTTTTTAACATAAAAACTCTTTGCTAAGATTTTAAAAAGTATCGTTCATTTTTAGACGGAGCATCTTAAAAAACCGTACATGTTACTTTATTTAAAAAAACTCGTGCGTTTCACATTACTATAACGCACAAGTGCGTAATGAGATACATTACGATATTGAAATTGGTGTAATTACAGCCACTTTACGAGCAAATATGTTATAAAATATAATAAATAAAGATTTAATTCTTTAATTTAATTAATTTTGACAATAAATTACAACCATTTATCTGTAACAAAAACACAAAAATATTAATTTACTTTATTAGTAATACTGGCTGTTTTTGTACCTTTACCTAAAAAAAGTTGATGCGCGCGCATCGCTAATTTGTGGACAAGTAAAATTATTCCGCGCGCTTTTTCTTTTCGCTGTATTGTTTTTATTTGAAAATGTCGTCAAGTAGTGATGAATTTATTAATTTGACACCGCCACAAGTCTTAAACGCAGCGAAAAAGGCTACTCTAAGCCTCTTGCCTGAAAAATCGACCGATAGATACTTACAAGCGTATCAAAATTTCATCATATGGAAAACAAGCAAAGATGCAAATTCATTTTCAGAAAATGTGTTTTTAGCATATTTCATGGAACTTTCTCAAAAATATAAGTCAAGCTCATTGTGGTGCTACTATTCAATGCTAAAAAGCAACTGGCAACGTAACAATCACTTTTAAAAATTGTTCAAATTTCTATAACTGCTTTAACAAGTAATTAAAGATTTATTCGTTTAAGAAAGTCAAAGTTTTATTTATTTCCTCGTAAATATGTTATAAAACGTCGTATGACATACGTGCGCTTTGAAAATTACAGCCTCTGCTTCCTTATAGCCCTCGCCTACGGCTCGGGCTAGCAATATCGCCTCGGCTGTAATTTTCAACTTACCGCACTTATATCATAATGTACTATTATAACATATTTGCTCGTAAAGTGGCTGTAATTACACCAATTTCAATATCGTAATGTATCTCATTACGCACTTGTGCGTTATAGTAATGTGAAACGCACGAGTTTTTTTAAATAAAGTAACATGTACGGTTTTTTAAGATGCTCCGTCTAAAAATGAACGATACTTTTTAAAATCTTAGCAAAGAGTTTTTATGTTAAAAAAGTGGTCAATATTTTATGAATAAAATTAACTTTGGGAGATAAAATATAATAAATAAAGATTTAATTCTTTAATTTAATTAATTTTGACAATAAATTACAACCATTTATCTGTAACAAAAAAACAAAAATATTAATTTACTTTATTAGTAATACTGGCTGTTTTTGTACCTTTACCTAAAAAAAGTTGATGCGCGCGCATCGCTAATTTGTGGACAAGTAAAATTATTCCGCGCGCTTTTTCTTTTCGCTGTATTGTTTTTATTTGAAAATGTCGTCAAGTAGTGATGAATTTATTAATTTGACACCGCCACAAGTCTTAAACGCAGCGAAAAAGGCTACTCTAAGCCTCTTGCCTGAAAAATCGACCGATAGATACTTACAAGCGTATCAAAATTTCATCATATGGAAAACAAGCAAAGATGCAAATTCATTTTCAGAAAATGTGTTTTTAGCATATTTCATGGAACTTTCTCAAAAATATAAGTCAAGCTCATTGTGGTGCTACTATTCAATGCTAAAAAGCAACTGGCAACGTAACAATCACTTTTAAAAATTGTTCAAATTTCTATAACTGCTTTAACAAGTAATTAAAGATTTATTCGTTTAAGAAAGTCAAAGTTTTATTTATTTCCTCGTAAATATGTTATAAAACGTCGTATGACATACGTGCGCTTTGAAAATTACAGCCTCTGCTTCCTTATAGCCCTCGCCTACGGCTCGGGCTAGCAATATCGCCTCGGCTGTAATTTTCAACTTACCGCACTTATATCATAATGTACTATTATTGCACAAATAGAAAACAACAAACAAAAGATAGAAAAGGAAATAGTGAAGTACAATTTAGGCGGTCTCATCGCTAAGAGCGATCTCTTCCATGAAACCTAGGTATGAACTTAACCTATCATTATAAGTACTTTACATTACATTCACTTACTTATCAAAATATTAATATTCCTCTTAAAAAAAACCACTTCGCAGAATGTAGTTTCTGATTTCAATCCTATATGTGAAACTGAAATTCTCGCGAAATACTTCAATAGGCGTCCCAAGTTACCTACAACTGTTGTTTCCATTTTGTATTACCTCTCTCCTTGAATGAAGCCATAAGCGGTAGTTAGAGTACAACTGCCACTGATTGTCCTCCAACACGAGATAAACAGAGTTGTTTTAATTTAGGGTGGAGTGTTTATTTGTCGCCCCATAGAGCTTCGCGAGTGATTGGAAACACTGCCACGGCTTCAAGTTTGGCTCTTGTTGACGTGAGAGCAATATGCAGCGTCTAGAAATTGTTCCCATTGAAGATCTATAATTTCAGTCGGGGTCGAGACAACAAGAAAGAGCGCTTCATCGATCTCATACTGAGAGGAAATGTTGCCAGCATACTGGGCACACTGCCTCGATATAAATGACCTTGTATTTGACTGCAAATCTCATTCTAGTTCATATTACATCCAGGTTATCCAAAATAGCATATCTGTTCTCGAAATTCAAAAATAAACATGTTTCGAGTAGTCTTTTTTTATAACTCAGTTTAGTGGCCTTGGGTACACGACAAGGTGACCATGTCAGCCTCGTCAGGGTCACTAAGAAAAGGGAAGGGAAGCTCAAGTATTATTAGAGTCAGCCCTCACTTTGAGAGCCAACTTAGCAAACAACAGTAAGTGTTTCATGTTATCAGATAAGGGCTGCCTCAAAATAATATTGAGCCTCCCATTTTGGAGCCTATTGAGGGCAAATTTCTTCCTCGCAATTTTCACCAGGTCACACTCCATTATGAGGTGAGTGAGGGCTTCTATTTTGTTGCAATTGGTACAAAACGGTGATGCAGCTCTTCACACCAAATGCAAAAACTTATGTTGTAGTTTTTTATGTTGCGAATTTACAATGCGATTCTGCATCAGAAATTGTATTCAGACTATACCTTTTTTTTTGCTCCAGCCTGGAGGAGGACTTAAAAACTACTATTAGAAGCGACTGCCTAAGGGCACCCAGGTGTGTACGGACCTCGGCTTAGGACGTCGCCGGGGAGGGAGGGATCGGGGAGGAACGGCCTGGAATACGCCGATAGCGCGTGTGAGCGCCAGAAGCGGGTCGTATGTAGGTGCTGTGTGTGAACTACTATCGGGTGGGGGAGTGGCTACCGCGATGCAGATCGTGATGGCGTCGTCGGGGTCGTCTAGGACATGTCTAGGCCGACGTCCTCAACGGGATGTCGGTAAATCATTAGTGGAATAAGCGGCGGCGCTTACTACTAGGAGACTCTACCATTTACCATCTATAATGAAGAAATAAATTCAGCTTTTCATGCATGGCGAGACTGGATCAAAGTTCTATTCTAGGTAACAAACAGAAAGTTGTTTCTGAACATTTAGCCAGAACCAGATAAAAGCGATTTTGACAAACAGACCAACAAATCGAAACATTGTTTCGCGGCAGTAAGCACGGCGCGGGCGGGGCGGGCGGGGCGGGTAATTGCTCCAATCTGGTGGTAAACACGCGCTGCGCTCGTATTTATTTATTTACTTAGTATTTACTGTAATATAACGAGGCAGAGCATTTGCCAGATTTTTTAAGTTAGTTTTTGTCTGAGTTTCGCTAAATTGTCGCACTGTTTGACGCGATTTTGATTCGAGCTGATTTTGATTGATTGTGTGATCGATCGTGGAAACGGTTCAGTGAATTTGTTCACATATTAATTCTTTTTTGTCATGCCAAAAGCGCACACGTACAAACAATTAGGTATATAAGATAAAAATAAATAAACATAAGTAATTAAGTTTGTTTGTTTTTAATTATGTTTTTTAGGGTTACGTAAAAGAAGAGACCTGCACATTGATATGACTAGTGTGGAAATGGGGTAGGCACAAAAGATCCTCAAGGGTCGAAGTGCCGCTGGGTTATTCCCGGCCCCCTCTCAAAAGATAAGATAAGATAGGGTTACGTACCAAAATAGTAAAAAAACTTATTGTTAGACTTCGGTATCCGTCCGTCCGTCCGCCTATATGTCACAGCTGGTTTTCTCAGGAACTACTGAAGCTATCGATTTGAAGTTTGGCACAGTTGTAGGACTTGCTGGCTAGAATCATCCTGAATAAAAGAAATTTAGAAATGATTTTATTTTTATTGAAAATGGGGGACTGGGGCAACTGAGGCAAGTGGGGTATCATATCATAAATGACCGAATGTACAAATAAAGGCCGTTTGGGGAACATGGGGGGAAATCGGAATATTTTAATCTAATTTTAAAGCACCCCATACATATACTTACCTGTACATAGGATATTGTGTAAGTCGCCAGTACATGCCAGTACCAGTACGGTTGTTAAATATTTGTCCGGTGCCGCTAAACACTACGTGATGCCGCGGGCACGCCGCTTCTGTGAAATAGCTGATAGCTCCATGCTTCTTTGGTTTTAGATGGACAAAAAGTACACTGAAAAAAAGTTTACTTCAAACAACAACTTGTTTCAATATTAGCCTTCTAAGTATATTCGTTCATTTAAACCAAGATCTTTATCGTTTCTATCAAATAAAGTTACATTTGAATTGAATAAAGTTACTTTCGTCGTCCCAGGATATATCGCTCCAATCCTTTAGCCGCTCCATATATCCATATATGGAGCGGCTAAAGGATTGGAGCGGTAGTTCGTTGTACCAGGAGTGTAAGGAGAAGGCGGGGGACAGAATCTGATGGAGACTTTTATTCTTTTTATAAGTTCTGAAAAAAGCTGTAAATTTAAGTAAATAAATAAAATTAAAATAAAGCAAAATAAATAGTACTCGTAGTTAGGTAGATGTAAATGTTTAGCTTTAGCATCTCTGCAATACTCTGCATCATACGAAAGAAGGCCCCGCTAATTGCAAAACGTGATTTTCGAGAAAATGACAAAAACGCGCCAAATTGGCTATCTAATGTTCTCTGGAATTCTTCTTTGAATATTTCTGTAGTTTTGCTAAAATTTCAGAAAACATTCGGAAATCAATTTGGCACGTTTTTGCCATTTCTTCGAAAATCGCATTTTTTGCACGTAGCGGCCTTGTCTTGTCTCGTATTAGTGCAGGAGATCGATTCCACAAAATACAACGTAACTAAATAGAATCTAAACTGCATCGTTATTATGTGTTTCGTATGCTACTATCAACTAACGATCCATTTTCAGTTAAGTTCTGATCGATCGAACAGTAACGTATTTGTGCATTCTACAAAAACGTTTAGTTTATACTGAATCGCAGTTGAACGGTAATAAAACGCTTCAACTGTCAAATATAAAGATCGAACATAAGTTCCTCCCGAGGTACTTTTGTCCGATCGATAGTAAATCGAAAGGTGGCAGTGGTAGAGTTATGCGTCAGCAGAATGTGATTGGGTGTCCAAATAGAAATGTAACGAAAACTAAATTGAAATAGAACTACAAACGTTGTAATTTAGGCGAATTGGGCCCCAGATCTCTAGTTCTCCCATACTGCAGTTGTGCTCGGCATGGCCACCCCAGCGCACATTGGCCCAATCGTGTATGAAACACGCGCCGCGGTCGCCCGCTCGTCTACTGCTGCATGCGCTGATATCAGTGCCCCCACTGCTTCCGTCACGATACTGAGCTAGCTGTGTGTGTTTGTATTGATCTTCTTGTACTTTTGGTGCTTTCATATTTTATGGATTTTTGCTCAGGTCGAAATGTACTACAACTTTTGACTGGCAACATTTGGCGCAAAACTCCATTTAAAAGTGTTGTGGAACAAGAGAAATTTAAGTATTCCCGTTCAAATGGATTGAAAGAATATTTTACTTCAAACTGGGGGTATTTATGTTAAAGATTTAGATTTTCTTTTGATGTATGTGATCCAGACATAGGTTAATTAGTTAAGTAAGTAATACAGTCAGCTTCTAGCTAAAGTATACCTCTGTCAAAATTCTAATGTCTATAGCGAATGTTTAAGGTTCATTTCAGATTGCAGGACATTTGGTACACAATAGGCCGACTGTACTCTTGCTGGTGGTAAGACCTCTTCAAGGTCCGCAATCACCCTTCTAAAGTTTATCGCCAAAATACGAGTATTCTCGCATCGGCGTTGATGCGTTTATTTTATTTTATGTGGGCAGTGTTTAAAGAAGAGTCAGTACCTACTTACTAAACCCGCGTGTTCCATCTTCGGTCCCATCGTCACTTACAACCAGGTGAGATTGAAGTCAAACGCTGGTTTAGTCATAGGTAGGTACCTACTTAAGAAGAAAAAAGTTATTTTTACGCAAATTTTTTTTTAATTAATATATTTATAAAAATATTATGTAGGTATGTACGCAAAAAATTACAGTTATTTCCGAAAAACAACCTAATTTTAATACCAGAAACAAAAACAAACTTGCAGTCCCACGCTTTAGACTTAGTAAAGTAAACACATCATTTATGGGTCACTGTGTACGATTTTATAATAAGATAACTGATACTGTAATAAATATGACAGATAAAACATTTAAGACCCATATAAGACAGACCTTATGTAAAAAGGGTTATTATAATATAAATGACTACTTAAATGATAAAGAGGCTTGTTCCTAAATTCAGCTCCAGCTCTGCACATGGTGTACATATATGATTGTATTCATAATTATTGTAAGATATACGAGTATTTATTTCAAAAGATGTGCTGCTGAAAGTTTCTTGCGCCATCTTTCCTTTCAGCTATAGCACCTTACGAAGCGGTGGTAGAGTAAAAAAAAATTACGTTTTAAAAATGTACTGTAAGACTTACAATAAAAACACTTGGAATATGAACATAAACACAATGCCACACCTGGCAACCCCAGACGACCCGGCTTCTACGTATATTTACTCTGTGCTCACCGTTCGTTGATGTCAAATGGTGAATATCCTAATTATCTAATTAAACCAAGTTTAAAGTTAGTTCCGGTTATTTAATGTTATTTACAAGTATATGATTTTGATTTTTAGACGTTTACAAATTCTGTTTACCCTGTGGATAAGGCATCAGACACTTACCTATATTCTAGCTCTCTTTACATAAATTCATAGAGCACATAAATATAACTTCGAGATAAGAAAACAGTATAAAACAAACGCCTACCGCTTGTTAAAGGTAAAACTATAGCCTTAGGCTATAGCCTACAGCTTGATACTTGTGTACGAGACGGGGCGTGGCAGGCCGTGGGCGGAGCACCCGCTGGCTCCCGTGTTGTTTGGTTCTAACTTGTGTAGCTTGGAAATGTTTTATTTGTGCAGACTTCTAGAATCCATAGATAATACGAGTAAGTTTTATTTCGGTATGCTAGCTAAAGTTTTTGTATCTACGAATTTTCTCTAAATAACGATTCAACTTTGTGTGAGGTAAGTAGGTTTAGATTTTGTAATTTATTATTTCTGTTTTATCTCCATATCCTATTTTATTAGCGGCAAATATTTCTAGGGTGTCATATATTATAAGTTAACAATAATGATAAAAAAAATCTTAATAAATTTCGAGAAAATCGACTAAATTGTTTGTTTGAAAATTCTACAAATGAATGAATTATTGCTATTCTAATACTGAAATAAGAAGTATGAATGAAATTCGTTTCATGAGTGAGATCATGGATGAGTTTATACCACCAAGGCGCAAAATAATGGGGTTTATTTTTCTATAGTATGGTTTTTTTTAATATAAGTAACGGAGTTATTTTTCGTGTAAAGTGGTACAAATGACCAGCACATACCCCCTCCAAATATTTGCTACTTATAAAAAAGGACCTTAATACACGAACAGCATCATAAAGAAGCTACAAAATCAATTTGTCTAGTTTTTTTTAGTAGGTGAGTACGTCTTTTAGGGATTCTTTCACATTTATATTATCTATATTATAACCTAATTGTGTATAATCGACCACAGGTCAACCTACCCAAAACGTCAAAATTTGAGAATCTGAAATGAATCATATTGCGCAGGCGCAAGATTGAGTTTTAATCGAAGATTTTGACAGATGGTATACTATAGCTTGTGGTACCTACTGAGTGAGCTCTATCGCGGTCGCTCAGTCATCCGTTAGTTCGTCTGTCATTGGCTTCTACCACTTCAAAGGAAAAAAATTCATTTCATCCACTGTTATTGGGATGACTAATAGACCATACCAACAATGAAATATTATAACAATAAAATTTGTTTAACGAATTGAGTTATCCAACAAAACTTTTTGCTCCAATAAATATTAGTTGTAATTACGAAAAAACCCGTCGTCAGCGCCGTAATGGATCCGCGGTGCCACGGGGACCAATTTGTCAAACTTCACAATGAAGTCGCCACACTGCGCGCCACACAGCTGCTGCAATGTTTAAAAAACACCATTAATGATTACACGCGGCCGAACGCCATCATTAAACCCTGCAACCAGTCACACTAAATATGCTACTAAACAACGCGTGGAAAATCACTAAAAAACTGTTTACAGGCCGTGACAGATCGAGTTAATTTTTAGTTTTTAACCCTAACGCAACCCTATCGACCAACATTCATTTAACACTTTCCTCGCCAAACGAAATCCTCCTCTACGCGTTTACAACGCGGGTCACTGTGACGGCACAAAGTAACCTTGTAGCGACGTACGTACGCATGGACGACGAAAGGAGGGGCTCCATGACTGGGCGTCGCCTCGAGGCGGGGCGTCCCGAGCGGCCGCGAGCCAGTTCTTTAGTTCGCAGCGCGCGGCTCGCAATGCCGCACCACTATGACGCCTCCGCACAGTTTCGCCATAAGAGACCTTTTGCCCGAGGCCTCGTCGCGATCCCCGTCGCCCTCGGACACGGAACTTGACGTCACGGGAACCGAAACCCCCCCTCCAAGCTCCTCGACAACGAACGAAGACAAGAAAAAGAACGATAAACCGGCTTACAGCTACAACGCTCTGATAATGATGGCGATACGCAGCAGCCCCGAGAAGCGGCTCACACTCAACGGCATTTACGAGTATATCATGAAGAACTTTCCGTACTACAAGGAGAATAAGCAAGGATGGCAGAATTCTATAAGGCACAACTTGAGTTTGAACAAATGCTTCGTTAAAGTGCCGCGGCACTACGACGATCCTGGAAAAGGGAACTATTGGATGCTGGATCCTTCGTCTGATGACGTGTTCATAGGTGGTACTACAGGGAAATTGAGGCGAAGATCCACGGCGGCGTCGCGGTCCCGGCTGGCGGCGTTCAAACGCGGTGCGATCCTGCATCCGATGTTCGGGAACCCCTACGCGTCTCTAGTTGGATTGTATCCGCCATTGCTGTCTGTATATGGAAGGTACGCTTTACCGAGTCCTTTGTTAAGGCTTCCCCCGCCGCCGCCCAGTCCGTACCACCAGCTGTACAGAAGGATCCACGGGCTGGGGCCGCCGATGAGTCCTCCTTCCCAAGACCCAGACTCCCCCCTCATGAAGCACAGTTGATAGACGTTGGCTAGTGATGTTGATCTCTCTCGGGATATCTGAAGATATCCCTCGAAAGAGAACCGGACTGTGAAGTGTTAAGACTGTGATAGGAGTGCAGACGTGTAAATTGAAATCCTATTTGTAAAAAGTGGTATCGCTATTTATTATTAACGTAAGAATCTATTTAACGAATTTAATTTAAAGTTGATAGACTTAATTGTAAGTTATGATGAAATAAAAATGTTTTTAAATCAGTTGCTATTATGTGGCGGTTTGTTTTTATTACTCTACAATGAACTTTATTTCAAAACAATGAATTGTAGATAGATGCTAAAGTATATTTAGGCCTAAACTGTACAGTTAACATTTTTTTGATTCCGGCAAATAAATTCACTACATAATAAATTCATTATATACATTCAAGACTCTAAATCAGTTTTAGGCCTAGGTTAAATTTAAACTATCCAATTTCGATTATAATGCGATTATTTATCATCCTTTACTTACAACATTATAAATGTCTAAAGGCAAGAGTCTTTAACCAGTGCGTCCAACCAGTAATGACCTACGGAGCCGAAACGTGGACACTGACGGTGCGACTGGTTCACAAATTGAAAGTCGCTCAGCGTGCTATGGAAAGAGCTATGCTCGAAGTATCTCTGCTGGACCGAATCAGAAATGAGGAGATCCGGCATAGAACAAAAGTTATCGACATAGCTCATAAGATTAGCAAGCTGAAGTGGCAGTGGGCCGGTCACATCTGTCGCAGAACCGACAACCGCTGGGGGAGACGAGTTCTGGAGTGGAGACCGCGTTTGGGCAAACGTAGTGTGTGACGCGCCCGTGCTAGATGGAGCGACGATCTGCGTAAGGTGGCTGGCAGCGACTGGATGAGAAGAGCCGAAGATCGGGCTCAATGGCGCGCCCTGGGAGAGGCCTATGTCCAGCAGTGGACTAGAATAGGCTGCTGATGATGATGATGACAACATTATCAAAAAATAATAAAATTACTGTTTATCTCTAGTCAGTTGTCGTTGTTATTTTTTTTTTTACTTATTACAAGATATAGGAAATACATTTACCAAAGGATGGTTTAATTTAAAAGCGCCACACCTTTTAACTTGGGCCTAAAACTGCATATACCTATGTATTTTATAAAAAGAGGGGTTTTCTCTTTTAAACTATCCAATTTCGATTATAATACGAATGAATGAATACTCTTCATTTCACAAAATAAGTGTGACACAATGCGTACAAAACGATTAATACAATCTAGGCGGTATTATCGCTAGAAGCGATCTCGTCCAGACAACCTTTTGGTTGAGCAATTTGTTAATCAATCTAATGTATTTAAAAAAAAAGCATTATGATTCATAACATTTAAATCAACAAGAGTTGTTAACAACACGATATTGAGGAAGTTGCCACTACACATTATAAAAGTCATAATTTTTTTAAAAGCTCGTAAAATATAATTTATCTGCGAGATTTTACACTAATCTCGCGATCTTAGATAACTGTGAGGTAAATATTGAAACATTAGCGTCGCCGCGAATCAGGGCGGCCGTCCAAACAATTATATTTGTAACTCGAGTTTACGAGCTGATGCCAACCAATAAAGTGTTTGGTTTACCGGCGACATGTGCGCTGCGTCGTTCGACAAAAAAACTTTAGTCACAGTGTTGCAAGAATACTCTTTCTCCATTGTGGTAGCTAAGTAGTCACCTAAACAATTAGCTGATCAATTTGTTATAGTAGCGTGCAGTGATCGCATCCTAAGAAAGGATCGCGTAGTTAATGACGGACTACTCGACTCGCGTAGCACTTTCACCGCTCCGCGATATCGTAACTATATGTAGGACCGTAGGCTGTAGGCCATTTCCCTGCACGCATTTTGGACCCTAATGATGGTCAGACGCTTTTTTATGTGATGAATGTATACTTTGTGATCTATGTATGTTTGTAGGAGTAGGATTGTTGTGATCATGATCTACTCCTGGATATGCTGTTCTTCCTAACACGCGCCACTGAGTTCGATCTTCGGTTCTATGAATACAGTCACTACTTAGCCACCTTGCGCGGGTCAAATCAAATTGTTTTTATTGTACCTTATAGTACATTTATATAACGTCATTATTTTTTACTCTACCAAAGCTTCGCAAGGTGCTATAGCTGAAAGGAAAGAAGTGGCACAAGAAACTTTCAGCAGCACAGGTCACAAGCACAGTACTGAGATGAAACTATTTAAACTGGCGACAGCTATAACAGGGTCCTGTATCGCCATCCTATATAAAATAAACGAAGACCTCTTCATAAATTATATATACGGTTTCAGACATTTATTTCACTAAAAAAAGGATATAATCCACTTTGCTTAGGGAAATACAGGATATATTTATTGTAATTAACAGTGTACGGTAGACATAAGGCTTATAAATTAAATTACTAGTGTATAATATGATCTAATTGAAGAGCTGTAGTTTTTCTTAGCTGCGGGTAACTAGAAGACGAATAACAAACATATATGTGTTATTTAAAATATGGAAATGGTTGTGGAAATGGTAGGGCACACCTTACGTCGCCCGAAAAGCATCGCCTACGCCTCCTTGAACTGGCAACCTACAGGTGGATATCGCAAACGTGGAAGACCCAGGGCTACATGGAAACGTAGTCTTCAAAAAGACCTGGATGCGGCTAAAGTATCCTGGGAAACCATAGAGTCTGCGGCATCGGACAGAGCGCGGTGGAAGAATATTGTCTCAGCCCTATGCACCACTAGGTGTTCTAGGACCTGAAGAAGAAGTAGTAGTAGTATTTAAAATATAATGGTATGCTAAGTTATATCATACAAGTCGTACATTTTCAGAAGTCGGGAATGAAGAATTTGTAGAACATGTTTTTTGGAATAAATGCACTTGGCCTCAAAATGTATGGAACGTCGCCATTGTTTTTTGTTAATTGTGAATTCGGGAATATTCACACTAACCTCAAAGACCTATGCACGTCAAAATGAAAAGGTCTGAGCCAAACGGTGCCAACAAAAACAGCGCGGCGCGGTAACTCGAAACCGATATAATCCGGCGAGCTCGCCCGCCATCGCTCAGTCGACACAAAACATCTTGCGGACAGAAATATTGTGAAGCTGCATAGACTCTAGGTTAGACATGAGTACATAGGTCACGGAATAAATCATTGGGAACATTTAGTTTGGACTGACTATAGACAACTTAGTAGAATGTCTGAAAAATTTCCAGAAAAAAATGTGTCTGAAATTTTTATAATTGCCTATGAAGGTACAAATACTTTGTTTAGCTGTAAATTTTCTTTTACCAACACATCAGGTTTTCTAGAGACGAAAAAGCCCAAAATATGTGATTGTACATACTTAACACTAAAGTTATTAACCAAACAATACAGTCATGTCAGGATATTTATTCAGAGCTCGTAGCCTAGTTGCGAGCACGGTCCGAAAGTAATCGTGCAGGTTAAGCGACGTTGGCGCGGTAGGTACCTGGATAGGTGACCACCAGTTGCATATTTCATCTGATCTCCTCCGTGCCTCGGAAAGCACGTTAAGCAGTCGGTCCCAGTTGTTGTCGGTCGACAGCAGTCAACCATGTCAGAGGCCTACGGGCGGCCTGAACAACTCTCACAAATAGGTTGGCCACTAACCATACGATAAGCAAGCAAGCAAGGATCTTTATTTAAATACTTATAGTAAAGTAGGATTCATTATTTGATAAACCAAAGTTACGTTATGTTTAATATAACATTGGAGCGAAACGTATTTGAATTACAAATCTTACTTTAGTTGTTTAAAAAACATGCTCATTTTTAACATATTAAAAGAAGAGAAATAGTATCATCATTACCTTACTCCCTCCTAGTTAAGACTATTGAGGACTTAAACAAGAATTACCAGCCAATTTGTATAATCTGTAGTATATGCCTTACCTATCATTCCACACTTTTTCTTCCAGAGACAATTAGACGACAGACAGTGCACCATAAACAAGCGTCCTAATCCTCGGCTCGTCGTGAGAGGACGCACGCTGCGCCCGCGCCGCGCTGATCGCTGCGTGTAAATAATTGTAAATCCACGTCAAAACGCAACGACACATACATATGTCCCGGGATTACCGCGGGTCGGGGATTAACCCTTTGCTCTGGTTTATGTGCGGCATTTGCGACGACTTCCCGCCAAAACCGCTCCAAGTTTGTTAATCTGTGGTTAAATGTGGCAACATCGTGCGGTGGATTTCGGGAAGTGGGCTCTAAACGCGGCTTAGCTAGTTTGTTTTTGTTTGGTTCTAGAAGATAGTGAGTTATTGGTTTCAGATGCATGATTTATGTGAGATGACGTTGTTGAAGAAAGTTTGTATCTTTAGCCTTAGAATATTCATTCCTTCATATCATTGTTCGGATGCGACTTCAAACTGTCAACTAATGCAAGAGGTTTTAGGTTTAACCTACTAGTTTTTAATTTGGACGAGTTTAAAAATCGATTTGCCACAAAATTCACCATACCACTAATAACGAGTACAAATGCAAGTGATCAATATACTTACGACTCTTCTCCATGTCGCCCTGAGCTGTCGTATCCTCACTGATGAGTGTCGCGGTTTTTCTTATTAACCACATTGTGCGATTCCCAGCGATTCCAGGGATCTTTCGAGGGCGAAATAAACGAAGGGGAACGAGAGAATGTCCAGGGCAGGCAATAAATACCAATCAAAAATCAACTCACCAACGTCTCAGCCCGAGATCACCTGTCGGCGCCAACAATGTCCAAAATTCTGGCAGTTTTTAGAGTCACCGAAGCACCGGCACTGTATCCGCACTGCGAGGAGTCCATGGAGGTGATAGATCACACGCGATGAAGAAATTCGGTGACGCGCAAAACGGTTCTGTCTCAAGGGCTGTATTTCCGAGACTGTGTCAGCGAGTGGCAATCGACGATAAAAATTACCCTCACTGGACATTAATATTTGACAGAACGAAACAAAAACGAAAGTCAAACTACCTACAATAACTGTCGCTAATGTAAACAAAACTTATGTTATGAACTAGGTACGGATTGAACACACATACTCGTAGAACAGATTACCTTTTTTTTGGTAACGGGGGAAATCTTCCAAAATACCCAGCCTCCTGGGGGAGAGATCGGGTTATGTGAGATTTTTACTCACCCCCAACGCAAAACCCCTCGACGGCCGACCTCGTGCATATCGGAGGATCTCCAGAGGAACGCACCGGTGCCCTCCTAGCATTTGCCTTAAGCTCTTCCTGAGAGGTGTGTATATTCCACCTCCCGGTTCCTCCCATCACACAATCATGGAATCAGGCGTTACTTTGCGGAAATCCATTATTAATTATTATAATTATTTGACGGTGAGTGGCGGGACCTTATTCCCCAATGCAGTTAATTTCGTTTAAAAACTATTACAATAACCTATTTGGGTATCACTGCCCATTTACTAAAGAGTTAGACCCCATAATGGAATAACAAAATGACAGTTTAATAATAAAATTGTAGATCAAAGAAAAAACGATCCATTCACATCGTGACCAAACCAAATCATTGCAGATTTCCAAATTGGATCCTTCAATCCTTTCAACACATTGTCACCGGCAGCTAATCTGGTCAACGGAGAAAAGAATCCATTGGACAGTCGCAGAATGGGTCTAACGCGAAATATTTATAGTCCATACCATTTTGCAAATCTTTTGTATGTTGTTTGTTCAGATTTAGTTTATTCATACGCATGTTTATTTGCACACATTGCTTACAACGTTACCCTTTCAAACGGATGTTTTTCTTACGAAATTGTGTTCCCAAAATAGGATTTGAGTATGATTATGAATTTTGGCAAATCTTGGCAAAAAATTCAATACTTAATCGTGGCGATTGTCGTATGCGTTCCATTCATGGATATAAACGCGAAGGGATAAGGAATGTCATGTGTAGCTAATAATACATATTATTTGCAAAATTATTACATTTGAGTTACTCTTTTGAACGGTCACAGTAGGTAAGTATACATTATGAACTTACTGGCCGTCGCTTATATTTCTTAATGTTTATGCCAAAGTCTCAGAAAATGGCGAAAAGCTATTTGAGTTTGTGTGCCTTCAGATACTTTTTAAGCCGATTCGTTTTTTAAATAGTACGTTCCTTAATACGCATTTTAAAAGTGTTGCATGGTGATAGATAAACGTTAGAGATATCATAGAAATTGTGCCACAAAAACGCATACAACAGATGCGGCGGAATCTCGTGCGCTTTCAGGTTGCGAGCGACGCGTTAGGGGTTATATCATATTCTCTTCTTTTTGTCAATAAACTATTTAAATAACTAATGCACATAATGGACTAACTCTACATTTGCTTGCGTGCGCTGCCTTCAATATTTTTATTTTATGTTATTAGTGTTGTGTCGAATTTAGTTCGATTTAAAGATGGAAGATGGACAAAAGAGATCACAGAATGATATCCACGGTATGGAAAAATAAATAAATGAAGACCATCAAACAGATGGAGAGATGACCTCGACGAACCAACAACCACCTGGCACAGAATCGCACAGGAAAAGAATGTATGGAATGGAATGGGGAGGCTTTTGACCAGTAATGGGAAAAATTACGACATTTAATTATTATTTTGTAATGCATGCAATTTTATTAATCGTATTTATATGAAATGTCACAATAAAGTAAAGTAAAGTAAAAGTAAAATACACTTTATTGATTGAAAAGGAAATAGTGAAGTACAATTTAGGCGGCCTCATCGCTATGAACGATCTCTTCTAGGCAACCTTCGGGCAGAGGAAATGATTTCGAGAAAGAGGTAGTAGGTGTGCAATTAACATGGAAAACGTTATATAACATAATTTTATTTACAAAACAATAACATACTTACAAAAACCAAGGTAATTAATTACCATACTATACTTACTAAGTACATAAAATAAATAGGCAGATATATATGTATACTTAAGTAAATAATGATAAACATACATAGACTACATAAACTAAAAAATATAATGAGTACATAACATACAGGAAAAGCAGAATAACAACCAGGGTAGATAAAAAGAAAGGAAAGTTTAAAGATGTAGGAATCACAGTTCGAGAAAGTAAGACTTCACTTGTATTTTAAAGATCTCCAAAGTTTTTGCGAGTCTGATAGTAAGTATTATAAAATATATATTTATAAACTATAGAAACTTATATAAAGCTATAATAATAATAATTTAGAGTTGTGTGGAAGCATCACATTAAATACACATTTCTCCAAATACCATTAACACATCTGAGTAATTCACACGTTTGTCTAAAAGATACAAATATTTGTGTCCAGTATTACAGTTCAGCAACCCTACCAGCTAATGTAGTCATCCACTAAGAGCTGGCAGTGTTTACACGTCGGTACTCGAGTTATGAACTGTTCTCCTCTCCTCTCCGCTTGATGTTGTACCATAACATTTTAGCCAGCTTCTCAGAAATTGTGTTCATTCGTTTATTTTTTTATCAACAGTGCTCTCTGGATATAGTGTAGTGTTTATAAGTGGAGGTTCCAGATTACAAAGGAATAATATATAGGTATTTTTTTGGGATCGATTAGTCTCTAACTGAGGTGAGCGAGAGAGTTACCTAGGTGTCGCTAGGTAACTCTCTCGCTGGGTAAGATTACACTCCGTGAAAAGAGGGACTTGCACTTCTCAACACTTCTGCACTGATCCGGCTCTGACTGTTTTCATTTCCATCTGTCTTTTTCTCATGTTGGATACAAAAACATTTTAAACACATAAAAATAAATTTGAAATATTTTAAAATTTATTTTTATGTGTATGTGTTTTTACCCACCCACCCATTTTACTTTATATACGAGTATACACCCTTCTCGAATAATTCATTCAGAAATACGTATAATTTAATGGTTAATGATATTTGAAGTACTGCCTTCTCAATTTCATTTCAGTAATTATTTTTTCTCTCTGATATAAATACTTGCACACCTAGAAAGGTAAAATATGCCTAAATGATACTGCCTATATAATATTGTAATAAGAACAAATGTACACATATTTCTGCAAATAAATATTTACTTACTTACTTACTTGGATCCATCACGTTAGTTGTCTAGAAAAGATCTGTCCGTTCCACCTCGACAAGCTAAAATGTGTATTCTAAAATCTACTTGTTGGTTGGTAAATGGTGGCTTCCTTGTTGAGGCCCTTTTCACAACAGCAGCAGACCATCAGACATGATTTCAATATGTTTACTTATAACTGTTTCGGTCATTGCTGTGTGTGAAATAAACGTATTACTTACTTACTTTTAGCCAGTTTCATAAGTTAGGGATGCAGGAAATATTCATATCATCAGTTCGCAAAAGAACTAAGGATTACAGAGATGGGAGAAATGAGTCATGATGTTACTTATTGTACAGATGTTATGCAGGTTGTTCCGTTTATGTATTTCGTAGTTGTTTCCTGTTTTGCCGACTTTTCCCGAAACTGCCCAACTCAGGGTTTCAGCAGAACCGATGTTTACCATGATTTTCGTAACGCTAACACGAACCAGTCGGCCGGCGGCGGCCACATCAAAGGGTAACAATCACCGAGATCAAAGACGCCGCCGCGAAGGTGGGCTATCGATTCGGACGACTTTTTTGTTGAGATATAATTTGTATTGAGTATTAGGTTATCTAATGTAGATGTTGGTTTTGATAATTAGGTGTTTATTGCTCTTTTTTCACGCGCAGTTTTATTTTTTTATGAATCGATGATCTTTACTGCGATGTTAGGTACTAACCTGCTTCAAGCATCTTCATAGAAACTGAAACGGACACAATCACAATACACAAAGTTTTCTGTGAATTAATTTAATTATACCTTCCTCGATTCTAAATAGGGAATTTAAAAGGGATTTTTTTTCGCTATTCAATCGAAGTACTAATATTCGAATTTTCAAGATTACTTATACATTGTATTGTGTTCTATAATAAAAGTTTTCTTACGTTACCAGACATTATGCAAGTGTATGTTGCAACACCTGCGCACACGCATTTTGGATTGAGACGTTTTTCACATAAACAAGACTCCTTCCACGAACTGTTCAGCGGTTCACACTGATTTCACATCTCAAATAAACTTCACCTCCTGTTGGCTTACCTACATGACGAATTGCAACTGTTGGCGAAACTGAAGATGTGGGGATTAAAGTTTAACCTTTAGTCAAAGTTTAATAGGTCTCTTTTTTTCTGGTTATTCGTTCGACGTACTTAATATTAAGGCTTACTAAAGTCTCGTGTCATCTCTATCTAGAGCTATGGAGTTGTTTCAAGAAGATTTCTGGTTAACTGACGGTAAGAGTTATATTTCGTTGTAACATTTAACAGTTCATTGTAATTAAGAAATTTTTATCTTATTAAGTATCTCTGCTGGATCGAATCCGAAATGAGGAGATCCGGCATAGAACAGAAGTTATCGACATAGCTCATAAGATTAGCAAGCTGAAGTGCAGTGGGCCGGCCACATCTGTCGCAGAACCGACAACCGCTGGGGTAGACGACTTCTGGAGTGGAGACCGTGTTCGGGCAAACGTAGTGTGGGACGCCCTCCTGCTAGATGGAGCTACGATCTGCGCAAGCTGGCTGGCAACGACTGGATGAGAAGAGCCGAAGATCGGGCTCAATAGCGCGCCCTGGGAGAGGCCTATGTCCAGCAGTGGACTAGAGTAGGCTGCTGATGAAGAAATTTTTACTAAGCTAATTACTTAGTTCAAAATGTGCTTACTTACGTAAGTACTCGTAAGTAGGTACTTACATAATTATTTTGTAAGATTGAAGTAGTACACCAGTCATCATGGATCGTGAAGCCATTGAGTCATAAATTATCGCTTCTATATAGTAATCAAAGTAAGTTTTAGACATAGGATCAAATCAGAATAAATGATAGACCGTGCTACTAGGGCAGGTACGCATATTTATTTTTATTTGTTATTTTTATTTATTTGTAGCAAATTTTTACTATAAATGTATCTAAACTCTTAACATTTTTAATCTTTTTGATTGTTAGTTTTTAATTTAATTTATTTTTTACCCATAAGACTATCGCTTCCACTCATATCTTGGGATAAAGGGTGAAATGAAATACCTACAGCGCTGCATAATTGGTACCCGATTATGTCAGCATTTGCTGATTTCTCCCCGTTTTGCCAAATATGCATAGATACTTACGTAGTAGATGTATCTGCATCTACATTAAATTTTAATGTTTTTTTTGTAAAATACATTATAATGTATTTGGCAATAAATGTGATTCTCTTCTGTGATTCTAATCTATTCTATTATTACGTCAGTAGTATAGGTAAAATATATTTTTTTAGAAAATTCCATTACACCGTAAATAAAGCTCACGCTAGAACAGACGTAGAATCAGATAAAATGTCATTGTTTGCTGTAATTATGGTATCGATTGACTATGCCCAATGTTCCCGGATTACGTTACGTGTTTTTAAAATATTTGGACCCAGACAGACGCGCAGAAATCTGATACTTTTCGTACAACGATTAAGTGCAATTAAGTTCGGAATTGGCGCTGCGCAGGCGCAGGCGGGGAATGGGCCAGGTAATCTGGTTTGCGATCCTTTTTTGTAGAATAAGTGTTTTGGATTCTGGCGCGTGCATTGATGATGTACAAAAAAAATTCAAAAACATAGAGATATATGAAATTTTTCGAATAATATTTCTCCGCTAGTAAAGTTTACGTCAAAATAATAAAAAGAAATCCGGCCAAGCGCGAGTCGAGCCTTGCTTTATCTATAGGGATCCGTACTAAGTATAAGATCTATTCGTAAGTTTTGTGCAAAAAGCTTTTTCTTCAAGTTCCTAGATATAATAGTACAAAAGTGCTCACATTGCTCCGTTACAATGATTTTTTGAAAATATTGATATTCCGATTTTCATCATCTTAAATATTGGCGGCGAGTCCTTACTATGACATTTAAACAGAAGTAGTCACAGTGGGGAAGGCAATGGCAAACCACCGTATTAAATCTGCTAAGTAAGTAAGTAAAATACACTTTATTGCACAAATAGAAAACAACAGATAACAACAAATAGAGAACAAACAGATCACAAAGCACTAACATTTTCATCACAGCAAAATAACGATAAAGCATCTCCAAGACAACAAAGAAAACTTCAGTATATTTCACAATTTTCTACAAATATTCAGCATGTTAGTGGAAAAGACCATATCGTTGCAGATACTCTATGTATATTTGGCAAAAGGGGGGAAAGTCAGCAAATGCTGACATAATCGGGTACCAATTATGCAGCGCTGTTTTTCATTTCACCCTTTATGCCAAGATGATAGTGATGAAAGTGTTTCTATGTTGTTATTTCCATAGAATGAGGAATACGACTGAGAAGAAGTCACAGGTACTCCTAAACGTAGACAGATAATTACCACCAGAACCTGACTATACTATACGAATACACAGTTATGTAGTGCGATGGTATTGTTCGCTCATTGGAGGCAATAGGCTCCCGGACCGGCGCGGGCGGCTAGAGGTCCAATTACCGGAGTTAACCCCGCCTCAAGGGTCACAATCTAATTTAATAACGGCATTCTGTGCTCGCCTCTTCTCGGCCTGTTTATTGCTGCGGTACCATAGAGTATACAGGCTGTAATAAAAACCCTGTAGTCTCGGTTGTACACGAAAACCCCCGATAGAGCCGAAAGGGGGGTGTTCAGTTTTTTTTTTATTGACTACTAAACCCGCATTTGACCTCGATCTCGCCTGATGGTAAGCGACGATGAGGTCGACGATGGAGCATGCGGGTCCAGTAAATGCCTACACACATCCATAACTAAAAGAGCGTCGTTGGTGGCCTAGTGGCTAGGACACCGGACTCCCCTGCGTGAGGTCCGGGTTCGAAACCGTGCAGTGCCATGTACCAATGAGATTTTCGTATTTTTCGAAGACTTACGTACATTTACCGACTGCTCTGACGGTGAAGGAAAACATCGTGAGGAAACCTGCACACTGAGATAACCAGTGTGTATGGGTAGGCACAAAAGATCCTCAAGGGTCGAAGTACCGCTGAGGTTATTCCCGGCCATAAGATAAGATAAGATCCATAACTGAACAACTTTCTTGACCACATAGTGAAAGTTGTTCAGCATAACTGAACGGGTCAACTTTGAAATTGCGACTAAATAATCAGCTGCTCCATAAAACTCAATACCTACACGATGTAAATATATGAAATAGTAGATTTTCGCGATTATAGAGTTGGTTGGTATAGTGATAGTTGTTCAGATAAGGATACTGAACCCCCCTTTCGGTTCTACAGTGGGTTTTTGTTACATCTTGTATTGTATATGATGGTGAGTACTTATTAGTGTTGTACGACTGTAGGAGTAAGTGATGTGACTGTGAGTTCATTGTGACATCTAGAGATGACTCAGATGTAGGTGTTGCTGATGTAACTTCATCTTTGTTTTGTTACTCCTTCGCCATCTACTTCTTCTTCTCGTGATATGGGCTAACCTATTAGAAAGAAAGGAAGAAAACACATGTATTTAGCATTGCATTATACAGGATTAGACTTATATATTATCCTATTATTATTATCCTTTCTGTCCTTCTTATGCTGTTATTTTAAGAAAATTTAATGAGTGGAATCTTGGATTGCCATACAAATATTTACCATATATTTTTTTATCGCTGTAAGATATCCTGCAAAAAAGAAAATAAATAAATAAAAATACTTAACAGTAAAAAACAACACAATGTCAAAAAGACATGCTCAGAATGTGCTGCAGTCATGTCATGTAATGTCATAGTTGTTCAGGCCGCCCGTAGGTCTCTGACATGGCCTAAACGACAGCAGTCGGGACTGAGAGTTTAACGTGCTCTCCTGGGAAATATACGAATACGTAATTTGAGATATGTTGCCCTAACGTAGTGGTTAAGTAGGTAATCTAACCCCAAAGCAATAAAAGACGTTAAGGTTTTTTTAAATTTAAATGAGCTAAATCTAAAGTTACGGTCAAGAATTTGACGAGTATAACACTAAATCATGAGGGAACATGGTATGGTACAGTCGACAACGGAACTCGCTAAGCACAATAACATTACAAAAATGGCTAGGAACGTTAACTCTGCACAGTTAGAGCGTCGGTGGTACAGTGGCTAGGACACCGGACTCCCGTGCGGAAGGTCTGGGTTCGAAACCGTGCAATGCCATGTACCATTGAGTTTTTCGTATTTTTCGAAGACTTACGTACATTTACCGACTGCTCTGACGGTGAAAGAAAACATCGTGAGGAGACCTGCACACTGAGTGTGTGAAATAGGGAAAGCAATGGCAAACCATCCTAGTAAATCTGCCGCGAGAGTCGTTCTATGTGATTAATTCCTTAGAATGATCACGACCCTCAGCAATGAGGAACACGACTTAGAAGAGAGAGAAACCTATACGAGTCATGTTTTTTTATATTAAATAAGTAGAGCAGACGAGCAAACGGATCACCTGATGGTAAGTGGTCACCGTCACCCATAGACACCTCCCCTCACTGTATTAATATTAGAGGGTTTTTGATGGAAAACATCGTGAGGAAACCTGCACACAGAGATGACCAGTGTGTTTAAGTTATTTTTGACATGTCTTGTCATTTTTGACATTTCTTATTAGTTACATTCTTTGTCATTTCTAAAAACAAACCACTCGTTTTTAAAATAAAATCATAGGCAAAAATACTCTTTGCCGCCAGTATTACTGATAACGGGGTCTAGTAATTATGTAGTTAGAAAATGTTAAGCACATCATAATGTTCAGTAACATATGGAACAGTTGCACTGCACTGCACACTAAAGTGCAGGTGTTTTGTAAATTTGTATCTGTTCATGAAGTTTCGTTGCCGACTGTACCTACCTACTTTATTTCACTACAGCTATTTCTGCGCTGGTTTTCTCTTTACGTTTTTAATTATACAAAGTTGTGCGCAAATAATTTTTTTTAAAGTGTAGGATATGTAGGTACGGAAAACCTACCCAAGAAGCTTGCAACAATTTTCCAACTGACGAAACTCATCTAAGATAAAAATTACCTAGTAATACTTACGTAATTAATATTCATAGAATTATTAGAGGTTAACGACCTCGTAAATGTCCACGTCGTCCTAACGAGCTGTGAACAACAATTTTTTGTCGGTCAATATTCATAATTGAATGATTTCAAACACCACTCGGAGCTATTAGTTCGCACCCCCCGCTCTAGCCGGAACTTTAGTTCTCAGGGGTTGCCAACCCTGCTACCTCTTTGTGTTCAGCAATTCACTACAAACTCTACCTACCTTACCTAATTTTTTTTAATGTTAGTTGTAATTTCAGATCACATCTCAGAATGTAAACAGCAACATAGGTTATGTGTGATGATCTTATCTTACCTTATGATAGGGGGCCGGGAATAACCCAGCGGCACTTCGACCCTTGAGGATCTTTTGTGCCAACCCTGTTTTACAAACTGGTCATCTTAGTGTGCAGGTTTCCTCACGATGTTTTCCTTCACAGTTAGAGCAATCGGTAAATGTACGTAAGTCTTCGAAAAATATGAAAAACTTATTGGTACATGGCACTGCACAGTTTCGAACCCGGACCTCCCGCATGGGAGTCCGGTGTCCTAGCCACTAACTAGGCCACCGACGCTCTTTATGTTATGATGATGATAATTTCCAGTGATATTTGACAGTTTTCTTAACTCCACCGAGGTAGTAAATCTTTATAGTGAGACCGAGGAGTATGGAGCCAGTAAAAGGTGTCTTCATTATACGATGTGTTGAAGCTCCTCTATTTCTAAGTCAGATCTTCTCCACAGCAGATTATGCTCCTGCTATCACCGATTTATTACGAGAATGCTTAGACTTTCCAAAACGTTGCGAGCCCCTGCCCTGGCCGGCAGCTAGCCCGCATGCGCTTGCGCGTCTAATATAGCAATTATAATAACTCTCCACGCCGTCCGTTTGTGCGCCATTACCATTACTGTCCACTGTCCCTTTACACGAACTATACTTGTTTGCACCCCATTTGAAGTAGTTTTAAAAATTCACAAGCTTGTTAAACACATAGATCGCTCAGTCGCTGTGACATCACCTCGGTAAAGATATTTGGTGGATGAGGGAACCTAAAAGTAACGGAGGTCTTAATGGAACTAGATGTTAGCGCGTGATCGCTATGTAAGGTCGCGGGTCTAGAATTCTTTTCCGATCTAGCTGAAACCGAACTTAACCTGTATTTGACGGAGGAAATATTTGAAGAATTCCTGTTGAGTCTGAAGCGAGTTAGATGTTTCAAAGACAGATCGGTCTCATTATAATACTCGATGATAGAAAGGGATTCGGACCCCAAACAGAAGCACGAACTTCATCATAGACTTATTTTCCTGATTCGCCAATTACGACATCCACATTATTTACCCACCAATTTGAATTACCGCAGTGGAATTCTACTCATATTCTTTTTTATACGACAAACAGGCAGACGGGCCACCTGATGGTAAGTAGTCACCGTCGCCTAGAGACACGTGCAATACCAGAGCTATTGTACGTGTGTTGCCGGCCGTGGAGGGAGAGGACTTTTTAACGTTCTTTTGAAGCATCCCATGTCGTAGCGCTGTGGAAAAACGTCGGGTGGAAGAGAGTTCCACATTTTACAGGTGCGTGGCATAAACGCTCGGGTAAAATGGGTCGTGGTAGACCCCCAAGGCTTCAGAAAGTGCGGGTTAAAATTGAGCCGCCGATTCTATAAAATTCTATAAAAGTAGATAGTTTGTAACTCTGTGGAGAGCCCTGTTTGTAATTTAAATCCCTCCACGGTCACCGTCCGCGGAACGGATTGCACTAAAAGCTGCTATCTGATCTAACCAACTACAACTAACCACGGTTACCCTTTTACCGTATGATGCAAATAACAGGCGACGCGTCGAAATTATCTTCGAAATTATCCGAAATGTGCTCAATACACGTAAATATTACCTAACAGGATTTTCATTTTCATACATACATACTTTGCAGTAGGGATGTTACGGAGTTTCGACTCCGACTCCGAAAGGTCAGAACTTCCGATTGGTTTTACACCTCCGACTCCGACTTCGGCTCCGATAATTTTGAATCGGAGGTTATACCAAAGATTAATGAGCAAACATATTCAAATATCAATATTTTATTAAATAGTGTAGAACTACATAAAGGAATATGTTTTATTGCCGCAAACGTCATCATAAAAATATTGGCCAGTTCAGCTATAAAAATTAAAAAACGGTTTAAAATTTGAACTTCTTTTGAACATCTACCTTCTACCTCCGCCTCCGACTCCGGTTCCGAATCCGCTTCCGACTCCGATAAATCAAATTTAAAACCTTCGGTTTCGACTCCGGTTCCGGTAAAACTACCTCCGTAACATCCCTACTTTGCAGGTTCAGGCAATGAAAGTATGTCAGTATTTTCGAAGAATGTTCTGAGTGTTTATGTTTTCTCGTTCTTTCAAGTTTTATCATTTTGCAGGTTAAGATTCTTTATGTTCATAAAATGCCTTTGCGACTTCTCCATGTCCTGGCAGTATAGCGGGTATTGTCCGCTCCGCTCATCGCTTCTTCCTCAGTCCAAGGTATAATGTCACCCCTTCAGCTCGGAGCAGGGTCAATTGTCACGGCACCTCGAACTGGATGGTTTATGTCGAGGAGGTCGAAGTGGTGCCGTCAATTAATAACAATCAGTTTCATTACCGTAGGTTGTCGCGGTTAATCAAATGAAAATATAGCTTTATAATTCTTGTTTTGGTCGTCACTTAGTGTTGTGGCTGTTATAGGACACACAGCGGCTTAACTTTCTTGTAAGTAGGTACTCCTATTATCTTGTTTTCATCTGGAATAAAGCTTACTTACATATATTTCGTATTCGCTCTATGTAGGTACTTTTGTATGCGTACCGTCAGACTCTTTTGCTCTATCCAATTTGGACATAGGACTCTCCCATTAGGCGCTCCCCGCATTGAATCACCGCAGATCATGGCTCTGTCGAGGTACCTAAATAAAGTGTAGGCATACGAGTTCCTCTAGTCATATTTGTCTTTAAAGGGTTGTAATCATTCTGTTGAACTAACACCATGTTAGCAGATTTAATGGGGTGTTTGTTATTGCTTTCTAAAAATACTGACCATTTATTTATGGCAATGTAAAGCATCCTAAACTTTGACTATTGTATCTTTTGAGGTTGACTGGTTTGCTGTTGACATTTGATAGAATTGACTTGCATTATAATTATTAATTTTAGTATGATTATTAATTTATTCTATGTGATATGAAAAGAGCTATGCTCGGAGTATCTCTGCTGGATCGAATCCGAAATGAGGAGATCCGGCATAGAACAAAAGTTATCGACATAGCTCATAAGATTAGCAAACTGAAGTGGCAGTGGGCCGGTCACATCTGTCGCAGAACCGACAACCGCTGGGGTAGACGAGTTCTGGAGTGGAGACCGCGTTTGGGCAAACGTAGTGTGGGACGCCCCCCTGCTAGATGGAGCGACGATCTGCGTAAGGTGGCTGGCAGCGACTGGATGAGAAGAGCCGAAGATCGGGCTCAATGGCGCGCCCTGGGAGAGGCCTATGTCCAGCAGTGGACTAGAATAGGCTGCTGATGCTGATGATGATATGAAATGTATGCTAATTTATATAGGTAATTAATGTGTTATGTAATGTTTATATTGCAAATACTTACTTGAATTTAGTGAAGATAACTCTAAAATTTTTGCATGCCAACGCTGGCGAAATATGTGGTACCCAATGTTTAAGATTTCTCATCCAATGTACAATATTTCTGGCTAATAATTAATTCGTTAAAGATGTTATGCGATTGTTACAGGAGGACCTACATACATAAATCGAATAATTTAGCAATGCTTTGTACTCCAATTTGATTCACACACAACACAAACAAACACACATTCAGTCATTCACTCAAATGTTTCTCATACAGACTGTCCTTAGCTCAATGGAATCACAAAGCACTGTATTGTGGACTCAATTGTCGCATAAAGACGCGTAAAGGCTAATGCCAGCATTGTACAATGCTGTACAGAAATACAGACTGAAGTGAAGGCAAATTGGTCAATACGCCCGTATGTGACCAGAGCTATACCTACTCTATACAGGACTATGAAGAGACAATGGATTTGTTTATAGCTTTTGTGCCTGGTAAAGTAATGTGATTGAGGTTTGATTGAATCAGTCTTCTAATTAATGACCGCCCAATGGAGTGTTCGTATGGAAAATTATCTTCATCTTCAATAACTTCATGTTCCACAGTTGAAAAATCATACTTATCTATATAGGTAGAATAGAAATTTCAAATGCTGTAAGGGACAAATTTGAAATTCGAAACCGTGCAGTGCCTTAAATTACTTACTTACGTACCTTTACTGACTGCTCTAACGGTGAAGGAAAACGTGGTGAGGAAACCTACACACTGAGATGACCAGTGTGTAAAATGGGGTAGGCACAAAAGATCATCAAGGGTCGAAGTGCCGCTGGGGTTATTCCCGCCCCCTATCATAAGATATGATAAGGGACAAATTAGAGTATTTGAAATTTCAACGATCGATATAATAAGACTATAAAATGCTTAGTGGGTAACAGCAGAAGCATAAACGAGGTAGTTACTCAAGAAGAAGAGCGAGAGAGACTCAAAGGGCCGAAGTCACTTACCTACCTACAATTAATAGAAAATGTTATCACAGATGTAGAACTACAGGAGATAATTCATGCAGAAGTCATCGAAAGCGAATCATCTTCATTTTCTTCTTTGTCACATTCTGTGCTAGATCCAACAGTTAATTTGATCACAATAACTCTTCACATTTCTCAAGACATTTACGTCAATATCAATTTACCTCAGCTCGTCAAATATCTCCACAATGAGAGTCTGCGGGCAGCGAGTGAGCGAGTAGCCGTAGTGAGGGCTCTAATGGAATAATTTGTATTTATAGTTGTTGCCCTCGGGCCACTTGTGTTGCCCTCTGCTGCCCTCCGCTGTCCTCCCGCATTCCTCGCTTTACGGGAATCTGAGGATACACTTTGAGTTATTTTATTTTTATTATTAGTGATGATGTAAAGGTTTGTATATATTGGTTGGATCTTTCTGTACTACTTTCGGAGGCGAAACATGTGTCGAATTTGAATTCATGTTCCCATTTTCTAGCGGAATTCTGCTGTTCATGTAGGTCCGGTCCGTTTAATGTCACACTCTCTCACCCTTTATCACATCCTTAGAAGGTCGGGTTGGCATCCTTTGCGATTGTAAATTTTTTTTTTTTTTTTTTTTTATGTATAACTAAACCCGCATTTGACCTCGATCTCGCCTGATGGTAAGCGACGATGAGGTCGACGATGGAGCACGCGGGTCCAGTAAATGCCTATTCACTCTGGCCTTGAAGATCCCAAGGTTGTAGGTTTCGGGAAATACAGACGCCGGCAGGCTGTTCCATTCCTTAGCCGTTCGCATAATGAACTAAATTGTAATAATTGTAATTGTAAATCCGAAGGGAGTGCCGGGTCCTTTTGCCCCCAATATTTTTTATAATTACTTATTGTTTTAGCGGAACACAGTGTGTAGTTAAAGTGGGATAGATACGAAAACAGAATCGCTACTTAATTGGAAAAGGCCGACTGCATTGTGCACACATCTCTACTCAATAAAATCAATCGGCCACCACACAGATCTCCACAAAACTGTAGAATTATTACAAATGGGCGCGGGTAGTTCCCATCAGCCTGATGTCGCCGATCTATTGGGCCATTGGCATCGCATGCGGGATGTTTGTGCCGGGCAGCACCAGATTTAGGGTTATTATGGCAATTGGTGAATTTGTTAATAGCATTAATGGACTGGAGCTGTGGTCACTGTGTTTGTTGTTATCATCGTTAATTTTGACGTGTTTCGGTTTTGGGCAAGCAAACGTTCTTTGATAAGTTATGTCGTTCTCGAAAACAGTGGATAAAGGAATTGAAACTTTAAATAAAGATAAGGATCAAAAATATTCCCCGAGAGCATAGGAATTCATTCTAGGCATTCTAGGAATACCTACAAGAACTCTTTGACTTGGTGCCGTCGTCCACTTTCTTGAATCGTATTACTCGTCGGCGGTTTTTTTCACCCGCACTTTCTGGAGCCTTGAGTGTCTACCGCGACCCGTTTATACGAGCGCTTCTGCCACGCACCTGTAAAATGTGGAACTCTCTTCCACCCGACGTTTTCCCGCAGCGCTACGACATGAGATGCTTCAAAAAGAACGTTAAAACAGTCCTCTCCCTCCACGGCCGGCAACACACAAGCAATACCCTGGTTTTGCACGTGTCTCTAGGCGACGGTGACTACTTACCACCAGGTGACCCATCTGCCTGTTTGTCGTAGCCTATTTATTTAAAAAAAAGATTTGTAATACCTACTTTATAGACTCATAATCATTGAATTTACCAATTGTAAGGTGGACACCTTGGAATGCCTTGAATTAACTCACGAATTATCAATGCATTCTATACAAAATTAATTAAGGGTTTATGTTAATCTGAGTCGGCTTACGCAAGACGGCCTAAGTACTAATGACTAGCGTATTTATCTAAAAAGACAAGTTGAAAATTAATTATGCGAGTAGGTTTTGAATCAGCGATTTGGTGTTGCCTTTTCTACCTTTCGCGGCATGAGATGCTCGTAAGGATGCTCGCGTGATTTTGCACAACTCATTGTTTCAAAATTCAAAGAAAGCTAAGGATTGGCCAGGCACAAACGCAAATCCTGAAAGTGAAGGACTTTGTATTAGTTGGATATTCCTAAGGTACGAATAGGTAATTCCTATTCCTGCTCAGTGAAAATCTTTCAACTTAACCTTATTTCATAATTTCCATTCCAAACACTGTCCATTGTTTTGAAAAACGACATAAGTACTAGTAAGTTACAATGCTCCAAGTTGACCCACACGAAGTTCACTTCAAGTTATCCCCCCTCCCCCGCGTTTACTTCCGTCAATGAAGGAATGATCAACGTCGGTAACGAGATTAGCGTCGCGTGTGTCTGGCAACAAATTGTGGTAATTGCATTAAGTACGAGTGCTGCGCCCGCGCACCATTGTACATAACCACCGGACCACTGGAAGATAACTTATTATAGATAGCTACTTAAATTCTAGAGCTGTGCTGATGGCATAGAAAAAGACAGAGAGAGAGGTTAAGTTCTCAGGATGGTCTAGCTAGGCTGTCAACTTCTTCTTAATAGTATTCTTCATTGATGAGGCTCATGCATGATGGATGAAATTAACGACGGATGGATGTATTAACAGATTTAATGGGGCGTTATCACTATATGACAGTGTACAGGTTTCTTCATGATATTTTCCATCACCGTTAGAACCGTCGATAAATGTAGGTACAAAAAACCGAAAAGCTCATTGCTACGTGATAATGCACGGTTTCGAACTCGAACCTCCCGCATGGGGTCCGGCGCCACCAGCTCTTTTTTACCGCGGCTATCGACAGTAATTCGCTATCAACTGTATTCATGTGTTTATACCAACTTTTAAATAACTTTGCTTTTTGGTTTATGAAACTTTGGTCCTATAAAAATTGATGAACTGGAGTCTTTTCTTGAATATGGAGGGCAAAAATCGGGCTTGAGCCATTTATGGTAAGCCTGGGAGAGGCCTGTAGCCAGCATTAAACTAGGACAGTCAATGATTATTGCATAAAACATACTCGTTTGAACAAAAGCCTGGTAGCCTTCATTGAGACACTTGAATTAATGTGTTCCATATACCCCATAGTTTTTTTGCAGATGAAGCTTCTGGGTATCAGTTTTGATTCCTTGTTGAACAAAGAATCTCCAATGGTACTAGCCCGCTGACCTGACCACGGTAAGGTAACCACGTGTAAATGTTTACCGCGGACGTCTGCTACTACTCTCCGTTTTGACAGATCACACCGACGCCCGTGCACGCTAAAACATCCTACGGACACGATCCTGTCACTGAAAACTTACCCTAAGCTCTAAAGACTAAAATTCAATTATGAATGAAAATTGTTGAGAACTTCTGATGTGTTAGAACTGAGGAGTCAGTTTAAATGTCGATTTGTAAACGATTTTAAATCAATACCCGTTAACTGATTTTGAAACTTATTTTCTGGTACTTCAGGGTTGAATTTGGATTAGATCAGTATATTTTCATATGTTTTATTGACGGTAAATGTAAGTAATCTCAGTAAGAAGCGCGTGATCCGAGAGATCAAAGGGTTTTGATCAATCCGCCCGACTGCGCACGACATGTCTTGATCCTTCGCCTCGTGATCTGATTGGACGAGAAAAAAGATACTTGAGATTTGAATTAGTTCCACAAAGGAACTCGTTTTAAATTCGAAGGAATCATACGCTTGGGTTGCGATTTCGAAAAAGGAAGAAGTGATTCGATTAATGTGGTGATAAGCGGTCACCGTCGTCGATTGGCAAGGCTTCTTGAATTTCTGCTAGGTACTTATACTTAGTTGAATTATTATTTGTTTTATATTTACTTTTAATAAACACCATCGGGACACCAGGAACTCTTGGTTACGTCATGCTTTTACAATTATGTAAAGTATGGAAATTTTAGTTATTTGTTATTCCCAAAAAGAAAGCAACTATATAATGATATGCAAACAAATTAAATAATGAATCGACAACTCGACACTTCCAGAAGCTAGGACAAGGGTCGTGAGACTTTAATGATAACGACTAGTATTTAATGAGCGCTCTCAGTCCCTTTAGTCAGTCTTCGCCTAACCTCGTAACAAGTAGTACTATCCTCTCGCCTCTAAACGCTGTGTAGGTTAAGTAACGTATAAGTGATTTTCTTTGTCTTTATGTGTGTGTGTATCAATTTAGTAAATAAACTGTCCTCTTAGAACTTAACCTGCGCGTTTTGCCTTCGTAAACCTGGGCGCCTTCTGCACGACTCGCCACACATTACAATTACTTAAAATTTAAAACACAATTCCTGCTAACCATAAACATAACTGGACAGGAGCGAACAGACCAGCCGATTTACATATAAAAAATTTGGCTAAAAAATTATGATTGTAGCAGCTGTAAAGGGGCTTTGTCATTTATCTAAATTAATAAATAATAAAATTAATATATCTGCTTTAAAGGGGCATTGTCGTACAAATAATAATTATAGATGCTGTAAAAGGGCATTGTCAATTGTTACATGTCATAGCTAGAAAATAAATATTCACAGCTATACATAAATTGAAAGCAGCAACCAATTTCTAAATATTTTGATTTCTGTTTTTGGTGAAAAATAGCACTCTCTGAAATCTATTTACGGGGGAATTCTACCACGTACCACGTACCAATAACAATATTACAAAATCCTTATACGATCCTTATAACGATCGATAAAATGTTCTCTCCTCCTTTGACAAATATTGAAATGAAACTGAAGTTACATTTAAAAAGACCTTCAAAAGAAGAATTGTCAATGGTAGGCAGATTTCCATCTTCTGAGCTATTAGAAATATTAACGATGTTGATGATCTTATATAGTATAGAACGCCCCCTGTTAGATGGAGCGACGATCTGCACAAGGTGCCTGGCAGCGACTGGACGAGAAGAGTCCAAGATCGGGCTCAATGGCGTGCCCTGGAAGAGGCCTATGTCCAGCAGTGGACTTGAGTGGGCTGCTGACGATGATGATCTTATAAGCTTGAAAGTTGATGCGTCTAAAGCTCTTGAAACGACCAAGACCGCTGGTGCGGCCAGGGTTCCCGCGGTGGCTTTGATGTGGCCGATGTTTACATCTGCGCGCGCCTGTGTTGCTATTAAACAAACCCACTCATCGTACCCGAGCCCAGCTTCCAATACGCAAATGTAGGCTACGGCCAACACGCCATTTGATTAATCTACTCTGCATTATTTACCAGACTACTATGATCTAACGATGCGCCGGGCCTGCGATTTCAGACTTTATATTGAAGAAGGTTCTCGATTTTTAGCAGGCATATATAATAAAAGTAGTGCCTTTAGGGTGACACAAACTAAGAACCTCCTACACAAGATGAGACTGGCAGACAATCCCACATGCAGAGCCTGTGGTGACACCGTTGAGTCAATGGAACACTTGCTGTGCGAATGTGACTCGCTGGCTGGAAAGCGTATGAGTCTTCTGGGGGTAGCCTACCCGAAACCAGAGGACTATAGGCTCTTTCCTGTAAGCTGTATAGCGTTCTTGATGCAAAGCATCTTTAAGGAACAGGAAGGAGACTAAAGAACGGGCTGAGCACAAAAGATCCCTGAGGGTCGAATTCCGTTGGGGTTATCCCTGGCCCCCTGTCATAAGATAAGATAAGATAGGGTGACACAATGCAGCAGATCGACTCTTAATATCTCTCGATAGTCTCGATAGAAGAAGAAGGGTGAACTATTCTACGTGGGTAAGTAAATTAAAAAGTTGGGGTAAGGTTTAAGGATGCTAGCTTCTCGCTTCAAAACGTCAAATTTAGGGCAGAACCTGTACAAATTAAAGATGTAATAGGCCAAAATTGAGCAAGTATCTAATCTAAGTACCTTACATGAAATGAAAAGAAAAAAATATTTATTTTTGCTACAATAAAATACATAGAAAATTACAAATACATATAAAAATATACTTTTTTAATGTGTAAGCTGCAGCAAACAAGGCAATTAATCATATTAGTACTCTGATTTCCTACACTGGTCACACAGACCGTCACGTAGGAAACAGTGAAGCCAGCATGTCAGTCGGGCCGCTGAAGTTACTCAAGTAATAGCATACCAGCATACCAGTGAAGGAAGCATTGGCTTGGCCAACGTTGGTGTATTGGCCGAACATTGGTCGCGATTGATGTTTGTTACTACGTTTGTTTGGTTGCCCCAATGAGCGATATTGTGTGTAAACAAGATGCTGTGGTTCCATGTTCAGGATTGGTACAAAATATCAGAGAATTAGCAGTTCAACTCAGAATTGAAAAATATATTGAAAAAATGTATTCCTTTACCAAATATTAAATAACATTTCACATTAAACTATAACCTCCACACTAGGCGTTGCCTGTGTCGTGGAGATTACATGGATACACACATTGACCACTTTACAATTTTCAACCATTTGGAACATATTAGAGCACTGCGGTTGCGTCAACATAATATGATACGCATTACACAAGCGTTAAATTGAAATTTTTGCTTGGCTGGACTAGCACTGTGTCAATCTAATATTCAGATTCCAGAATTAGAATTTATTATTATTATTATTATTGAAGATTATAGACGAGCAGCTAATGCTGGTATGTCTACATCACAGTGTTGGAAATAGTTTTTCTTTTAGTTCACTTTCACTGTCAAGTCCACATAATATAATTCAAATAGCCATTGTGTTCGTTTTAAGAAATTTGTCAAGACGATTCTTGAAAGAGTTCACCGAGGTTGCAGACACAACATGATCAGAGAGCGCGTTCCAAATTTGGACAACTCTGTTGCTTAGAAAATGATAAGCGACATTAGTGCTTGTGTTCGTGCGATTAATTCTCAAATGGTGTCCTCGTAACGGTCGTGTGTCCTTTATTGCAAACAGTTCATGAAGGTCCGGGAGGTCGTACTTGTAGGTGAGGATTTTAAAAGTCTCAATCAAGTCTCCTCTCATTCTTCGCTCTTTGAGAGTTGGTAATCCCAGAATGTGTAGTCTTTCCTCGTAGGACTTTCGTCTCAGGCTGTAAGGAATCTTTGTTGCTCTTCTTTGTACACTTTCCAGAAGGTCTATGTCCTTCGCAAAGTATGGGTTCCATATTTGAAACCCGTACTCAAGTAGAGGTCTTATATATGTTTTGTAAATTTTTAAGAATACTTCAACTGTAGTTGTACTGTCTGTTTTATTTAGTTTAACTAATAAACAGAAGTATACAAATTACCGTCATCACTAGTTGCTCATTGAAATCCTTTATCTTGCTTGAAGGCGTAGTCTTGGTTATTAACTTCTTGGCTGCGGGATAAACTTTTCTTTCATTTAGCCGTAGATTCTGGTTATCAGTGATGCTGCATTCACCACGTCTTTGTCTGTCTACGAATTGACACACACTCTCTCTCTTCATCCCGTTACTTCGCGAGGTATTTAGTAAAATATGTCTCCATGCTTCTCTGTCTTGCGCCAGATAGCAAAGTTCATTCCAGATCTTTTCTAACGAATTGATTGAGTGAAGAAAATTGTAAGCTTTTGACTACAGTACTCTACTCCTACGTTGTCATTTTTTTAATTATGTGTGTGTATGTTCATTTGGGTGGCACATGAAGGGCAGACCATCGTAATCATGCTAAGCATGAACCATTTTACACTGACAGAAAATTGAAAAGATCAGGACCGCCCTGGCGATCAAGAGACTCAACTGGACAGAGTCAAGTAAATCCTTTTCCTCACCTAGTCATTAGGATTCAGAGAAAAGGATATTTAGTCTCCCCGCTCCCGCTTGCGTTTGCACCCCAGCGGCGCACTGTACTTCGCTTTGAAGTGCTTTTGGGTTATTTACGTACTGTTTGTATATTTTGATATCCGCGGTGGCCCCGAGCTCTTCCCAACACCGCCGAGATGAACTGCTCCTCCACTCGCTCCATTCACTCACTCACTAACTCACTCCACTCGTAAAATAGTTCATTAAACTATTTGCGATTTCCACTGCGAATTTTTGGGATTTTCTTTACGAGGAATTGGACGTAGGTTGATCTATTCTTACATGATGGTAAGTGACGATGAGGCCAAACATGGAACTCACGCGAGTTCATAGATTCCGCTAGATTTATGTAATAGGTTATATAGGGTATGATTTCTACTTGATACGTTTAGAGGAATTTTTTTGGCAGATTTAATGGGACAGAATTGCCTTCCCCATTTCACAGGTTATCTCAGTAGGCAGGTTTCCTCATGTTGTTTTTTTTTTGTTTTTATGTGTTTATCGGAAATAAATAATCTTTTTTTTTCTTCAACGTTAGAGCAGCGGTAAATTACGTAAGGATCGTGATGTCATTAGAAAATTCATTGGACATGACATTACATGGTTTCGATCCCGGACCTGCCGCTTGGGAATTCGGTGTCATAGCCACTACGCCACTGACTGCGACGCTCTGTACCTACAGATGTCTGTGTTTCACAACACAAGACTAATTATATTAAAGTGACTGACGTAATAATATTAAGTAAGTACCTATTATATAAATCGAGATACCTAATTATGACAAAATGCCATGTAAAGACAGATTATGTTAAAGAATGAGTTTTGTGGCTTCTCGGTGAAGCCGCAGCAATAACTAGCAATATTAAGGGAAATATTTAATGCCTATGAATAATTTATTAATTCCATTTATGTTAGTACCTATATAGAGTAATCCTTTGGTATCTGCTTTACTGAAGCCTTATAAATTGATACAATTATTGAAATAATTACGCAATAAGATAGGCGATGAATTATCAATTTTCCATACAAAATGATCAGTCGTATAAATCTCGTATGATTGCAACATCTGTTAATATTCCAACCTGTAGTACAAATAGGAGTTAAAAGAAAATCCAGAACGGTGTTTATTTGTACTGAGACAACGAAAGTTTATCATAATTCGTAATGCGTAGCGTAGCACTGAAACTTTTCCCGGCGTACGCGCATCGTGCCGTAAATCTGTCAATACACGCAGCGTACGCGCGGATGATGTATGTTTCCAGGCGAAAAATAATATTCACAGAAGGGATAGTAAGTAGTAGAGTTCGGCGAGTGACGCGTTTACGTTCGCTCGGGTATATGGGCCGGTACTGTTGGATTGGATCAATAGAAAGAAAACCCCACTTGTGAAAAACTAAGATAAAGCCGCGATTGCATTATGCAAGAACTCTAGTAAAGTTATGACGTCACATTACAACAACAAGCAATCCGTAAGTTGCAGCGTACATGCAACAGGTGATTGGCAAAGTGCAGAATGCATGCAACTTGAGAAAAATGGACCTGATGGAAGATCATAGGTGCCGAAGATCACCCCAGCGGCACGCCCGCCACTTCGAAACTCGGGAATCTTGTGCGCAAGATACTTGCACGAGTGTGCTAGTACTAAGAGTTGCCCTTCTGTAATTATTTGTTTTGTGTTCCAGTTCCCAGAGTACAGCAGCATTGGGATCAAAGGCACAGTGTGGCCGGATGCGCCCGCGCATGTTCGATATTCAAATTGAATGTTGATCTGATTGATTATGTGATGCTGTTGGCAAATTCGCGGTCTTTGCTGTTCGAAAATACCGTTTGTTTATGAAATTGGTTTTAAGATCTGAGACAAAACAAGTTTTCTGAATCACGGAAAAGCGAGTTGCGTATGCTCTCCATGTATGGGATATATTAGAGCTTAGAGCACCTATCACGGCCACTGGATACGAGGCGATATAGCCAAGTAACCTTGCTGGTGGAAGGATCTCTTCAGGGTCCGTCTGGCTAGTAACCACTCTCTCTTCTAAGTATATTACCTATTCGTTTCGACGGTGATCTGTTCCGGCAGTCTTCATTGAAGAACCAGTACTTGTAAGTCCGTATGTGCGTCGAGTCGTCGACTATGTGCTCTATCTTCGGTCTCATCGTCACTTACCACCAGGTGTGATTGGAGTCGAACGCAGATTTAGTCGTAAATAAAAAAGAATCCAGTGGCTGGCAGCGACTGGATGAGAAGAGCCGAAGATCGGGCTCAATGGCGCGCCCTGGGAGAGGCCTATGTCCAGCAGTGGACTAGAGTAGGCTGCTGATAATGACGATGAAAAACTAATTCTAAAAAAACTGCTAAACAATCGTATTCGCTACAACACAGCATGCTATAAGCCTGTTGATCTGCGCAGCGTCATCAAATGATGCGCAAAATCGAGCATAGCTATGTATAATATGAAGTACATGTAAGTAAGTACTACACAGCCAACAGAGTACTTCCAAGCAGTTTGGATCTAGGAATGCTTACTGAAGGAAGATGTGAAATGACGATGCGATGGAGAGCAGCTTCATTTTTATCTTGACATCAGAACACTTTATCCACTTGTCCTGGTATTGCCTCGTTTAGAGGAATGATAGGGGAAACACGCGTAGAATTTTTAGTTTTTTTATATTACCACTAAACCCACATTTGACGTCAATCTACCTGATGGTAAGCGACGATGAGGTCGACGATGGAGCATGCGGGTCCAGGGTAGAATTTGAATACAAGTTCGCGCTTTCTAGCGGAATACTGAAGACCTATTTCCTATCGTGCGTTCCGGAAGACGTTGTTTACAGCAGGTGTAATGAAACGTCGCAGGAAGTGGCTCGCTGCGCCCGCGCCGCCGCGCCGCCGCGCCGCCGCGCTAGCCCGCTGTTTACGTGATCACCGCTCTTTGATTGTACGTTTGATGCCGCCGGCGCTGTTTTACTTCAATGTTGGTTTTATGTGTAATTATGAGTACGAGTGGCTTTACTTTTAATTGATTCCAGTATTTTTGGTATTTATTATGTGGGCGTCGGTGGCCTAGTAGCTACAACGCCGCAGACTCCTATGCGGGAGGTCCTGGTCCATGCTTCGATACTTTACATTCCATACAATGTCATTACGTGTACCAGTGATGTTTTTCGGTTTTTTCGAAGATTTACGTACATTTACCGACTGCTCTAATGGTGAAACAAAACGATGGCTGATGGCAGTTTTTGATCGACTCTTGAAGTTTTCTCTCTCTGAATCTTTAAGATTAGTTATATTTTACGAGTAAAGACTAGAATTTGATTTGACATCGATCTATAGAAAGTGGATTATACTTTATAAAATCCGACTGTACTCGTATTTGCAGAGTTTTTAACTCTATACGAATATAAATATTTTCATTTGGAATTTACAAAAAGTTCCCATCATAACAACAAAAAGCGGCTGTCACGCGGTACGCTACAGTCCGCGCGTCACTTCCGCGTCGTTGCGCCGGCGCACACACCCCGGTGACGCGGCTAGAGTCCAACATTGGCCAGTTTCTGTTGAAACCGAAACCTAATCTTTGGTTGTTCACATATCTACCCCACTATTTATCAAAGGTAACAATCCAATCCAATTGGACGAAGAAAAAGAAATACAGTTCTTTGACTTTGACTTCAATTGTTGATTTATATTTTAATCGAACAACCGCATAAAATAAACGCCAATAGGTAAGTTAAATTATATGAACCTTCTTCCTACAACCTTGATAATTTAAGAATTAAATCCACAACAACCCTAGCGATACAGTCTCTACCATAAATTATTTACGTTAGTACACCGGTCTCTCGGACCCATCGCTTCAAAATACGCAAAAAAAATCTACTTAGACGCTGTGCAGCTTCGGAAATATGACTTAAGGCATTCTGTGTTTTAGACATGGCGCTCATAAGGGAAACTATTGAGTGTGTTGTTGATGTCAACACTGTTCAGTTGGGTCGTCCGGTTCTAAATTAATATTATCTTCTCTCTGAAGCGATCTTCTGTATCATTGAGACTAGATGAGGCCGAAACCAAAGCAAATAGACCAGCTCTAGCCAGAGTCAAAACCCGAAAAAATGTGACAAGGGTAATACAGGACTGAACGTTAATCGGAACCCACTCGCACAGCAATAATTAGCTGATCTGTGATCTGAGTGGGACTACCAGACAGCGGGATCTCATCTCAATCAAAGTGGGTTTAAAGTGGACGAGTTATATACATTCAAGTTATACTCTAAGGAACCCTGTCTCAATAAGTTTTTGTTATTAGTTCGTATGAATGTGTCAAAAAAATTCAACAAAGTACCATATCATCATATCATTTATTCATAAACAATTATAAATTGTGTTTGAATATTTACATGCCAAAAATAATAATTAATCTCTTCCAGTGTCAACCTTAGCTAAGTTATAAGTACGTTATTAAATGTAAAAAAAAATACAATACAATAAAGGGAATAGTGGTCAATTATATACGCCTGACGCATAGGGTATAAGCCTGATGTGTTGTCTCTCTAATGGGTTGTGTTAGAATGATGCTATCGAGAGTCAGTCAAAGACTGAAAAAACTTTGCGATAGAAAACATTGCTGGCATAAAAGAAAAAAGAATAGAAAAAAACCTGCAAAAAAGAAATAATAATAAATATTGCAATATGTTCTGTAAGTTCTTATTTGCAATAAAAAAAATCCCTATAAATGAGTCTTTTTTCCCATCTTGCAATGTGCAAGTTTGAGAGAAGTGAGAGTTTGAGAGAGGGAGAATTTTTGGGGAAAATTACGTGACCAACAAACAAGCCAATTTTTTTATTATTTTTAAATATATAAAATGAAATGTTGTTTAGATTTTAAAAATTAACGCTTAATTAGATGTAAATAGCTGCGCAATCAATAAAAAAATTACAAATAACCGAAAACAACTAATTTTTTATGCTATTGTATATTTTAGATCCATTCCGTTACCATAAAAATGGGACATATGAAAAAGCGTTACTTTTTTTTAATTAAATAATTGTTAAACTAAATCCTTCAGCGTATGTGGGACGCCCTAACGGACGACGTCCGGTCGGACGTCCCAGATACCGCTGGCGCGATGAAGTGGAGAAGGATCTGCGGGAACTCCGGGCGCCTGACTGGCTCGAGACTGCGCAGGAGAGAGAGCGATGGCGCTCTTTGGTATCGGAGGCCAAGATCCACTTCGGGTCGCTGCGCCAGCGGAGTAAGTAAGTAAGTAAATCCTTCAGCAATATCTTTAATTTATATACATTATAAAATATTTTTTTCCTCTTACTTAAAAAAAATTGCTTGAAATCAAAATTATGCCAAATTCTTTTTAAAACGTCATCAAAGTTATGGAATACGTTAAAAGCGTTACGTGCAAGTTGGGAAAATGACTCAAATAATTTTTTTTGGATACTTACTTGTAATATTTTTTTTATTGACTACTAAACCCGCATTTGAACTCGATCTCGCCTGATGGTAAGCGACGATCAGGTCGACGATGGAGCATGCGGGTCCAGTAAATGCCTATTCACTCTGGCCTTGAAGATCCCAAGGTTGTAGGTTTCGGGAAATACAGACGCCGGCAGACTGTTCCATTCCTTAGCCGTTCGCATAATGAACGAAGAGGCAAATCGCTTCGTACGCACAGATGGGATATCAACAACATAAGGATGGAACCCCTCCCCGCGCCTGGTAGTCCGAAGGCGGAATGGAGATGCTGGAATTAGGTCGTGCAATTCCGATGCGCACTCTCCGAAATGTATCCTATAAAATACCGATAGACAGGCAACCTTGCGCCTATGTTCCAGGCTTTGCAGTATAGCTTCCATCAACCATTCGTCACAGGGGAGGGGATTTCCTTCCCGCGCCTGGTAGTCCGTACTTACTCGTTATGTTACGTTACTCGTAATAAATTACTTTTACATCGCATAGCGATGTTATGTCTGCCCTAAATACTTGTAAATAATTATTCCGTAACAATGGTAGATTAGCCTGACCTAAGTAGAAGTAGATCGCCCGCCGATACTATACCGCTTGTACAGTCAACCCCCAAACCTGCCACTCTTAAAGAGCTGCAAACAAAGGTTATAAAATGATACTGGCACAAGTTGGTATCGGTCCACTCGAGGCCTACTGTACGCGCCATATAAATATTTCCTGGTACAGCCTGCGTTACATTGTATGATGGATGGTATAGCGCTATTCTACTTTCCGCCCTGCTTCTAATCGGGGTGTTTATCAATATTATTTCGGTTGTATTGTTGTTTCTTTAATTTGTTGGAAAAAAGTTATGGTGCCTGTAAAATATTAGGTAAGTAATTAGTTAAAAAAGTGACTCTACAACATCGTATGGTAAAGTTTTCCGTTTGGACATTCGCTAGGCTACAAAAACTACCCTGGGGAAGGCAGCAACGTGCTATGGCCGCACGCTGCTGTGATGGGAGGAACCGGGAGGTGGAATATACACCTCCCAGGAAGAGCCCAAGGCAAATGCTAGGAGGGCATCGGTGTATTCCACTGGAGATCCCGGAGTCCTCCGATAAGCACGAGGCCGGTCATCGAGGGGGTTTTAGTTAGTAAAAATCTCACATAACCCAGTCTCCCCCCCAGGAGGCTGGGTATCTTTCGAAGATATAAGGTATATTAGGTTCTGTTTCAAATCGTATTAGAATCAAATTGATTGGACTATTTTTTTCTAGAACAGGTGTTCGTAAATATTTATTTCCCCTCAAATTTAAAGTTACACTTATCATACATAACTGATATGAATACCCACGTTATTATTTGAACGCTTGTCAGTTTGTTACGGTTCAAACGCTGAACTTTAATTCGAACAACTTTACTTTGCCGGCAAAGAGAAACCTCTCTCCCTTATCGTCTTTGACATAGGATTGACTTTAGTAAATTTAGAAGTAAATGTGTAAAACACGTTGGTTCCCTCAAACTGTTGTTTTTGAGTGTCGTATCGATCATAAACTGTTAAGATGTTTATCTGTGTGATGCATTGGTGTCGTTCCCTTGATCGACAAGTCGTGTTTAATTACAAATTCATAATCTTTATGCGTTCCTTTATCAACGTCTGACAATATTTCTGTAAAAAATGTTTCTTTTTGTCTCTGCTGGGTTAAGAATGTCGTAAATAATTACCAACGTGTCTTTTGTTTCGTGAACAATGCACAGAGCCCGGTATTTAGTTTTGTTGTTATATGACATTTAAATATGGTGTCCACTTGTCAACTTTGACCAAAATGAGAGCAGAATTGTTTAAGTTTTCACAGTCTTTTGAAATTATATAGGGAGTAATATTTCTCCTGAAAACAGGTACTAACTTCGGGCATGACGTGGTAACAGAAAAAATAGTTTCGGATAAAATGTTATTGTTTAGCATAGTGAAGTGATCTATATATATGTAGGTATACACATCTTAAATTACAATATATCTATGGTTAAGTATACATTCTTTTATTATTTCTGCTGACTTCTGTTTATGAGTTTTAGTTGTGCTATCATATGATGCAAATATTTAAGTAGAAAAACCTTACAATGTTAACTGCCCATTTGAAAGTAAACTCGTGCACTAATCGAGTTTAACTCACGATTGTGTAAATAGTAAAGTACAATTTTACACACGTCGAGACAATGGTTCCAGTGGACTAACTAATTCGGCGTCTAATTTTGACAGATGAGCGCGCGCTCACGTGGCGCCACTGTTGCAGAGATTTACTGTTGCTCCAACGGCCATATTGTTTCACTTTTGTCCATAACTTGTTCGGAATTCAAAATAAATGAGCGCAGCTACTGATTTGAATGTCAATACGTACTAATACGGTTAGGCAGGTGTTTTTGTTTCTGCTCAAATAAGTGGTTGCGCAGTGGGACGGCTGCGCCGGCGCATGTATTGTTACACACACTGTGCAGTGTTCTGTGATTCATAGTTGCGTAATTTTTCGCTCAACAAAACGGTTTTAAACTTCAAATAAAAATCGACGACATAAATTATTGAAACTTTGCCAATCTTGTTTTTTTTTCTTTAAATATGGCCTCTGCTAGTGTACACTCTGCAATTTGGCCAATGACCGTGTTAGAATCTTGAAAATCACTCGAACGTTTGGGCGTCTGTTTTGAAAAACAGTTTACCAACGTCGAGATTATGGGAGAGTCGTATGCATCAGGAATGCCTAGTGCCTTGCATTCCAAGTGTAATTGGAGGTTAAGCTGCCGAATTCACACCATCTGTAGTTTTTCACTCCCATTTCACTGTCTTATATAACGTTCACTTATCACGGACGATTTTTAGGTAAAATACACTAGTTTTACGAATAAATGACTATTGTAAACTGTTTTTAAACAATAAAATAGGCCGAACACGCCATGACAGCATGAACGTTCAACATAACCTCCCATTCTTGTTTTACAAAAGAGTTACACATAAATTGCCAATGCATGTAATTATCATACATGTGTCCTTGCAGTGCATACGAATATTATTTTACTGTCATATACATTCTCACGACGAACACAAGAGACCACGACCAATTTTCATGCTACATTTGAATTAGGTTCCTGTGTGTTTCTCATACTTCATAATATAGGAGTGAAAATGCAACAAGATTTGAATTTTGCATATGTAAAGTGAATTCACACTTAGGGCGAGATTTCGTGTCACAGCGCCACAAATCGTAGGTCTATAAATAAAGCGACGGTCCCACGCGGAGACCCTTATTACGCCACTGATATACGGCCTTCTTGCTGATTGCGCCGGTGTAAACTCGACTTTGTAATCGATTCCAATCCAATGTTTTTGGAAGCGCAAAACGAGTGACAGTCTCGAAAAGATAATTGGATTCGTGCGGTGGGAGCGCTTTAAAATACTTTTAAGTAATATTTTTTGAGAAGGAGTTTGTATTTTCTTTTATAAAGACAAAGCCTTCTCAGTCCCAACAAATGATATGATACTGAGGGGCCACCTGAAAATAGCTGATTTTAAAATCTATACAATTGACCTACAAAAATCGGACACTGCTCCGTACATTCTTTAGGTGCCCTGTAACTACTGTTTTTCACAATCTGGAAGTGCTCGGTGATCTTATGCTTCTACTGTGAACTACCATCCACACACATAATACCATGTAAATACACCCGCACTATGCCATCACCCTCCCACACCCTCAGTACCTCACTAATATCCTCATTCATACATCACAACACGCACACACTGTTGCTTTCTTCGTCCGTGCAGTCACTGAGGGGCCAGCTGACAATCAGCGCTGTGGCTTGCCTTTTTGGCACTGTACCACACTATACTTATGTATTGTGTTCTATATTCTGGTGTTTACAGCGCTAAATAAACGATTTCAATTTCATTTCAATTTGTATGTCAAATCAAATGAAATAACGTTAGTTGTTTGAGAGCTACAACGTAATTTTGTTATCAAACAAAATTTTATCATTTCGTTATTCGTTTCTTTGCACCTCTGTACAAGCTTTGTCAAAATCCGAACAACCTATTCATTACTGTTAACATAATACGAAAAAATATTAAGTTCTCAATGCGAAACAATTGTAAAAAGACCGCCTGCGCTCAAACGGTTAAGAAAGACACACTCGTACATCTAATAATTTCCATGCATTCAGAATCGCAAGTTAACAGGAGCCGAGTTTATGTTCCGTGGCGAATGGCGTTGATTTAATGCTGTCGATATTTTTTTGGCCGGAGACAGAGCGTGTGTCCCACTGTGCGCTTTGTCTCGGTGCACGGAGGCTGCTTGACGAATAGTTTGAAACTTGTCAGCGATCCCGACTCATGTTCCGCTGATCTAGTTTCATATATTTTATTTTACGTTAGATAAATGAGTAATATGCAAATTATTTCATTAAAAGGATTTAAAGCTTTCGCTTAAAGCGATAAGGCCGCCTTCTGCACATTGTATTGTACCTCTCTTTATGTTGTATGTTTTGTTTTTGTCCCGGGTGTGCAATAAAGTATATTTGTATGTATATTTGTATTCATTGAAAACTTCCGAGGCGCATACGAATGTTAAGAAATTATAAAAGGAAATAGAAGCTTATTACGAAAGGGTTTCACAGAGTAAGTATTAACTTTAAGTGTTTCCACTTCACTGTAGGCATCTGAAAAGAATAGAGACTGCAATGTTCTTATTCTACAATCAATTTACAGAAGATAAGTTTAATACGTTTGCCTGCTTTTGGGAAGCTAATTTAGTAAGTATCTGATTAAGTGCGTCCAAATTACTTATTACGTAGGATCTCCAGCTTGCTAGTGTACATCAGACATCTTTAAAATAGATCAAACTATCTTCAGAGGTTGCCTGGGAGAGATCGCTTTAAGCGATAAGGGCATTTGTACATATCGTGCTACTATTCCTGTATTTGTGTACAATAAAGTGTTTCTATCTATCTATATATCTATCAAACTTAACACGCAAGAAGCATGCAGATCAATTAACCCCATTCATTTAGACACAGTTTTTGTATCCAAGAACACATTCCTGCATTAGTGACGCTACCGCGTAACGGCCTGGGTGTCTTCGCTGCACGTTGGAGCGAATTTCACGCGACTAATGTGCCCGTATTATTTCTAATTTTCGTCGATGTTTGTCCGAATGCGCGCGCGCACCGCCCCATTGTGCGCGGCTCCCGAGAGTTTACGACTACTGTTTTCTTTTATTTTATTAGTTTACCCGTGAATGGGCAACGAGCGTGGAAATGCTCAAGAGAACTATGGCGGAGGACAATGAGAATCATGATTTTAACTTTGTTCAGCAACTGGGTGGCTAATGTTTTTAAATGAACAGGTAGTTTGATAGTTTTTGTAGTCAAAAATCTTTTTCTTTTGGTTAATTTTCGCCAATTTATTGTGGCTCTGAGGTATGGTATATTAATGATTTATTTCCTCGCGGTCGAAGTGAAAAGCAAAGTCACTCAGGACTAAGTTATTTCCTTGGATGAAAGATAAAGTAGTTTCGGGACGGGCGTTCGTTCCTTCATGGTTATTTCCATCTCGAGCTATGAATCCTTCGCTTCACTCAGAATTCAATATCGGTAGCGCCCTCGCCGTAAATATAATGTAATAACAATCTAGTATATATTATATTTTGACATTTTGTATTAGTGCCTTTAGCATACTGCTGCAATTTTGAAACGAAATCGGACCGAACCCATAGAAATCTAGAAAACCAAAAGTTTATTGTATTCAGACTCAGAGTTGTATAGGCCGCCCGTAGGCCTCTGACATGGTTTAATTACTGTTGTCGAATGACAACATCTTCGAAGCACGGAGAGGCTCACTAGCGGTCTGTTGGTTGTGACTTTGCACAAAGTTGCTTCACTTGCACGATCACCTTATGACCCTGCCCATTCTCGAAGCTAGGCTACGTATGAGCCCTTAACGTGCAGTTGCAGGATATGAAGAAGAAAACAATTATTGCGACCATTTTGCTGGTAAGTGCCAAAAGCTACACTCGGAACCCCGCTGCTACTCGTATTCCAAACTTCAAAACAATAATGACTCTCCAAACATGTCCAAAACGTCCTTGTTACAATTATGCGTACGCGCATTGTTCACGACTGATTTATGCGCCCCCCTCCTCTACAGGGGCCTCCGCGAGGCGCTAATGCCGACGGCAGGGGCGCATTAGGGGCTGTTCATTAATTACGTAATGACGATTTTGGCCAAGGTTTCTCGGACCCCCCTCCCCCTTCTTACATAAGATTTTACCTAGAGTTTCCCTAAAAAGCGTTAAATAGTTAAATGTCGTTAGTTAAAAGTCATTTACACTAAAACACATTATTATTTGACATAAATAACAAATGCGTGTTATAATAATTAAAGGTAAGGAAGGATTGAAACAATCTTAAAGTAAGGAAACAAATCGCGCGCTCTCAGTCGAGTTTCGACTCGTAGTAAAATATTACGTAAGAATGGCTTTTACCCCCCGCTTTTGGCTTTTTTTTTCCTTCCGAGGTAAGTTCATGTATAGATTTTTTTAATTTTTTTATTTACTACTAAACCCGCATTTGACCTCGATCTCGCCTGATGGTAAGCGACGATGAGGTCGACGATGGAGCATGCGGGTCCAGTAAAACCCCCTCGCCCTCTCGGGACCCTTACGTAATGAATGAACGGCCCCTTATGCAATCCCTTTCTTGTTACTGACCAACGCACATTACTGCACATCCAGGCTATTCCTGTTTGCTCTGTTTTCATTTAGAAATAAAAGTACTGTGGCTTTACATCGGAATAGCAACGACCGTGAATTTCAAAATCTATGGTTTCTTCAAAAAAAAATTGGGGAATAAAAATCAGTAAATATATATCCTTCAAGTGTTAGGAAGATCTTTCTTTTTAAGTATAAATGTAAGTATAAAGTAAATTTTGTTGTTGTTGTTTTAACTGAAAGGTATTACATTTTAAATTTACTGATTTTATTATTTTCTACATAGCTTTAATTATAATTTATTTTACTCGTATCATTAATTTGGCGGAAACGATTAGGTACAAAATAATACTAATTGCATTCTGATTACAATTTACCAGGGCGTTGAAAAGTGCTGTTTTATAACTGGTGCAAGCTGGAGTAACCCTTGAGGTCCGTTCATACATCACGCCCTGGTTTCCGGAGCATTGTTCCGCCCGTTCGTGGAAGGCTCCTGCCTGTCGGATGCTGCACCATGCTGGCTTGTCCACAGGGCTTGTCCGCCGGCAATGTCGACAAGGGGAAATAACAGATTGGCTCTTCAAGTTTACAACATACATACATAAACTTACGTCTACTACATGAGTGGCTAACCCTGAAGGGGTTAGAACACTTTAAAAATTCATTGGGGACAAAGTCACAGGCTGGAACAACAAGATCTGGGGGCTGAATAGACGTCAAGTGCGTCTACTGGCCGGCGCCTTCACCGGTCACTTTAGCACCAATGCCCACCTACACAAGATGAATCTGACTGACAGCACGTCTTGCAGAGCCTGTGGTGAACAACTGGAGACCGTTTCACATCTCCTATGTTAATGTGACGCTTTCGCGGCAAAAAGGATGGGTCTGCTATGTTCTGCCTATCCTAAGAAACTTCTAGACCCAAGGGAATTCAAATCCCTCCCAGTAAGACGCATAGTCCTGCTCATGCATGACATATTCGGTGATGTGGTCAAGGGATAGGAACAAGGGGTTGAACACAAAATATCCCAATGGGTCGAAGTGTCGCTGGGATCCCCGGCCCCCATCCAAAGATAAGATAAGATACGTCTACCTAGTACACAAAATATAGGTCAGAGTGAATAGGCATTTACTGGACCCGCATGCTCCATCGTCGACCTCATCGTCGCTTACCATCAGGCGAGATCGAGGGCAAATGCGGGATTAGTAGTCAATAATTTTTTTAAGAAAAATATATATATTTTGCGTTCATAATCGCCGAGGGGGTAGACAGAGGAACCACTGACAGGTGGTTCCCACTTTTCGCCGTAAGATATGGTGGAAAAACATGATAGGTGGCGAGCCTATCGCCGTCTACTAGGTGTACAATAGTATCCTCAACATCCCTCAGTCGCCTCGTACGACACCCACGGGAAGAGTTGGGGTGGTACTATTCTTTATGGCCGGCACGACACCCGGCTCTTTCTCAGTTTACAAATAGCACAGAAATCGGACTACATGCGCGGGGCAACTTAGATTAAGGGGCGTTTTTCTCTACCTTACGAGTACACGGTTATAGCCTTTTGAAATCCACCCGCTTTTGTTTCTGTCACAGTATCTACTGTTGGAAGTTTATTGACAGATCACAAGGTCGATCACAGGTAAGTAACCTAAGTTCTAAATAACTTCTCATTACTTTACTTTCGTAAGGAAGTTTTCTGGGATTGTAGATCAACTTTGGTCAAATGTTTCTCTATAGAATTCTCTAGTGTTTCCCTAATTCTCTATAGAATGCAGTAAGAGACCGTTTACTTATGTACAATTTCTGAGAGCAATAAGTGATTACCGCAACTAAGTAAGTACAATGTACTTATTTATTACTTATACCTACTGATAACAGAACACGTCGTTACTAACTTTTTTAAACCATATATTATAGACCTAATGATAATAAAATACCTATACCCATCGTGATAATCTTTACATACAAAAAGAGATATATATATAAAAACTTAACGATTTTGTGTTTACCTCTTGTCTACGGCTTCTTTGGCGCGTCCATGTCAATTCACTTGCTATTGATTAATGGCGAAAGCTTTGAACGGAAGCCAAAATACTTCAGAAAGTCAACATTGTGCCCATTAGATAATTACTCACTTTGTCCACCACAACTTTGTCGGCGATTCTAGGAATATTGTATCACATGCGCGGGCGCAGCGGGGACAAACATTCGCCGACTTTAGGAAAAAATCCGCCGATAGTTAGCCAGTCACCCTGGCGGGAATCACGGACAAAACTAATAAAAACATCACAGTCAAAATATATGTTGGCGTTACTGAAAAAATTGTAAAAGAGACGGTGACTTTCTGTCGACTTTGTGACACGCCGCGGCACACTGTCCAATATATTTCCACAAACAATTTTCAACTTTAAACAGATGTTGTACAATATTCAAATTTAAGCGTCCAAAGAACGTTTTTTTCTTGTTGGATTGACATCGGGGCGTGGCCCGTCCCAAATGGAAACATTTGCTAATATTATCGTGAAAGGACTGAACAGATGAAATAATTTATTTCCCGATGTCGCTTTGTGTCCAAAACTTGGAGCTTTTGTGAGTTTTTTGTGTCGGCCGCTTTGCTACCCCGTGTGGCTCCGATATCTTTATTTATCCCTTTACGAAAAAGAAAACCGACTTTAGGCGTCTCGAATTGGATTTCGACCCACTGTGCGTTGACGAACGATTCGTTTTTTGAAGGGAATGCAGTGGGTGGTTGTGTCTTTTCGTGTTTATTGTGCTTTGATGGTGTTTAGTAGATTCGTGTTGATGACAATGGTATTAGAGAGCTGGTAAGTGATCCAGCGGTTTGTGCAAGACGCTGTTGACTTTGATTTACGTTAAATAAATCTTTGGACATAAGCTGATTATGTAGAATAGCGTCGGGAATATAAAGCGACACTCACAAATATTGATTTCTGTAAAAGTTTTTTACAACTGACGGCGGAAGCTTTACAAAAAGCTTATTAATTTTATTTAGTAGCTGATAATTCTCTTTCAGATTTAATACCCTCACAAAACATGTATAAGCAACCAATAGAACTATCAATTTTGATATATTATGTAAGAACTACCTAATATCTCTTCAAAAGTTTCACATAGATACAAAGCATCAAAGTTATGAATATTTACTCGTATGTTTAACTTGTATACACTATTAGTTATTCTGTGGTTTGACCGGTTAAATTCTGTTCAGTAAATAAGTAAATAGCCCTATGACCTACGAACATGATATCTGCAAATACATTGGTAATATTTTTCGTTACTTCATGCTTTGTTCTATCCATGACTTTATAATCAGCTCCTCATACAAAATTAAGAGTAGGAATTAAAAATTTAAAAATCGTGAATAAAGTGGGGGAAGAAATAATGGGTACACTTTTGGACTTCGTCAAATTAAACCCCAACTTGTCCTTTGTTGCAAAATTGTTAATGTCGTAAAGCATGTGAATATGATAAGGCTATAAATATAAATTATTTTTTCTTTTTTTTTCGCCACTATACTATCCCACTCTGTTTAACATTTCTGGGATAAGCACTTACCTTCATGCTGTTGTATCTTGAACATGACAAACACAAACTTTACATTAACTTACATTACTTTACCTTTTAATATTTTCGTGAGAAACTAACCCCAGGAGCTGTGTTGTCTAGTGTTGTCATGTGTTGTGTTAAACTGCAAAGTAATGAAGTCAACATTAACACCAATCCTCAGGGAATCGTCTCCAAGCTGCTGATAACCGTGCACCCCAGGGACGTGTCTATTTGTCGTCGTCTCGTCTTGTCTGCCACTTGCTGTTTGTAACAACTCCGCAAAAATTCCTAACGTTATGTTAATTCGAAGTTTTTTCTCAAAGCAGGAACAAATTCCTGCGGTTTTAGGCGTCTTTGTTTGTATTCTCTATGTGGTTTCCAAAAAAACAGATCATACAAATGAATGATTGCACCAACGTTACGCTGATAATGAGCTTTTCCCCATTTCTTTACAGTTGACCACCCAGCGCCCCACTGTTCTTCATAAATCCCATGTTTATGGCTCTCTTGCATTTATCTCAAAGAAACTACTAAATGGAGGCTGCGCTGAGATAATACCTCTCGTCCTCGCGTCAAACCTCTCTTCAATGGCGTTTAATGTTCCATCATCGGTTTACAACAGCGCATTGTCGCTCAACTAGCGCCTCGCATGGGGCCCGCACAATGCCACAAACCACGAACATTGTAAACAATCGACTTATTTATTGTTTTACAGCAGCCATATAACTTCGTCACCCGAGAAAGAGCCCAATAATTTCGAAAATGCAACCGCAATAAAACCATCATGGACAGTGGGACGAGACCGCTGCGAGGACGGACAAAAAAGCGCAATGTGCGCGCTCAATAGATTTGGCACGCTCTAGCGGCGCAGTGGTCGGCTGAATCGGCTTTATACCGCGTGATGAATGTGCGGAAGTCAGTTCGAATCCCTTACAACTTAATAATAACGATAAACACCGGTCCCCTATTTAAATAAATGTTTCGCAACATTAGCGCGGCCATTTTGGGAGCTGCGCGCACGCATTGTACAAATGCAGGATTAGAGGAATGTTTGCCAATCTCATTTGTTGTGTCGACGATGATAGATTGGCTTGTGTAAATATGTGGCCTTTGATTACGAATCAATGTAAGTAAATATATCGGTATTGCAGAATTGATGCTATTTGAACTAAACTGGCAAACGTACTGAGAAACGTAAACGTAGTAATACAAGCCGACTATACAAATGCACTCTGGCGTGACTTATGCAGAATACCGGCGACATTTTATCAACTATCGTTATCCATACTTTCTCTATGAATCCATGTCTCTATTTCCCAATTTCTCCGCGTCACTCTTCACAATTCAAAGCTAGAACGTCTCGTTTCACGCATATTTTTTAACCTCACGATTTACGACGTCCCCGCACAATAAGGAACTGTAGCACGCAGATGTCATGCGTTTATTAATAATGGTACTGCCACAATAACCGCTATTGCAGTAACAAACACATCTACGTGATAAATGATAATATTTTATGGCATTCGCCCTCGATACACGACGCTTATGTCTTCATTTTTGCAAACATTGTTTTTCTGCATTACATCCGAAAAGGTACCTTCCCACATTACTCGTACATCTTAGTTTTCGTTGTAAGTTTTACCAGCCGTTATAGTAGAGCATGGGGTGTACAAATCGCATTGATGCTGTTCAATCGTACGTATCAAATTGTCGATATTCCCCGCGATCATTAGCGGTCCGTTTTTGTCCAGCTCTGTGCAGCGTCCACACACTGTGCGGCCTGCGTGCGCGCATGTCTCTTTAAAACTCACTCGAGTGTAGATTGGTGAGATATTGGTACTAAAAGCTTGTTGTTTATTCATCAATATGTTGTCTATGGTGCGAGGTTTATGGCTACAAACGAGTTTTTATTAGAAAAGCCTACACGTTGATTGTTTGTTTTATTATGTTCTGAGCTCTGTGTAGGTGTTGGTTATATGTCTCTGTCTACATTATTTATTCAGAATTTGGTTTTTGAAAGTCGGAGCATACATAGTGGAGAAGCGGGGGGACCCATTATTAGATAGTTTTCCAATACCTAGGCGACGCCTACAGCCTACTACAATTACAGGTTAGGAAATAATTAAGCAATTTCACAGAATTGACTCTCAAAATTCTTCTTCTCTGTGATAGACCTTATCCTTGATCAATGATCAGAGATTTAAAAGAATAAATAAGTATACAATATGTAAACTAACTGAAGGAAGATATTTTATGGGATGAACGTACCCATGAATATAAAGATATATTTTTTTAAATATGAAAATTCCACTTACCATACATTGGTAGGTCACGTGACCGTTTGTATGAAGAGGCCCATTTTTTTGTGTGAATTACGAATGTTTTTTTCGTGAAAGTTGCTCATGTTCATTTTCATCCCATAAAATATCTTCCATCAGTTAGTTTATATATATACTAGTAGAAGAATATATTATTTATTTATTTAATTATGTATCTACAACTCCTCTTAAATAAGATTAGGTGCTATATTTTTAATACCAGCCAGAGAAATAATATCTCCCCACACAATGAAGCACATTTCTTTAGCCACATCACCACCACAATCCCCCAAACCTATTATTCACATCTGAAACCTGAATCCTCCGCAAGTTCACAAAAATGTCTATTAAAATTGGAAATCCCGTGTTCCCACATGTCCTGTGAATCTCAAACACGATCACGCTTCACCATTTAAACGACAAACTTTTCTTATGCATTTGATAACAACTTTAACATGAATTATTAGAGTTTATAATCGCTTGGCAATTGGTAGCACCAGGACAGTGGGTCGAACAATAGACCGACCCCTATTTGGAGGACAATCGGGCTAATATTGATAGATAATATTGTTACAAGCAATGTTCTCTGTTTACAAATTTTATAAATCTGACACATCTGTCTGTGTGTATAAATGAGACCGCTCTCAGACCGTTATCTTTTGCGGTTTTGGATGAATTCGTGGACTCGTTCGCACCTCAATATGAAATCTGAACAATATTGAATTTTAGCCATGCAGCGGACGTAATAAGTTTTGAGCGTCTTTTTAAATTATGTATATTAATCTTCATACTTGTACATTCCAGTAGTAGTATACGTTTTATAAGGGTCAAAGAATATTATATTATGTTAGAAAAGTTAAATTTTTTTACGTTGCATTTTTTGGTCATGTCCAGATTTTTGAATACGAAAAATAAACATGCCAAAACATAATAATTAAACTCTTTCAGTGTCAATCTTAGCTACATTATAAGGACGTTTAAAAAAGAATTAAAATTACAAAAAAAAACGTTATTTTTATTTATTTTATTTTTTATTAAATAAGGAGAGCAGACGAGCAAACGGGCCACCTGATGGTAAGTGGTCACCGTCGCCCATAGACATCTCACCTCACTGTATTAATATTAGAGGGTTTTTGATGCGCTGCTAACCTTGAGGACTAAGATGGAATGCCTCATGTGCTGGAAATTACGCTGGCTCTGTTACCCTTCAAACCGAAACACAGATACGCAAGCATTTCTGCTTCACGGCAGAAATAGATAAGAGGGTGGTACTACCCCAGGCGATCCGTTATTAAAATCCATGTCAAAAAAATTATTAAAAATTACTCTATTCTAACTCTTTAGAATGGTTAAACATTTAGTAATCAGAAATCCCATTTCAGCTATACCGTAAGAAGTCAATGAAATGAAAGAAAGAATGAAAAAAATATATTAAAATTAATTATTTTTTTATTGTACAAACAAGAAACCGACACCAGGCATCCACTTCATAGTCACACTGCCAAACCATCTCGTCTCAAAAGCCGTAACGGGTTTCTGGGAAGTTTTTCTCCCATCGATCCTGGAAAGAATCCGCCAGAAGTAAGATGCAAGTTGTGGAGGGAGAAATACCCACCCAAAGATTTCATACCACCAAAAGAAGACCTACCACCGGGTTTCAAACTCCCGTGGCCAACTTGGAAAACGCTTAATCGCCGGCGAACCCAGGTTGGCTGTTGCGGAGATAATCTTCACAACTGGGGGTTTTCCAGCGATCAAGTAAAGTGTGAATGTGGTGTCTCCCCTCAAAGTATGGAGCACTTGCTCTGTTGTCCCGTGTGTCCGACCACCTGCACGCGGGAGGACCTTTTCGAGGCCAACCAGAGGGCTATCGATGTGGCTGCCTTCTGGTCGGGAAAAATTTAATTCGGATCATCAACACGAAAGAAGAAGAATTGTACAAGATACTCGTACAAGTAACTTAGTATTATGAATGATGAAGTTAATTCTTTCCTTGTCTAGGAACCCCTTTCTAGCTCCGTTTATACAATTAAGGTTTTAGATACTTGCGAGAAAAGAAGCATCTTGGGAGATAAATAAGTTAGGATAGGTACTTAGTTCACCTAACTTATCCTTTGTAATATCATCCGATATAGAGCGACACGTGTTAATATTTTCATGCAATTTGTCACTCCAATAGTGGCGCATGCGCTTTGATGTGGGACCTCCCGTGCTGCTATGTGACGTCATCAATCCAACGCCGCGGTGCGTGCCTGGGTCATTTGCTCGAGGTGCTAATGGGGGGTTACTATTGGCACAGGGTTGGATTAGGGGGAGTTGGGTAGGGGTTGCTAAAAGGTTATTAAAGAGTTCTATAATTGATATTTTAGTCGTCATTTGTTAAAGAACCTTTGGTCGGTTAATCTGAATTATCTGATGAAATCCTAATTTTCTCCTCAAGACCTGACTTCTGATTTCTGTTTCAATAATTTCCATATTTTTTTTAAATTTCGTCTACACCCACATTTGACACAAATCTCGCCTGATGGTAAGCGACGATTAGGACCACGATGGAGCATGCGGAGTCCAATCTGAAAACTGCTTATTTTTATTTCTTGCATATTTTTATTTCAGTCTGTTTCTAAATCTCAGGATCGTAGCTACAAATTATGATTTTGATTTTTGAAGTCGATGTATCTTTTGCCACCTTACTCCATCTCTGCAACCCCACTTATATTCGTCCTACCACCTCTATCCACAATCAACATTCCTGAACTATAATTTTTCACAGTAACGAGCGCAGTAGGTGGGAACATCACGGCTTGCCGTGCGCGGGCCGTGCGCACGCGCATGCACGCGTGACCGTGTCGTTTGTCGTAGTTGCCACACATCAGAGCCATTAATCATCAATATGAACAAGCCGTGAACTTCCTTTTCCTTCATTTTATGGTGGAATCCTTTTACGGCTATCCTGGTTTTTAAATCCACCAATTACCGCGTGCAAGAGGAAACCTGTGCACCAATAGTGGGGACCTTAATAAGCTGATGAGTATCCTGATGGTTTTCTTTTGAGGTCAGTTTCGAATATGACTGACTATGCTTCATGAGCGGAACAGAAATGTGCAATTCCTTTGCAGACTCATATTACAAAGTCAATAAAATACTTATTTCAATCCCCATTGCTTCTATAATGTATATGTCGTAGACACATAACGTAATGCCGCGTTTCACGAAATGCGTAGGCATTTCACGATGTGTTAAAAAAGTTAGACAGATACTGTAATCGTCGAATTTTACTCTATCTGTCTAAGATTTTTAGCCACTTCGTGAAATGCAGGTTCCTAGTTAATCGTATTTAATATTCTTAAATATAGTTAATATATAGTAAATAACCGGTCGCGGTGATAAATTCACCGCGACCGGTTATTTTTGAAAGTGCAAACAAATAAAAATAAATTGTACAGCTAAGTGCTAAGAATCTTATTTAATACTAAGTTTAATTAAGTTCTACCAAGTAGCGATACGAAACATTGAAAATATAAATGTATGTATGTATATCATTCCTAATAAAACAGGGGCAAACTACCAGACGGCGCTAGTTTCATAGAAGAGTGATTAAGATCCACATGAGATTCAATACCATTACGCTATGTGCGAATTAACGATCCGCACTTCACGAAGGCACTAAAATTCTTAGACAAATAGTGTAGAACTCGACCATTACAGAATCTGTCTAAGATTATTAGCACTTCGTGAAATATCTACGAACTTCGTTCTATGCGTCTACGACATATTGAAGGTGTAGCAATATGACGTCAAGATATATTCTTATTCTTAAAATGGCTTACGCAGCAACCTGGGGACTGAGTCCCTGCATGGGGCACAAATTATTCTAAGTTTGCACGAGATCTCTTTATCACGTACATGTGTCTACCGAAACAACATACAGCCGCTTCTACACCAGCCAACACATCAGTATCGGCTGACTCAAAGACTGCAAGTCTTTGAAACCACCGCCGAGTATTTTGAAAGCACAACTCCGCTTGACTAGGTTAGCGCTAATCCGCTGTTTTGGCAGCGATTAGCCGTATAGCCTCGGGGTGGGCTCGCCGCTTCGCCGCACAGGCTGGCGAATAACTGTTATACAACCATTATACAATGGAGCGGTGTTTTTGATTGCATGCGGGTTGTTTGCGTAAATCAGGCGTGTTGGGATGCAATAACAAAATGTATAAAAGAAAAGTAGAATAAATAGGTTGGTGTTTGAAGGGAAACGCTGCTGGCGTAGTCAAAAAAGTAGCAAAACATTTTCCGTTGCTGTAAATCCATCCTAGTTTATTCATTTAATTTTCATCAATTCTAAAGTTTCATACGTTTCGGACGTTCTAAGAAAAGGTCAGGTGCGGTCAACCACTGACCTAAGAGCGTGTATGAAGCGATTGATGAGTGCGGAAGAAGCGAGAACGGTCCGTCAGGATCGTTGCAGGTGGAAATGCGTACCCTACTCTACCTACCCATGCGGGAAACAGGCGTGAGTTTATGTACGTATGAATGTTCATATTCAAAGTTGATATATCACAGATCAGGGTAACTATTACCGTATACAAAACGATGTTATCCAAATGATGATATGATAATAGTCTGGGGCTGGCGTTCGTTCCTTCATGATATTATCAAAATGATGGTGTGCGTCAACAGAGACAGATAAGATAAGATTTATTGTGTAAAAGTTTAGGTAAGAATTTCAAATATTGGAGATATACGAGAAGATGCATAAACATGTCATACTAAACTTTACCTTCACATGATTAGATTCGTTTACACATCTTATAACAAACACCTGAAGATGTGTAAACAAAACCGGTCGTAATTAATAAAATACAGGAAAAACCTGTGAAACAGAATATTATTTGAATCTAATCATGTACTACAAGTTTCACCAAGTACCAACAACCGCAAGTATTAACCATTTACCATTACATGCCAGGCATATACACCGAAATCACAAGTTAATAATGTTTATACAGATTTTGAGATGAAAACAGAAAAGAAAAAGAGAATGCCATTAAAATGTATACAATGCCAATAATATTAAATTTAGAGTGCTTTCGCGTTGATATAGCGCAGTCTCTGTTTATGATTCCATCGAGAATGGTGACGTCGGTAAATCGTTCAGTAGATTAAGCATTCATCGAACATGTGACTAACGCAGAAAAGTGCCGGACCTGGTGAAGGCTGTGTCGATTAGTTCATTTCACGTCATCCCTGCTAAAAAGGCCCCGTTGACAGACGGACACGTGTTAAACCCGAAGCCTGAAAAACAGCAAATGACGAATAATCTAGAATTAGCCGGAGATTTATGGCACAACCCTGATGCCACCCACCCGGCTGTCTCAAGTGCAGGGTAGACAAGCCGCTATCGGCAGCCATTTCGCTAAGTGTACGCTTTTAAATAGACAGCTGAATTGGCCCTATTAGGGATCCTTATAGCACAGCTATACTTGATGTTAAATTGCGTTTGATTTTATAAGCAATGTTTTCACTAATCAGCACTCATTCTTTCCCCCTTGTGTTTTCTCCAAGAGTTGGGACGTGAATGTAAAATGAGGTGGAAGATCAGTACGTGGGTTTATTGAATCTTAAAGAAGACAGACTATAAGTGTTATAAGTAGTAAGAGCCGAATCGTTTTAGGAATGTTTCAAGATTATTATACTAGATAAACTTGTAAGTGTAGTTTACCCCTGATGCACAACCGATTTCCCCAGTATCTTCATGGATGAAGTTCTGTTGTCTTTCGTCAAACATTTCAGCTCAAGAAAATAAATAAAAAATGCAGAACCATAGAACCAGAAACCCCTGTATTTTTTACCAGGGGGTGCTCTCGTGGGTGGCGGTCGCGTTTTTTAGCGATTTTACCAAAACACGGCGCCAAGAGCTGCCCCATTGGCCCAGAGCCATGTTTATCCTTATCTGGAGAACTTAATTGGTGTTTGACTTAACTGACGGCTCGGCTGATGTTTTTTCTTGGTTTTTTTGTAGGCATGGTTAGGGCCTAGGAAGGCGTTTTGCGTAAGATAGTAGCGGGATTACAAAGGCTTTGCTTTATGGTGTCTTTGGCGTGATTAGGAAAATGGCTTAATTAGTGCTTTTTTAAAGATTTAGATACAACAAATAAAAAGGTATCAATAATGAAAGAAATGGTTTCTCTTTCTCGTTATAGAGGTTCACTCGGCAGACAAAGTTTCCTAAGGAGATACACTTACCTATGATTATACACAAGATCTTTATGGGAAATATAGTGAAAAAATTGGAAATATTATTTGTAATTGTACAACAATGAATTACATGTCAAACCTATCTACCTATATCTATGATTTGAGTTTTGACTCGTCTAAATAATCTGGAAACATAAATCTGGAAGCTATTGTGACGAGTTTACCAATCCGTAGATGATGCCTTGATAATTCTGCTCCTCAAAATCATAGTCAAAAAAAATTCGCTCAGAATTTTGACACCAATGGCCCGAGCGACAAAATTTTGACTACGATTTTGAGAAACAGAATTTTAGGGCGTCATCTACATTGAAAACATAATTCAGGAATCCCGGGTCAAATACCTAGCTGTCAGTGGAGCGGTTACCGACTCATTAGCGAGTGCCAACTGCCTGATGCCTCCACGCGATGCCAACAAAAACAGTCGCACAAGACTACCACGGAACCTTTGACAATCGCGGCGGTTGGAGGAGTGTCGCGTTCCTGGCGCGCTTGCGATTCATAAATATTAGCGCGATCACAGCCGACGCGGATGGGGGTCATTTGCGCATGCGTGTGACTTCCGCATTTCTAAGCTGATGGTCCAAAATACCATGGAGGTAAGGTATGCGGGCTTTCTTTTTGTGAATTGAACTACTGGGGACAGACGGTTTTTTCGCTCTAGCTGCTAGAGTTGAGATGCACTGTTATCATATCAGTCAGCATATAGATCCACCGTGATGATTTTCTATCGAAAACTTTTTTTTCTTATCTTTTTTCTCCAGAAATTCAGATTACCTCACTATGTTTTCCTTCACCGAATTACTGTAAAAATTCGTGCAAATCTGACCTAGCGAAATTTTGCCAGAAAGACATGGGAATCTGACTAGCTTGACTACATTTTGATTCGTTTAATTTTATCGAGAAAGGAATGTTTTTTTCTAAAAACTACAGTCCATTTCAGTTACCCAAATGCAAGGAAACGCATTGTTGTCGCAAAAAAGGGCCAAGCAAGAGATTTTTCTATCCCTTTTCCTAAGTACTCGTAGTTACTTGGTTTAAAATTTCCTTCCCCAAATGTCCTCGACGACAGTTCGAAGAGCCGCGAACGTCTCGTGTATAATTGAGTGGCTCTAGCCGAGGGTGCCGGTGTGGGTGGCAGTGCAGGCTGGCGGCCCAATTAGTGCCGGTTTGAGCAATACGCGCCGACGACGATTGTGCAGCAATAGCATGGCGTAAGCGATAGCGATTCGTTAAACGCTTCCGCTTGTGTATAGTTATAATATTTCTATTATAGGAAATCGGTCGCATCGATTAAAAGTGCAATTGACAGAAAACAGCACGCCTAATCTATCTCGTGGGTCGTTTAAGTTGAGGCCAAAAAAATTATCTTCAATAAAACATTGAAGTAACACAAGAAACATTGAAGGTAAGGTAGAAAGATTGTTTAGAAAGTAAGTAGATATTTTTTACGTACGTCGCTGACTCAACAGCCCTGTTGAGTCTAATATTGTACATAGACCTCTCCTAATTCTCGCTTCCTGGTTCTGTTGGTTGTATCACGGCGCCACTGTTTGCCAGCTGCTTTCTCACTGAGTCAGCGACGTACGTGAAAAATATCTACTTACTTTCTAAACACTCTTTCTACCTTACCTTCAATGTTTCTTGTGTTACTTCAATGATTTATTGAAGATAATTTTTATGGCCTCAACTTCAACGACCCACGAGATAGATTAGGCGTGCTGTTTGCTGTCGATGATGATGATGAGTGGGAATGACAAAATAGCACAGTAAACTTATTTTTATGTCCGAATGACAGACTTGCAACTAGACAAAATTCTTTACCGGTTGTATCCAGCGATACTACCAGATGAGAAGTCAGAAACTAAAACCATATGTAAGACGACCAAATCCGTTTGTAATTTCACTGTCCTATAACTTATACCATGCGCTGTACCCAGGGACAGTTTGCGTCTTATCCGACTCTCTTTGAGAGTCAGCCAGGGGTGAGGACGGACAGTGTCGCCAAATAGAACCCTCTCTGACCATCAATAAAGGTTTAGTGAGTCGCGGATAATGGCGGGAAAACGCTACACTGCGTTTTGTTTGCTGAGCGCTTTTAACTTTTTTCAAGGAAGATTAGACACTCGTATCTTTTGATCGCTCTTAGGGATAAGAGCGGCTAAATTGTATCGATTACGGGCAGTGTTTTCGCTAAGTTCTTTGTAATAAAGTTTCATCGTATCTATTCTAAATTCTAATCTGTCTTTGAACTCTGTCTAGTTTACTTCACCTAACAACCTACTTTACCTACACGTTGAAATTTTCTCGCAATCAATCTGATATTTCCAATCCGAAAGCAGTTGATTTTACGAAATATTATTATTTAGTTTGGTCTGATTGTCTTCTGTGGATTTCTATTCTCGGTTCGCGCGAACAGTTCGCGCATAGTCCCATGGATAGCTACCAAGTTGTCTATGGGATGAATGCTGACCGTTATTGAATACCTTCTTTTTGGGAAAACACTGTCTCCCAAGATACAGGTTCTCCTAGTTTGGGAGTCAGGGTATTGTTCGATTTACTAATTTGTGATGTTTTCAATAAATATTATTTAATTTAATTAATTTACTATAAATAATCTTAAAACATCAACTGTAGAAAAAATTAGAGCGTCAGTGGCGTCGTGGCCAGGACGTCGGACTCCCATGCGGGAGGTCCGAGTTCGAAACCAGGCAATGCCATGTACCAATGAGTTTTTTCGAAAGACTTACGTACATTTACCGACTGCTCTGACGATGAAGGAAAACATCGTGAGGAAACCTGCACACTGAGATAACCAGTGTGTGAAATGGGGAAGGCAATGGCAAACCACCCCTTTAAATATGCCACGAAAGTCGTTCTTTGTGATTAATTCCTTAGAATGATCACGACCCTCAGCAATGAGGAACACGACTTAGAAGGAAAGGTAGAAAAATCTACTAACCTACTGAAGATTGATCGTAAGGCGACTTTTCCTACCCCATCTTGAACCATATTAGAGTGTTGTAAAACGTCTCAATCTTTTTATACAGATTTATCGCTCAAGGGTTGTCCCGGACGAGGGGAGGAACGTAAGGAAACGGTCCTCGATTGTCGGATAATTGATATGATTGCGTACAAGGGTGAGGGGGTGAGACTTGGGGGGAGGCAATTGAGAGGTCGCAGGTGTTCGAGATGTTGCCGATACTCGGTGAATAGGTTTACAAATAAGGCGGAAGATATCAGATAGGTATGGTAATAAATAAACTTACTTTCCCCAGCGAGTTCGTAATTGTATGCAAGGATTGTAATCTGTCTATTTCCTGGTTATGTTATGTGTAGGTATAATTTATTATACTTTATCTTCACTCCAACTAGACCAAACTTATTTGGTCTACTTTAAATAATACTACAATTTAAGAAACCCTCGAAATACCTTTGTCGAGATCCCCTTACTTTTTCCTGATCACGTCCTCAAGTTTTCAGATGTGGGAAGGTCACCATGGTCTTAAACATTTAAGTTTTGTTTCTCTTGTGTTGTATCGGAATTCCCTAGAACTTTAATTCGAGAAGACCCCATCTAACTATTATAGCTTCGGCGGGCTGATAATGTTCCAATTTTTCCAGTTTCATATTGTGAAATTAAAGTTCATTTACTTTTTCCTGATTATCATAAGATCCTTAAGGTTTCCGGAAGATAGATAGGAACACTTCAGACGTCGGAAACGCACCATGAACCTGAATATTTGAGCTCAAATTCGAACCATCTAGCTATTACCGTTCCAGAGATCTCATCTGACATCAAATATACTCCAAGATCTTGGAAACCACTGGTCCAATTAATATCATCCAACCAGGGTTCAAATCTGATCATCCGTTGTTAAATTATGATGCCACAAACAAACACACAAACAGACAAACGTGTCAAACTTATAACACGCCCTCCCTCGATCGGTCGAGGGTTAAAAAATGCCTGTGCTATAAGTGTTCCACAATGATCCAGCCAGGCAAAGGTCTTGTGCTCTTAGCCTTTTGAGTCATTGTCGATTCAAAAATTATCATCATCATCAGCCTATTAATGTCCCCACTGTTGGGACACAGGCCTCCCCTTGCACAAGGGAGTATGGGTCATGATTCACCGAGCGGGCCCAGTGCTGTGCGGTGGATTTCGCACGCCTTTGGAATGTTTTTATTTCCTCAGTCATGCAGAATTCCTCATGATGTTTTCCTTCGCCGTACATAAGGCTTCGAAAAATACTCAAAAACTCATTGGTACATGGCATGGTTTCGAACCCGGACCTTCCCGCATGGGAGTCCGGCGTCCTAGCCACTAGGCCACCGAAGTTCGCAAAAAATTATACTTTCTTAGAATCCACTATCTCTAAAATAAGTGTCAATTAAGATGTGGAGATGTCAAAACTAATACAAACCACGTGTTGACAACTCGGAGAGTTACATTAACACTGTAGCTGTAAGGCCCAGCGCACAATACCGGAGTGGAGGCGCAACGACTTATTTCTATAACAATGTAAACTAAACCTAGAGGTTAATGTCTTTAAAATACAGTTCAAATGACAAGCCAATATCAAGCGCCCTCTCCTGGCACAGGCATTTTTTAACCCCCGACCCATTGAGGGAGGGGGCGTGTTATACAGTTTGACACGTTTGTCGGCCTTCTTGAACTAAAGTTGTAGGGAATCCAGAGACATTACAAAAGAAAAAAATAATTAAAGATGGCGGCCAAAAAATTAATGAAAATGATGTGGAGCTAATAATTTTAACATAGCCATGGTGAGGTCGGAGGCCGAGCTCCGCATAGGGCGAAGCCCGGAGCGTCCCCCCGCCTCCAGGTGCCGCAGGTCTAACCAGCTGAATGTTCTTAGCCATGTCAGATGAAAAATGGATCAGTGGTTCTAGGATAATGGGATCTATGGAACGGTAACAGTTAGGTGGTTTGAGTTTGAGCTCAAATGTTCAAGATCATGATGACCTTATCACATCTGGAATCTTAAGGACCTGATGATGACCAGGAAAAAGTAAGGGGGATCTCCACTATGGTACGTCGGGGGTATCTTAAATTTTTAATTTATTTATTTTAGTGACTTTAATAGAACACCGAGGGAAGTTATTGAAAAATGTCTCTTCTAATGAACGCTGGGCCTAACTCATAGACGTATATGAAATGTCGCCGCGCCGCCGAGGCGTCTGCGCACGCGCATGTGGCAACACTCGGGCGGCGGCGACGCGGAACACACTGCTTTTGGGGGCGCGTTGTGGCTCAATACCTCTGGTTCTATCGGAGATATATCACGATATTATTTGGATTACCTTATGATTTTATTTGTAACCGTAAAATGAACATAAATGTTAAATTATGAGAATGTTTGGAAATGTTACGAACTTAGACCAAAACATGTGAAACACATAGGGCATGCCTTATCTCTAAGAGAGATCTCTTCCAGCAAAACCTATAAACCGACAATTTGATATATGAGCTTAACTTAGCTCAAGTTAATTCCAAATTCGTAGATGTCTATTCGATTTCAGTATAACTAGGCTAAAGGCAATGAATACGGAATAAAACTTAGCAGAATTATATTATACATAGGTATTTTAAAGTTGAAAGCCATAACTAGCTACGGCGGGGACATTTCAACTCCCTTCCACAGCCGTTAAAACTAAAAACACGCTCGCCCTCTCGCCCGCCTCACCAGAAAGACACTTGTGCTGATATTTGTTTATTATTAACTACAAGATAACTGTAGTTAAAAAATATACATACAGCTTTTATTCACAGAAGGTTGTATCAGTGGTATAATTGCACAACCAATAATATTGTACCTATAGCTACAAATAATAAATATTACAACTAAAACGTAAACAGAAAAATAAATAACCGTCGCTGCCTTCTGCAATTATGCACGCCACTCTCGCGCGGATTATCCGCCAGTGTGAACGCGCCTTAATTAGCATGTCTCGCCAAACGCTTTATTTATATTTTAATTCAGTTTTGTTTTTATTTTGGATTTAAATTACTCGTATCTTAAAAAAATTATTGCATATTACTTGGCAGTTTCGTAGGGACACCATGAATGTGTTTTTTATTTTTTATTTATTAAATATGGAGAGCAAACGGGCTAACGGGCCACCTGATGGTAAGTGGTCACCGTCGCCCATAGACATCTCACCTCACTGTATTAATATTAGAGGGTTTTTGATGCGCTGCTAACCTTGAGGACTAAGATGGACTGCCTCATGTGCCAGAAATTATGCTGGCTCTATTAGTAGGACAATTCCCAAAACAAACCTTGAACAATTAAATTATAATTAACCTGTCAGGCAACAACTATGTCAGAATATGTACTTACAATATGTATGTATATCAAGTAATAGTAACCAGTAGAAAGGAGGAGGGGAGGCTTTTACCCAGCAGTGGGACAGTCTATAGGCTTTAAAAAAAAGAAAAAGTAATCTTTTTCAATCTTCACACTACACTGTCGCTAATCTCTTTAATGTCCGATTAACTTCCGAGGTTGCCTGGAAGAGATCGCTTTAAGCGATAAGGCCGCCTTTGTACATATCGTGCTATTATTCCTGTAGTTTTTACTTTTCCTGATTTTGTGTACAATAAAGTGTTTCTATCTATCTATATGTCTATGACGTTCTAACGTTACGTTTCTAAAAACTATTATATAATTTTTTCTGGTAAAATATTAATACGTAAAGTAACGGTTACCGGGTAATAAAAGTAACATATTACTACTTCTAATACAATAGTGGTGGTTACGGCTCTTATAAATATTTTGTAAGTAATAATAGGTACCTTTATAGCTTTATGTAACGTAGTATTAACTTTTGGGAAACTTTTATTAAACCTTTCGGTAAAGAGGCTTATTATAATTAATAAGTTTGATTGTATTACTTGTGGTACAAGTCAATTTCATATGAAAGTACCTACTTACCTACTGGAAGTTATTATAATTAAAAGAGCGTCGGTGGCACAGTGGTTAGGGCACCAGACTCCCATGCGTGTAGTCCGGGTTCAAAAGCAAGTAGTGCCATGTACCAATGTGTTTTTCATATTTTTGTGTGGTCGTGGTCATGGGTAAAGCCCTGATACGACCTTACATGGTAGGTACTTTATTTAGGTATACAGAATGTAACATATTGGAAAAGAACGTCGGTGGCACAGTGGCTAGGACACCGGACTCTCATGCGGGAAGTCAGGGTTCGAAACCGTACAGTTCCATTTAGCAATGAGATTTTCGTATTTTTCGAAGACTTACGTACATTTACCGACTGCTCTAACTGTGAAGGTAAAAATCGCGAGGAAACCTGCACACTGAGATGACCAGTGTGTAAAATGGGGTAGGCACAAAAGATCATCAAGGGTCGAAGTGCCGCTGGGTTATTCAAGGTTATCATAAGATAATTAAAACTGAACCTGTGCTGTAGTTTTATTATGTGTTATTTATTAGAAAGTACTTGACCCAGTTACAATATTTATTTCTAATTTGTTATAACTGGAATTAGAATTGCAGGTATATAACAAACGTGTAACATAATTAATCCAATAATGACTCTGATATAGCATCACAAAGCAACACAATACAATATTTCCAAATTATTTACCGGCGGCGTGACGTAGGCACAGGTGTGGAGAACAAATATCGGAACAATAGCCCCGCCTCGTAACGTAACTGCTACTTGTAATACAAAGCTACCCACCGAAAAGAAAATCCAAAGGCAGTTCATATTTTGCTCTATACTGCATTTGGAACCATTATATTATTCACTCAGTCAATTTTTGAAACATGTCTGCAATTGGATTACCTAGATGTCCAGACAAAAGAAAACTTCGACATACTTATTGGAAAAAAATAATCCCAAACGAATTATTTTTTTGGGATAATGTTAACTAAAGTGAATTTAAGTGCGTTTCTGGTAGGTGAACGGGAGAGTGGATGGATGAGCTTTCTTAAATTTCAACGGATGTTAATGGTCCTACCATAGCTTGCTATGGGTTTCAACTCGTGATTTAATAAGATTTAAGTTGTTGATTCATTGGAACATTTATTAACATATTTACAACTTATAATTATTTATATTATAATTGATTTAGATATTTTATGAAACAAATAGAATAAATGCAAGAACAAAAATAAATGACAAAACATAAACAAGATGGTCTAAAGATGTGCAATATAAATCATCATCATCATCAGCCTATTAATGTCCCCACTGTTGGGGCACAGGCGTCCCCTTGCACAAGGGGGTACGGGCCATGATCCACCGAGCGGGCCCAGTGCTGATTGGTGGATTTCACACGCCTTCGGAAACTTTTAATTTCCTCAGACATGCAGGTTTCCTCGTGATGTTTTTCTTCACCGTTAGAGCAGTCGGTAAATGTACGTAAGTCTACGAAAAAATCCGAAAAACTTATTGGTACATGACATTCAGCATATAATATGACAGACGCGGGATAAATCCATTACATATTAAACTAAAAACTTAAGTTAAATATTGTTTAAATACTTATGTATATCTTACTTAGAGTCAATGTTTATATAAATATAAATATTATGTAAGATAGTCCATTTTTGGCAGAATATAGAGCAAATAATGGTCAAATGCGAGGAACCCGTAGCAACAGAAGCAACCTAATATATAATTGAAACGTTGTGAAACCCGACGCGTATCAGAATTCGGTCTACAATTATGTGGGATTACTCAATTATTCGCGGGCCAGTGTTACGGCTTATTAGTGCGGATGACGTTGTGTTCCTACTACTACTACATACACCTCATAGACTAGCTAGTCAACATTCCGAATAGAACAGTCTCGTCTGGTCTCTGACAATAAGATGGACAGAACATCACGTGAAACAACATAGGTGTTTCAATTATATATACGAGTACGTAGACTTGTTACAGTCTGTCCTCTAGGTGCCGGCTAGCAGGGGTCTAGGACAGTGTGCAGATGAAGTTATAGAAGAACTTGGTAATAGATATTATATTTTTAAGGAACAGAACACAGAAAATAGTAAACGTAGAAAATAGGTAGTAGTAGGAGACAAAAATAAAACAGAGAAACGTCCGTTCAAGACAAAATACAGAGAGAAAGTGGAAATACAAAGAAAACAATGAAATTAATGGAATAATGGAATTTAGAAATGGAATGGGAATGTGATTTGAATTTAGAAAATATAGATGAAGAAATGAAGATGCCAACACGAAATGAGGTGAGATAAACGCTAACGATGAGGTTGAAATTGATGGCAAGGAGGTTGATATGGACGATGAAGTCGACATCGTTACAGACTGACTCATGCATGGGTTTCCCCATGAACAGAATATCCTTTATTTTCATTATTAAACAGATGTAAACCTGAAATTACTGTCAATCAAACAACTGTTATAAATTTACAAAGGCACTTTCTTTATGAAAACGTCAATATCGTCACCATTGATATCAAATATGTAAAAGTGACTGTAAGTTTCAGTCTGTAAATGTTAGTAGGTATGTTTGACGTCTCATGTACCTGTACGGTTTGGGTACAAAGCATGCCGCAGCATTGTTGCAAGCCGTCATTACACCGCCGCCACGCCCCGCCGCTGCCTTGTAATAAACATATCAACTTCACACCACCGCCGGCCGGCACAATGGGCCCAAAACAAAGACGTTTTGTTCGCTAATAAGGCCCAAATTAATGCCGCCGCTGTTTTGTACCGCTACATCAAATAGTAAACCCTCAAAATAGAGCTCGACGGCGGTGGCTTTATGTTTTTTTTGGATTAGATACGGTATGCCTACTCGTACGATGAAGAAATTTTTTTTTGTAAATTTGTAAAAATAAGATTTACCATCAACTTTGTCAATCAAGCTGAAAGCTTGAATTTTAACAGACACCGCATATTTTTTCTTTGATTGATATTTTATGTACTCATACTAGAGGTATATGTTACCGTATACCGTAGCGCCGACTTGACATCGCGCGGCCATTGCAGTCGGGGAAATTGACAATGTCAGCTGTTTGCGACCTTCGTTAGTTTTGTAAACGAAAAAGGCCTATCGATTTCTGTTTACTTATCCAGTTAAAAGGTTTACCGAGAAAGTGAAAACCGCGATGACAATACTAACAATGGAGGTTATTATGGAGAATAATATAGAAGTGTGTCGCAAACGAACACGCACAGACCACAGGGCGAGCCCACCCGCGCGCTGCTAATTATCGCATAGACAGATGTCCCGATGAAAGTGAACGTTTCACTCAAAAACATCCTCGAGAACATCAAGAATAAGCGCCGACGGATTAAGACAAACTTAATATTTAAGGCGGTTACAAATCTACAAGCAAAACTGAACTGTATCGTCCAGGAACCAGTATCGTTAATGCAATAACGACTGCGGATGTCGCTCAAGGATTCGACAAACACCTTTTGCACGGCGCGGCAGACAATTCATAAGAGTTTAGAGTCGAGAATATGTATCTTGGAGAGCAACAGATTCGTGTCTTCGAATCCGCAAAAACTTGTCAATAGACAATACGTCACAGACGACAAAGCGACTGATGGGAGTTATTTATTCATGGCGGATTATCCTCGGGGATTTATTTATTTTATTTGACTGAGGCAAAAGGACAACGTCGGCAAACAGCGCTCGCACCGGGCTCGTATGCAGTAATCACCTTATTTTGGCTCGCTTTAACCAGGGACGACTCATTCACGCATGATCTCGTTTTGCTAAAGTTCCGTCATTGCCGAAGTTGTGCTGTTTGGGCTTTCTCGATTGTTGAATGCTTTATTATTGTCAATAAGTACTCGAGGCCGAAGACCACCTTGAAATTTTAGCATTGTTGCTAAATATCTTTACGGAACGTTTAATTTTTTTGGAATGTCCATTACCATGTGGTGATAATAATAAATTAATATCATCGTGAATGTGTCACCAATTGTATGCATAATGGACTCTATCTTATTAATTTTTTTATCTCTCAATATAACACGAGATCATAATCTTCTCGTGGCGAGTCGTGGGTTGGAGACGAGGGCTTCCATATATTTTGATGCAGTGAGACGATCTAAAGTAAGTTTTTCAAAAAAATAAACTTGGATAATTTCAATTTAACTATACATATGTAACTAACATATGTTTACTACACTTATCACTTGTTAGAATGGAAAATTTGGTCAAGTTAGAATCTTACTCTTCTTGTAATATTTTTTACATATTTTTTGTCATATGTACCTATATTGTCTATTAATAAAGGATTTTCTATTTTTCTATTTCTATATCTAAATAAGAAAACATTTTAATTAATAAAGTTAACATAGGCGTAACTACCTTGACGAAATTATAAATATTAATGAAAAATAGACGCATACACGATAAGTGTTAGTGGAACTTGGATCCGCCTGACTAAATGTCAAATATTAGCAACAGCCACATTATAGCAAAGAAACAGAAAGATACAGTCGTCGCGGACCAATCATTACAAACCCCGTAACGCGTGGTGACCGCAGCGGGACATCAAAGGGCCGGCGCGCGAGGGACACAACATGATTACGATAATCGTGCGCGAGGCGGCGCGGGCGCTGCCGTCGTCGCGAGTTATGTCGCTACACACAAATGAACCGCGAGCGGACTGCTCGAGAGACTCGTGTATTAGCTTTATATATTTAAGTGCAAAAATGATGCATACAGAATAGACTCTGCAGATTCTCTACAATTGTTTGAAAAACGAGTCGATTGTTTTCAGATTCAGATTAATTTATTTGTCCAGAATGTAGGTACATAATTACAAGATGGTATTTTCTAAACAAAGAGCCGATACATTCTACACATTAATGAGCATGCAAATACGAGTATAAAAAATAAATAATATATTAGTCAGATAAATTATAAAATGTAAAAGTCATTTATATCGTAATACCTATAATAATATCTATTACTCTTATAATTTTGCTATTTTCTCTTTCCCTTCTCCTCGATTTGACGACTGAAAAAACCTTTTTATGAATTCATATACGTAATTTGACATTTCATTTGGTGGGTTACGATTTTTTAACTTAAAATTAGGTAGGTACTTGTAATAGTTATTTTAAAAAAATCTGTGTTTTAGAGGCTTTGGTATACGACAAAGTGACCGTGTCAGCCTCGTTAGGGTCACTAAGAAAAGGGAAGGGAAGCTCAAGTGTTATTAGAGTCAGCCCTCAATTTGAGAGCCAACTCAGCAAATAACAGTAAATATTTCATATTATCAGATAAGAGCTGACTCAAAATAATATTGAGCCTTCCATTGTGGAGCCTAGTGAGGAGAAATTTCTTCCTCTAAATTTTCACCATGTCACACTCTTAGAGTCTTCCATAGTTTTTTTAAAGGGTTTATAATGATCACGTGAATATTTTGGGAATAGAGTACCTATTCTAGTAACAACTAAAATCGTACCTAGATCCTATACCAAACTTACAAAACTTTAACCGCTTCAAAACTATTGGACTTACAATTAATATAAAACAGTGAATGGCGCGCCTTACCAATCCGTGTCGGTTTTATAAAACTGTTCTTTATGCCTTTTATCGAGATTGAAATTAAGATGTTATAATGTGTTACATTATGCCGGCGGATTATGTGCCAGCGCTTTAATGTATGGGAAACCCGTTCCATACATTCTCTCCAATTCTCTATAGGTACATTTAGAGCTCTCTAAGCAGCTTCCTGAGCTATAAATATAACGTTTACTGTTTCTAGTTGAGCATTGGGTGCGTTCGCTAGACTTGGACCGCTTTATTACCATTACAACATATTACTATTAATTTGATTTCTCTCCATCTAACCTAACTTATGATGAATAGCGTTGTAATTATAAAATCGTTTTAAAATTAATGAGATCCTGTACACAGGATAAAAAATACAACTTACTTCTCCTTAAAAAGTAAATATAACTATAACAAATACGCTTATAAAAGGCAAAATAAAATTTTGGAAATAATGTTTTTTTATAAATATCATGTATATATATTTAAATATCGATATTTTTGATATATATATATAGGATATGAGTCGTATATAACTATCCGATATTTTGATATTTGTAATAAATATCTTATTTTCAGTATTAACATTTTGGAATGAGTAACATTTTTTTTTTTATTATATAAGGAGAGCAGACGAGCAAACGGGCCACCTGATGGTAAGTGGTCACCGTCGCCCATAGACATCTCACCTCACTGTATTAATATTAGAGGGTTTTTGATGCGCTGCTAACCTTGAGGACTAAGATGGATTGCCTCATGTGCCGGAAATTACGCTGGCTCTCTTACCCTTCAAACCGAAACACAGAAATGCAAGGATCTCTGCTTCACGGCAGAAATAGATAAGAGGGTGGTACCACCCCAGGCGATCCTTCACATTAGGATCTACCACTACCAAAACAATGTTATAAATTGGCAATATAAACTATAAAATTAAATATAAGTTGATTGTACCTAAACTAGTTACGCCAGTTGTTGAGTATAATTTAAATTTAAATATTGTCAAGCGAGTTATCTTAAAAATAGCATGGCATAAAATTACATTTAAACACGAATGAATACATTCAATGAACGGAGTTACCATATCTAAATTTATTCATAAAGTCATACAATATTTTACTTAACATTTAAAAATAGATAGCGAACAATGCGTTGGACCCTTATCAACGGGCAACGAGGCAATATTTTTTAAATTCGGAACTGAATCATGTGACTAAATAGGCATAATGAAGTTATCTCTCAACTCAAGCGCACACCGCACCGCGGCGGCGCTAATGTGTGGGTAAAATTGTCCGCGCGGAAGTCAAAATCATTGTCACCCTACATTACTTCCTTGGTATATTAATTCTATCTTTTCCCTTGACGATTTAGGGTTGGTATTTGATCGTGTATTTTGTATGGAAGACGTAGGGTGTCAAGGTTTTTATGGTGGGATCTATTGTGTCGTATGGGAGGGAATAAAAGCGCGGTACCGTAAGAAATTAGGCGGCATTGATGTCGGCCCATTGAGGGCGTCCCATGTGTCGGGTGACATGTCACTGCGCATGTCACACCGTCCGCCGGCGCCGTCTGATCGTGCGCACAATGTAGAGCGCAGGGAATAGTTTATTTGGTAAAATATTGCATATTTGTTATGAATACTCAAAAAGGTGAAACCTGCATGAAAATAATAAAATCTGATAAGTTATTTACACAAACAAGCTCCCTAGATAGCATCTGGCAAAGTTCTTTCCTTCAAGATAGACCGATTTTCCGCATCCACCCAGTCATCCATACCATGTATGTACATTAAGCAGATGTGTATTTTCGTTCGACAATATCCGCAATATTTCAAAACACACGCTGATGTCTTCCCGAGGTCTACGAGATACAAGAACCGTCTCTATTTGCCAAGTTCCAGAGTAGACTTGTATAAAAATAATTCCTTCTGTATGGCAATTTTAGTGTATAATAATCTGCCTAGTCGCCTTAAAAATGGTCCTGCTAGCCAATTTAAAACTAATATTTCCAAGTGGCTTCTAGACAAATGTTATTACTCCATAAAAGAGTGTCTCAACGACACTAACAATTAGCAGATAAGATTTGCATACCGTTGTCGGTGGAACATGTGATACCTATGCTTTTTAAATCACCTGTAATTTTCACTATGTTCTGGCAAATACATTTCATTTCATTTCATCATAATTTTGCATGGTGGCTTACGAAGTCGAATGGCTATGTATGACAGACCCATACAGCGCGAATTCGGGGCTGATTTTCCGTACTTCACATACACGATTTCAGATTGATGTTTCGTCGGTTTGGTCGGCACTTTTAAAATATATGCATGGCCTTTATCACCCCATAATTTAAGAAACCAGATAATTTCGTCATAAATAAACATTTATCACATAAACGACCTCATGAATCTTTTAATGTTCCAAATTGATTCTTATTAAGCTTCACGTGCGATCACAATTAACCGACGAACTCACTCGCATACCTATGGAAATATAACTAGACAAAAAATATTGCTTCCACCAGACATTACTTCGTGTTGATTAATTTCGCATACTTTATTATGTCGTGTGTGACTAGTAATTACGGATCATGTTACGTCTATAGCACCCTGCAGCGATTTAAAAATAAAATCTGTCCGAACCTTAGAAAAATTAAAAAATTAGGGTTTTTTTACGAGACGTGTTACTTTGTAGTTTGAGGGTAGGTAATAAGGTGTTTTTTGTTTTTATTTGTGATGTAGGTTATGTGACCATCTATTTAGAATGTAAGTAAGTATAAAAAGGCGCAAAAAGGAAAAAAAATAAAATGATTATTTATAATAAAATAAGGGAGCAACATGTCCGCCGCTAAACTGCTAAGCAGTTTGGTGGTATATAATTAAGACGGTACTGTATATTATACTGTTTAAATAAAAACTATTTTTTGTTTTTCTAGATGTCTATGGTTTTGGCCCGCTTCTGTTTCAAAATCGCTGCAGTTGCTAAAGGCGTTAGTGCGAAAGGTAAACGTTAACATCAATTGACACCTGATGTCACTGATTCACACCGATTCACGTTTATCAGGATCGTAACGTAACATATTTATATAGCTGGGCTTGGCCCTTTGTTTCCAAATTGCCATACATATATGAGAATCAATCAATCAAACAATCAATCAAACTTTTTTATTGTAAGTAAGTACCTTAGAGTACATTTTTACAACGTCATGTTTTACTCCACCACCGCTTCGTAAGGTGCTGTAGCTGAAAGGAAAGAAGCGACGCAAGAAACTTTCAGCCGCACATCTTTTGAAATAAATATATCTTACAATAATTATGAATACACACACAATGTGCAGAGCTGGAACTGAATTTAGGACCAAGCCTCTTTATCATTTAAGTAGTCATTCATTTTATAATAACCCTTTTTACATAAGGTTCGTCTTAAATGTTTTCTCTGTCATATTTATTACAGTATCAGGTATCTTATTATAAAATCGTACACAGTGACCCATAGATGATGTGTTTACTTTACTAAGTCTAAAGCGTGGGACGGCAAGTTTGTTTTTGTTTCTGGTATGGGAGATACTCTTCCAAGAGCTATAAGTTCATTGGAATTAACATAATTGTCGCGTGAGAGGCAGACGTTTAAGGGAAACAGTTACAAGCAAGCTTCATGTGTTTGTTCATAATTATATTGGTCCATTAATGGGCTTAATGTAGGTAACATTAGTCGACCTCAGTTAAGAGGTGACGAGAACTAGAACCGGTTCTATAAGTGTAAGTGAGTAAACCTTAACTTATGGGTTTACAGAATTTAAAAAAACCTGTTGAAGACCGTTCCAGAAATAAAGATTCGTAAAACGTTTAGTCTACTCTTCCGTGTCGTAAATCTATGATCTAAATCGGATTTCAAGGTAGATGTTGATGCGTATTGGCTGGAGAGGTATTTGCATTGCTGGTAAGAGAGACAGCGTAATTACCGGCACATGAGGCACTCATTTACTTCCTCAGGGTTAGCAGTAATTCTCTGATTCCCATTTCAAGGAGACATTCACCGATATGAGTTAAGACATCGGGTGGTACCATTTGAGTGACAGCACCACAACCATGGGAAACCCTGGGGAGGGTTTATTTTCCAAGATCGGGCGTTTTCACATTAGACGATAACGACACCGACACGACTCCGATATGTACGGTGTCGTGGACGACATATAGTGTGAAAGCGTCTAGTTTTAAATGCCAGTGAAATCCCGTTAATTCCCCACATCACCTCACATTATAAACTAAACTGAACTACACATGTGCGCAAACACGATTCGATGTACAGTCGACCACAACCTATAGTATACCAGCTGTCAAAAACCTCCAATTATTTTATTTTATTTATTTATTTTATTTATAAGGGAAATCTACAGCATTATCAATTATATAATTACATATGTATTAAGCTTAAAGAAGGCCAATTACAGATTTCCTCGTTTATATATGACTTGTATACCTACAGAACGCGGTTAACTTAAAGATTAATATGTGGTGGCGTGAGAGTTTGAGGGTGTGTTGTGTATGTGAGTATGTGTATGTGTGTGTGAAAGGGTGTGTAAATACCGACTGTTTAAATACCAATGCAGCATTATGGATTAAACACATATATAATATTATTATTGTTTTGTGACCAAAACGATAACAATCCTCAGTCTCAGCTCCATTCATGCATGACAGGGTGAAAAACAGTTCCCATGTAATTTAGCTAGTCTGTGTAGTCTTTAGACAGCAAACACCGTGTTATAGTAAATCTAAATGTGTCTTTGCTACTCCAAAATATATCCACGTCCCTAAAGTGTCTATTGTAGTTACTAGCTAGACGTGAAAATATTGAGTTACTCGCATAGTTAGTACGATGGTATGGAACTTTAAGTAGGGGCGTGTGTCTCGTTCGTCTACTCGGAGCACAGAAACCAAAGGAATGTAGCATATCAGGACAGTCGAGCCGAGTGTTCAGAATGTCATGCAATAATAAAGTGTCAAGAATTAGACGTCTTTGATCCAGCGTCAAAAGGTTATGATATTTACAAGCCTCCTCGTATGAAGAAAAATGTAGTTTTAAGCGATAGTTTAGGTACCGTACAAAACGACTTTGCTATAAATTAAATCTCAACCTTATAAATTTGAGAATCTGCTTTCAGATTCTTAAATTTTGACGTTTTGGGTAGGTTCAGCTGTGGTCGACTGTACATTCACACTCGCTACACGCAGCGTCCCGCGGGTGTCGCCACAATAGGGCTAATTGTGGTGGTGTGAGGCAGGAGCGGTAGCGGAGAAGGTTTTTTGATTATATTTACGACTTAATCCGCGTTTGTCTTCAATCTCACCTGGTGTAAGTGACCATGAGGATCCCTCCTTAGTAACTACTGGCTCTTCTATAAACACTGCCGAAACACCTATAGGTACGAGAGCATCTATAGGTAGCGTTGAATACTCACGAATTTACCACTTTTGCTGATGTAGATCTGAAGAATCTGAACCGTCATGATACTTGGTTAATATTTTTACGTTTTTTTTTGACTTATTTCATGTATTAGGTATTATGATCACCAGCCAATTTCATCTCACTGCAGGGGTAAGCCCCCTCTTCTCTTTTTGTGCCGCCTTTTTTGGTTTTGTGCAAATCTTATTCAAATAATCGATGCGACATGATTATAATGACTTATGTCGTCTGTCCATCTGTCACCTGGATGGCATCCTATCCATGGTTAATACTTAGTGAGGACTCTAGTCTATCCGCGATCATCAGCTACGTATACGTGAGATTTAAAATTTATACGGTTTAAGACATTTATTTATCTAAAAAAGGATACAATCCACTTAGCTTAGGGAAATACAAGGTAGACGTCATTTTAAGGTTATTTATTACTTATTAATTTCTAGTATATAATACTCTGTTATTAAGGCTAATCTGTCAAATTGAAGAGTTGTAATTTTTCTGAGCTGCGGGTTCATTTACAAAATTACATCTGCTCTACATATCTAAGAACCCATTTAAATGGCAAACAGTTCCTTCTGTGTTTAATTATCTGTATTTTAGCGTTCACAAGTAATTGATATTGTAAGTTCACGGTCATTCTAGCCCGCTCTCGCTACCGCCTGTGCCATCCGCCGCTCTATAGCGCAGCCGCACGCTCCTGCGCCGCTCCAAATAAAACATTTACAAATATTTGGCGGCATTATTCCATACAGGGGGTGCGCTTGTAGTGACGGGAGGGGTGAGAGGAGTCGGGGGACAGTGGGACCGTTAGTCGCCAAATACGGGGCTTGACGTGCGTACGCGCAGGGGGAGTTACGGGTGTCGCAGAGGTTTCAGGACATTTCAGATAAATTGTTATGGTAAAGGTAATTAATACTCATGCTCAAAATAAAGTCCAGTTTATCTTAGCGCACGGCAGCAGTCTGCGTAAGCTATAACTTTCACCAAGTTATTCATTGGCTGTTGCAAGAGAATATTTTACGCACATATCCTCGATCTCACGCTGTACTATGCCAAATTGGTCAAAAGCCAACACGGTTGATAATATAACAGCGTGATTGAGAGTCAATGTTGTATAAAGTAGAGTTACAGAGGAACCCAGAAAGCTCAAGGTAAAACTTTTGTGTTTTGCAATCTCATGGTTGTGACATAGAATACATATATGTAGTAGTGACGTCCGCGGCACACTTGTAGCTAGACCTAAATCCAGGCACATTAAACCTTGTCAAAACATTGCGCAGAGCAGCCGCTCCACCGCCATTCGCCATGGCGGGCCGTGTTCCACCAACAAATTAACTTCCACTCCGACCACACGCGGCTTTTTGTACATTTCGTTACGCTGCATTGTTACACTTAAAAAACATACATGTGTGCAGTTGTGCTACAAATCTGCGTAAAGAGGGGTTCCTTAAAAAATATGGCGGCCAACAAATCATATTTCAAAACGGGTGAAATCTATTGTTAATAATGAAATAAAAATAATTCAAAAGTATAACTATACGGCGGGGTGAGACCCCTTTGGGAGGATGTATTGTGCAACACGTAGCCATGTTGGATAACATTGCCAGCGTGACTAACTCCCGCTTGACGGCGACCCAATAATTTGGTGAAATTATAACTTGGTGTCCTTTTACATAAAAATATTTAAAGCTGACATACTCGTACAATTGTGAAGGTAAAACCAGCCATTGGATTAATAATCATAATAATAGACCTTATAATTTTTAATCTAAGGAAGCCTCTAATAACGGATAAAAAAGGCAGTGATTGGATTAGCTAAAGATGTAAAAGTAAGAGAATATAATAGAGTAGGTAATTTATTAAGAAACAATGAATTAACTAACTTCACTGACGACACTCTAGATTGCAAAAATGATAAAAGAGATTACTAACATAATTACTAAAGATGAGGACCCAAGCGACTCGTCCGAGTTAAAAGTAAGAAATGTAAAAGTAACGCTGATAAGAAAGATCAAATCATCATCATAGGCCTGTAACGTCTATTGCAGACGATTTAAGTAGCGTCGCGAAGGCAAACCTCTCCACAGACGCTGCATCGCCTGGGACGCAATAGATCAAATAAAACCTAAGTATTTATTATCATTTTTTTTAGAGTTTAAAGTAACACATTAACATTTTCATTCCGTTTATTCAGAAAAGGTTTCTGTATAATTTCACCTAGAGCAAAACTTGTAATGTTAGCATAAATTACCTATACAACGTACGTAACGTAACGTAACGTAAGTAATACCTGCTCATACTAGTTGCCTACAACACTAGTTGCCTTTAGATATTTTACATATGCTTAACTCAAGTTAATTTAACTTCACCATAAATCACCAATGCGGCCCAAATGTGCCAGACAAAGATGTTTCTTTATGTTATAAAAAATTGCAATTTCTTTAACATTCCTAATTATTTACTTTTTATTGAAATTATTTGAAATGAAATGAAAAAAAAAAATGAAATTGCTCGCAAGAAACACGGTACATATAAGAAAAAGTGTTTTTAAAAGTTTGGTTTTTTATTATTATACATATTTCTAGACTGTATAATTCTGTTAGTGTTAGTACTTTCAATTTCCTGAACAAAGGACGACACGTCCCGTAGTGTCATCTGCACCATTGACCAGCACCATTGATGGTGCAAATGGTACTACTATGTACCGTTAGCACCACTGCGGCACCATTAATGGTGCATATCGCACTACTATGTGTCGTTTGCACCATTAATTGAGGAAAGGACACTGCTTTGTATCGTTGGCACCATTATTCTAATGGTCCATTTCCTTTTATAATAATTAATTAGTAAGTAATGTAAGTGTTTACTCGCCAGGTATGACTGAAAACGTCGTGTGACAATTGAAAGCCAATTGTAAACTCGGCCGTGGATCTCCTTTACAACTGCTCATTCCGCACTAGCATTATAATATACCACACTTAAACCCCGTAACTGTATTGAAGTGGGAGAATCAATTTCGACTTTGTTTTGAGAAGGATTCCTTTGAAGACGAGCCCTGAGACATTCCTGCTAAGTGTAAAGTGTCTAACTATTGTTTCCATTCCGTTTGTTTATACAGTCCCGGTTCAAAGTAAACCCAGTTTAAATCCGTCGAGATTAACTGAATATACATAGTTCTAATTAAAGCTAATAATATCGTTAGAAAGCAAAGTTGTTTGAGCTCTTTGAAAACAAACATAATGGCCGACTCAGATTGGAAGGTGTGCTTGGAAATCTGAGGTTTCGTTAAACAATGTCAAACAAAGGTTTTGAAAATGATGTGATATAGCTTTTTTAGATATAAAAATATAATTTATAACATTTCCCGAAATATTAAAAACCGTATCGACATTCAGGTATGGCGGCATGGGCAACCCTTACGCAAAAACATATTGATTTATGGAACCGCAACCAACGTTCTAATATCTGTCCCTGAACCAAATCCATTCGAGTTTGACCTTTATTCTTTAAAAAAATAAGAATTATTGCCATATAGTGTAGTAGAATTGATAATTCTGCGGCGGTATTTGACTTTATTTATCTATTATTACGGGTTTTGTCCTCGCTCCCACAGTTTATGTTGCCGCAGATTTTAACGTCGCTTATACCAGAATGCGTGGCGAATGTGACATCTCAATTTGGTGGTATTGTCTGTCTGCACACAATGCCACCCTGTGTATGTGGAATTAAATAAATCACCGTGTTTCCGTGGACGCGCCCCTTCGCATCACCCTTAATGTACCCTAGATTGTTTCGCATTGGTATTTTTACATGAACGACTTTGTCGAACGCTTTATCGAAATCTATTTTGAAGAGAAGCAATGTATTGTTTGGTGTAGACAGTATCGTTATAGTTTTTGGTAATAAAATATGGGTTATAGAAGTCGGAAGTGGAGTAATGGTGGTACATTTCCCACAGATAATGTTATGTACATTGATGACAATAGCGTTGTAAATATGTTGTAATTTATTGACTTACTGTTTGCCAATGACGCAGCGTACAAGTAACTTATCATAATGATATTTTTATTGTTGTTCTATTTTTTATACTCGCATAAGTCTCTATTGAACTGGCCTTTGTATGAGTGTCTATATTACGTTCTTTGTCGGCGTTACTATCAATAGAGTCAATATCAATTTCATTAACGTTTCTCATCTTCAGAATATCATAATCACCATCAGTAGGTAGCATGTTGGTTCCCATATCATCGTTTACGACGTCCAGTTTCCAAACTAAGCTAATTTAATGGCTACCGTCATTGCCACTATCTCTATGGCTGTTTTCAATAGTCCCGCTATCGGGTGAGAGGTGAGACGTGAGAGTGAGACTGGAGTGACTGGTGAGGAAACACCACTTATTATTATATGGCGGCATCTTAACTTAATCGACACAATTACTGATATAACGCCATTGGGAATAGTGGCGGTTTGTTTTGATCACACGGCATAAGCCACAGGAGACAGCGGTTGCGAGGAAAAATCCACTTCAGTTTCTCTCTACCTTAATTCATTCGATATTCGATAATCGCTAACTGCTGTACTTGCCGACCTCATCGCACACTTATCTTCTTGGATTCCAACCTATCGCTGAATCATTTACCTATCACCTAGCTTCTACATTTGTTTCACTGAGCAGTGATAGTCAATAGTTTGTAATCCAAGTTTACATTGTCAGGAGACTTTGGACAGAGCTAAGGTTAGCTCTGAACTGAAATAAAATTTATTTGCCAGAACATAGTGAACATTATAGGTGATTTAAAAAGCATAGGTATCATATGTTCCACCGACAACGGTGTGCAAATCTTTTCAGCTATTTGTTAGTGTCGTTGAGATACTCTTTTATGGAGTAATAACATTTGTCTAGAAGCCACTTGGAAATATTAGTCATAATTTGGCTAGCAGGACCATTTTTAAGGCGACTAGGCAGATTATTACACAGGGAATTCTTTTTAGACAAGTCTGCTTCAGTATTATTTATAGTTGGTCAAGTTCCGCCGCCGCCAGCCGCCTTTGGCATGACAGTATGGCAGTGTGTCGCGAAGCTTTATCGCTTCTATATGGAAACAGAGGCGTATCGATTTGCATGAACTGCGTATTAGCAGGTCGGTTCGTTAACAAACTGTATCGTAAATATTTTGCTCTTGGGAAATAGCTGATAGCGCGCTCTCTATCGCCATTGCGTTGTCCACTGGGTGCGACGTGGTCACTCTCGACTTCGACGGGTGATATGGAATACTGTATTTATAATGTGAAATTATTGCTATACCATTGTAATTAAATAATGTAATTAATAGTAAACTAATGTAATACAAAATAACACTAAAATACAATTTGTAATTTGTATGTATGTTATCAAAAATATTTTATGTTGAAAGTTTCTTGACTTTTTTAGCGACTTCTGTGATTTACCTTGAAAGGCTTGAAATTAAAGGCACATTATAAAATTAGGCGGCTATCAATTCTATAATAGATGTTCTATTCTACAGTGTAATAAACTGATACAATATTACTTAGTTAAAATTATATGAATAATGTAACAATTTGTACACTTAAATGTTTATTAGCGGCATCTGTTTTGGTAGCGAACTTTCATTCCCAATCAATCGCACTGTATCACACTAATTTTGTGCAATGTATTCATTCATTAATTCAATATTTCGGAGTCGCCTTTAATTCCCATCATACAAGGTTTCCGACATGATCGTTAATGGAGAACGGCACTATTTGGAATATCGGCCTCAAATACTTAATTTGGATGTAAATCCGAGAGTTTCAGCGGCGGCTGCCTCGTACGGTATCGACGTGATGGGCTATTAGGAGGCCCCGGGTCCATTGACTCACGAAAATTATACTTGAATTAATAATAAGTTTATTTTCAAATATGACAAAAGCCTTAAACTAACTTACAAATAAAAATACGAATGAAATTTATGTAAAATATCTTAATCTCAATCCGAACAGAGTTTATTGAATTTCAAAAGTTAGTGTCTAGTATTTTTTTAGACTGGGTGAAATGTTTGCATTTGATACCTACAATAGGTTGCCCTGGGCTGTAGGGGACTTGAGGAGAATGTTACGGAACATGATGTGAATTGGGAATTGACCTAACTGATCCCACTGTTTAATTGTTGTAGAGCAAAAACTGAACCGATTAATAACGTAACCAAAGATTTTAAAATTCATCCTTGGCGGCTACTTGTCCGACTTCTGTGAATTAAACGAAATCTGTGTGAAATAGGGAATGTACTTACGAGTACTTAGGTGTTTTTAAAATTATGGTGAGGTAAATCGTACTATATCTAGAATTAGACAGGATAGAAAATACTGAATATAAGACAAGTGAGCGATAGAAGGCCCAACAAGAATGCAATAAAATGTGCTCTCCTGCCAAATAGAAAGGGTACTTTCAAATACTATAGGAAACACTGAGAAAAAGAAGAGATAGTAGCTTGGAGGAATAAATTTGCCGGCTACTACCGTAGCGTTTCTGTTATCTATGAACAGAAAGCATACCTAATGAAGACAGCAATTCAAAGTGCTCGAGCAAACTTGAAAGGCATGGAAGAGCGTGTTGTCAATGGCATTGCCGCTTCTATCCATGACGATACGAATTAGATGTCGTGCCGTATTGGTAAAGGTGTACTTTTTATCGCGCCCAATAAAGAGCGATACAGCGTCGGTAGCTAATGCGTCGGCCGCTAGTTGGATATTAATATTTTAATTCGTCGTCGCATCGATACCCGGATTCTTGTTGTGATACCATTCGCCGTTAACGCCCGGGTTACTGCCGCCAGATATTTTTATTATTCGGCTCCCATTTGGAACTGTGGACCAATTTCAATGAGCTTTTAGAAATTTCGAATCTTCTGATGATCTGATCTGCACTTAAACTCAAATCCAAACCTGGATACTTCATCTACCTAGTACAGGACAGTGTGGTCGTGGACTGCTCGAAAGACTCGAGCGTGCTTTGATTATGTTTATTTCAGTTTGGATTTTCTTGTATTTTTATTAAATAAGGAGAGCAAACGGGTCACCTGATGTTAAGTGGTCACCGTCGCTCATAGACATCTCAAATCACTGTATTAATTATAGAGGGTTTTTGATGCACTGCTAACCTTGAGGACTGAGATGGATTGCCTCATGTACCGGAAATTACGCTGGCTCTCTTACCCTTCAAACTGAAACACAGAAATGCAAGCATCTCTGCTTCACGGCAGAAATAGATAAGAGGGTGGTACCACCCCGGGTGATCCTTCACATCAGGACCTACCACTATGATGTACGCTTGACTTATTCCACTTATTTCGCTTATAGTTTTCATTAATTGCGCCGTGCGGTATTGACCAATATTGGGCAGATTGCGTAAAGATTGAAATCCGCAACCAACGTCAAACACGTTTCCAGATAGTGTTGTAATCCATCACAATCTTAATCTTACTGTTTGTTTAGTGATTGCTGTGTAATGGTGCGGATCGCGATTGTGTCTCGTCGCACGCAACAATCACGCCTCCTTCCTGTAGTGTGGTGACACAATATTTTGATAACACTGCGATAAATTGTCAATATTTATTGACGAAAACAGCCTGTTGTAAATCAGACGTTATCACGGAGATATCTACTAATTTAACAACATTATTACTGTCCATCCACGACATATTCAGGTGAACACGCACATAGCAGCGTGGCTTGGGGTGTCCGAATGGATTGACAATATAAATCCGGTTGCTAACTGTGGTAAAATGGTGTGAGATGGAGTGCTTTAGGGGAGAGTACTTTGCCAAGTATTAGATGAGATGGTACTGTTGATATAGCACTATCTTAAGCTTGATATATAGGTACTTCTTTATAAACACACAAGCTATTTATAAGCAAAGACAATGAAACTCCATGGATCAGAGCGTCGGTGGCACAGTGGCTAGGACACCGGACTCCGGATCCGGGTTCGAAACGGTGCAGTGTCATGTACCAATGAATTTTTCGTATTTTTCGAAGACATACGTACATTTACCGACTGCTCTAACGATGAAGGAAAATTGTGAGGAAACCTGCACACTGAGATGACCGGTATGTAAAATGGGGTAGGCACAAAAGATCATCAAGGGTTTTATAGCCGCTGGGTTATTCCCGGCCCCCTATCGTAAGATAAGATAAAAACTCCATGGATCTCTAGCCCAAGTCTCAGCCTAAGTTGACACTATGCAAATATTATTATAATATATTCTATGGTTTACACCATGACGAAATTACGCCGCCGAAGATCGGATGGTGTGTGTGCCAGACATACGAGTACAATATTACAACCTATTCATATTGATGTATCGATTGTTTCAAACTCTTGGAAAATAACAACAAGTTGTTTACCAGACGGTGTGTCCTTGTTTGTTTAACCTACCTGTGAGTTAAACGAAATACCTATGTAAACATAGAGATAACGATAAAATAAATCTGTTGTTCCTGTTTTTAACAAAATATTATTCTGATTTCTAAAGTGTTAACAGAGTTAACAATAAGGTGATACGATGGCCGTGTGGTTATGGTTTTAGTATGATGCTTTGTTTGTGGAGATTAGGGGACTTGCACACCATATTTCTATACTACACTTACTTTAGACACCTACTTGGACTTCACTCCCATATAAGATACAGAAAGAAGATACGGCAAAGATAAGAATAGCAAAAGCAATAGAGCACCTTCGCTTGCGACAACAATTCTTAGTAACAATACAGCAAAAACGCAATGGTTTGTTAACAACAGGGGCATAAATAAGACGGTGACCACTTACCATCAGATGGTACGTTTACTCTTCTGCTCTCCTTATTTGATATAAAATTAAGCACAGAAGTTAGACTTATATTACAGAACCTTACATTTATTCCTACATCTTTACCCGCAAAGTATGAATTCGTAATATTTTCTGTCTATAAGCACTGACATATCTGACCATGCGCTGTACTTTCAGCATCATTATCACACCGATAATTATTAGGCGAAACGCACATTACTGCAACCGCCTCCCCGCGCGGTCGGGCGGCGCTCACTTAGGTGTTAGGTCCAGGAGATCGATTCCACTACTACCGTAACTAAATAGAATTTAAACTGCATCGTTATGACGTGTTTCGTATGCTACTATCTACTAACGATCAAATTTCAGTTAAGTTCAGATCGAATCAACGATCGATCGAACAGTAACGTTTTTGTACATTCTAATAAAACGTTTAGTTTATACTGAATCGCAGTTGAACGGTAACAAAACGCTTCAACTGTCAAATATAACGATCGAACATAAGTTCCTCCCAAGGTACTTTTGCCCGATCGGTAGTAAGTCGAAAGGTGGCAGAGGTAGAGTTATGCGTCAGCAGAATGCGATTGGGTGTCCAAATAGAATTGGAAGAAAACGAAATTGAAATTATAACTACAAACGTTGTGATTTAGGCGAATTGGGCCGGAATTGCAGCGGCCCACATACTCGTAACAATCCAGTACTGAACGACCGCTTCCACCGCCCATCGCGGCGGAGCGCGGTGCAATGAACCGCAATGTGCGATTCGCCTTATTAAAATGTTGTCCTCTATGTTGGCTACACATTTACTAACCAAATCACCGTCTGCGTAGACCCTTAGCAGACGCCATTATGAAAAGCAATCATGCTTTTCACGGCTTTTATTCCGTTCTATTCTTGAATATTGTACCGTTGACCGTGTTACAATTATCTTAATTATGTTTGTTCTGTTCCGCGCCGAGGTGGCGACCAACGGTTGGTGGTGACGAAGCCAAGGTATAAAGTAATGACGGGTCACGAAGTCTGCTGAATCATGTTGCCATGTTGAATGATGGCTTTACCATTTACTTCAATAATAGTAATACTTAGATTTAATGTTTGTCATTGGGCAGCAGAATACTAAAATAATGTAGATTGTATCGACGTTTGTGGGACATAGTTTTAATATATTTTCTGGGTTTTTGATATTCGTATTGTTATCAAATTAAATCAAGAAGCATGGGTTGTGTGAACTGTGCTCCAAAATGCTGGGAGCAATTCCTCTCTGTATGATAAAGTTGATGCGCTGATCTAAGTAAAATTGCAGTCCTGCAGAGTATATTTGGAATCCTGATGACATTATATTATTAGGTATTGGATATTAGATTAGACATTACACGACGTTATGTATTGCTGTAATATAATATCCAAATCTCTCCACCTACGTTCATCAAGGCGTTACCGGAACCTGAAAAAGTGATCTGTAATCTTTAATTTTAATTTATATTCGATCTGATATAACATCCCTCTAATAATATCGTAATCACCACGTAACCCCTCCAAACAATGGTCACGAGGCACCTGTTCGCGCCGCCGTCCCACGTCCACGACGGCAGACGGTAGGTACCATAATTGGGGCGTGTAATGATGGTGACTGTCCGATCCATTGTGCCGCCGGCGGCGCCCTGTGATTTGGCTACCGAGCCCCGACGGCAGTGTTCCAGTTGCAGTAATTGTACGTTAGGTGTGGTGTGAACTTCGTGGCTATAGACAGCTTTTAATTAGGGAAAGGTGAATCTAGAGGTAATGTGTGTTCTGATATTGTTGGTCGAGTGTTATAGTGGAGTCGGTGCCCAGCCACGTGCAATGCGTTGCACTGCCAATAAATTTTGCTTTTTCCTGATCTTCAACAGGTCCTCAAGATTACAGATGTGGGAAGGTCATCATGGTCTTAAACATTTGAACTCAAACTCGAACCACCTAACTGTTACCGTTCCAGAGATCCCATCATACTCCAACATCCCAAGATACTTCAAGATCTTAGAATCAGTGATCTAATTTTCATCTGACATGGCTAAGAACATTCAGTATCTTAGACCTGCGGCTCCTGAAGACGGGGGACGCTCCGGACTTCGCCCTACGCGGTCTGTGACGCAGTGCAATGGATTTCGCATGGTTGGCGACGACTCCAAATAGTTATAGCTTTCATTTGTATTTTAATTACTTACTTTCACTTATTATTAAAATTAACTTTGGTTTTTCCACATTCAGAATAACCATGTAATGTACGAGTATATAGAAGTACCTAACACGTGATTCATCATTGATAAACAACATCAGCAAATAGCGTATTTTTGTCAGATACCGCACATAATCCCTCAAACACTCCACTTGCGAAACCGGTAAGAATTCTGTTGGCAATTTGTGACATAAATATGTACTTCAAGATATGTATGTGGGTAAATATAGTGACTGTCAAGTGTTTTGACCAAAATACCCTCAAGAGTGTCGAGATCAGAGACGAGATAAAATGTATTTTCGTGATCGATCGCTTTAATAAGTGCCGACTTTGATAGTGTTAATGATAACGACAACAGAGTACCGCCAACCTAAAGCGAAGAGAAGCGAAGCTGAAGCGACACCTAAATGCTTACGACATATCAATTGAGCGGTGGGAAGAGCTCGCGTCACGGAGGCCGGAGTGCCGCACGTGTGTCAGGAAAAGTGTAGCCCAGTTTGAAGAGGCACGTCTAGCTGATCTTGATACCAAACGCCATGTAAGGACAACCCGCCCAAAGCCTTCCTACCACTACACATACAACAGTTCCGGACAACTCTACTGCGATCGCTGTGACCGGGTCTTCAAGAGCAAGTTCGGATTCGCCAGCCACATTGAGCGCATGTCAGGTACTGAAGGGGGTCGCCGTCGTCGGTTTCGACCAGAAGGACTATACCGCCAGCCCATGTTTTTTTAAAATGCCGGAACATATAATTATTACCCATACAAGGGGAAACTACAGACTAGAGACAGACAGAAATGACATCTAGACTCTGAAAAAATCTTGAACTTGATCCAAAACGTCTGGCTAGAAACCAGGTAACGCTACCGACTTCAAAGTCGTGAGTTTCAACGTTTTTATGAAACGGACTGTACTAAAAAAATCAGCGTATTGTCGACTGTACATAATCCTGATATACATTTATTGATAACTTATGTATTTACGTAAAACATTCAATATCTAAATACTCGGTCATTCTGAGGCAACGATTATTTCGTTAATATAGATTAGAAACTTATATCAGCAGCTAGCAGATGGTTCATGGCGATCACTTGCTTCACGAGTGGACTTTACGTCATGCAGGTACCGTGGCTTGGGGCATGTCTGTGATTATGTAGGTACCTATATAATCTTTGATAAAAATTTGGAGCTGACAACTTGTAGCTGACTTCGCAACAGCTAGGTATTAAGTAGGTACACAGAGAAGCACACCTCCAGTCTGAATATTACAAAACCTGTCTAGAATCGTCGGATTTGAAATGTGAACGGATTATGTAGATCCGTCTACCTAATACGTGATCTCAGCGCTCAATAATATTACTCTGCATGATTGCAGAAACATAAAACACCACTTTAATTTCGTAGAGTGGAATAATTTGACAGTTACATACTCAGTATCGGTGAAATCAAAAACAAACCACCTTATTGTAGGCCGAAACGTAATACGCGCTGCACATTAGGCCGAGCACAAAGGCCTTATCGGCCTCATCTACTGTTTGCGCCAACAAAGGCCGAGAGCCGAGGCCGGAGCCGGAGCTGGCGAATAATAAATGTATCGTTATAATAAACCGATCATATTTCCCACTCCAATGCAGATGCTATCGCGTAGGGTGGCCAAATAATAGCTAATCTCGTTCGGGGACAAACGACAATGTTTTCGGGAAAAGTTTGCGTCTCGGGTGACGTGTTGTCTTCCTTCCTGGCCGCGGCTGTGTCCGGGGCCAATCCGATTTATTTTGTCCTGATGTTTGTTCAAGAATGTTGGTGTCGATTTTCGTGGAGTTTTGGTGGTAAATGTGTCATCTTATTTCCGCTATTCGACTCTGTGGTTTGTGAAAGTCATGAATTGATGAATTCCAAAAACAGGTTTCAAATTCATAATGGAAGGCACCGCCGCGGGTCAGTCTATATTTTTTTTATATTTCTTTCAATTTATGAATGCTATATTCTGTAGGGTATTTATCTATGGGCCTATATATGCATCCCGAAATAAATGGAAAAGGTAATATAGAACTTATACAAATTAACTACCTATGTCATGTATTTCGAAACCATAATGAAGACGCCATATTTTATGTACCTACCATACCATACGAGTAACAAACGCAACTTTAATGACAGTAATAAGGCCCATTGAATGGAGTATTTTTTAATCGTTACATTAAATCAATATACCTAAACATATAAATGTATATATTAAAATATTTAATAAATTTATAATAGTCACATCATCCCATACTTCCTATTTCCTTTAATGTTGCATGTTTAATAATATATATTATAACATCATAAGCTTTAAGTTAAATTGTAATTTTAAGTCCAGAATGGAATTTGAATAATTGATTAACACATAACATTGTAAAGTGGCCAATGTGTGTGCCTATGTGATCTCCACGACACAGGGAACGCCTACTGTGGAGGTTATAGTTTAATGTGAAATGTTAATTATCTACCTATACCTACCTATCCTATTACAGATGATGAATTGTTTTAATTACCTATACACGTTTCTTCAGTGCAGAACTAATTCGCAGCTGGCAGACACATTGCATCACAACTACTTTTAGCACATTACTATGTACTTAGTATGAATGTATTCAAATTATAAGTCAACAATAAACAGAGTGGAAAAACAAACGACTTAAAGATGACAGATGGTAAACGATATGTATACGTATAGTAATGGATTTAAAAATCGCTTAATATTAAAACAGCCGTTTAAATAAAGCAACAAACGTTATCTCACGTCAATAAAGTTGCACAAAACTTCCAGATTGTGATCGCTTTGTGTGGACTTGAATGGGAATGAGCGAGTTAGTTGAGTGAAAACTAATATGTTTGTAGATGTTATCTGTGAGGCGCTACCGGCCTACACAACTTTAAAGTGTCGTATTTCACTTCATAAAAGGTTTATTCGTCGCCAAAGTCGTAGATAGGTTGTCTATTAAAACTTGTCATTATGTAGGGAGGTCTTCTATTTGAACGTTCGTACGGTCACCCTAATATGGAAATTATAGCGATAATATTGTTTATAACATATTTGCTCGTAAAGTGGCTGTAATTACACCAATTTCAATATCGTAATGTATCTCATTACGCACTTGTGCGTTATAGTAATGTGAAACGCACGAGTTTTTTTAAATAAAGTAACATGTACGGTTTTTTAAGATGCTCCGTCTAAAAATGAACGATACTTTTTAAAATCTTAGCAAAGAGTTTTTATGTTAAAAAAGTGGTCAATATTTTATGAATAAAATTAACTTTGGGAGATAAAATATAATAAATAAAGATTTAATTCTTTAATTTAATTAATTTTGACAATAAATTACAACCATTTATCTGTAACAAAAACACAAAAATATTAATTTACTTTATTAGTAATACTGGCTGTTTTTGTACCTTTACCTAAAAAAAGTTGATGCGCGCGCATCGCTAATTTGTGGACAAGTAAAATTATTCCGCGCGCTTTTTCTTTTCGCTGTATTGTTTTTATTTGAAAATGTCGTCAAGTAGTGATGAATTTATTAATTTGACACCGCCACAAGTCTTAAACGCAGCGAAAAAGGCTACTCTAAGCCTCTTGCCTGAAAAATCGACCGATAGATACTTACAAGCGTATCAAAATTTCATCATATGGAAAACAAGCAAAGATGCAAATTCATTTTCAGAAAATGTGTTTTTAGCATATTTCATGGAACTTTCTCAAAAATATAAGTCAAGCTCATTGTGGTGCTACTATTCAATGCTAAAAAGCAACTGGCAACGTAACAATCACTTTTAAAAATTGTTCAAATTTCTATAACTGCTTTAACAAGTAATTAAAGATTTATTCGTTTAAGAAAGTCAAAGTTTTATTTATTTCCTCGTAAATATGTTATAAAACGTCGTATGACATACGTGCGCTTTGAAAATTACAGCCTCTGCTTCCTTATAGCCCTCGCCTACGGCTCGGGCTAGCAATATCGCCTCGGCTGTAATTTTCAACTTACCGCACTTATATCATAATATACTATTAATTTTAAAAAATAGAATCGTAGAATATACATTTTTTTTGTCTGTTTGTTTTGGGACGTTGCGAAGGTGGTTTTGCCGGAACCGGAGTCAAAACCGAAGGTTTTAAATTTGATTTATCGGAGTCGGAACCGGAGTCGGAGTCGGAGAGAGACGTTCAGAAGAAGTTCAAATTTTAAACCGTTTATTTAATTTTTATAGCTGGCCAATTTTTTTTATGATGACGTTTGCGGCAATAAAACATGTTCCTTTAGAGAGTAGTGTAGGAATACATAAATAATAATACTGAAATGTATTCCTACACTATTTAATAAAATATTGATATTTGAATATGTTTGCTCACAAATCTTCCGTATAACCTCCGATTCAAAATTATCGGAGCCGAAGTCGGAGTCGGAGGTGTAAAATCAATCGGAAGTTCCGACCTTTCGGAGACGGAGTCGAAGCTCCGTAACATCCCTAGTTTTAACGCACATGACACTAAAACTACTGAACGGATGTGGGTGGAGTTTTCACGATAAATAATTAAATAATGCCAAATGAAAAGGCCATAGACGTTTTGAAAATTGGGGGCAAAGTTAGTATGGATTTTTAACATCTGGTGATCTGGTCCACGCGAACGAAGTCGCGAGCAACAG